>LHPF02000002.1:847500-1447500 GCA_002245815.2 Micractinium conductrix
AGCGGCGGAGGCGGCCCGAGGGCTGGTGGCTTCGCTGGCGGGTAGGCCAGCACTGCCCATGGGTTTGGCGGCGGGCGCCGTGGCGGCGGCGGCGGCGGCGGCCGCTTCAACTGTTGCAGGCTTCGTCGCGCCGCTGGGCGCGGCGCGGCGTCGGCATCGGCAGGGTCGTGCGGCCTGCGTGACGAGATGTGTGGCTGAAATGCATTGTGGGTTTTTTTGTGCGGCAGCAGCAAAATTGCTGACCAGCAGCAAAGAAGAGTGCAGTCGCCGATGCGAGGGACTTGCTGCAAATGTCGCGAATTCTGCAGGGACGCCGCCGGCGGCGGCAGCGGCAGCGACACCGGCGGCGGGATACACCCGCCCAGCTGCCCCCTCACCTGGCGATGCCGGCGCTCGCCCCGGTGACTAGTGCACATGCTGCATGGAGGGCAGCAGCAGAGGGAGGGTGCGGCTGGGGCGGGAGTGTCCCAACAAGGCAGCCGCTGGTCGATACTGCCTGTTGCCCGGCTTGAAAGCGTCCCTAAAGGTGCCGGAACTCGTTTGAATTTGCTGAGCGCGCTGGAGCTTTTTTGCACTTGAACGCTGCTTGCACGAGCCGCACGTTCAGCTACGGTCACAGCCGCCTGCGCCGAGTCCCAACGCCCACTATCTCCCTCAACAGCTCACATGTACATGTAACTACGAGAGACAGTGTAAGGGCCCAGGAGGGGCACACGTTCCGCCGCTGCGCTTGCCGAGCGCCGGCGGGCTCCATTTTTGCGCGCAGGTGGGGTTGGACCTGCCGGAAGGCTCAGCAGAGCACATGCAAGCAAACGGCAGCCTAAAATCGCGCTGCCCGCTCCGATGGCCAACATCTCCGGGCGGTCACAGCACGCCCCCAGTTCCTCTTCTCTCTCTGAGTTATGTCGAGAAACGAGCGCCTGTTGTGCCACAGAGGAGCATGCGGAGCAGATGTAGTGCCGGTGCAGCGTTTGGCACCGCTGGCTGGGACAGCGTCGCTGCCTGCGGCGCGCGGCGCGAGGCGCCGCCGGCGCCGCCTCCCGCCGGCAGGTCCGCCCGCTCTCCTTCCTGACTCAAGGCAGCGTTCACAAGGTACATCAACAAGCGTTCAGCAAGGTTGAAAAGGGCAGCGGAAGTGCAATGACGCACCCAGCTTGCCACCGCCATGCGAGGCATGGGAACAAAGGAGTGTGCAGTTGCGGCCAGCCAGTGGAAGGCAGGCAGGCAGGCAGACAGACAGGAGCCTTCACCGTGGGCAGCCGGCGCTGCAACGCAGCGCACAACAGCTGCGCAGTAGGCTCAATGGCGGATGGGGACAGCAAGCAGGCGCGCCGCCACCGTGCGGCACCAGCGCCGTCGGCACGGCCGGTTGGTGCCAGCTGGCAGCCTGCCGCCAGCCTGCCGGCAGCCGCTTCAAGCCTCTTTGCTTGGATCGTAATCAGGGTCTTGCTTGTCCTGAACCAAACAAACAAACAAACCAACTCAAGGGGGCACCGGTAGCCATTTGCCGAGCCTCAAAGTGCATACGGCGGCAGCGATGAAACGCTCGACGCGACCGAACCTCACCTACCTGCAATCCTTCAACACACCAAGCGCGTGCGAGCCTCGGGCCCCCCTCCCCCCCACCTTGTACTGCTCAATCTCTGCAGCCTGCCTGTCGCCCTCCGCCACCTGCGCACGCAGCGCGCCGACGTCGCCCTGCTCGAGAGGCGGGTGCGGTGGTGGAGCTGGGGTGTGGGTTCGACCCCAGACCCCACCCCAACTGAGCAGGAGTCCTCTGGCAGGTAGCAACGCAACCTGCGCGCGCCGCCCGCGCCGGTATCGCAGCTCGGTCCAGCTCAGTATCACAGCATGGGAGAGCCACGACTTGCAGCCAGTGCTTGCAGCTGAGCTCAGGGGGGTCAGGCTTACCTCGCGCTGCACCGCCCAGCTGCCGCCGCGCAGCTCGGCGTCGTAGCTTTGCGGCTGGCCCGCCTGGGCTGGCATGCCAGGGCCGACCTGGTCAAAGAACAGGAGGCAAACGAGGTGGGGGAGTTTTGAGGGTATGGCAGGCATGCCGGGGCTGACCTGCAACACCGTGTTGCAGAGGGCAAAACGAGGCGGGGGAGTCTCGAGTGCATGGCAGGCATGTCGGAGCCAGCCGGGGGAGGAGGAGCAATCACGGGAATGCAGGTGGGTGAGGGGGAGGGTTGGGGTGAGGTGCTGCACTGCTGTGGGGCGCACAGCTGCGCTGCTGCAGTGGCGGTCATACGGCGAACGACTGTACAGTGCGCACGGTGAGGTGGCGGCGCTGCATGCAGCTCGGACGCCCAAACCACCACAGCGTGTCGCCAGCGAAACAAGACGAACAAGGCTTGCCATGTTTTGAGCGCGGGTGGCGGCCGCCTTGCGGGACGACTCGCGGCGGTCCTCCTCGGGGCGTTCGGCTACAGAGATCCAGGGGGGGGTGAATCGCATGAACCCGCGCGGTCAAGCGGGCAGAGTGCCACTCTGGAGCCCCCGCTGGCTCCGCAGCGGAGGGAGGGGGAGGGGGCTCAGTGGTGGCGGTCTTGCTGTGGGCGCTTTGGGTGCACACAAGGCGGGGCGGGGGCAAACGTCCGCACGAGGCTTGTGAGCATGCGTGGGCAGCAAAACTGCACAAGGGACAAAGGCATGCAGGAGGGCAGCATGCAGGAGGCGCATAGTCGGCGGGGGGCACAACGCTGCGCACGCACCCGAGGCCTCCCTCCCCCCGCCTTCACACCCCCGCGCGCTTCCACTGCGCCAAGCCATCGCTCCCTTCCTTCTGCGGTGCTTGAATGGAACGACTACACAATTGTGCAAGGAAGCTGAGGCACAGCAGTGTGGCGTGCACGCACCCGAGGCCTTGCCCCCCGCCAGGCCGCCGGGGACCTTGCTCTCGTCCTTTGGCAGGTCTGCATAGCAGCAGGGGGGGTAGCAGGCCGCCGGCGGCTGAAATATCAGCAAGCTAGCTCCCAAACAATCGCGGGTGTCGGGGTAGCATGCGCGTGAGGCGTGAGGAAAGACGAGCCGCGGGCGGAGACCTTGGGCAGATGAGTGGCTAGGGAGTCGGAGAGGCAGCGAGAACTGAGGGAGTGCGCGTGGATGGGAAAAGGTGGGAGGCAAGGAGGTGCCGCCAGCTTCCTGCCGCCGGGCGAGCGCCACACCCGATGATGCCGCTGCGGCCGCAGCCGCACACCGCTGCGCAGTGCTGCTGCCCAGCCCAACTCAGCTCCCAGCCCTGTCTGCTGGCGGCCTCAAGAGGTGGCAGGAGAGGGGGAGGCGCCTGGCAAACCCTGACGCACCCATGGCGCTGTGACGCTCCTCCCTGCGCTGCTGGTGCTGGAAAGGCCTTGGCTGGGCACTGAGGGCGAGTGGGTGGGGGGGTAGCCCGAAAAAGGCATGAGACTGCCGTAGACTGCCGTGCGGCGGCCGCCATGATGCCCCCCACACGCCGCGGCAGCATGTCACTTGCGTCCCCCGCCGCAGGCCTGCAGGTCGTTATCGCTTCAACCTTGGTCGCCATGCCTCTCCAACAAGCCACCGAGGCCCTGCGGGCATGCCTGCTGGCCGGCCAGGCCTGGCTGCTGGCAGGGCGTTCCTCTGCCGCCGCTGCGCTCGCCCTGGCGGCCCTCTGGTTCTCCCTTGTGACTGCAGTAGTCGGGCAGGCGCTCGCGCTGGCGCTGTGGCTCCCACGGCGCATGCTGGCGGTGAGGGCGCGGCCGACGCGTGCGCGTGCCCGCCAGCGCGCGCCCCCCCATACGGCAAGCAGCGCACCGAACCTCACTCCCCCTCCACTGCCCCTCGCCTCCTGCTCCCCAGCACATGCCGCATGGCTGGCTGCCGCTACCGCTGCCGCTGCCACCAAGCCAGCGCCCGCGGCACGCTCGCGGCGCCGCCGCTGCCGCCGCTGCCGGTGACACCGAGCCAGCGCCGCCGGGGAGCGTGCTGACGTCGGCGTTTGCCGCGCCGCAGCGGGGCGACGGCTCTGCCAGGGAGCCCTCGCAGCCCACTGTGTTCGAACGGCTGACCTCTTTGGAACAAAAACTGCGCGCCAGCGAGGCGGCGGCAGCGGCAAAGGTGGCGGCCGAGCACGACGAGGTGGGCAGTGGTGTCGGCTCTGGCGTAACCATGAACAGTGTCAGTGTCACCAGCCGGCAGGGGGCGTACAACACTGTTACAGCATGCTGCCTGTGTTGCATCGCATGGAAAGGTGGGGGGGGACGCGCTGATGCCTGCTATGCCGGGCTGGCAAGTCCCCTCGGTTCCGATCCCACCTCTTGCAGGCGCTGGCAGCACTGGCAGCGGAGGTGCGGGACGCGGAGCAGGTGGAGGAGGCCGAGGCGGCGGGGAAGGTGAGGCGGGGGAAACTGGAAACCGTTCATGGGCAGCTGTGGCTCCCGGTCTGTGGGTGGGAGACCATGTGAACGCACGCACGCACGCACGCACGCACGCACGCACGCACGCACGCACGCACGCACGCACGCACGCACGCACGCACGCACGCACGCACGCACGCACGCACGCACGCACGCACGCATGCACGCACCTTTGCTAGGTCCCAAGCACCACTTCCGCAGTAGCAGGGTTTACACGGGTAAGCACTAGCACCAGCACCACTCAACGGCAGCAGCTGCTGAGCCCGCCCACCAAGCTTCACCCGTCCAAACGTGGCTGCTTGCAGGGGGCGGCGGCGGCGGAGGGGGGCAGCGCCGCCGAGGCAGCCGTGGCAGAGGCGGAGGCAGAGGCGGAGGAGGCACGATTTGAGGCTGGATATGATCGCCTCAGCTCCGCGCCGACCTCTCTGTCGGCTGCGCCCACAGGTGTGTGCGGGGGAGATGGGGGAGATGGGATGTGATGTGGGAGAGGGGGGTAGGTGAGTAGAGGAGGTGCAAAGGAGGTGCAGAAAGAGGTACAGAAGAGGTACAGAGGAGGAGAGGCTTTTTGCTGCTGGCTGGGGGACCTGCAGAGTCCCCGCCGGCTGCACCCACGAGCGGCTGCCGGGGCAGTGTGTGAGGGCGGGGGCCTGGGCAGGCAGCTGAGAGCGCCGGGGTCACGGGCAGCCACAGAGCGTGGCACATCATCGTCGCTGTGCCCCTTCGTCTCCCTGGGCCCGCCTCTCCCAAGGCTCAATACTGTCACTTGCCCCCGCCCCTGCCTGGCACTGCCCGGTGGCCCACCCACCCACTTACACGGCAGTCCCTGCCACGTGTGCTGCCCTGCCTCGCACGGCACTCCCCCTCTCTCACTAGCTACCTTCACTGTCCCTCCCTCCCCTCCCTCCCTCCCTCCCTCCCTCCCTCGCACAGGCACCCCGGAGGTGGTGGCAGCCTACATGGCGCGCCAGCTGGGCGAGGCCGAGCAGGAGCCCCTGCTGCCCAAGGCGCCTGCCTCCGACCTCGTGCCCGTCTCGGAGCAGCAGCCACTGCTGCCCAGGTCGGTGCCCTCAGATGACGCCGTCGGGGCAGAGCAGCAGGAGCGCGCGGCCGCAGCGGCGGCGCAGGCGGCGGCGCAGGCGGCGGCGCAGGCGGTGGCGGCATTTGCGCACGAGGCGGCAGGAGAGGCGCCGCCGCCGCCGCGCCGCTCGCTTTCCACCCCGCCGCGCCGCCCGCCTTCGGTGGAAAACGCAGAGGGGGCAGACGCGCTGCTGCTGGGCGGCGCGGCGCCGGATTCTGCAGCGGCCGAGCTGCCCATGCCTGTGAAGCAGCCTCTGCCTCCCGTGGAGCCTCAGCCCGCGCCGCCACCCATGCTGCCAGAGCCTGCGCTGTGGGCTGCGCCGCTGCCGCCGCCGCCGGCAGAAGCGGCGCCGCCTGCAGCGCAGCCCCAGCCCTCGCCCCGCGAGCTGCTGCTGCGCACGGCCCCCAGCCTGCCAGAAGAAGAAGAGGAGGAGGAGGAGGCTCTGTCAGCGGCTCCTGCTGCGCCTGCTGTGCCAGCCGTGCAAGCAGCAGTGGCGCCGCCGCGCCAGCCGTCGCCCGCCGCCGCCGCCGGCTTCACCTCCGGGGCCTCACCCCTGGCAGCGCCTCCCGCCGCCGCCCTGCCGCTCGCCGCCGCTGCCGCTGCAGAGCCCCTCGCCGAGCCCTTGGCGGCTGCGGTGCCGCCCCACTGGGACCCTCCCCTGGGCAATGGCCCCTCCCCTGCCCTCACCTCCACCAGCGAGCCTTCCGGCCCCTCTCCCAATGCATTCCCCGCCCCCACCCCCACCCCCATCGCTGACCCCTCTGCCCTGCATCACGCCAAGGGCTCGGCCGCTGCCGCAGCGCTGCCGCTGCCGCAGCCGCAGCGGCCGGCGGCGGCGGCAACCCCTTTGCGCCCGACACCCCTTCGGCGCCGCCGCTGCCCGCCTCGGGCGCGCCGCCGCTGGTGCTGCCGCTGCCGCTGGCCGACCGAGCCAACACCGCCTTCACAGCCGAGCTGGCGGCCGCGGCGCAGGACCTCTCCAGCTACGGCGGCGGCGGCGTGCCGGGTGACAGCTGAGCCACTGCCGCTGCTGGTGGTGCTGCTGCTGCTAGCTGTCGGCAAGTGAGGCAGAAGAGGCGGAGCCATGCCAGCGCTCTAAAAGAAAGCAGTCCCCTGCCCACTGCCAGCGCTGCCCACTGCCAGCGCTGCCACAGCTAGCTGGCTTGTTTTGCACCTTCTTCCTTTGCTAGTGCCTGTCCCTCCCTGCTCACTTCGCATCCCCCATCCTTGCCCCGCCCAGCCACTGCTCTCACACGTGCCACCAGCCTGGCGCCCTCCCCCTCCCCATATGCCCGTCACACCATCATCCCACTGCCAGCTGTTGCGCCCGCCTGTTCTGCCAGGCTGGCGTGCGCTGTTAGGGTTGTGCTACCACAAGTGGAATGAAATACGAGTGGGTGGGTGGGCGGTTCTCTTGTGTCTCTTGCAGAGGACGCTGGCGGTGGGGCGGGTCAGCGCACAAACAAACCGGGAAGTGGGCGGAAGCGGGGGTGGGGGAGAGCAGAGAGAGGTAGCGGGGAAGCGCAAGGGGATAGCGGAGCGGATAGGGAGCAGAGGGGTGGCAGCAGCGGCGTGGGCGCCGACCGGCGGGCCCGGAGCGCTGCGCGGCAGTGCGCTCAGCGCACGTTCCGACAGCGCCGGGGCTGGCCGGCCGGCCGGCGGCGCGCCGCAGCCACCAATTGACCGCCGACGGTGGCAGCGGTCGGCACAGGCGCCACCTGTCGTGCACGCTTAGTCGACCTGGTGTAGGGGGGTGAAGGGGGAGTGGGAGTGAGGGCCACAAAGGCAGGCAGGCGGGGAGGGTTGATGGAGGGGCACCGGGGGAGTCGATTGGGAGGCAGCCAGCACGGCCTGCCGACAGGCAACGCCTCGCCCCCCGCCACCCTGCCCGCTGCCTCCCTTGCGGCCCAGGCCCCCTGCTTTGAACGCACCTCCTCCATGCGGCTGCCCTCGTCTGCGTTCTCCTCCAGCTCGGGCAGGTCCTCCTCGGCGGCGGCGTCGCCTGCGGGCAGGCAGAGGAGGGGTCGGAGCAAATCAGCACGTGCGCGCACGCGCACGCCGGCCCGACGTCAGAGCTGCTGCTGCTGCTGCTGCTGCTGTTGCTGCTTCCAAGCATCGCACCCGCAAGCCCTGCACCACAGATTAGCACCCGCGTACACGACGCGTATATCACAGAATTATTCCCACTGTTACCTGCCACGTCCTCGTCGATCGACAGGCCCAGCTTGACCATTCGGTAGATGCGGCCCGCAAAGGTGGAGGGGTCGTCCAGGGAGAAGCCCGAGGCCAGCAGCGCGGTGTCAAACAGCAGCTGCACCAGGTCCTTCACCGTCTTGTCGCCCTTGTCCGCCTGGCAGCGACGGGGGCGGGGTGGGTGGGGTGGGGTGGGTGCGCAGGGAGGGAGGGAAAATTTGCGCAGGGCTGCTGGCGGGAGCCAAGCATTGAGGAGGGCCAAGCTGCACCGGGTCCCTTCACGGCGGGGCACGCCCCCGAACACCGCCCACACCCACAACCTTCTGCGCTGCTGCGCAGTGCAACACAGACCGCAGGACAGCCTTCTGCGGTGCCACCCACCCGCCCGCCCGCCCCCACCTCGGAGCGCTTGCGCAGCTCCTCCATGATGGCGTTGGTGGGGTTGATCTCCAGCGTCTTCTTGCTGCTCATGTAGGCGGCCATGGAGGAGTCACGCAGGGCCTGCGGGGGGCAGGTTGGGCGGACAGGGCAGCCCGTCGGCAGCGGCCGCAAGCGCCTGCACGCGCGCCCGCAGCACCGAGCGTGCCCGCCCCCCGCGCCACGCCATGCGCGTGGCCGCGACGCCCGCCCGCCCGCGGGGCGAGGATTTCCACCAGCGGGGTCGAGCCAGGCAAGGGCGCGGGAGCCGGCAAGCATCCGTTCGACCTGGTGGCAGGGGGGCACCCACCTGCGCCTTCATGATGCGCTCCATGTTGGCAGACCAGCCGTACTCGCCGGTCACCAGCACGCAGGGGGAGTCGACGATGCGCTCGCCCACCACAACCTTCTCCACCTGTCGGTCGGGCGAGCGTTCAAACGGGGCCAAGCGGCAGGGTGTGGGTCGCAGGCGGGGGGGCGACGCACAGCAAGGCTCCACCAGCAGGGCTATCGGAGGCCCATGAACCGTCGCGGACGGCCCGACAAGCTCGGTCAAACCTCCCCGGTCAACACGCTGCAGCACCCACCTTGTCGCCCAGGATGTCCTTCATCAGGCGGCACAGCGGCTCAAAGGCCGCCTGCGGGGCAGGGAGGGGCAGCGACGAGGGCCTCGGGGGGATGCCGTCGGGCCGAGGCGGCGGCGCCGGCGAACGCAGACACCCGGCAGCCGGCACTGCTTCTTCAAGCAATCCCCTGCCTGCCTGCCTGCCGCCGTCCAGCTGTCACCCACCTTGCGCTCCTCCGCCACCTTCTTCTCGTCCTCGGTCTCATCCAGCTCCAGGCCCTCCTTGGTGCAGCTGGCCAGCTTCTTGCCGTCGTACTCCTGCACAAAGGTTAAAAAAACCGGGGCAACAGCTGGGTGTGGTGAGTGTCGGGTACGCGACGCGGGCGGCAGCCGGCCAGGAGTGCTGCCGGAAGCAGCGGCGGCGGGTCGCCACAGCTCGCCGCGACCACCTGGGCCTGAACCAGGCTGCATTCAAACACACCACAGGTGCCGAGACGCTGCCCCGCCCCGCACCTTGAGCTGCTGCACCACGTACTCGTCGATGGGCTCGGTCATGAACAGCACCTGCGGTTGACCGGGGGGAGGGGATGGAAGGGGAGGAATAAGAGGCGCGCCGTGGCAACAACGCGTTGGGAAGCAGCGCTGGGAGAGGCAGGGCGAATGCACAGGACAGGGCGGTGACGAGCCGCGGCGCGGCGCGCGGGCCAGCGTGCATGAGCAGGCCAGGCCGGTCAAACGTGCGCCGACAGCTGGGTCGACGCCCGCGCCGCAGCACCCGCAGCACCCGCAGCACCCACCTCGTAGCCCTTCTTCTTGAGCTTCTCCAGGAAGGGGGAGTTCTCAACGGCCTTGCGGGACTCGCCTGCAGGGGGCAGGGGGGGTCGCAGGCGGGGGGACGCACGGTCAGGCAGGCTGCATGGCGGGCGCCGCCGACGTCAACCGCGGCACTAGGTGCGGCCTCGGGTCAAACTTTGACCGACGGCCGTCGGTCAACCCAGCCGGCGGGCCAGCACCCACGAGACCCACCGGTGATGTAGTAGATGTTAGACTGGCCCTCCTTCATGCGGGTGACGTAATCCTTGAGGCTGGTCATCTCGTCGCCGCTCTCTGGAGGGGAGAGGGGCAGGTTTCGGGAGCGGGCAGGGAGGGGGCGGCGGCGTGAACTCACGCACGCCAGCCAGCAAGGCCCGCGACCAGGCAGTTCAACCAACCGGCCAGTTCCCAGCCCACCCGACACGTCTACCCACGCCCCCACACTACCTCCACGCTCAGCGCCCCTCATACCATCTACCCACCCACCCACCACCCCGCACACTCACTGGTGGAGTGGAAGCGCATCAGCTCCGCCAGCTTGGCGCGGTTCTGGCTGTCCTCGTGCAGGCCTGTGGCGACGCGCGGGGGCGGGGGCGGGGGGCGGGGGCGGGGGCGGGGGGGGGGGGGGGGGCAGGGGGAGACGCTCAGAGGCAGTCGAGACCCGCCGCCCCTCCAGCCCTCCCCAAACGCTTCCGGGGTCTGCACATAGAAAGCTCGTCCGGCTGGGCCCCCCCCACCCCCCAAAAGCTTATCCAGCCGTGCCAGGCGCTGCGCCGCGCGGTGCGGCGGCTGCGGGCGGCGCCGCGGCGCTCACCCAGCTTCAGGTTCTTGGAGAAGGCCTCGTAAAACTTGGCGTAGTCGTCCTTGTTCTCGGCGATCTCGTTGAACATCTCAATGGCCTGGGTGGCGGCGGCAGTGGGGAGCAGGGGGGGGGGGGGGGGGGGGGGGGGGCGGGGGCGGGCGGGCGGCAGCACGCGGTGAGGGCGTGGCAGGTAGGAGAGAGCACAGGGGGGCCGGCGGCCGGGGCGAGGAGCACGATCGCGGCGGCGGCGGGGCAGCTGCTTCAGCATCCACCACCAGCAGCACCGGGCAGCCGCCGTCGTGAGCAGCGGACCGTGCTGGCAGCCCCCCACCCCCCACCCCACCCACCTTCTTCACGATGTTCTTGCGGATGACCTTGAGGATCTTGTTCTGCTGCAGCATCTCGCGGGAGATGTTCAGGGGCAGGTCCTCGCTGTCCACCACGCCTGCGGGGGCGGGGGGGAGCGGACGGGGGCGGCAGGGGAGGGTGAGCGGGGGGAGGGTAAGCGGGGAGGGTGGCCGCCTAACTTTCCGACCAGACAGCTTGATCAGGCTGTGCTGATGGTACTGCCGCGCACCCACAATGGGCGCGGCCCCTCTTCTAACGGACCACAAACCAAACAGCGTGTGCAAGGGGCGTGGCGGTGCTGCAGCTGTGTGGTGCCGCCGTCGTGGTACTGCACCCACCCTTGATGAAGGACATCCACTCGGGGCACAGCTCCTCGCAGTTGTCCATGATAAAGACGCGGCGCACGTACAGCTTGATGTTGTTGCTCTTCTTCTTCTGCGGTCGGGCACACGTTGGGGTGGGTGGGGGGAGCAGCGGGTGGGCTGTTGAGGTGCGCAGGCTGGCAGCAGGGCTGGCTACTACGCACAGCGCGTGGCTCGTCTCCATCTGCGGGGAGGGGAAGGAATCAGGCAGGCACCCAGCGGGGGCCCTCCACCCCAGCTGGCCAGAAACACACACGCCAGTACACACGCCGCAGCGCAGAACGCTTGCGTGCGGCAGCCAGCGGGCCGCGCCAGGGTGCACGCGCCCACCTGGTCAAACAGGTCAAAAGGGCGCGCGCTTGGGCACAAACGAGCAGCACCCACAGACAAACAAACAAGCAGCACCCACCTGGTCAAACAGGTCGAAGGGCGCGCGCTTGGGCACAAACAGCACCGCCTTGAACTCCAGCTGGCCCTCCACAGCAAAGTGCTTGAAGGACAGGGGGTCCTCCCAGTCGTTGGTCAGCGCCTGCGGGCAGGGAAGAGTTGACCGGGCGGGGGGAGGTTTGACCACTGTGGGTGCTGCACATGTGAACGGGCTGCAGAGTACTTGAACGACAGAGGGTCGTCCTAGTCGTTGGTCAGCGCCTGGGGGGAGGAGGAGTGTGGCGTTGACCGGAAGGTTTGACCAGCTGTGGAGCAGGGTTGACCGACGTGGGTGCTGCACACGAAAGCGCGGCACAGGACCGGCTGCGAGGAACGCGGCCAGCGCAGGCAGGCCGGTGCTGGCGCGCGCACCACAGCAGGACCACAGCAGGACCACAGCAGGCAGGGCGCGCACCTTGTAGAAAGCGTTGTACTCCTCGCGTGGCACCTCGTCGGGCGACCGCATCCAAATGGGCTTCTGCTTGTTCACCAGCTGCCACTCGTGGCTGACCTCCTTGACCTTCTTCTTCTGCAAAAGAGCACAAGTGGACGCAGGAGAAGGGAACACAGAGGATGAGAAGGGAAGAGGGGGGGACGGCAGAGCACGAGGGGAACGGCAGCTGCAACTCGTGCCCTACCTCCTGCACCGTGTTCTGCGGCATGGCATTTGTGTGGGGCGTGGGCAGCACAGCTGCTGAGGCTGTGCTGTGCAGGCGGTGATCACCCGCCCATGCACCTGCTGCCGCTGCTGCGGAGGCAGCGGCGGCGACGGCCGCGGCAGCAGCATCACCCCCCCCCCCCCCCACACACACACACACCACCCCAACCCCACCCACACACACATGCACACCCACCCCACCCACCCACCTTCTTGTCCTTTGCCTCGTCCTCGGGCTTCACCTCCTCCACCTCCCCCTCCTTCTCCTCCTTGGCCTCCTCCTCCTCGTCGTCAGACACCTCCTGCAGGGTGGGACGGGGGTGGCCCGCTCCACGGTCAGCCCAGACGTCCAGACGCAGGCGGGTGCCGCCGCGGGGACACAACCCTCGCCCTCCACAGAGCCGGCACAGGGTGTTTTGTGTGTCCCCAGCCCCCCAGCCCACCTTCTCCACCGTCTTCTCGGTCCACAGCGAGATGGGGTAGGAGATGAACTCGCTATGCTTCTTGATCAGGTCCTTCAGGCGGCGCTCCTGCAGGGTTGACCGGGCGTTGACCGGGCATATTTGAGTTGACCGACAGCTGTCAGCCGGTGGCAGCTTTCACAAAAGCACCAAGTTGAAAAGTCAGCGGCATTGCGCCCCTGACAACCGGGGGGAGAGCGTCGGGTGCTGCGCCCGTGTGCACTACGCATGTGGTACTGCATGGTACCCATGGTGCCACGGCACTCACCTCCAGGTACTCCATCTGGTCCTCCTTCATGTGCAGCACGATCTTGGTGCCGCGGCCCAGCAGCTCCCCGCTGGTGTCGCGGGTGATGGTGAAGGTGCCGCCGGCCTGCGACTCCCACACGTACTGCTCATCGTCGTTGTTCTTGGTGACCACCGTCACCTGCGCGGGGGGACAAGGGGGGGGGACAGCATCAGCCAGCCAGCCAACCAGCCAACTGATCAGTCGGTCAAGCAGCCAGCCAACCAGCCAACTGATCAGAGTCGGTCAAGCAGTCGGTCGGTCAGTCGCCGGTTTGTTGGCAACTACCAACAGACCCCCCCCCCCGGCACCTACCCACCCACCCACCCACCCACCCACCTTGTCGGCGACCAGGTAGGCGGAGTAGAAGCCCACGCCAAACTGGCCAATCATGCTGATGTCGGCGCCAGCAGACAGGGCCTGCAGCGGGGACGAGCCAAGGCGCACGACTGGGTGGCCAGCAGTGCAGCGCAGGTGCGAGGGGGCGGGGGCCAATCATGCTGTCGGCGCCGGCGGACAGGGCCGGCGGGGCAGCGGTAGGCACAGCAAGGCTGGTCAGCAGGTGGGGCACTGATGGGAGATAAACCAGCCCAATCGTGCCTGCGCCGACGCACCTCTGGCCGCAGTGCACAGCCCCCAGCACACAGCCCCCAGCATACACACACGACGCCTGTCCCACCTCTGCAACGCAGTGTGCACAGCCCCCAGCCCCCAGCCCCCAGCCCCACCTCCATGAAGGCCTTGGTGCCGGAGCGGGCGATGGTGCCCAGGTTGTTCACAAGGTCGGCCTGCAGGCAGATGGGCAGAGGCAGTGGGGGTGGGTGTAAACGCTGAGGGTAGAAGCAAGGGAGGGTGAAGGAGGGCGACGGTGCCCAGGCAGCGGCGGCGGCGACGGCGGCGGCCGCAGCAGGCAACAGGGGCATCAATGCGGCGCAGCAGGGGCGCCAGCGCAGTGGCAAGCGCGCCAGCGGCAGCACCCGCTCGCCTCGTGCCGCCCGCCGCAGCCCGACTTGGCCATGTCATCGCCGCTGTGAGAAGGTGGCGACTTGGCCACCGCCCAAAAACCACCGACCACTGACAAACACACTGGCTTGCCCACCTTGGTCATGCCAATGCCGCTGTCGATGATGGACAGGGTGTTGTTGGTCTTGTCCGGAATGATGTGGATGTACAGCTGCACCGCAGGCGAGGGGGGGGGGGGGGGCCGAAGGCAAGGTCAGGTCAGGAGCAGGCCTTTGTGTGCATCCCGTGCGGCGTGTCGCCACGGTGTGTGGATGCACAGCTGCAGCGCAGCGCGCACGGTGAGCAGGAGGCTGCAACGGGCACGTCGACACACACACAGTTCAGCAGAGACCCTCCTTAGACCTCATAAGTGCGGCCCACCTCTGGGTTGGAGTCGAGCTGGGTCTTGTCGGTCAGCGACTGGTACCGGATCTTGTCCAGGGCATCGCTGGCGTTGGAGATGAGCTCACGCAGGAATATCTCCTTGTTGCTGCGGCCGGGGAGCAGCACAGAAAGGTGGGTGAGGAACCGAAAAGGGGAGATGCCCAGGGTGGGGCGTGCTGCTGGCGGTGGGGACGAGCTCGCGCGGGACGATCTCCCTCCTTGTTGCCACAGAGAGGTGGGGCGAGGGGCCAGGCAGGCGGGCAGGCGGGTGCGCTCCGAGCGCAGGGTGAAGCTAATTGAACGCTGGTTGCCACAGAGAGGTGGGGCGAGGGGCCAGGCAGGCGGGCAGCGACGCGTGTGGCAGCGGGGTGGTTGGGGGGCAAGGAACGGGCAGGCGGGTGCGCTCCGAGCGCAGGGTGAAGCTAATTGAACGCTGGGCTGTGCGAGCGCAGGCATGAGCACACGCCGCGCAGGTGCTGACGGCCAAGCGTGCAGCGGTGCTGCACTGTGCGAGCGTGCATGCGAGGCCAAATCGAATCGACGCCGTCTCCGGAAGGAGAGCGCGCCGGTGGGCGGCCGGCGCGGCGCGAGGCGGCTTGATGCCGGCCCATCTGCCGCCCAACGAGGCACTCACGAGTAGAAGGTGTTGATGATCAGGGACAGCAGCTGGTTGATGTCCGACTCTGCATCGCAGGCATGGGGGAAACAGGGGAGCGGCGCGGCGGGTGGGCGGCGGAAGAACCGGCGGCGGCTCCGCGCTGCACTTCGCCCAGCCCCTCTGCATCGCCGCGCTGGCGCTGCCAAGCGTGACTGGGTGACTGCCATCCACTGCTGAGCGCGGCCGCCGTCGATCGACGCAGTCCCCAGCCATCAACATGTGCGCCGCCGCCCTGCCGCTGCTCTCCCAGGCGCGACTCACGGAAGACATACTGCTCCGCGTCACCCATGGTGCCTGTTGATTGCTGTCAGGTGCCACGAAGCAGCAGAAACTGCCGTGCGCTGATCGGCAGGGACACCAGGAGGCGAGGGGAGGGCACTGACAGCGGCGAACAGGAGCTCAGCTGCAGACAGAGGGCGGGGGCGACGTAAGGGCGCCCTCTTGGGAAGGCCTCCAGGAGCTTCTGCTGATGTGGCCTGGTGTGCCGCCTCTACACCTTCTGCCGGCCGTTTGCGCGCCTGCGATCGCCTCCCAACGCCAATTGAGGCCGAGGGACACGTGCAGGGCCGGCAAGCAGCTTGCGCCCCCACCTGCTGGGCGGCGGCAGGCGGGAGCGGCAGCAGGCACCAGCCGTGCTTCCAGATGCCCGCACGAGCCCCCCACTTGTGCATACGAGGGAGGTAAAGGCATGATTGCTGGCTGGACACGCCCCTATCAGGCCACAGATGCAAGCGGTCAAGCCCAATCACTCAGCCAAGCGGAGGAGCCGCTGGGCCCGGCCCACGCTGACGGCTGCGCAGGCGCTTCACACTAGAATCAAGTATCGGGATGAAATTGCAGGGCAGGTCTGAACGCAGAGGTGGGAGATGGAGGGCTGTCAAGCAGGGTTTGGGAAGGGAGGCACAGGCTGGCAAAGGCGCTACAGCAGGGCGCGCCGGCTGCGGCATCGATTGCGGCCCGCCGCTGCGCTGCCGCCAGGCCTCGCCGAGCAGCACGTGGGCGCCGCCGCCAGCGCCGCCGCCGCCGCCTCCACCCGCGCCCTCGCGCTTCTCCGACGAACCCCTGGAGGTACTTCAGGGCTGCCACCAGGGGCTGGAAGGGCACCGCCAGGCTGGCGGAGCAGCGGCAGGGCCGACTTGACCATCCTGCGAGCCGGCTCGCGCGCCTTCACTGCGCCGTGCGTTCAATCCAGCGCCGCCACCAGGGCCTGGAAGAAGACCGCCAGGCTGAAGAAGGAGATGAGGCCCATGGTGGCAGGCCACGACTTTGCGCCGGGCCAGTCGGAGGGGTTGTACGGCGTCGCCTGTAGGGGGGGACGAGTGCAGGGGGGGGGAGCGGCGGGGGGGGGTCGGAGGAGTGGGGCACTTCGCAAGCTTGACATCCTCCTAACACAAATCTCAGTCACGGCGAATTGCGCAAGCACAACCGGCCCTGGCTCCAGGGAGCACTCTCCACCACCACCACCTACGACAGTCTCCACCACCACCACCACCCACCCCGCCCACACCAGCACCCACCTGCACGCGCTGGATCATGGTGGTCAGCATGGCAGCGCCCACCAGCGCGCCGACCGCGCATCCTACAGAGCCCACAAACCCAGGCACCTGCACCATCGCCGCGGCCTGCACACGGGGGGCAGGGCGGGGGGGGGGGGGAGCAGAGGTTGTGAGCAGTGGGGGGGAGGAGGCGGCGCAGCGGGAGCTGGGCTGCAGCGCCTTCACGGCCGCGTGTGACCAGGAGCGGAGGGGCACGGCAGGTGGAGGGCTGTGGGGGGGGGGGCGGGGGCGTGCACAGATCGGGTCGCGGCGCCGCCGCCGTGGAGGCAAGCCCCAACAGGGGTTCTGGTGTGAGGGTGAAGAGGCGGGGGCGCGGCTGGGGACCCAGAGGGAATGGGGGTGCGCACACCCTGCTGCCTTTCACATGCTGGCCTTTGCGTGGTGCGTGGCGGCGGCGCATGCAAGCGGCAGTCAACGAGCCTGCAGCGGTGCAGCAGCAGCAGGCGGGCAGTGCGGGTGTAAGGAGGCAGGGGCAGGGAAGGACCCACCCCAAGCGTCCCCGCCGCCCCAAGCATCGTCTGCTGCACCGTCGGCCGGCCCGGGGTCGAGGCGTCGGTGTTGAGGCCGGTGAAGGCGGCCTCGCCGCCCAGCACCGCGACTGCGGCAGGCAAGGTAGGCAGGGAGAGGGGAAGGCGAAGGAGAGGTGGCGGGAACGGCACGCGGCGCGCGGTGGCGACGAGGCAAGCGCCTCTCTGCTTCTGACAAGACATGCCAGCTGTACGGTGAGACTCCTCCGCATTTTGTTGGTCGACGCACCATATGCCACTGCCTGCTGCGTGACCGCGGTGACCTGCGAGGGGTCGAGGGCGGCGACGGGGGAGAGCCGCCGCCGCTGCCGCCGCGCTGCCACTGCCGCTGCGGGGCGCGCCAGCGCTGCGCCGCGGCCTATGGAGGCTGCTGTGCTGCTAGTGGTGGTGCGGGCGACGTGCATTGTGGCTGGGAAGACGGGAGAGTGGGAGGAACAGGGGTCGGTGTGGGGTGGGGTGATTGGGAGATCGCTGTGTGTCACACCAGGTAGGCTGGAGTATGCCAAATAGCTGTGCAGTGGTAGGAGGGCGATGGAGATGGTGAGGTTGACGGATTTTCGGCTGCTGCGGCTGCTGCGTTGGCAGGGCTTTGCCTTTGGCTCACGCTCTGCCCCACTGTCGTGCTCATCTAGAGTGCTGCACCAATACAGCAATGCAAACTTCGCAGAAAAGCCTCCCTCTGGCGAGCGCCCGCGCACCTCTTGCGCGCTCAGTCCGTTTGCTGGCCTCTGATCGTCGACGGTGGAGATATGCATGACTCAAAGCGGTTGGCCGAGGTCTGGCTCCAGCGGGATATCTGGCGGCCAGCGCCACTGCCGCCGCCGCTCGCCACTCCACCCGCCCGTTACGTTTGTTCACATAATACGCTGAACTCTCTTTTCGGAGAGGCACCAGAAACAGGCCGCCACCCGCCGCCACCCCTCCTGCGGCCGCCGCAGCGCGCTGTTCGGCGTGGGCAACACGCTGCGCAAGCTGGGGCGGTACGCAGGTGGGCTGCGGCTGCGACCCGTCGAGGCGGCGGGCCAGCGGTCCCAGGGGAGAGCATGCTGCTGGCATTCGCCCTGCCCGACAGCAATGTTAAATGTGCAGAGTGGTACGGAGCGGGGGCTGGGCGTCCTTGGCAGCAGGGCACAGCACGCGGAAGAGCGTAGCTTTGCGCAGTGCATCCCAATCGCATCCTGCAGAGGCGCTTGACAAGTACGAGCGCCTGTGCCAGCTGTCGGGCAAGCTGCACCCCAACTTTTGCACCTTCCTCAACTGGTGAGGGTCCGCCTGCGTGGATGCAGCGTTTCTCGAGTTGGTTGCATGGGTTTGTTGCATGGGAGGTGGCGGCGGCACGTCCCGGCGTTTGTTGCTCCCCCTGCCTCGTTGCCTTGCCTGAGCTCCGGCCCTGTAGTTGCAGTGATGATCTGGTTCGCTTCAGCTGGGCAGCGGGCGGCAGATGGGACTGCAGGCGGGGTTGCGCGAGCTGCGAGCAGCTTGGTTCGGCGATAGCCGTGCGACAGTTGAACCCCGCCTGCGCGGCTGCACCGCCCCGCAGGTTTGCGCACCTGCCGGAGCTCTGGCTGCGCGTGCACGGCCCCAAGGAGTGCATTGTTCGCATGCAGGTGGGTGGGCTGCAATCACCCTGGTCAGCTGGCTCCTTCTTCACAGAGAGGGAGTTCCGCCCCTGGGCACGCCTCTGGGCACGCCCTGCCCTCCCTGCGCTCGCCCCTGCACGCAGCAACAACAGTTTCGGTTTGCGTGCGTGCAGAGCTCCGAAGCCGAGGTGGATGTCTGCCGCCGAACGTGCACGCGCGCATGCCCTTGCCCATGCCAAATGCAGCGCGAGGAGGACGGCGTGGAGTGCTTGGAGTACCAACGCCTGCTTTCCCCCTGTGGTGCCGAACCCGGCCCGCCTCTGTCTCTCCACTTTCTCTCACCTTCTTTCTGTGCACTCTCCACCGCATGCAGCGGGAGAAGAACGGCGTGGAGTGCTTGGAGTACCAGAGCTCGATCTTGCCTTGGATGATGAGCCTGGCGCTGGCGCAGGCGCGCCGCTGGCGGACATGCTGCGAGGGGGGGGGGGGTTCTTTTATTGTGCCGGGGGCCGCACTCCCACCCCAAACGTCCCTTTCTGTGCCGCGTTCCCAGGTCTGCGACATGCCTTGCAATGCAACGTCTCGAACTGTCCCCCCGTCCCCCATCCATCCCTCCCCCCGCCGTCTGCAGTACGCGTCGGGCCAGGTGCGCGGCTTTTGCTCCGTCTCGTCGACCAGGGCCCCGGGCCCAGTTCAAGCAGGCGACGTCCCCGCGGCCTGCTTTGCAGGGTGCACTGCTATGGTGGGTGAGTGTGGGAGGGAGGGGCGGGTGCGCTGCTGAGATTGGGGGAGGCGGACGGAGGGAGGGGCGGGATGCACGCTGTGGTGGGCGAGTGTGAGAGGGAGGGGCGGGTACACTGCACGTGCGCTGCTGAGATGGGGGAGGCGGACGGAGGGCGGGGTTGGGCTGCGCTGTGTCCGCGGTTGCGCGCTGCCGTGCTGCAAGGGCATGGGCAGGGACGGCGTGCTTGCGCAGCCGTGGCATGCCTCGCCGCAGGGTTGGAGGTGCGACTGATGGTTGGGCAGTCTTGCTCCCCCCACACACACACACCACCACCCCCCACCCCACACACACCACCACCACCATGCCACGACCCACCCCCACCCCACACACACCCCACCCCACACACCACCCCACACCCACACACACACCACCACCACCACCCACCCCACATGTACGCTGCAGCCGCCGAGTGGTACCCAGCCGCCTTCGAGTTCCTGCTGGACGAGGCGCCGCTGCCCTCCAACCGCCTGGCCGCCCACATGCCGTCCAGCCAGAGCCGCAGCCAGGCGGCGCTGTACGCAGGCACCTGCGGCGACCTGTGGCGGTGCACGCCGGGGGCGCTCGGGTGGCTGCGCCGCGTGCGCAACACGCAGCGGTCGTCCATGGCGCTGAGCGCGGCGCGCAGCAGCGCGGCGGCGACCCCGCGCCCCTGGCGGCTGTGCGGCGCATGGTGGAAGGGGTGAGGGGGCGGCTGGGTGTGAAGGGCGGCTGGGTGTGGGTGGGTGGGTGGGTGGGTGGGTGGGTGGGTGGGTGGGTGGGTGGTGGGTGGGGTGGGTGGTGGTGTGTGTGTGTGTGTGGGGGGGGGGGGGGGGGGGGCTGTGTGTTGTTTTCAGGGAGGGACATGTAGCACAGCAGGGAGAGCACCTCCTGAATGCTTGCAGGGGCCACCTGTACGCGGGGCGGCTCCTCAAACACAAGAGCGAGCACCTCCAGTGTTTGTGTGTGTACCTACAGCCCCAACTCAACAGAGCAGACGTGTCGTGATGTCCTGTTTTGTTGCGTGCAAGGAGTGTTCGTGGATGCCGCACCCGACTGCGCCGCCTTCCCAAGATACAACCTGCTGCACTCGGGTGAGCGCATGGCCGTGCAATGCAACGGCATGGTGGGTGACACGGCTGCTGCTGGTGGCGGTGCGGCTTGGCCCACGCTGGTGGTGTTGTGACGCATAGGTCCGGGCCGCGCGTGCCGGCAGCAAAAGGTTGTTGCATTGTTGGGCCCGGAGTGCAGGCCATCTCCGAGGCCAGAACCTGCTGTGCGCGCTTCCCACCTTGCGACCCGCTGTGCGCACTGCGCCCTTCCGCTGCCACCCTGCCCCTCCTCCGCAGTGTGCTCTGTGCCAGCGATGTCTGCGGGCTGCGAGGAGGAGCTGGCGGGCGTCGTCAAATCTCTGTTGGCCCAGGGAATCGACGTGTCCGCGCTGGCCGGCAGCGGCCTGAAGGCGCTGCACATGGCTGTGTACTACTGCGCTGGCCCAGGTGGGTGCCAGGGACCAAAGCGGCGGCCGGTTCGCAGGCGGGTTGGACTGGGGCGGTGCTGTGAACTCAGTGGGCACGGGACAGGTGGTTTCTGCACATGGCCGTCTATTAATATGGCCGTCTAATTAGTGCGCGCGCGGCGCCCACCCGTTCGCTGCCCCCCACCTGCTGCTGCCGTCCCATCTTGCCCCCGCAGAGGTGGTGGCCCTGCTGATCGAGGGCGGCGCCGACCCGGTGGACGGCAGCAGCCCAGATGCGCCTCTTGGCCTGGCTTGCAACCAGGGCAACCCGCGGTGCGCCGGGGGCCCTTCGCCAGCCCTCTTCCTCCCTCGGAGCCAGCCCTCTCCTGTCCGACTGCTTCAACGTGCCCGCCTACCTGCCCGCCCACCTGGGCCTGCAACCAAGGCAGGCCACGGCGTGCTGCGGGGTGGGGCACCGGCCAGCCTTTCCCCCCTTCCTGCCTGGGCCGGACCTGGCCTGCATTGATGGGCTCTAGGTTATTGATGTATGTTACAATGCGCAGGGAGCTGGACGCCATGCTGGCGCACTGCCCGGGCTTGGCGCACGAGCGGGTGGTGGCGCAGGACGGTGGAGGCGGGGTCACTGCCATGTCAGTGGTGAGCGTCTGTTGCCCACCACGTGTGTTCCTGTAGCAATCACAGGACCGCCCTCACGGCGCAACTGCTGCGTGACGGCGGGTGGCTGGGACGACGCATCTGCGTCACACGTGTGTGCCGCTGCAGTGCTCTTGAATTAACGAGAATGAAAGCAGGTGGCCAGTGTTAACAGTAAGCGTCCGGATGCCAGCCAGCACGCTGCCTTGGCATGGCACAGCGTGCCACCGCCCACCTGCCCCCCGCCGACCCACCTGCCCACCCCTTCCCTTGCTCTTTTGTTGGGTCCAACCCGCAGCTCGAACGCGTGCTGTTCGACCTGTTTGAGTCCAGCTGCCTGGTGTGCCTGGACGGAGGACCGAAATGCCAGCGGTGCCAGCACCCGGACGTCCCCCACCAGTGAGCACCAGCTGGGGAAGAAGCTGGGGGAGAAGCTGGGTGGGGTAGGTCAGTTGGAATGAGCAGGCGGCGCATGCACAGCGGTGCTCTGCGTGCGACACCGTGCGCGCGGCAGCGTGCGCGGTGCTGGGCATGCAGCCGGGGCAGGCGTAGCACTGCGTCGGTGGCTGCGCTGCTGCTGTGGGTAATCTGCGGATCTGCTGCCCGCGCCGGCCTGGCCTCTCCCTCACCTCCCTGCAACCCCACCTGCTCCTTCCTGGAACGCTCGACCGCCCTGGTGAAGCACGGCACGTGCCGGTCATTTGTGCAGTTCCCACCGCTCCTGTGTGTCTCCCTCGCCTCCCTGCAGCCCCACCTGCTCCTTCCTGGAATGCCTCACCATCCTGGTGAAGCACGGCCTGCGGCAGACGCCTATGGTGGCCCGGTGGCTCAAGGACAGGCTGCAGGGCGTCCAGCCCTCGCAGCGCCGGCACTTCAAGCGTGCAGCGGATCACTTTGAGGCGGCGTGCAAGGCTGCCGCTGCTGCCGGTGCTGCTGCTGTTGCTGGCGACCGGGCTGACGGCACTGCCGGCGCTGCCGGCGCTGCAGGTGGGGCAGCACACAACGGCGGCAGCGCCAGCAGCAGCAGCGCCAGCAGCAGCAGCAACAGCGGAGCCCAGGGTGCAAGCAGCAGCGGCCGCAGCGGCGCAGGTACAGCCGCGGCAGGCGGTGGCGCCCGGCAGGGCAAGCGCTGCGCTGTGTGTGGCAAGACAGAGGGCCCGCTGCGCCGCTGTTCCGGCTGCAAAATGCAGCGGCTGTTTTACTGCGGCCGGGAGTGCCAGGTGGCTGGCTGGCCCGAGCACAAGGCAGAGTGCAAGCGCGTGCAGGCCGCTGCGGCGGCAGCGGCGGAGCCTGCAGACGGTGCACAGGCATGAGCGCCAACCCGACCAAACTCAGTACGGCTAGTTCCGTTTGCTGCAACCTGATTTCGTGGGCACGACCAGGCAAGAGTACAAGAACCCTCTCGCAACACCCCTGTCCGTGCTTGCTGCTGCCGGCGTTGCACGGGCGTCGCTGCCTGTAGCTCCCGTGTGGCCCAAACCCCAGCCACTCCATCCTTCTCCATGCGGGCGATGCCTCGGTTACACCAAAAGCGAGCGATCAGTCACAGCTGAAGGAACGCAGTGCATGTGGGGGTGCTGTGCGACAGGGAGAACTAGGGATGAGCAGCGAGGGGAGAGAGACTGCTTGGGGGCACAGAGGTGCAAGGAGAGACAGCGACTGTAGCGGGGGCGGAGGCAACGCAGACGCCCGGCACAGAGAGGACTTGAGCCATGCTGGTGCGAGAAGAGGAAAGGGACGACAACGAGGGTGGTGCAGCAAGCATGCAGTGGGCAGCACGGTACATCGAGGGCAAGCCGTGCAGGCAGCAGCGCAATGCCGGGAGGGCCCAACCAGAGCGGCGCCAGGGAGGGCAAACCGGGTTTGGGGTAACGCAGAGCTGGCGAACAGGCAGCACACAAGGGGCAGGGTGGGAGTAAAAGGGGAGCAGGTGGTGAGGGGCTGTTGCAGCAGCAGGCGTGGGCAGGCACTGAAGTTGCAGCAGCAGCAGCGAGGTTTATGCAGCGAGAAGGAGGTGGGCAGTGCTGTGCATGGAAAGGGACGAACGGCAGCAGAGAGGGATGTGCAGCAAACGCTAAGCATCTAACAACAGGGTGGGGCAGGCAAGCTGCGAGTGGCAGCCAGGCAGCGAAAGAGCAGGGGGGGAGGGTCACGGCTCACATGTATAAGCGCATTTTCTTGGCCACAGCTTCCTGGCACCAGGGGCATCGGCCGCGCTGTGCTAGCAGCCGGTCTGCACAGCCGTCGCAGCAAACGTGGCCGCAGGGCTCAAAGGCATGTGTGTGCGGCTGCTCCATGCAAATCTTGCACTCCTGCGCCCGCTCCGCTTGCTCCGCCGCCGCCTGCTGCGCCTGCTGTGCTGCAGCCGCCTGCTCCTGCGCTGCTTGCACCGCCTGCTGTGCCTCGGCGGCCGCCCGCTGCCTGCGTTTGCGCATCTCGCTGCCGAGCCGGTTGAGCAGTTGCTTCATGCCACCCTGGCTGCCGCCGTCCTCGCCGCCTGCTGCCGCCCCTGCCTCGCCGCTGTTGTCGGCAGCAGCTGCTGCAGCAGCTCCTGGCAGGCTGCTGCATCCGTGCGCCGCAGCGCGAGCTCCAAGGCCGTGTTGCCACCAGCGTCGCAGACGGCTGTGTCCGCCCCCGCTGCAATGAGCGCGCGCGCCGCCGCGGCTGCCACTGCTGGGGTGTGTTGCTCTGCTGCCAGGTGCAGAGGGTGGTTGCCTGCGTTATCAGATTTCTGCATGCCCAAGCCTGCTGCTGCCAGCGCTGCAACTGACGCCGCAGCTGCCGCTGCATTTTCATTCAGTACCGCACAGTGCAGCGCAGTCCAGCCGAACTCATCTCGAGCGCCGAGCTCCGCCCCTGCTGCCAGGAGCTGTTGAATGACTGCCGTGGCTGCTGCTGCATTGGTGTTGTGAGCCGCTTCGTGCAACGGCATGGAATTGAACCTTCCAGTGCTGCGCACATCTGCGGCTGCCGCCAGCAGCGCTGCCACTGCCTCGGAGGCTGCGGCTGCATCAGTGTTGGCGGCCGCCCGATGCAGAGGCTCAATGCCGATGTGTTTTTTCGCCCGCACGTCGGCGCCTGCTGCCTTCAGTGCCCGCACTGCTGCCGCCACTGCGCCTGGCTTGCCATACCGCGCTGCAAAATGCAGCGGTGTGCCACCATATACGTCCTGGCTGTCGATGGCTGCGCCCTCATGCACAAGCAGCTCAATGGCTGCCTCGACGGCTGCGCCGTCTGCTGCCGCTGCCGCGTGGTGGAGCGCGGTGAGGCCTTTGGCACCCTTGCCATTAACATCCGCGCCCGCCTGCAGGCACAGGATGATGCCCTTCACACGCTGCCACTTGTTGCCGCGCCGCACCGCCTTAAACAGGGAGGCCTGCATGCCAAAAAGTGGGGTCCTGCGGGCCCTTCAGATGGTGCCGGCTGGAGCGGTACATTTTCTAAGGAGGCAATGCTTGCACAGCACAGGCGAACGTCGCGCATGATCTGATGTCAACGTCACTCCTGCACCCACCTTGGGTGCCAAGCGAGAGGCCCAGCGGCTGCACTGCCCTGGCGCGCCTGCGCAGGAACTTTTCCCGCTGCCGCCGAGGTCCACGCGCCGGCGCCACCACCACGTGCAGCCGCGGAGCGCAGCTCCATGACGGGGGGCGCTCGGGCGGAGCTGACAGCTGGTGTAGCCGCCTCGTTACGCCCGCCGCTGCCGGAAGAGGGGGGCGGGGGCGCCATGGCGAAGAGATAAGCTGGGTTCGCCCTTGCGTGAGCTGCTAATCGCGGGGGCGACCTAATACGTGGCGTGCGGGAGTCGTGCGGGATATAGACGCGGGAATTGTCAGAGGCAGGGGTTGAGAGCCACAGCATAGCACCAGCATGGCCGCCGGGCGGCGGAAGGAGGGTTGGTAGCACACAATGTCTGAATTGCTAAACCAAATGTTCCCTGACAAGTCGCATGGTGCCATTTGGCTATGTGCATGTATGTAGAAGTCGAGGACTGGAGGCACAGCAGCCGGTGAGAGCTGCCAGAACACTTTCCGTTGCCTCACACTGTGGCGCATCCCTCGACTCAGCACGACGCGCGGGCGTTGCCAGGCACCCATGCCGGCACCCAAAGCGCAGCGTGCATCTTCCTTCCCTTCCACGCTTGATGCCTCGCTGCTGGACCTGACCTCGAGCAGCAATGCTTCCTTCCACCAGCTCCCTGGCTGGCGTTCACTCGCCCACCAAAGCCCCCCGCTGTCTTCTCTCCGCCTCTGGCTTGCCCCTCCCTCTTCCCGCCGGTCTGGCCAGATCTGGTGGGCCTTTGTTACCCTCTGCTCTCGCTCCAACACTTCTAGGCGAGCCAGCACGAGGTGCGCACCACCACAGAAAATGCCACGCGCGCTGAGTACGGGCTCAGGGCAGGCAAGCGGCAGGGTTGGTGGGGAGGCCCCCCGCGTTCGGGCTTCTGGCGTTGCTGCCACTGCATGGTTGCACGTGAGCCCTCGAGGGACCTGCCAGTGTTGATCGTCTGCACATCGATCACAGGGGTGGAAGGTATACATAACGGTTCATTGCTGTGGCCAAAATCTGGGCGGGACGCATCGCGGGGCACGCGTGCAGCTCCGCCGCTCGCGGGCGCCCGCCAGGCGCGCCAAAAATGGGTCAGTCCCGGGGTTCATCTCTAACCGGCATCGTCATCGTCGGCGCCAGTGGTATGCACCATCAGTGCCGCGCCAGTGGTAAGCACCACGCCATTTGTTCACTTGTCGTACCTTCTCGGGGAGGGCGGGTGACAGCAAGGCAGGGGAGGTGTGTGAGCACGAGCGCGGCTGTGCAGCACGAGCAGGGCAGGCACGAGCTGTGCAAGCCGCGGCGGCGGCGGAACCGCGTGGCGCGCCTCCCCTGCTGCCCCCCAGGCTCCAGCCCTCGGGAGCTCAGCAACCGACACCGCCACCCCACGCCGACTCAGCCGTACCCCTGTCCAGCCATGCCCCTGCACTGCGCTGCAGCCTGCTCGACAGTGCAAGCTGCACATGTGGGAGCGCCCACGGCTCACTGGCAGGACTTCTTCCTGCCACACACACACACCTCCTGCCACTTATTACTTATTACTAGTATTGAGTCGAGGTTGCAGTGAACCCACTCACTTGTTGAACTTCTTCCTGTCCCGCTCCTGCATCTGGATGGACGCGTCGGTGCCTGCAACACAGCAGGGGTTCCGGCAGCACGCGTGGCTGCGCTGTGCTGATGAGGCGAGCGGGCCACAGGTGGTGCCGCCGACAGCCAGCCCGCCCTAGCAGGGAGTGGGCACCAGCAAGCAAGGCCTGCCACTGTTGAGGATGCACAGCCGCGCCGCTGCCCAGGTTTGTGCCTGGCAACTGCAGCGGATATTGCAAGCAACGGAACAACCCAGTGCCCCCCCGTGCAACTCCCAACTTACCCCCCTTCAGGCCAAAAGAGACCGCAAACGACAGCGCCGTCACCACCACGGCACCTGCACAGCAAGCCGGGCGGCACTGGCTGAGGGTTTGGCGAGGCGTGCGGTGCAGGCGAAGGGTGCGGGTTGCCGCACGCACGGCGTTGCGGCCCGGGTTGCGGCCCGCGGCCCGGCATGCGCCACAGCTGATGTCCTGTACGCCCACCATCATGCCGTGCATCCCTCTTTCAACCCACCGATGATGATGGCGGAGATGGGGGCGTCCACCTCTCCGGGCTTGGCGGCGGCCGCCGCCTCCGCCAGCTGCCAGAGCTGCTGAGGCGCAGCAAAGGCGCGGGGCGCTACGGCGCGACGCCCGGCGTGCCGCGATGCGCGGCGTGGGGTCGGGGACGCCACCAGGGGCGTGCGGCAGAGCGCAGACGCGAAGCTCATCGTGGTTGGCTGCTGGGGGTGCGGGAGGGAGGCGGCGGCGAGCAGATCGCAGTGGTGCAAGTGCCGCAAGCAAAACAGCGGCAGGTTTGGCGGCGTGGAGAGCTGAAGAAGATGCGTCTCCGACATGGAGATTTGTGAGCTCGTCCCGTTGATGTTCTACCTTGCCATCGCGATTCTCAACACCGAAGATGGTTGGCTGAATGGAGATCGAAGCGCGGCACGCAGGAATGGCCGAACAACCAGAGCGCCGCAAGACCATGGCGGCCTGGTGGCTGCTGGGCCTGCTCAACAACGCGGGTGGGTAGAAAGGGCTGATCAGCAGCACCAACCGGATCAGCGGGCACTGCCCAGAGTTGCCGCCGCCGCCGCCGCCTGCCGCCGCCACTGCCGCCGCCAACGAAATGCCCGGCTCTCCACCCTCGCGAGCAGCTTACGTCATCATGCTGGCAGGGGCGAACGAAGTCAGCGCGGCGGCGGTTGGCCTGGTGTACCTGTGCGCGGTGGCCCCTGCCATGCTCTGCAAAGCCAGGTCTGTGTTCGGGCTGCTTGCGGAGGCACCTGCCGATCGCCGCTCCCTGTCCTCTGCTGCTGCTACTGCTGCTGTGCTCCCACCGCTGCTGGCAAGCCGTGCAGGGTTGCCCTGCAGGAGTGCCTGTTGCTGGCAGTGCGGCGGGCATCCTTGGAAAGCAAAGCAGCAAGCGCTGGCTGCTCGCTGCTCGTCACCAGCCACCCCGCTCCCCCCCTCGCACGCCTCCCCGCAGCGCCCCTTATTGGTTCCACCTTGTGCGGTACTCCACTCGTGTGCACATCGTGGCGCTGCTCATGAGCTGTTCCTACACAACAGGCGCGGCGCTGTGTTGCTGTAGGGCTCGGGTGGAAGAGAGCGGGCAGGTGGGAGCCGGCATGCCGGGCCGCCCCGTGCGACGCGCCCAGCTTGCCTCCACCCCTGCCACCCCTCCCCCGGCTCCCCCCCTGCAGTCGCGCTCTCCTCTGCCCGCGGCTGGCAGCTGCTGGGCGTCGTGTTTGCAAGCTTGCAGGGGGGCCTGGGCGAGGCCTCGTGCCTGGCCATGACCAGCTACTACAGGTGGGGTGACTAGGGCAGCATACCGGCGGGTGCCGGACCCCTCGGCTCCTTAGCTAGGCTTGAGACGAGGGGTCGCACCGCAACGAGGAGCACATCATCCCCCTGCTCTGCCCCTTGAGGGACCCTCCTGAAGTAGCCAGCCATGTAGCATTTTGGACTGACGCGATTTTGGACGATCTTCATCCTCTCTCCCTCCTCATCTGCTTCCCTCTCCAGCGGCCGACACACGGGTCACGACGAGGAGCAGCAGCACCGGGCCCCCCACCCCCCCACCCACCCACCCCATCCACCCACCCACCCACCCCACCCCACAAAAACACGTCCTGTGTGCTCCCCCCTCCCTCTCCAGTGGACCACCTGCCATCTCGACGAGGGGCAGCGGCACCGGCCCCCCACCCCTCCCTCCTCACAATCTGCACCTCACCCCCGCTGCGTGCACTCCCCCCCCCCTGGTGCAGCAGCCGACCCGACCCGACACGCACACACACATGTGGGGCAGCGGCGCCTGCCCTCACCCTCCCATCCCCACCCTCACCCTCCTGCCTGTGCTCCCCCCTCCCCCGCCAGTGGACGACCTGCCATATCCATGTGGAGCAGCGGCACCGGGTTTGCAGGCGTGTTTGGCTACGCCTGGGTGGCGCTGCTGCACATGCTAGGTGGGTGGGGGCGGGCGGGACGCCTGCACAGGGCCATAGGTGTGAATCGGCTCGCCTGGCTGGTGCTGCTGCACATGCTGGGTGAGGGTGAGGGGGCCGCGCTGCGGATTGATGCATAGTATGAGCGGCATGCTGTGCACGCTACTGCCTGGGTCCCACCCCACTGCCCCGCCTCCCTTCTGCTTTCCGTCCCCGCCAGGCGGGCTGAGCTTCCGGGCCACCCTCCTGCTGGCAAACGTCACCACAGCAGCCTGGCTTGCTGTGTACCACCTGCTGCTGGATCCGCCAGAGGCCCGGGTGCAGCAGTTGTGGCGGCACGACAGCGACGCCGCAGAGGTCGGCAGTGACGGCGGCGGGGGTGCGGCAGCGGGCGTGGGAGCGCGGCGGCACGATGGAGCGACGCTGGTGGTGGAGGCGGCAGCGGAGGTTGTGGCGCAGCGGGAGGAGGATGGTGGCAGAGATGGAGGGGAGGGGGACGGGCGAGAGCAGCAGCGGCTGCTGCGTGTCGAAGCCCCCTTAGGCAGCGCGCAGCAGCAGGCAGTTGGCGGGTGGAGCAGCCCCAAGCCGTCACGGGCGGCACGCATGACGTGGCGAGAGCGACTGCAGCGAACTGGTGAGACGGCGGGAGAGTGGGGGTGGCGGGTGCCTGCGCCTGTTCATTCACCGTCGGCGCCCGCAGGTGTGTTGCGCTGCACGTAATGCCTTTTGTGGTTTCCATCGGCTGCCCGCGCCGCCTGCTCCTCTCCCTTGGTGCAGTCGTGCTCTGGCCGTACACTGTGCCGCTCTTCCTAGTGTATTTCGCTGAGTATGCAATGCAAAGCGGCACCTGGACCGCCATTGGTGGGTTTCGTTTGGGGACAATGTGTGCAGAAGAAAGGAGGTTGGAGCAGAGGCAAGGGTGCAGGAGCGGCAGCGGTGGCAGCTGGCAAGGGGCTGCTGCTGAGCCTGACCGACGCTCCCTCCCATCTGCTCGTCTGCAGGTTTCCCCGTGGCCAGCACACCTGCGCGCCACACTTTCTACGTTTATGCCAACTGGATGTATCAGGCGGGCGTGTTTGTGAGCCGCTCGTCGGGCATGCTGTGGCAGGCAAGCCACGGCAGCGCGTTTCGTTGCCGTGCTGTCGCGTGCCTGCACGCGCTCGATGCGTGCAGCGTACCCTGGCACCGCCGCCGTGCTGCGCCCATGCGCTGCCCTGCCTGGCCCTCGCATTGCCCTGTTCTGCCTGTATGAACCGCTGCCGCCTTGCAGGCCAGCCGGCAGCGCGGCGGGTCAACCCCCTGGCCCGCTGCGGATGGCTGGCCGTCTCCCTGCAGCCCCTGCCCCTGCTCGGCCACCCTAACCAACCAACAAACCAAGCTCCCCGCCCTCCTGCAGGCCAGCCGACGCGCGCTGTGGCTCATGCCTCTGGCGCAGTGCGTCTGGCTGGCGTTTTTCATAGCAAACGCCGTCCGCAAGTTTTGGTACAACTGGGGGCTGCTGGCGCCCTGCTTTGTCACAGGTCCGGAGCGGGGATGGCGTGTTCCGCAGGCGGGGGGTGGGGGCCGTGGGCAATGCAGGGCGTGCTTGAAGCGGCGCACGGCGGGAGGCGTGCTGTGAGCGCTATGCGTGAGCTCCCATCCCTCGGTGCAAGTCCACAGAGGGGCGGGAGCCCCCCCTCGGTGCACGTCCATGCTGCCTCTCACGTTTATGGATCGACCGGGTGTGCTGCCTTCTATTATGCATCTGCAGGCCTGTTAGGCGGCGCTGTCTACGTCAACGCCTTCACTCTCATTTCCGCAGAGGTCCCTCCGCAATACAGGTGTGACGTGGCGTGGTGTGTGCGCTCTGCGACACGGTAGTGGCCTGCGTGGCCGTGTGTCGTGCGCTGGAGCAGGCTGCACCTGCGGGGTGGCTTCAAGAAGCGGTGGCGGTGCACACCCTTTGCTGTCCGTTCTCGCCATGCCCTTCATCTAAACCCCCTCCCTCCCCCTCCCACTTCCCCTGCGCAGGGAGTTCTCCCTCGCCGCTGCATCCCTGGCAGACAGCCTGGGCGTGGCGCTGGCAGACGTCGCCGGCATCCTCATCCAGGGCTGCCTCTTCAAGGCAAACGGCCTGCCTGGCGCCGACTTCGCCTGCTAGCTTCTCTTGCCTCCTCTGCGTGCAAAACTGCCTGCCTGGCGCCGACTTCGCTGCTTGATTGGCCGGCGGCGGACGCGCCCTTGCATGGCACCGGACCTGCATGCCCGCACGGCATGCGCCGACTTGGTGCGCTGAGCAGACACCACCTAGCACTGCCGTTCTTTGGCTGGCCAGCCCTCTGAACCCTCCGGGCCCGCAGCGCACACATCCCTTGCTGTCAACTCCCTCGGTGATTACACACCCGGCTCAAACATGTGTAGCTCGTTTGACAGATGCTCTCAAGTAAGATGCAGTGAGATGCAGGCTGCAGTTGAGCTTCCGTCGAGGCGGCGGGGCAGCGGGCCCAGGGGAGCGCATGCTGCTGGCATTCGCCCTGTCCGACAGCAATGTTAGATGTGCAGAGTGGTACGGAGCAGGGACTGGGCGTCCTTGGCAGCAGGGCACAGCACGCACGAGAGCGTAGCCTTGCGCAATGGTTCCCAATCGCATCTCGCAGAGGCGCTTGAGTATCATGAGCGATCCGATGCGAACATGTGTTAGGGCGCATGAACATCTGCTGTAAAGATCGGCCCGTTCCCAATCACTCAGTCCTTGAGGGGAGGTAGCCTGCAGCATGCGCTCCTCTCTCATATCGTGCTGGGGGCGCGGCTTTACAAGGGGGTGTTTGCGCTGTATGTACAGACAGAGGGCTATGAGCGGCGTGGGGCTCTGTGTGCATGCAGGTTGGGGCTTGGCGCTGCGGGGAAGCAGCTTAGCAAGGGCAGGGGACTGTGTTGTGTGCAAGGTGGAGGTGCCAGGGGCTCAGGACGGCATGCCAAGGGGGAGCAGAGAGGGCGGAACACTACCACAGAAAATACATGTTTGGGGGAAATCAAACAAAGGCAGGCAGGGCATGCAGGGGGGTAGGGAAATGCAGCGTAGGGCACACAGGGGGTGAACAGCAAACAGAGAGGCTGGGCATACAGGGGGGTAGGGAGGGGTGGGGAGGGGCGGCCACAAGGGGCGGCATGCGCCTCAAAATTGAAATTGATTAAGGATCATTCATTCGTATTTGTCCTGGGGGGCAGCCATGCATGACTTGCACACTGGCAGAGCGGAACTGCTGCTGCCAGGGCAGGCGATGGCGGGGCACCAACGCTGGCAGGGGCGCGGCTGGTGGCCCTCGGCAGTCACTGCAGCATGGCGATCGCCGGACGAGCCGCGGGTGCGTCAAAATCCAAGGTCCTGCATGCGCACGGAACGGCAGGGTGGCGGCTCACGTTAGTTGCGCGTGATGCGGCAGTACTTTTTTTTGACTGTACTGTGTTACACCTGTTTGTGTTCTGCGAGAGAACCACAGGGCCCGGCGCAGCTGTGACCGGGGAAGAAGGGAGGAGGTAGGGAGATGCCGCTGATGAAAAGTGTGATGATGCGGGCGGACGCGCGTGCACGGCCCAGGCGTGCAGCATGGCAAGGCACTGGCCTGTAGGGTGTCGCACATGGGTGGGCGGCACGCTGGACGCAGCAAGCGGGCAGCTGGGGCTCCCCGCCCGCCGCCTCCCACCCTGTGCATCTGGAAGGCGGCATGGCGGTGGCCCTCAGCTGTCGCCCTCGCTGCCAGACTTGCCCTTCTCCTCCTCCTCCTGCACACGGAACGGCAGGGCGGGGGCTCACGTCAGTTGCATGGTGGTGTCGCAGTGGTGATGAGGTTGAACGCACGCGGGAGCACAGCCCAGGGCATGCAGCACGGCAACCGCTGGCATCAAGGCTGGAGGCCACGGTGGGGGACAGGGACACGCCGCAGCACCCACCCACTCTCCCCCCGCTTCACACCTGGGAGCTACCACGCGGCGGGCGCACCAGCGGCTGCACGGTGTTGCGCTCCAGCGCTGCCAGCCGGTCCTCTAGCGCGCTCTGCCCAGCCGCCAGCCGGCCCTCCGCACCGTCAGCGCCAACACCCGCCGCTGCTCCGACGCTGTCTGCCCGGCAGCCAGCTCCGCCTTGGCGTCTTGCACCGCCTGCACCACCTCAGCCGTGCCCTTCTTCTGCGCCGCAGCCAGCCGGCCCTCCGACGCCGTCAGCGCCGACATCAGCCGCTGCCCCGACGCCGTCAGCGCCGACACCTGCCGGCCCTCCGACGCCGTCTGCGCCGACACCTGCCGGCCCTCCGACGCCGACAGCGCCTGCAGCAGCTCAGCCCTGAACGCCGCCAGCGCGTCGTTCTGGTCTTCTAGGCCCTTGTTGATGGCAGACGCAGTCCACGCCGCGCCGCCGACGCCCACGATGGCGACCGCCGCGGCCACGATGCTGAGCATTTCGCCGTCAAAGCCGACGCCGGCTGCCATGCAACGGGCTACCCGGCCATGTCGCAGGCGTGTGTGTGTGAAATAAGCAGGTGAGGCCACAGACTGCGGGGTAGCAGGCTCGTTGGGCTCGGAAGCGCGGTGAGCCCTGCGCGCTGCTGCCCGCACGCTGACATGGTGGCTGCCATTTGTCTGGGTGTTGAGCGTGGAGAGAGAGCGGAGAGGTAGTTTGCGCGTGGGAGATTTCAGGGGATGGCCGCCGCCCTCCGCGCAGAGCGCTGCGCTAGTGAATGCAGTCACGATTGGCCCGAGGGGCGCCAGCACCTTCCTTCAGTGTGCATCACTAGCTGGGGGCAACAGCCACGCCCATTCCTCGCTTGACACCGCCGCTGCCATCCGCCGCGGCCGCTCAGTCACCGCCGCCGCTCACCGCCGCCCCGCCCGCCCGCCGCTCGCCGCTCGCCTGCCTTCATGGCTTGCCTTTGCGGTTCAATCTGCCCGGTTTTGCTTCAGGATTGTGGTCGTGTGTGATTACCAGCAAGCTACAACGTGGTGTGGCAGTTGGGGGTCAGCGCAGGCAGCACCAGGCACCAGGGCTCTGCAGCGCGTGGCAGCGGTAGGAACTTGAGGGACAGCAGGGAGGCAAGGTGTGGATTGCAGGGCTTACAGGGTGGCAGGCAGGTAGGGGACACTGAGCTGGCTAGCATTTAACGCAGCGGCATCGGAAGGTCATCTGCAGTACCAGAGCAGCCACACCCCGGCAAGCTGCACACCAGTGCAATGCTGGCGGCGCCTCCGCCGCATCTCAGCCGCCCGCCAGCACAGCGAGTCCACCGCCCAGGGCGGCGGCAGCGGCACAGCCGCAGCACACGGTGCTGCTGCAGTCAGCGGCAAGCATGTTTACACGGGTTGTTGGCTGTGCACTAGGCATGCCATGAACAGCAGCACACATCAGGTCAGAAGGGGATCTACGGTACAAACGGTCGATGCACGAGATGGGTCGGGAGGTGCACGGGATGGGTCGGAAGGGTGCATGCATGGCACGTGACAACGCGCCGGTGCCTCACGCCGCCGGAACGCCCGCCGCCCCCTTGCCCCCCGCCTTGCCGCCCTCCCGGTGGTCCGCCCCCACCGCCTCTGCCACCGAAGCGAAGCCGTCTCGTTCCAGCAGGGCCGCCAGCTCGCGTTTGACGCGCGGCACCAGCTTGGGGCCTTCGTAGGCGAAGGCGCTGTACAGCTCCACGAGGGAGGCGCCTGCAGGCGGCATGAGGGCCAGCAGGATGGGAGTCTTGAGTTTCTAGGCAGGAAAGGCAGCGGGAAGGCTTGCCGCGCGGCGCCAGCTTGGGGCCTTCATAGGCGAAATGCGCTGTACAGCTCGACAAGTAAGGCGCCTGCGGGGGGGGGGACGGGGAGACCTTGTTGCAGATGTCGTCTTGCCACACACTCGGGACCATGCCGCCCTGCAGCACCAGTGATGACAGTGCCAACCTCACTCAGAGTCCCTTTATTTTATTTATTTATTTGAAACAACAGAGGAGAGATGGGCAGCACAGCAGGAGCACACACCCGCGCGGATCTTGGCGTACGCGTCTGCGCCGCTGCCCACGCCGCCCACGCCCACAATCGGCAGCTTGCCGCCTGCAAGCAAGGAGGTGAGGGAGGGGCCGCGGAGGGAGGCTTACAAGCGTGCGGGCTTACCGGCAGTGCTGCAGAAAACGAGAGGTGCAGGTCGGCATAGGGGCGCTCGAGGCACGTGCAGCAGCGGCAGCAGGACGCAGTCGAGGTATGTGCAGCGGCAGCAGCAGCGACTCGATCAACATTTGGTTGTTAAATCCATTGGGATTGTGCGCCACGCCCGTGAAGCTGCACACCTGCACATCACACCGCACCTGTGAGCGTGTACATCTCCCGCAGCACTTGGGTGGCCATTTCAAAGAGAGGGCGCCCGCTCAAGCCGCCGGCCTGCAGAGGCGGAACGATTGGGAGCGTGGGCATAAGCATACATGTAGGCATGTTTAGCAAGGATAGGCATGTTCAGTAAGTAAACCGGAGGGCCGGTTTCGGCGGCGCTGGCATGTGGGCAGGGCAGCAGGCCCAGCAGGCCCACGCACTCGTGCACACACCCTCCTGCTGCTCAACACAACACGTGCATGGCTTTTGCCCCGTTAGACGAGCGCCTGCCTGCAAACCTGTTCGGGTGCACCCCCTCTCTGCCTGCACCCCCTCTGGCTGCGCCTCCTCTCCGCCTGCGCCTCCTCTCCGCCTGCGCCCCCTCTCTGGCTGCTGCGGCGCACCTCCTTGCCCACTGGGTGCTCCGCAATGGCGCCGGGCCGCGTGATGGTGGTGTTGCTGACGATGAGACCGTCCACCTTCTGGTGCAGCGCCACCGCCGCAATATCTGCAGGCACGAGGGAGCGGCCGAGGAGCATGAGCAATGTGGCGGAGAGCGACATGCTGTTGCCCGCTGGCTGCAGGCGGCCAGGAACATTCCCACCCGCCCACCCACCCACCCTTCATGTCCTCCTCTGTAAGGTCTGGCGCAATCTTGACCAGCAGCGGCGGCGGGCCGCGCGCGTCCCACTGCATTCGGTCCCGTGTCTGCAAAAGGGGAGGGTGGTGGGCTGCAAGTGGGCGAGGCTGCGGATGAACCAGCTGCATGCTGAGGCCGTCTCAGGGCTGGTGCGAGACCAGCAGCCCGCCCCAGCTCTCGGTGCCAGGCGCCCAGCACCAGCCCCCAACCGCCCCAACCCCCGGCGCCCAACCCCCAGGCCCCACCTGCTTCACTTGCTTCACAAGAGTCTCAAGCTCTTTGCGACCCTGCAGCGAGCGCAGGCCTGCAGGGCGGGGGGGCAGGCGCAATGGGTAGGGTGCTCAGCTCGTCCGGGGGAATGGTGAATGCAGAGACGGCCGCACAACAGGAAGAGCTCCTGCCCGCGCCTGCAGCGAGTGCAGGCGTGCAGGGGAGATGCGTGGCGCAGGCGGTCGATTGGGGGAGCGGCGGGGAGCTCTGTTGAGTGATTTCAAACTGCTGGCCCTCTCCCACCCGCCCTGCCGCCTGCCCAGCACGCCCTCCCCTCCCGCTCCACCCACCAGGCGTGTTGGGAGAGGAGATGTTTATCACGAGGTAGTCGGCAAAGCGCCCCAGCTTGGTCACGCCCACGCAGTAATCTGCTCACGTGCAGTGGGGGGAGGGAGGAAGCTGGCAGATGCGCAGGCAGGCAGGCAGGCAGGCAGGCAGGCAGGCAGGCAGGCAGGCAGGCAGCTGCTGCTTCCGACATTCCTTGTCCTGCTGTCCGCATCGCCCCCACGTGCACCCCAAGCCCCGCGCTCCCACCTGCCGCCGCATCCTCGCTCGTCTTGTTCTTCCCCAAATTGACGCCCAGCAGCCCCGCGGGGAAGGCGGCGCCCTGCTGCGCCTGTCGCGTGCGCAGCGCTGCCAGCCGGGTGGCAACAGAGTCCAGGCCTTCGCTGTTAAAACCGTAGCGGTTGATGACGGCGCTGCAGCAGGCGGCATGGGGAGATGGAGAGGGAGGGGCTGCGGGCCGGCAGCGGTCCTGCTGCTCGCCTCTGCGCTGCCACAAGTTCACAGCCTCGTGCGCAGGCTGTGCTGCCAACGCTGCCAGCCTCGGCTGCGACAGGTGCGCAGGCTGCGGCAACGGCCCCTGCTCACCCGAACTCTTGGAGGCGGAAGGCACGCGGCTTGGGGTTGCCCGGCTGCGGCAGCGGCGTCACAGACCCGATCTCGACAAACCCAAAGCCCAGCGCCAGAAGGGGCTCCACCACTTCGGCGTCCTTGTCAAACCCAGCGGCGACGCCTGCGTTGGGTGCGGTCAATGGTTGAAATGGCTTGCAGTCAAGTTTTGATTTGGATTTGCGATCATTGGATTCGTTAATTAGGTTGTGCGCACCGCCCCGGCGTCCTTATGGGGTTTCCAGAAGCCGCACGGCTGACCAGGGAGCAGGCGCTAGGCGAGTGCTTGGTGCAGGGCTGGAGCCTGCGCGCTGGCCCTGCCCCCTGCAGCAGCAGCAGCAGCAGCAGCTGCCGAGCCACCGCCCCGGCACCTACCCAGCGGGTTGGGAAAGTCGCGGCTCCAGACGGTGGTGCGCAGCGAAGGGGGGTCGGGGCGGGTCTCCCGAGGGAAGAAGCCTAGCTTGGCTGCCAGGATGCCAATCTTGTGGGACGTCTCCACGTCAAACAGGCGCACGAGGGGGCCTGAAAATGGGAGATGCACTCGGGGATGCTGGGCAGCGAAGGCCGCCGATGGATGGAGCCGGGTGCGTGAAGAGGTGCACCGGCGAAGGAGCAGTAAACGCAGCGGCTTCCCCCAGACATGGCTGCATGCTGTGCATCTTTGTTTGCAACATTTCTCCCATGCCACGCACCCGCAGCTCAACCGCCGTCAGTGCAACCCACGCACCCGAGGAACTGGCCAGGTCAAATTGTAGCTGCTTCAAGTCGTTGCGGTAGGCCATCAGCGTGCCCACGGCGCCGCCGGCCGTCACGTACGAGGCGCGGCGCTGCAGGCGACGGGCCGTGAGAGACTGTGAGTGGCAAGCGGCGGGGAGGCGGGCAGTGCAAGGCGGCGGCAGCGGCGGCGGTGGTGTACACACCCCAACGGCGGGCGGCACCCGGGAATGGATAGCACTGGACATGACACAAGCTATCTAGGATCGGGGGCGACAGACGTTCCCCAGACTGCGTGGGCGAGGGGTGCACCACTCTGCCACTTGCCAGGATTGTCCGCAACGCCCCCATCGTCGTGCATGTTATCCTAAAGCGATCGGCGATCAACAAAAGGCGAACATGCCCCCAAAAGGCAAACGGGACACGATGCTGGGCCGGCCAGAAGAGTGGCGGCGCTCTTTCCACCGCGGCTGGGCGCCATCGGGCCTCCTGCGCTGATCACAAGCATTCCAGCAACACGAATTGCATCACCAAGCGGCGCCAGCACACGCAACGCGCTTCCTGGGGCCGGCCGAACCCCGACCAGCTGGCCGACAGCTCCCTGTCAGTGCTGAGTGCCGAACCTGTGCCGAGCTCAGCTCCGGAGAGCGCCGATCGCTGCGCACGACACCGCGCTTCCCGTAGCTGCGCCGCCGCCGCTCGCCGCCAGTCTCCGCCGCCGTCCCCGCGCGTCCCCGCGCCATGTTTTGGCCGCTGCACAACGCAGCCCGCAACGGCGACCTGCAGGCGCTGACAGCCCTGATTGGCGAGGGCGTCAACCTGGAGCTGAGGGATGCACACGTGGGTGGTCGGGCCGGGCCGGGCAGGAGCGTAATGAGGGCACAGCAGGGGCTTGCACCTGTGGAGCGTGCCGCCGCCAGTCCTGCCTGCTCTCACCCATGCTGGCTGTCCCCTCCCCTGCGCCTCGCAGCGCCGCAGCGCGCTGCACATGGCGGCCTGGGCGGGACATGTTGACTGCGTCAAAGCACTGCTGGTAGGTGGCCGGGCGCCCGCGGCTGCTCCTGCTGCGCGTGTGGTGTGCCGCTGTGCCGCTGTGCTGCTGCGCTGCACCCAAGGCCCCCTGATCTCTGCACGCTGCCGAATGCTTGCTGCACGTTTCCCGACGCCCAATGCTTCTGTCGCAGGCCGCCGGCGCCGACATCAACACAGCAGCGCAAGATGACATGAACGCGCTGCACTTTGCTGCGACGAAGGGGCAGACGGAGGTGGTGCGCTGGCTGCTCAACTCGGGTGCGACGTGGGTGGGGGGCGATGTGGATGGGGCGGGGTGGGCACCTGCCTGCAGTGCTTCTTGATGCGTGCTTTAGCTGCGGTGGCAAGGGCGATGTGGGTGAGGTGAGGTGGGCAGCCAGCTGTGTATTGCTCGACTTGCGGGCTTTAGCTGTGGTGGCAAGGGCGATGTGGGCGAGGCGAGGTGGGCACCCGGCCGTGCTCTGCCTGGGTTGCTAGCTTACTATGGCGCGTGGAGTGCCTGAGGGTGGGTGGGTGGCGTGCGCGAGGGTGGAGCAGGGACGCGGATGCCCGTGCACAAGGCCCTAGTCAGCGTGCGCTCTCACCTGCCTTCTCCGGTCCGTGCCTGGCGCAGGCCTGAAGGTGGGCAGGCTGTCAACCGGCGTGCACTGCACCGTCTGGGTACAGCACCCTGCTGCTGCTGGTGGTGCTTGTGCGCTGGTCACGCACACGTGCTCCCTCTCTCTCGCTGCCCTTCCCTTCTGGCGCAGGCCTGAAGGTGGGCTCGAAGATGCGCAACGGAAGCAACGCGCTGCTCCTCGCCGCCAAGCAAGGTGGGCTGGGTTGCTGCGTGGCAGGGTGGAGCCCTGCAGGCGGGTCGCGTTGCAGGGTTGTGGGGTGGCTGGTGCAGGGGGCAGCTGCCAGGGGGCACGTCCACCGCGACGCCGCTGGCGGTCGCGCCTCCCCTGCCGCCGCACCAGCTGGCGCTTGCTGGCTGCTGTCCCCTCTCTCGTCCCTTTGGGTTCAAACAGACAGCTGCACCGCTGCCCCAGGAAGGGGGTCACACCGCAGGTGCCACCCCCTGCCTGCCCGTCCGCGCCCAGACGCTCTGCGCTTGCTCCCAGGCCGTCGTCACAACTCATCGGTGAATCCACGCTTGCTAATTTGCAGGCCACAAGGAGACGGTGAAGCTGCTGTTGGAGCGCAAGGCCGACCCGCGTGCCGCCGACGGCCGCGGCCAGACCGCCGCCGGCCTGTGCAAGGACGGCGAGTTGAGGGAGCTGCTGCTGGCGGCAGTGGCGCGGACCGAGGCCTCCACCGCTGGCAGTGAGTCGTGCTGCCTATAGCGCGTTCCCCTGCTTGCTTCCCAGCATCTGAAGCGCGTGCCATGGTGGCAGGGCGGCCGGCCCCACACTGCGTGTCCCTGCACCAACCCCTGCTGCCACTGCCCTGCCTGCCCACCCTTGCGCTCTGGGCCGGACGCTGCCGGTGCTGGAAAGCCTCCAAAGAGGGGCACTGCAGCACAGCGCACCGCCCTGCACCAAACTCTGCCGAGCCTGCCCTGCCCCCCCTGCCAGACGCTGTCGATGCCGAGAAGCAGGCGCAGAAGAAGCAGCGCAACGCGCGCCGCCCGCGCGAGGGCGAGGAGCGCGCGCCACGTCAGCAGGCGGCGGCGCCGCCGGTGGCGGGGCCTCCCGAGCGGCCACAGCGCGGCGACGCTGAAGAGCCCGCAGCTGGCGAGGAGGCAGCGCCTGTCATCGGCGCTGAGCTCCCGCCAGAGGTGGCCGCCCGCCTGGCGCGCGAGCAGGCGGCGGTGGAGCAGCAGCAGCAGCAGGAGGAGGGCGGCAGCGCCGCCGCCGCGGCACCGGCAGCGGAGGCAGCGCAACAGCAGCCGGCGGCGGCACAGCAGCCGGCAGCGAAAAAGGCTCGCGTGGCTCTGGATTATGACGAAGAAGATTTTGAGGAGGAGGGCTAAGGGGATTTTGCACGTTGGTGCACACCCGGCGACGGGCTACTGCACAGCCCGTTTGTTGCATGTGAACACCCGCCGTGCCACCAGCCCCTCCATTAGTACTAAACTGCTGTGGCCCTGCTGCATTTCACTGCTCCCTGCTGTTGGATGGCACGGTGTCATCTTGTAAAGTTGCGAAGCATGCAGATCATGCAACCCCGATATCACACTGCATGGCTGCCCCCTGCAGCCGCGCTAGCTGAGGCAGAGACGCAGCCTTGCCCTCTTATAATGCTGCTCCTGCTGCTGCGGACTGCCTGCACACACACCAGCACTGGCAGCAGCGCGCAGAGTGGCTAGCAACATGGCCTGAGAAGCAGAGGAGAAGGGTGGATGGAGGGAGGAGAAGGAGGGAAGAGCAAGCACGAGAGGCGGATACGAGGGCGCGGGCGGGCGTCAGGCGGGCAGGACGCGCGCACGGCACAGAACGCAGAGCAGCGCAGAGGGGCGGATGGACAGAATAATTGGAAGCAAGGCGACATCGCACACGAGGGGGGGGGGACGCGGGCGCGAGCGGGCATCAGACGGGCAGAATGCGCATGCGCTTGGCGATGGGCTCGCGGCACAGCGGGCAGGCGGTGATGCGGTGCTCTTTCCTGTCGGCGCATGCGGCGCACAGGCACAGGTGGCGGCAGGGCTGCAGGTAGACAGTGTAGGGTGCATCCAGGCACACCACACACTTGCCTGCATCTTCGTGCTGCTCCGCCGCCGCCGGCTGCTTGCGCTTGCGCTCCCGCTGCAGCTCGGCACCCAGCCGGTGCAGCAGTTGCTTCATGCCATCCCGGCTGCTGCCGGCCTTGCCAGGCACTGCCGTGCCGCCTGCTGCCGCAGGCTCGTCAGCCGCTGCTGCCGCGGCCTCGCCAGCCGCTGCCGCGGCCTCGCCGTCACCGGCTGGCAGCAGCTGCAGCAGCAGCTCCTGGCAGTCCACCACATCACCCCGCTGCAGCGCAAGCTGCACAGCGGTGAACTCTTTTGCATCACAGGAGTGTGGGTCTGCACCCCCCATGAGGAGCGCTCGCGCTGCTGCCGCTGCTGCTGCTGGAGTGGCATCAAGCTGCGCTGCACAGTGCAGTGGGTGCTGGCCATCGTTATCTGCAGCATGCACGTCTGCGCCAGCTGCCAGGAGTGCCGCAATCGCTGCCGCTGCTGCTCGTGCATTGAATGCTGCGTCATGCAGCGGCGTGCTGCCGGTGTTGTCGCGCGCTGCCACATCTGCCCCCAAGACAACGAGCTGCTGGATGGCTGCTTGTGCTGCTGCTGCATTTTGCCATTGGCGGCTGCATAGTGCAGAGGCGTCGTCGCGTCACACCCTTTGCTGTTCACATCCGCACCCGCAGCCACCAGCCGTCCAATCAGTGCTGCCACTGATGCGGGCCGGCCAAACATCGCCGCTGCGTGCAGAGGCTCATCACCATCGTCCATCTTAGCCGCCACATCTGCACCTGCCGCCAGCAGCGCGTCCATTGCCGCCAACGCCGCCTCAGCATCCGTGTTTTCATGTGCCGCCATCAACGGCGTGCAGCCAGCACCATTCCGTGCATTCGGGTTCGCTCCTGCTGCCACCAGCTGTCGGATGGCTGCTGTGGCTGCTGCCGCGTCACTGTTGGCTGCCGCGTTGTGCAGCGGCCTCACGCTGTACTCCCCTTTACTGCTCACAGCTGCGCCTGCTTCCAGCAGCGCCATGAGTGCCTCTGCTGCCGGGCCTCCATATCTAGCCGCCTGGTGTAGCGGTGTGGCGCCACCCTGGGTCTTTGCATGCACGTCTGCGCCTGCCGCTACCAGCGCCCGCACTGCTGCCGTCGCAGCGCCTGGCTTGCCATACCGCGCTGCAAAATGCAGCGGCGTGGCACCCGCTTCATTTTGGCTGTCCACCGCTGCGCCCTTGTGCACAAGCAGCTCAATAGCTGCCTTGACCGCTGCGCCGTCCTCTGCCGCTGCCGCATGATGCAGGGCGCTCCGACCGCGTGCATCCTTGCCATTAACATCGGCGCCCGCCTGCAGGGCAACAATGATGCCCTCTAAGCGCTCGTACTTGCTGCCGAGCTGCACCGTTTTGTGCAGCGAAGCCTGGGCAGGTTGGGAAGGGGCGACAGAGGCGCTAGAGCGAGGTGCGGAAGGCGGGTGGCGGCGGGGCGCAGACGCAATTGCAACCATGCCTTGCGCATCAGAGGCACCAACATACCAGCACCTCTGCACGCGCCCTTCAGAATCACCTCGAATGTTGAGCTATTCCGGAGCTACAGCAGCTGGACGGCCACCGGCCGCAGAAGGCCCAGCGGCAGCGCTGTTTCTGCCAGAGGCAGCACGCGGTGCCACTGCTGCTGCAGGCCCTGCTGCAGCCCCCCCTTGCGGACTGACGCGTCCGGGGGCGGGGCCATTGCTGGTGTGGGTTTGAGCGTATTCAGGAGCTCGCGATGGACGCTGAGGGGTCGTGCAGAAGCAAGGGCTGACTCTGCAAGCATAGCTTGGCGAATCAAAAGCACAGCAGGCAGCGCAGCGCGGCGACAACCCCACCGACTGCACGCTATTTTCCTGCCGAAGCTGCACCACCAACCTGCTGCGGCTCTCAGTGACCTCAAACCTGCGCCTCTCGTGAGATGCAAGTACGCTTTGCATGTTTGCATGTATCACGGCGAAAGCGGATCCAGAAGGGGGCGGTGCAGCGGCGCAGGGACGGAATTGTGTATGGGTTCACCGAGTTGCGGCCCTGATGCGCAGCGGTGGCACATGGAGCGATGGGGGTGAGGATGAGTTGCAGCCCTGATGCGCAGCGGTGGTACATGGAGCGGTGCGGGTGAGGATACAACATGGCACAGACGGGGGTGAGGGCGAGACACAGCACAAGGATGAGATCAATCCAGGGACAAGGAGTCCCTGGAATGCTGCCCAGCGCTGCTGCTGCCTCTGCTCCCGCTGGGAAGGTGCACGTGCGCCCTGCACGTAGCTGCATGACCCTCGACGCCGCGTCGGTGCACGCTGTGGGGTAGCTGCCCACGTGCGGCAGCCTGGGTTTTCTTCTCAGCACCGCTCAGCGGCGCATGGCGCAGGGGGTGCACATGAGGCCCTCTGACGAAAAGCTGTGCCCCTCGCAGGCGGTGTCGATGGCGCGATCGCAGCGCGCGCAGCGGGGCAGCGGCGGCTGCGGCTCGTCCAGAACGTCGTCCGGGAAGTTGCTGCGAGAGGGCTGCAGGGGCAGCGGGGGACAGGTGGGCCCGTGGTGGGAGCCGTGGGCTCCCAAGCAACGGGCAGGAGCTTTGGGCATCACTGCCAGAGGAAGGCCGGTGGCAGAAAGATACATGTACATGATGGAGGCAAGTGCAGCGAGAGAGGGCTGAGAGGCGGCGCCGCGGCAGGCAGCGGACCCTCACCAGGGTGGGCGGGTTGCTGCCGTAGGTCCACCAGTCGTAGGGGGTGTGGTCGCTCCTGTGGATAGACGGCAGGGAGGGAGGGCACGGGTGAAGCCTACAGACGTGCAGCGCCCCGCCGGCAGTGTCCCTGTCCGACTGCTCCCTGTTGTGCTGCTGGGACAAATTCGGAGGCTCTCTGGGTGCTGGTGTGCCCTGCTGCCGAGCCGCCCTGCCTGCCGACCCCTGCCACTCACTTGCACGTCTGGCAGTCCTTCCACGCGCCGCCGTGCCCCTCGTTGTGGTGCGCGGCGCAGCTGGTGTAGCGGCTGTGGTTGCGGGCGCAGCTGTTGCGGCCGTAGCTGCAGGCAGGCAGATGAAGGAGAATGAGAAGGGCTTTGTGGTTGCGACGCAAAATAGGAACAGGTGCGGCGCAGCGATTGGGGGTCCCTCGGGGCACGGAGGTGTGTACGGGGGGGGGGCGTGTCGGTCGGGCAGGCCAGCCCTTGAGCGAACACCTGCCTGCCTGCCTGCCCGCCTGCCTTTCTCCCTTCCCGCCGAGCTTATCGACGTTGATGTGTTCACACATAGTTCTCGTGCTCCACATCCCTCCCTCCTATGCTCTCCTCCTCCCTCCTTCCTTCGTCTCCTGCGCGCCCCTCCCCTTGTGTACCTCCCCCCTTCCCTCCTCTTCCCCTCATCACCCTCACCCGCTCACCTCATCAGCACGTAATTGTCGTGGTCCGAGCACACCACGCGGCCGCAGCAGTCGGTGATCTCAAAGGGCGGCACGCGCCCGCCGCACAGCCCGCACATGGGACGCACCAGACGCGGCGCCGCGGCGGCGGCGCCAGCAGGAGCGTCGTCGCCAACAGCAGCGGCAGTGGCAGCATCAGCAGCGCGCTCGCCGGCGGCGGCCGCGGCAGCAGGGGAGCCGGCGCCCTCGCCGGCAGCCGGGGCGGCGGCGGCGCCCGGGGCAGCAGCAGCGCTGCGTCGGCTGCCCTGCCGCCCGCGCGGGCCGTACACCTGCTGTTCAGGCACACGGTTGGCGTCCGCTTCTGCCTTCAGCTCAGCGCATTCCAGCTTGTGCTCGGGCCAGTCTGCCCTCTGGCAGGCGGGGAGCAGTCTGCGCAGGGAACAGCGGGAATGGGGGCGCCGACGGGTCAGGGGGCAGCGGCGGCGTCGGGTGGCACCGACGCAGCGGCCGCGCAGGCAGCAGTGGGTGGCACCAGCGAAGCTCCCGGCCGAGAGGTGCAGACGGACGGCGGCGGCGCTCACAGCTGACGACGGAGCAGGCGCCGCAGTAGGCAGCTCTGACGGAGGGGTCTTGAGGGTACAGTAGCTTCCGGCACTCCTCGTACTCGCACACACGCATCGCAGCGCTGTCACTTCCAAGCCTGTGATATCTGGGGTGTTGGGAGAGGATCTTATTGAAGTTGCACCCCTGTGCGCAGGGCAGGAATCCCAGAGCAGCATTGTAAGCAGCTTTGTAGCAGGGCGGCAACTAGGGCGCCGCCGGCGGCGGCGGCGGCGGGAGTGGTGACGGCAGGCGTGCGGTTCTGCCGGAACACGGCCCACTTAGATCGCTGGATCGTCCCGGATTCGTTATTTCGAGCGGGAGAGCCAATGGCCCCCGTCGCCGGGTGCAGCCCCCACCGCAGGCCCCTGCAGACCCCTGCTCGCCTGTGGCGACGGCTCGGTATGGCGCAACGAAGTTGATCGTCGGCGTTTGATTGCCGCCGCGCTGCCGCTGCTCTATTTCAGGGCGCGGCATGCCGCCGCCGCCGCCCGCCTGGCGGAAGCGCGCAAGAGACCTGGCGGCGAAACGTGACTGCTGCCGCCAAGTCGATGGGCGTAACCCGCGTGCTCATGCCACTTCAGAGACCAGGGGATCTAGAGTATAGAGATCAGAGGGGTGCAAGCAACTGGGCAGGCCCACCATATCATCACCACCGCGTACACAGCAGAGCAGGCGGAAGAGCCGGGAGAGACCCAAGCCATCGGCAGGGTTGCTCCACAGCAAGCAGAGAACCGTTGCAAAAGCAAGTGGCCCGATTGAGCAGTGCCGCGCCGCTGCTTGCTGGAAAAGCAGCGACGTCAGCCATGCCTGCCTGCCTGAGCATGCCGTGTGTCACTAGTGATGAGCTCGTGCAAGGGTGAGCGGATGGGCAAGGTGCATGCCATATGGCGGCGCTAGCAAACAGGGACAGGGAACGGCAGGAAGGAAGGCGGGCAGGGGGTCGATCCAAACGGGCTTTGGGAAGCTTTGAAATAGGGAGCACTTTAAAGCGGAGGAGGGCAGCAGGGAAAACAGCTGGCTCGAGGTTTGTGGCAGGCAAAAAGGGAGCTCAGAGCTGCAAACCGCCGCCCGCCTCGCTGGCCCGCTGCGCCGCCAGCCGCCGGCACTCGGCCTTGTGCTGCGGCCAGTGGCGGCGCTGGCAGGCGGTGGAGCAGTAGGCGGCGGCGCGGCAGGCAGAGCAGGGCTTGACACGCTCCACATCGGATGCGCCGCACCCGGAGCAAGTGGGCAGGCGGTCTGGCTGTGCAAGAAGGAGCCTGAAGTCGCTGCGCGCTGCAGAGTCGAGGGGTGGAAACACTGCCTGGCTGGAGCTGGCGGTGCCGGCTATGCGCCGCACGTGTTCTCGTATGGCAACGAGGTTGGCTGCAAAGTTGTCAATTGTGGCCTGCTGCCCCCAGCGCCGCCACAGCTTCAGCGCACGCTCTGCCGAGGCGATGAGGCGCTGCATGTCTGCAAGCCGCCAGGTGCTGCCGGGGCCGCCATTGAGCATGTATGCTGCTATGCTGATCGCCAGTGCTGCAGCCAGCGAATGGCTGCGCCGAGCCTCTGCTTGCTGCAGCGCTGCCTCGCTGGCCTCTAGCACATGAGCTCGCGGCACGTTCGGCAGCCTCTGCAGGAGCAGTGCATAAGGGAAGTGCGCAGCGGCGCTGTCGGGCTGCAGCTGCAGCAGGCGGCGGGTGGCCGCCACCGCAGCTGGCAAGGGCTGCCGGGGGTGCAGGTTGTACTGCTGGCCTGCCTGCTGGGCCCGCAACATGAACGCGTCGCAGGTGTGGCAGTGCTGCACAGCCAGCGCCGTGCCCAGCACCTGCAGCTGCGCCGCCGTCAACAGCGGCTCAAAGCCGGCCGTGCGCTGGTGCGCCTCCAGCTCTGCCGCCGCTGCTGCCATGCCGGCATCCCAGCGCACATAGCGCTGCCATGCTTCTGCCAGTCGTTCGGAAATTTCCGGGCTCAGGGAGGCATCGTCCGAGTCAGCACTCTCCTGACCATTCCTCACGGCCATCGAGTCCAAGACCAACATAGCTAACAGCGTGCCTCCGCCAGCTGCAAGGCCGGCAACAGTGCCGCCCGCTGACGACGTGTCCGCAAGCCGCAGCGCCTGCAGCACGCGTGCCAGAGGTGCAAGATCCCCTCGGTTTGAGGATGGGGTGGGCTGTTTGAGGGTGGGGTGGACTGCCTGCTGTCCCAAACACCCTTCTCCACACCTCCACCCAACGAGTCGACCCCTCATTCTAGTCCCTTCATATGATATCACTCCTCTGTCATGTTGACTCTTCACTCGCTTCCCCTTGCCAAAACCCCGCCTCCCATCTCCGCTGCACGTGCTGCACCCACAACGCCCCTGCCTCCTGCACTGCACGCTTCATTGCTCACCGCCTCCCTGAGCTGTTCAAAGCAGTCCGCGATGTACCAGCGGCAGCCAATGCTCAACAGGTTGGCCAGGTTGCTATGCAGGAAGGCCACCAGCGCCTGTGGAAGGGCAAAGGACAGCGAGCACCGAGTGGTCTGGATGATTGGTATTGCAGAGGCAGGCACATCAGTACCCTACTGTCGCCTGCGCGTCCCAAAGCATGCAAAACGGGCACGAGGGCGCACAGGACGGGCACGCCACGCCGCACCTGCTGCTCCTCCCGCGGCGTTGGCTGATGGCCATCGACAGGCAACAGAAGTCGGTTGGCGATTTCTGCAGAGGACAAACTATCCAGATAGTACTGCAAACGCAGGGGTTTGGGCATGGAAAAGTGAGCGGGGCGCTGCTTTCGGGCCGGCGAGCGGGCGGCGGGCGGCGAGAGCCGCGGCAAGCTTTTTTTTAAAGGCTCGCCTGCAGGTCGGCGCTGCCCTCGTAGCGCACGTCCTCGGTCAGCAGCCGCCGCGCGCGTTCCGCCTTCTCACGCACAAACTCGGGCAGCGCCCAGGGCTCGCGGCTGGACGCAGAGGCGCTCGCCATGTCGGCTAGTATTATAAGAGGGAAGAGGTCGGTAGAGTCCACCCGGCGGCGTCCAAAGCGGGAGAAGTGCAGCGGTGGCGGCGTGCGTCGCATCGATCCCTCTTCACTATCAGCAGCAATGCCTTCAGGCTATTGCAAGCCATTGTAATAGGACATGTAACCCCACGTGAAGAGCAAGCGGCGGCGTGCCGCCTGCATACGCGCCCCCTAGCTGGGATTCCCGCAGAGGCGGTGGTTCACAGGATCTGGCAGGCCACACAGGCCTGGCAGACGGTTTGCAGGTCAGCACGCAAGGTGCTGGGCAGGACGCCGCACTTGGCGAGGCATGCACGTCGCCGCGGCGCACACGCGCGTGCGGGCCCTCACGCCATGAGGCGCTGCTGCTCGGCACGGAACTGCTGCATGGAGGCCTCGTGCGCCTCCATGCGCCGCGCGTGCGATGCCGCGGCGGCGGCCTTGGCGGAGGCCAGCGCGGCGGCGCGTGCTGCGGGGTCGGACGTGCTCACTTCCAGCCTGCGGGAGGGCGGGAAGATGAAGGGACATCAAGGCAGGGAGTGCCCACCAAGCGTTCGGTGCGTAGCTCGGGCAGCCCACCCGAGGACCCTTCGTGTGCAAGACGGGAGGGGAGGTGGTTGCTGTGCACGCTGCCACGGTTTTACAGACCTGCAGCCGTCGGCAGCGTCGTAGTAGCGCAGCTCGCGTGAGTCGTCGTCGGTGATGTCCTCGGGCTGAGCAGGAGGGGATGCGTGACACCGGGTCAGCAGCACAAGGGAAACAGAACCTTCTGCAGGCTCAGGTTGCATGCACATTAGCCCTTGTTGAACGCGCCGGCTGAGCGACTTTGCCGCCCCCTGTGCGCACCTGCGCGCCGCTGTCGGGCGGCGGCACCAGCAGCAGCGCCTGCTCGCCCGCCTTGACGCGCAGCAGCCGCTCCAGCATGAGCTTCAGTTTCCCCACGGTCAGGGAGACTGCAGAAGCAGCGGGCGGGAAGCAGAAGCAGCCACTGAGCAGGGGAGAGCGGCAGAAGAATAAGAAGCATAAGAAGCATGAGAATAAATTAAGGTTGTCCACGGCCAGGGACACTGCGCAGCAGCAGGAGGTGCAGACGTGCATGCAGGCAGGAGGGCCAGGCACGAGGGGCAGGCGCCACCATGCTGGGGCTGCTCCTGCGACGATGCAGTCGGGGCGAGAGGCTCGTAGCCTGTCCAGCACCTACCCGGCAGCTTCTTCTGGAGCTCCCTGCTGCCGCACGAGATGGTCAGTTGCGCCATGCTGGCCGCAAGCGCGGTGCCTGCGGCGGCCTTGGGCGCTGCCGGATTAAGCTCTCCGTACCTCTGCAGCAGGCAGGGATGGGGGGCACGCAGGGCGGGTGCACGTGAGCAGGAGGACGACACACAGTGATGCAGCGCCGACGCAGCGGCGCACTTGCCCGCATGCAGCAGCAGCTGGTAAGCACCGCCAGGATGCCTGCCTGCCTGCACGACGGATCCCTCTTCAGGCGAGCCTCTGTCCTCGGGGCCCCATCCCCATCCCCCCCCCCCCTACCGCCCCCCCTCCCTCCTCCACCCTCCCTCCTCCACCCCCACCCCTCCCCCACCCACCCCTCGCCCACCTTTGTGAGCGCGGCAAAGCGTGGGTGCGCCGCCAGCGCCGCCGCGCGCGCCGCCGCGTCGCCGCCAGCCGCCGCCACCTCATCAGTGATGAGGCGAAGGTAGTTGACCTCAGCGTCCCATCGCTCTGCTGAGCTGACAGCGGAGGCGTTGAGCATGGAGAGGCGGCTGTGCGGGGAGGGCAGGGGCAGGGGGGAGACACGTCGGCGGGGTTCAGCAGCTGCTCGAGGCTTTGCAGGGCTGGGGAGAGGGCAGGCAGGGAACCAGGTCGTGCACAGCAGGGTGTGTTGCCACCCACGCATCTGTCTCAACACCCGTCGAGGGCGCTGCTGTCCGGCACTTACGCCACTCGTGCGATGCACTGGTAGCGCGCAGAGGCGGGGGCGGCGGCGGTGAGCGGGTTGTCGGACAGCCGTGCCTCTTCAAGGGCTGGCAAGCGGTCCAGCTGATCCACTGCCGACCAGCCTGCCAGGCGATTGCCGCCCAGCAGCAGCGACCGCAGCAAGGCGAAGCCTGAGGGAGGGAGGGAGGGAGGGAGGGAGGGAGGGAGGGAGGGAGGGAGGGAGGGAGGGGAGGGAGGGAGGGAGGGAGGGAGGGAGGGGGGGGGGGGGGGGGGGGGGGGGGGGGAGGGAGGGGAGGGAGGGAGGGAGGGAGGGGAGGGAGGGAGGGAGGGAGGGAGGGAGGGAGGGGAGGGAGGGAGGGAGGGAGGGAGGGAGGGAGGGAGGGAGGGAGGGAGGGAGGGAGGGGAGGGAGGGAGGGAGGGAGGGAGGGAGGGAGGGAGGGAGGGAGGGAGGGAGGGAGGGGAGGGAGGGAGGGAGGGAGGGAGGGAGGGAGGGGAGGGGGAGGGAGGGAGGGAGGGGAGGGAGGGAGGGAGGGAGGGAGGGAGGGAGGGGGAGGGGAGGGAGGGAGGGAGGGAGGGAGGGAGGGAGGGAGGGAGGGAGGGAGGGAGGGAGGGAGGGAGGGAGGGAGGGAGGGAGGGGAGGGGGAGGGAGGGAGGGGAGAGGATCACAACGGGAAGGGGGTGAGGCATGCACACAACGTAACACAATGGGATGCGCAACAAAAAGCAGCAGGGGCAGGGGCCTCTGCCTGTGAGGAGGCGAGCGAGCCGGCTGCAGGCCGGCTCCCAACCCAGCGCACCTCGCCCGCCCCACCCTCACCGCCAGTGTATTGCACGGCTTCCAGGCGGTTGCCGCTAAGCGCCAGCGTGCGCAGCGCAGGCAGCGCGCCCAGCACTGCCACCTCGTGCCAGCTGGCGAGCTCGTTGTCTTCGAGATCTAGAAGCTCCAAGCGAGGGAATGCAGCCGCCAGCAGCGCCGCCGTGCGCCCGCCGCCGGCCGAGGCGTCGCCGCCGGCAGGCGTGGCGCCGCCGGCGCTGCCTGCACCGCTGCTGCCGCTGCTGGCTGCATTAGCTGCTGCAGGCAGCGGCCCCACTGCCTGCGACAGCGCCAGGCTGGCCACGTGGCTGCGGCAGAGGCGCAGCTCGCGCAGCGCGGGCAGCTGGCGTGCCACCCCCACCGCCTGCTGCCAGCTGACGCCGCAGCCGTTGAGCACCAGTACCTGCAGAGGCAGGGGTGGGCAGAGGCATGTTGGTGACCGGAGCTCAAGCAGGTCTGCCAGCCGGAGGCGTGACATGCTACATTCCTTGCAGCATGTCCCACTGCTCCGAGAAACGCACAATCATTGTTGAACCATTGCAGCACCTGCAGGTGCGCAAGGCTGAGCCAGCCTCGCGCCCAGCGCGAAGCGCCTCCCCTCGCCCCCTCCCCTCCTCGCCAAGCACCTGCAGGCGCGCCAGGCTGACGGGCGCCGGCGCCAGTGGCCCGGCTGCCAGGCTGGGCAGCGCCAGGCGGTTGCCGCTGAGGTCCAGAGTGTGCAGGCTGGGCAGCGCCACGGCCAGCTCAGCGACGAACGCCCAGTCAGCTACCAGGTTGTCGCTGAGGTCCAGTTCAGTCAGGCTGGGCAGCGCCGCTTGCAGCTCTGCTGGCGAGCCCTGCATGGTGCAGCACAGCAGAGCGGGGGGGGGGGGGGGGGGGGATGGGAGCGGGCACGCAGCAACACAATGCGAGGGGGAACAGGGAGCAGGCTAAGCTGGTGCCGATGCTACAAGTGCCGGCTTCGCAGCCCCTGCCATGCCACTGCAGAAGGGGCGCAACCAGGCAGATCGCCTCCAGGCAGCAGCAGCAGGCAGCAGCCTCACCACAGAGGAAACGTTCTGCGCCACCATCGACGCCGCCAGCCCCCCAGACGGCGACTGCCGGCGGGATGTGTCAAGCGCGGGCGCATGCACCTCCACTGCCACGCGTCGGTGGCCGGCGGTGGCCAGGAACGTCTGCTGCTGGGTGCCTGGGGACGTGCCGTCGCCGCTGCCGGGACGCGAGCTGCCGCTGCCGCCGCTGGTGCCGCCGCCGGCGTTGATGATGTAGCGCTCTGCTGCCGCGTCTGCCAGCGAGCGACCATAGCTGACGGCCTCCTCGAACTTGGGCAGCCGCACCAGGGAGCCGGCGGTGGGTTGCGCAGTCGAGAAGTAGCGGCGGCCGGCGTGTGCGCCGTCGTGCTTGCCGCGTGCCGCCTCGTCCCACTCCAGCCCAACCCAGGCGCCCTGCTGGCCGTCCACCGGTCCCACATAGCGCACGGTCGCTCGGTGATGGCCCCCCACCAGCACGCGGGCGCCCAAGCGCGGGGGATCGCCGGGAGCCGAAGGGAGGCTCATCCTGAGGCGACGCCAGTGGCTGGGCTGCACTCAGCAGGCGAACATACGCTCCCAGGGCGGCGGGAACTGCGCGGATTAGATGCTGGGTGCTGCGAGCGCGAGTTTTCGTTGGTGGAAGCCATCCAGCGTGGCGCTCATTTCCGTTTCTTTGCCGCCTCCCCCGCCGCCATCGCCCATCCATAACGCTGCAGATCAGTTTGGACCATGATGTTGCGAGCTCCAGCTCTGAGTGAGTGCTCGCAGCCGCCGTGGGGACACCGGCTTGCCCACCCATCTCGCTCAGGTCTCTTTGAAGCACAACCGCGATGCAGGTCTGCATCATGGACGGCGAGGCATGCGGTTATGCTTGGCGGCACGCCCCTCTGTGCGCCGTGCTGCGCGGGCGCCCTCGGCAACAGCCAAGGCGAGTGTTTGAGCGGGAGCGGGCTGGGGGCATCCAGAGCGCGTGCTGAAGCTTTCTAGTGAACTCGTACGCCTGCCAGATTACTTACGAGCGCCGCCGTGCCCTGCAGGTGCCACTGGCGGGCGGGGCGCCGAGCGGCGGCGGCGGCGGCGGTGGCGAGGTTGCCAAACTGCAGCAGTTCCTGTCGGCTGGAGGCGACGCCCAAGGCGAGCAGCGTGATCGAGTGGGAACTGTTGCTACAACTGCATGCTGCTGGCAGCCCTGCAGGCACAGCGTGCATGCGCCGCACCACGCATGCGCTGCCCATGCTGCATGCCGATAATCCGGCAGCCTGCATGCCCCTGCAGGAGCTCGCGTTGCTGACATGGAGCAGTTCAACTCACAGGCATCAGCCGCGGTGCCGGCAATGCCGGCAAACTGGGGTAATTACCGCGCACGCCGCCACCTACGGATGCGCCATGCCGAGCGTCCTGCACCAGAGGTGCTGCTGCAGCAGGCTGGGGCGGCGCAGCAGGGCCAGCAGCAAAAGGCGCAGGCGGCGAGCCAGCAGCGGCAGCAGCAGGCGACGGTGACGACAATAGCAGTGGCGCCGCAGCAGCAGCAGGCATCAGCAGCCCAACAGCAGCAGCAGCAGCAGCAGCAGCTGTCCATTTCAGCAGACCAGCAGGTGCGGCACCAGCAGCAGTTGTCCATTTCAGCAGACCAGCAGGTGCAGCAGCAGAGCGCCGTCAGCGCAGCAGCACCCGCCGCAGGCAGCGCGCTCCACCTGCAGCATGCACGTGCGGCAGGGCAGCAGCTGCATGCGGCAGCCGTCGGCGCAGCTTCCCACACAGCCATGCAGCAAGCAGGCGGGGCGGCGGCGGGCCGCTCGGTAGCAGCCGCCACGTCGGTGCGGCAGCAGCTCGCGGGCTTGCAGAAGCTGTCGCAGCGAGAGCTCGCCAATCTGGCAAAGGCAGCGCGCTGTGCCAGGCAGCAGCTCGCAACAGCAGTTGCGAGCAAGCAGCAAGCGGCCAAGCGGCAAGCCAGCTCGACCCAGCGGGTGCAGCAGCGGGCTCAGGCGCAGCAGCAGGCGCAGCAGCAGGTGCAGCAGCTTCAGGCGCAGACGCAGCAGGCGCAGAAGCAGGAGCACCAGCCAGGGGTAACAGCTGTGCCAGTGCAGCGGGCAGTGGCGGTCGCAGCGGGGCCGCCGGCCGCCCCGCCCCCTGTGCCCTGCACCGCTGCGCCAGTCCGTGGCGGCACCTTGCTCGCAGCAGTGCTGGCAGGAGTGTTGGCGCTGGGCGGTGCAGCGGTGATGGTGCTTCGCTGGCGGCGGCGTGCGGCGCGTGCCACAGCCGACATCAGGTGCGCTGCTGGTGCTGTCGTGCGCACCGGCTGCCTGTGCCGCTGCCTGTCGCTGCACCTGCACGCAGCGAAGCTGTGCGTCGTGTGTGCAGCACCTCCCTCCTCCCTGTAGATCCCTTTTGATCATCCCCTGGAAAAGCAAGCACCCTTGCCTGCCTCTGCTCCTTTACTAACTTTACTAACTTATTTATTAAGGTATGTTTATATTTAATTGCCCAACCGGCCCTCGCCCCGTTCCTCGCGTCCTCTGCCGCTCCGTTGCAGAGGCGCGGAGCAGCGCGCGCGAGCGGCAAAGCAGTACGGCCGGTACCGCCAGCGCTTCCACCGCGCCCTGGCGGCAGCAGAGGACCTGGAGGGGGCGAACAGCTCGGTGTTTGCTGCGGTGAGCCGCAAGGGCGCCGGCGGTCCTGCCACCGGCGGCGCCGCCGCGCTAGACGGCGCAGCGGGCGGCGTCGCTGGCGGCGGTGGGGGCGGCGCCGCTGCAGAGGTGGGCGGGGATGGCGCCCAGTGCGGCGTGGCAGTGCTTCCCAGTGAGGTAGTGCATGCGATCGGCGGGCACACCGGCGCCGGCGCGCCGGCCGGCGGCGTGCCCTTAACCGCTCCCCTGGGCAGCAGCGGCGGCGCCTCCAGCGGCGGCGGCGGCGGCAGCGGCGTCAACCCGTTCCTGGCGGACGTGCCTGGCGCGGCGGTGGCGGCTGCTGCGTCTGCCTTGGCCACAGCTGATGCGGATGAGGAAGAAGAGGTGCGTCTGCTGAGGGAACCGCTCCTTTCTGAGCAGTGCCCGCTTTGCTGCTGCTCCCTGAACCCCTTCCTGCGTGCCGAGCGTGCAACCTGGGCCGAGGCCACCATGCCTGCCAGCTGCCTGCGCTTGCCGCGTGCGACCCCTCTGCGCCCTGCCGCCGGCGCGCCTCCCTGCCTGCGCTGCTGCCTGCCTTCCTGCCCGCCTGGCCGCCCACGGCAGCCAGCCTCCGCCGCTTCTGCTCTTCGCCTGCAGGGAGGCGACGCGTTTGACCCGTCGAGCTGGGACGAGGACACGCGGCGCCAGTGGGACGCGTTTGTCAGCAGCAGCAGGGTGAGAGCGTCCGGCAGGAGTGCCGCGATCCATTCTCGTGCCGCGGTCCATTCTCGTGATGCCAGGGGTGCACGCCAGCGGCAAGCTGCAGGGCGGCAGCCACGTGGAGGAGGGGCCACCTCCCCTGCCTCCCCTGCCTCGCTGCTCGCCCTAACCAACACGCTCCTCACGCCGGTCCTCCCCCCTCTCTCTGCAGGTCAACAAGGGCAAGCTGTGGAACAGCAGCCAGGTGGACGAGGGGCTGCCGAAGGTCTGGGTGGACCTCAACAGGTAGAAACACCGTGGCTACCTGTCAAAACCGAACGACGTGCCTCCGGGGGCCGCCAACCGCTCCCGCGAGCGGCTGCCTGCGGCCGCACGTGCAGCGTCGTCACGCGGCGGCGAGGCGCGCGCCGGTGCACCTGCCAGCCTGGCTGTGGCTGCTGCCGATGGGCTGCATCAGGCCGGCAGGGCCTTGACGCAGAAACACACACAGAGCTGAGGCGGCGGCTGCGGCGCCGCCATCAAACTCCCCCTCATACCCTCGATTGCATCTCCATCTCCTGCCTGTTCTTGTTGTCACACCTTTGCACCAGATGCCCCCCCTCCCCCCCCCCCCCCCCCCCCCCCACCAACAACAACAACAACAACTCTCCCTCCCGTTGCCGACCCATGCCTACCACCACACACGGTTCTCCAAACCCAATGCGACCCCCCCACCGCCACCCCTCTCCACGACGGACCCTCCACACACCCTGCCCTGCACGGACCCTCCACCCACATTGTGCCCGCACGACCGACCTCCCTAGCACCTCTTGCACACCGGACCAACCGACCCCGTCCCCCCTTTGAGCTTCGCGTCCGCCCGACACCCACCGACCGCACCCCCTGCACGATTCTTTGGACGCGCCCCATGCATAAGCTTGCCATGCTGACCCGCCCCTGCCTCATAGCGCACGCTGTACCCTTATCTCTTGTGTTACCCATCTTCCCGACGAAGCAAGACGCGACAGGGCGCAGCTGCACGCGCCTGCGGGAGCATTGCGTGTGCGTCCGCCCCTGCCCTGCCCTCGCCTGCCCCACGGGTTGGTCAATCATCACACCCGTGCACAAAGCGCGCCCTTCTGCCCGCAGCAGGCGCTAGTGCTTCACCTCGCCTGATCAGCACCTTGCGATGCCAGTGCAGCCGCGCTGTGCACAGCCACAGAGCGCCTCTCGAGAGGTCCATAACATCAGCCATGCTGACCCGCCTGATAGCGCAGGCTGTGCCCTTCTGTCTCGCTGCCCATCTTCCTGAAGAGGCTTGAAGCAGCAGGGCAGTGGCTGACCGGCACGCCTTGCTGTGGCGGTGCGCTGCTGAGATGTCGCCCGCGCCGCCGCTGGCGCCGACCACAAGCGGCCGTGCTCTGCTCCTGCAGCCACTCACCGGGCCTCCGATGCTGCGGCTGCGCTGCCTGCTCGCCTCCATGGGCGTTTCCCGCCTGTCTCGCCCCGCACAGCCGCTGGGTGCCTCTCAGGCGGCGCGCTCGTCTCAGGCTGGCGCAGGGGACGCGGAAGCAGTGGCTGAGCGCGTCCTACAAGAGGGGCTGCCCCGTGTTCCCGGGAGCCTGCACGTGAGGGCGGGGAAGCTGGTCCGAGGCAGCACCCGGGGGCGGCGGGCGGCGGCGGCGGCGGCGCCCGGCGGCGGCGGGCGAGCTGGCGCAGCCCCGCTTGTCGGCGTTTCCAGCTGTGGCACCCCCTCACAACTCCCCGCGCTCCGACCTGCGCCTCCCTCCCCCCTCCACCCCCCCTCGCAACACTTGCCTGCGCTGCAGGATGTGGACAGCGTGGCCAACCGCGCGCTGAAGGAGGCGGCGCGGGAGCTGGAGCGCCAGGAGGCGGCGGCCCGCCAGGACCACACCATTCCCAAGGGGGGCATGGCGGCAGAGGCGCAGGTGCGCTGTGGGGGCTGGAGGGTTTTCCGGGGAGGCGGATGGAGCGCATGGCGGAGGCGCGGGCGCGCTGCTGGGGGCTGGGGCTTTTTTTGTGTGGAGACAGCAGTGGGCTTCGGCTGACATTCCACTTGCCTCCCTGGGCGCCGTGCCGTAGCGCAGGAGACGAGCAGGCACCCTTGCCGTTCGCTGAAGGGAAGTGCGTGTGGCGGCGCTCCTGTGCTGTGTGATCCTCTCGTCATGCCCTCCCACCGACCCATCCGACTCTCCCCCTTCCCGTCTTCTCAACCCCATCCGGCTTCCTCAACCCACGCCCACGGGCGTATTCTTCTTTCTTTCTTTCATTCCGCCCTGCTCCAGTCTGCTGCCGCCCACCGCCTGCACCCAGAGGACTCCGAGGTGACCGCGCTTGTGCGCCGCCGCGTCGCGGCGGAGCTTGGGGGCCCGGATGCAGAGGCGCTGGCGAATGCAATCATCGAGGTGGGATGCTGGTGCTGGTGCAGCTGGCAAAGTAATGGTGGTGATGCTGCTGCATCTGCTGCCGCTGCTGCTGCTGCCGCCGCCGCCGCCGCCACGGCCGCCGCAAACGCTGCCCTTGCTGGCGCAGCGCTGCCGCCACTATCCTCCCCGCGACTACTGTTGCGGCCCTCTATTTTTGTTCCCTTTGTAGGCAGCGGAGGCTCGGGCTGCACGCCAGCCCTTTGACAAGCGCCCCCACACCGTTGAAGAGGTGCTGGCGGCAGGAGGTGAGCGCCGGCATTGGGTGCAGTACCGGCGGCCACTCAACACAGGGAGCCCTGGGAACCCTCGCGGTCGACGGCCGCTCAGCTTTGAGCAGCTGTTCCGTAAGCCGGTAGAGGCAGGGCGCGCAGTACAGTCTCTGCTGGCGCTATGTGGCCACTTTTACCACCATGGCAGGCCGACGTGCCTACGCCTCCCGTCGCGCCCGCCTGCCTGCCCTGCAGCCGCTGAGCTGGAGCACCGCGAGTCTTCAGAGGGCAAGAGGCACGAGCGACACAGCCTGGCGTCGCGCGCGCAGGTGCGGGCACTTGCTGTGCATGTGTGGATGCTCGGCATGTCCGAGCTCGCTGTGCCTGCAGCGCATGCACGCCGCAGGAGGCTGCCCCCTTACACCCACGCCCCCGCCTCTGCCCTTGCACCGACAGTCGGCGGCGGACCGCGCCGCACGCGGCAAGCACCCCGTGGTGGAGGATAAGGTGTTGGAGAAGCTCAACCAGCCCGGCACAGGCTTCTGCGAGGGCTGACCAGGCTGCTGCGTGTGCCTGCGGGCGGCTGGTGTTGTTGCACAGCATGGGATGGCTTGCAGTGCTATTGTACAATATGTTGGGCATAGGCGGCAGGGAATGTTGCCGGCGTGGCGTTGTTTCCTCCCAACTGAAAGAAGATGCATGCAGGGCTGTAATGCGGGGGGGGGGGGGGGGGGGGGGGGGGGGGGGGGGCTGGAAAGGTCCTGTAAGCTACCAAGTCAGGTTTATGTCGCAGGCCGGCGGCAGCGAGCGAAACTGCCAGCAGCAGACCAACCTAGAGAGCAAGCCCGCTGCGCATCTGCTACCGCGGCGTTTCCAGGATTGCGATGAAGTTCTGGGCGGGGGGAACGCACAGCATTGCTTTGCTGTCAGCGGATGCGAGGCGCGCTGCACAGCGGCAGAGGCGGCGCCGTCTCATGCGCACCGCACCGATAGCGAGCGGCGAGCACCTACCGGCTCAGCGGATCTCGACCTGCTCTCGCCCCATCGTTCCGCACCTTGTCTCTAAGCAGCTGCATTACACTCTCACAGTTGCTCCGTGCAAGTACGTCTGCACAGGCAGGGCGTCTGCTGCGCGGCGCAGCACATGCACAGTTGGGGCGGGCACGGCCGGCGCCTGCTTGCCTGCAGCCTTGCCTGCTGCAGCGCCTGCCTCTGCTGCTGCAGCTGCTGCGTCACAGCGCATGTGGGCGATGGCCATGCTCTGAGCGCTGTGCGCCACCGCCACCTCTGCCACGCACAGCCGGCCGGCTGCTGCTTCCGTTGGCTGCCCGCTCGTCTCCGGCTGCTGCCTTCTGCCTCCCTCGATGCCGCTGCCGCTGCCGCTGTCACCGCTGCTGCCGCTGGCATTGCCGCTGCCCAGCGGCTGCACCCGCAAGCACAGCAGGCCGCAGTCGTGGGGCGTCGGCCCACGCAGGATGGTGCGTCGCAGCAGCTGCGCCACCACATCAGTAAGCGGCACCTCCCCCGCTGCCGCGCCGCCTGCACTGCCTGGCGAGCCATCTCCTTCTGTCGCTGCCGCCGCTGCTGCTGCTGCGGCCGCCTGGCAGCAGTCACGTGCGAGCATGTGGCGCATCACACGCTCGCCCACCCCCGTCACGCTGCAGGCCACCGCCGGCAGCGCCTGCTGCTGCTGCCGCTGCTGCCCGGCACCGCTGCTCTCCTGCCTCCCTGCAGGGTCTGGCTCGCCGCCCGGATCCGCTTCCTGCGCCCAGCAGCCAGCGCCGAAGATAGCTGCCTCACCCACGCGGCCTTCCGTCTTCAGAGCTATGCCGCCGCTGCTGACGCCCGCTGCCACGCGCCCGCCTGGCGCCAGCACCACACAGCCGACCGTGTCATACAGGCAGCCGTCACCTGTACTGGGCTGCTGCTGGTGCTGCTGCTGGTGCTGCTGGGCAGCATCGCCGCCCCCACCGCTGCCACCACTGGGCCTGCTGCGCTTAGCTTGCAGGCGGGCCGCCGCCGCCTCCTCCGCGTCCTCTGCTGCCGAGCCATCCGCACCAGCGCTGCCGCCCGTCTCCCTGCTGCTGCTGGCGCCGCCTGCGCCTGTGCTGCGCTCCACGATTCGCCTGTACTTGCGCCACTGGCGCTGCGAGGCTTCTGTGAGGTGCATGGCTGCCGCCTCAGAGGGCGTGGCAGCGGCGGGCAGGCTGCGAGACAGAGCCCACTCTCGCGCTCGGTCTCCCGCCAGCATCCTACCGGGGCAAGGGGGGCGAAACAGGCATTGCACGGAGGCAAGGCCGCAAGGGGAAGAGCTGCAGGGAGAGCAGTCGAAGGTGACCTTTACACAGCGCTGCACAGGCAGCAGCTGCGCTCTCCCTCCCAAGCATTGATGCAGCCCGCTCATCCAAAAGCTGCTGCTGCTGCTGCTCACATTGGCCGCACGCGCCCGTTGGACAGCGGCTGCCGGCTCTCACGCGCCAGCAGGGCTGCCGCTTGGATTGGGTGCTCGATGCCTGATGGGTGCAGCAATGAGGGGGTGGGGGTTGCAGGGAGGGAGGGGTGGAAGCGCTGCGATGCTGCGATGCTGCGAAGCGTCTTCTGGCAGGGTTGATCTGGTATGCCTGCACTAGACAGGCCAGTTCAGCATGTGCAGCAGCAGGCACTCCGACATGATCCCGGCACTCAAGGGGCAGCCAGTGGACGGCTGCACTACTTAAGCGCTTGCCTGGCGCCGCCGCCACTGCACCAAACGTGCCGTCGCCCTCCATCACGCTTGCGTCGCATTCAACGGTGCCCCCGAGGGTGAGGTTGGAGCCACGGCCGGCGTTGCAGTGCGCGCTGGCCTGCAGCAGGGAGAGGGCACGATTGGAGGAGGGGAGGTGTGGAGGCGACATGCCTGCTGCCCCAGGCAAACCACAGGCCGATTTTGGTCGGGGCAGTACCAGCGGTTAATGAAGCGGCGCATTCTTTCCTATGTACGCATACGCACCTCGAGCACAGCAATGGCTGCGGTGACCGCCGCCAGAGCGTCGCCGCCGCTCGCCAGCGCCGCGGCGCCCGCTCGGCAAGCCGCCGCCAGGTCTGCAGGAGCCGGGGTAGGAAGAATGGCGGCGTTCAGAGCCACCAAGAGGTAACACAGCGCGACTTGGTTGTTCCCACAAGGCACTTGGCACCCGCCAGCGCGCACCCCTCTTGTAGGCGGCCTCCAGGGCGGTCGAGTGATAGCCTGCGCCCGCGTGGACGGCGATCATGGCCGCATGTGATCGAGAATAGCGCATAAAGGGTGATCGGATGACCAACCAGCTCGGGGGAGCAGTCGAGTTGGGTGCCAGCTCACAACCTGTGCAATGCTGCAACTGCGAACCCCATCGGCACATCACTTCTTACACGTACCCTCAGATGATGCGACCGTGACATGTCGGCGACAGAGGCGAGGGCGGTTCTGCGCGCGCTGTTGCGGGCCGTGGACCGCAACGTTACATCTGCATCTGGCAATCGCCAGTGGCGGGAGTTTGTGCTGGCTCAGTGGCGAGCGAACGCCGCCTCTAGCAACGAAGCGGAGCGCTCGGCCGCTCTGCAGGAGGCAAAGGACTACGCACTGCTCATCGACAGCATTCGAGAGCATAAAGTGAGCGATAGCTTGAGCACAGGCGAAGCACAACGCACCTGGGAGGAGTGCGCCACTGCCGCCGCCGCCACTGCCGCCGCCGCTGCCGCCGCCTGCACTCTTCCGCACCTCCGTAACACCTGGACCTTCAAACCAATTCACTCTGCCCGTGCAGGAGCTGCTGCTGTCCTACAACATCGGCATCCCAATCGACGACCGTGAGCGCGACATGAATGCACGGGCAGCAACCCTGGTGGGCCTGGCCATGCCACCAAAGGCCGAGCCCCAGTAGGAGCGTCGCCCGAGCTCACGGCGCAGCCTCTCCACTGCCTGAGCCCTCCCTCCTTCCGTTGCTGCCTTCTTCCGTTGCTGCCGCCCCTGACTGGGCCTGGCCGCGCTGCCAAAGACCGAGCCGCAGCAGAAGCGCCCCCCCAGCAAAGCCCAGAGCCCGTCCCACTGCCTCCGCGACGCACTCCCTGACTTGACTGTTTTCCACCTCCTGCTTTGCTCCTCTCGTCTGCCCCGCTCTCGTCGCCCCTTGCTTCTCTCTCTGCCTGCTCTGCTTCCGCTCTCCGCTCCTGCCCCCAACGCCCCTGTGAGAAACCGTGAAGCTCCCGTGCACCAAGGAAGGTGTTAACAGAGGGAGGCGGCAGGCGCTGTGCAGGCTGCAGGTCAGTCAAAAACTGCGTCACTGTTGCCAGACCGCAAAGCCGCGCAAGCGGGTGCTGCAAGCGCACCGCCGCCCCCGTCTGCGCCGCGGCGGAGCGCACGCGCTGGGCGCGCGCCGTCGACGCGGCACTGCTGCTGCTGCTGGCGGCCTGCGGTCAGGCTGTGGCTTCGGCCTGCTGCTTACTTGGAGGTGGTCTTCACCACCTTGCCGAGCATGACAGCGGTGTTGCCGTCCAGGAAGGCGATGCGGGACAGGCCCTCGCAGTTCTTGAACGAGTCCACCACCAGCGGCTGGCACGGCTCAAACACCACCTCAGCCATCTCGTTGGCCTTCAGGCTGTGGGGGGCCTCCAGCTTCTTGCCGCCAGTCTCCTTGCCCACCTGTTGTTGGGTGGGGGGAGGGGGAGGGGGGAGGGGAGGGGAGGGTGAGCGCAGGTGCAGCAGCAGTGGTGACGCGTGGGGTGTTGCAGCAGGCACAGCTGTGCTGCTCGGCCCGTCAGCCCAGGCTGCCTGCCGCTCTGCCGTGCCTCCAGGCCAGCCGCTGGCCAGCCGCACAGCAGGCAGGCAACGCCAGCCAAGCGCGCGCACCTTCCAGTTGATGCCGGTGATGCGGCAGGCGGAGCGGCCGCAGCGCACAAAGCCAATCGGGGAGTAGCCCGCCTTGACCTGCAGCAGCGGCGGTGGTTCAGGGGGCGGGAGCAGCGGTCATCAGGCGCAGCAGCAGGCGCAGCAGCAGCTGTGGCAGTACGGGAGACGGCGAGCCACAGCTGGCAGCTGCCCCCAGCCCCCAGCCACAGCCGCCCCTTCCCTCCCGCCAGCTGCCCACCCACCTCGCCGGGGATGTCCAGGGTCTGGATCTGCGCGGTGAAGTCCTTGACCTGCTTCAGCGTGGCGTCGCTCTTCAGGATCATGACGTCGCCGGTGCGGGGCATGTTGCCCTTGTCCAGGCCCTTGATGTTCATGCCCACGTTGTCGCCGGGGCCGGCCTTGTCCACGCGCTTGTGGTGCATCTCCACGGTGAACACCTGTGGGAGGAGGGGGGTGGGACAGGGTGTGGTGGGCAGGCGGGGTGAGCGGGTGGCAGTCGAACAGCAGGCAGGGCTGCACGATCGCAAAGAGGCTTGCACGGCTGCACGGCTGCGCGGCTGCAGGCGCAGCGTTGCAGGCGCCCCAGCCGGAGGAGCACGGCACCGCTGCTTGGCCCATGCAGAGCTGCTGCTGCCACACTTGCGCTGCAGACGCCAGCCTGCCTGCCTGCCTGCCCCCCCCCCCCCGTCGCGCTCACCTTGCCCTCGCACTTGTTGGCGGTGGTGTGGGTGGGCATGAAGATGACCTCATCGCCGGGCTTGACAACGCCCTGCTCCACGCGGCCCGCCAGCACATCACCAACACCCTTGATCTTGTAGATGCCGGAGATGGGCAGGCGCAGGGCCGCGTCGGTCTTGCGCTCGGGGACCTGGGGGCGGGGCGGGGGCAGGAGGGCGGAGCGGGTGGGCAGGAGGGCGGAGCGGGAGGGCGGAGGAGGGCAGGGGGCCGCTCAGGAAGCACGCAGGAAGGCACGCCGCGCGTGCGGGCAATCGCTGCCCATCGCAGCTCATCTGCCCCAGCGTGCGCCGCACAGCCATGCACACACCTGGACGAAGTTGTTGAGCGCGTCCAGCAGGGTGTCGATGTGGATCTTCTTGCCGTCGACGGCCTCGACGTCGCAGCCAGACCACCTGTTGTGACGGGGGCGGGCGCGTATGGGGCAGGGGTCGGATGTCTGGCTTCCAGGGTCGCGCGTCGCCCTGCCCGCACCACCGCCACAACCATGACATCTGCACAGCCGATGCGTTTGTTGAGCTAGAGCCCCTGCCGTCGCCGCTGCCGAAGCACGCGTCGCCCCTGCTGCACTGCCAACCACAGCGCCCCTGCTGCCGCCGTCACCCCTGCTGCCGCACCGCTCGACCACGCCGCCCCAGCGCCCACCACCCCACCCACCCACCAGGTCATCTTCTCGGACTTCTTGATGAGGTTGTCGCCCATCCAGCCGGAGATGGGCAGCACCGGCACGCACTTCTCCACAAAGTCGGGCTTCCAGCCCACGCGGACCAGCATGTGCTTCATCTCGGAAGAGATCTCGTTGAAACGCTCCTGTGGGTGGGGAGGGGGGAGGGGGGAGGGGGGAGGGGGAGCGGGTGCGGCGAGCTGGTGAGCGGCAGGGCAGGGCGGGCTGACGGCAGCGGCGGCTGCACGCTGCATCGGATGCCAAGCACAGCAGCTGCTGCTGCTGCTGCTGCCGCTGCTGCGCACATCGCCACGTGCTGCTCCTCATGCAGGACGTGAACGCTAATTCACGCTTGTGCTGCTGCTGTGCACGAGGGATGCGAACGCTAATGCGCGCATGCCGCTCGCTGGCTCCTCGTGCTGCACCCTTGCTCAAACCCACCCACCTGCTTGTAGCCGGCGGTGTCGGCGTCCATCTTGTTGACGCCCACGATCAGCTGCTTGACGCCCAGCAGGTTGAGCAGGCGCGCGTGCTGGCGGGTCTGGCCCTGGATCTCGCCCGCCTTGTGGTCGCCCTTCTGGATGGCGGTGGTGAAGTTACCGTCGGCGGGCACCATCAGCAGGCACACGTCGGCCTGGGCGGCACCGGAAATCATGTTCTTGATGAAATCGCGATGGCCTGGAGAAGAGGAGGGGGGGCAGGAGGCAAGGGGTTAGGGGCAGCGCAGGCGGCAGCAAGCAGGCGCAGCAGTTGGGAGACATCCGGCGAGAGGCCGGCCGCCCCCTGGTCTCGTCGCCGCAGCTGTTTGACACATCGCTGCTCCCAGCGTTCCTGTCGCAGCGCTGCTTCCAGCGTGCCGTGCAGCGTCGCTGGCGCTGCCTGCAGGGAGCGCGGCAGCCAGCGTCGCTCGTCGCCCGCCACGCACCCGGGGCGTCGATGATGGTGTAGTGGAACTGATCCGTGAAGAACTCCTTGGTGGTGCAGGAGATGGTCACACCGCGCTCGCGCTCCTCCTTCTGGCGATCCATGTAGAAGGCGAAGGCGAAGGAAGACTTGCCCAGGGCAGCGGCCTCCTCCTGCGGGGGCGAGGGAGCGGGGAGGCGGGCGGCGGCGCAACACTTGCACCGGCTGCAGCGATGCCCGCCCGCTGCATGATCCATCCTGGCGGCGTCAGAGGGCCGCCAGAGCGCGGGGCCACGCCTTGAGCGCCCTGCATCGACATCCCTGCCTCTGCCGCTTCCTGCAGCGACCCGATCGACGCTGCCGGCGCCTCCAGCACACCTTCAGCTTCTCCAGCTCACGCTCGGCGATGCCGCCCAGCTCGAAGATGAGCCGGCCGGTGGTGGTGGACTTGCCAGAGTCCACATGACCGCAGATGACGATGGACAGATGCCTGCAGATCGTCAGGGAGACGGGCAGCGACCCGTGAGCGCGGGGCGGGCGGGGGAGGGCAGGCATGGCCGCGCCGCCGCCCGCCAGCAGCCAACCATGCGCCGCCGCACTCACTTCTTGCCGTCGGTGGCCATGGTTGCTGAGTGGCGTGTCCAAACAGCTAAACCAGGGGCTAAAGGGCCGCCCTAGGCGCGCGGGCGCAATTCGGGCGCGCACTGACTGGGCCCCGGGACAAGGCCCATTTGCGGCGCCTGCGCGCCCTCTGTCCCGCTGCTTTGCTTCTCACGCTGGCATGCATGTAGCTGGCCACCGCTGGGGAGCGGCGCAGCACCGGGGGAGGCCCCGCCTGCCTGCCGCCCACATGCACGACTCCCCTGCACGCCGGCTGCTCGTGCCCCTGGCCCCGGCGCCGCTCGGGGCGGTGCGGCAGCGCGCCCTGATTGGAATGCGGCGGTCCGCGGCCCGCCTGGCGGGGCCGGTCAACTGGCGGCAGCGAGCGGCGGCGCCGGCAGCGACAGCAGAGGCGGCCGCGAGGGCGCAAAATGCTGGATGTTCGCCCTGTTGTTGAGCACCTGCAGCCACAGCATAATGCGGTTTTCAGAGTAGGTGCAGCTCTCGTTCTTGTTTTGGCGATCGAGCAGCGTCCGCATCATGCCTGTCTCATCAGCGTCATGCGTTTCTCATCAACAGCCCCCCCCCTCCGGCAAGGGAAAGGCAGTCTTGCTATAGAGGCCACCCTCTGGCGGCAATTTGTGCAGAGCAGCCCCACGGTTTGGTGTTACAGCAAGTGGAGAGTACAGCAGGGAGGACATCAGGGGAGAAGGGTGCAGTGCAGAAGGCAGGGGGTGATGGAAGCGGCCTGCAGGCGCCGCCACGGCCCCCTCGCGCCCCCCGTCACTTGAGCAGGCTCTTCACCACGCTCTTGACGTGCAGCTTCTTCAGGTCGACGTACGTCTGGCCGCAGCCCACAAACATGATGGGGGCTCCAGAGGTGTACACCATGCTGAGCGCGGCACCCACCTGTGGCGCGGGCATTGACGGGGCAGAGAGGGTGGTTGTGAGAAGGTGGAGTGGGACGGCTGCAAGGACCGGGCGACTGCTCGGCTGCAAGGCTCGGGCGTACGCTCAGGGAGTGGGTGCAGAGCGAGAGGCCAAGATTTACCGTCAGTCAGGCAGGGCACAGGGCACCAAACCCTCCCACACCCACCTTGTCGTCGATTGTGTCAAACTTGGTGAGCACGATGCCGTCGATGAGGTGGCGCTGCGTCGGGTTGGGGCACAGGTCCGCCAGTCGCTGGTTGAACTTGGTAAGCTGGTCGACTGCAGCGGCGAGAGAGAGGGGACGATGCTGGGCAGACGCTGTGAGCAGAGGCGCGGCGGCGAGCAGCAGCAGCAGCAGCAGCAGCAGCAGCAGCAGCAGCAGCTGCAGCTGCAAGTGGCAGGCGATCCTTCCCCAACCCAGCAAGTGCTCCCTCGCCCTCAGCACGCGCACCTGCGTCGTTGCCGACCAGCGCCTCTCCCACAAACAGCACCAGGTCGGGCTCGTTGAGGTTGATGAGGTTGGAGAGGGCGCGCATGAGCGGCTCGTTGTCCTGCAGGGGAAGACCGGGGGAGTGGCAGGCAGGTGGCGTCGAGAGCAGCAATGACGAGACGTGTCCAACGACACGTGCAGGCACGAGGCACGCACGCAGCGACAGCCATGCATGCGGCAGCGCATGGGCCCTGGCGCCGCCCGCACACCCTCCCCTGCCCTGCGGCGCCGGCCCACCTGCATGCGCCCCGCGGTGTCGACCAGCAGCACGTCGCAGCCAGCGCGCTGCGCTGCCTTGCTGGCCTCAAACGCCACCTTGGCAGGGTCCTTCTCATAGCCGCGCTCGTACAGCGGCACCTGTGGGGGCAGTAGCGGTGGCGGGGGGGGGGAGACATAGGGTGAGCGACCTCCGCTCAGAATACAAAAGAGGTGTCGCACAGGGCTAGCACAGACAGCAGAGTAGGGTGCGCGCCGCCAGCGCCCCGCGCACCTGCAGGCGCGCGCAGTGCGTCTTGAGCTGCTCCACCGCGCCGGAGCGGAAGGTGTCGCAGGCGGCAATCATGACCTTGATGCCGTTCTGCAGCAGCCAGTAGGCGATCTGCAGGGAGGCGGGGGGCGGGGGGAGGGCAGGAGGGCACACAGATGAGCAGGAGGGGTTGTCAGAGCGGCAGAGCTCATGCACAGGCTCGCTGGACACCGTCGCAGCACCAGCCCCCAGCTCGGGCCCCCAAAGCACACCTTGGCCAGGTTTGTAGACTTGCCCACGCCGTTGACGCCCACCATCACAATGGTGTAGGGGCGGCCCTTGGCCTGCGGCGGTGGGGCAGCGAGAGAGGAGTCCAGCGCCTGCGTGTCGCCTGCCGGCGTGATGCCCCTGCCTCCCGCCGGGCACACCCGTCGTCCCCTCGTCGCCTCTGCTGCCCCACCCCCCGACCTGCTGCATCCGCCGTCCTCCTGGCCTGTTGCCACGTCATCACAAACCCACCTGCGCCTCCTTGACTTCGCGCAGGATGTCGATGGAGCGCTTGGGGGTGAGGATGCGGGTGAGCGCCTCCTCCACCGCAGTCTGCACAGCGGTGGACACGCGCGTGAAGCTGGCCAGCTTCTGGCCCTCCACGCTCGCCGCCACGCTCTCAATCACCCTGCACCAGGGGCAGCGCCGCGGCGGGGGAGCAGCTCAGTGGATGGGCAGAACCAGGGCGTGGCTGGAGCACCGCAGCTGGTTGCGCAGGGCCGAAGCGCAAGTGTGCGATGTCTGCTGTGGCCGTCGCCCTGCAGGCAGTCGTGTCAGTCGCCTTTGCTGGCGGCCACCAAATCGGCTCACTTGTCCGCAATCTCCTCTGCCACGTTGCGCTCCATCAGCTTCTTCTTCAGGCCGCCCAGCGCCGGCTCAATGTCGGCGCGCGACAGCGCCTGCACAGGGAGCGGGGAGGGCAGGCAGGCTGTGCACAGCATGGGAAGAAGCAGGGGAGAAGCAGGGAGCAGGCATGGCACGCTGCGTCGAGGGGCAGTACAGCGGCAAGGCCCCGGGCAGCCCCATGCATGTATGTGTGCCTGCTGGTGACCTGCAAGCACTCCCTGCCCCCCCCCCCCCCCCCCCCCGCAGCAGCAGCAGCCCTGCTACACACCTGCGTGCCCGCAATGTTCACGCCGATGCTGCGCACGAAAGAGGACAGCAGGCCGCCCTTCTTCGCCGCGCCCGCCGCCGCCACATCCTCCTGCACGGCGTCGAGAGGGTGACGGCCAGGCGTGGTGGTTGGCAGGAAGGCTGGGCCAATGCAGTAGGCTGCCTGCTCTCCGGCTGCGCTGCAGCGCTGCCTCTGGGTTGCAAACCTTGCGCTGGCGATCCTGTGCAGCCCGTCACCCCCACCCCCACCCCACACCCCACTCCACCCCACCCCACCCACCTCCTCGGTCTCGCTCTCGTAGCAGATGTCCTCCTCCACATCAATCAAGCTCTTCTGGTTTAGGTCGGCAAGCACAGTGGTCGCATCGGCAGCCGTGCCGTCGGTGAAGTCCAGCGCCTTGTCCTCTGAGGAGGGGCGCACTTGGAGCAGGCGGAGGCATGCTCTCAACAGGCAGCACTGCAAGCGATTGGTGGCACAGTTTCGCAGCTGCAACCGTCGTGCGCAGGTAGCGCCTGGCGTGCCCGCTGCACTGCCGAACCGCTTCCTGTGCGGCCCATGCCCTGCTTCAGTCCACTGCTCGCACACCCGCTCCCCCGGCTCCCCAGGCACTCACCCTTGCCGCCTGCGCCGCCGTCCTCCCACACGCGCGCCTGCTTGCCCTTCTTGGCAGCAGGCTTCTTCTTGCCGGGTGCCTCCTCTGCCTTCTCAGCCGCGTGGCGCGCCAGCTTGCCGCCTGCACAGCGGGGGAATGAAGGACAGTGACGATGCAGCCTGCATGAGACGGGGCCAACACTGGGCATCAACCTGCTCACCTGCAGCGCCTGTGCTGCAGAGCCTCCCTGCGCTGCCGCCGCCTGCTGCGCCCTCTTCTGAGCTTTGCCTCCCCGCCTCTGCTGGCTCGCCCTCGCTGCACCGCTCTCACCTGGCCCAGCCCGCTTGCCCAGCTTCTTCAGCTTGTCCAGGTTGGGCACAAAACCGTCGCCGCCGCTGCCGCTGTCGCCCGCGGTGCCCTCGTCGCTGCTGCCCGCGCCCGAGCTGGCGCCGCTAACGGCAGCGGCGGCGGACGCCGCCGCCACGGCGGCAGGCGCCGCCGCCGCGTCTCCATCCGCACTGTCCTCGCTGTCCTCCTCGCTGCCGCTGCTGCTGGCAGAAGGCGCAGGGGCGCGGCGATGCGCGCCTGTCGGGGCGCCTGGCGCCGGCGCCTGCTGGCTGGGGCGCTTGGCTGCTTCGGCCTTCTCCTCGCAGTCCTTGACCAGACGCTGCAGCGGGGCGACGCGGCAGGGAGGGCGGGGGCGAGGTGAGATCCTGACAGATGGCATCAAGCGCTGCACCTTCCCCTTTCCCCGTGTTGGAACGCCCCTCAGCACGTTGACAACCAAGATTTGCGCTGCATCGATGGCATTGACGCCTCCTGCTGCTGGGCCTCCTCTGCAGCTCCCCTGATTCCCCATTCCGCACCTGGAAGGTGGCGTCGAAGTCCGGGTACTCGAAGACGCCGGGGCGGTAGCGCGGCGCAAACGCCTTGTTGGCGCGCTCCAGCAGCTCGTCCACGTACAGCAGCTTCAGGGCTTTCTGGTAGACGGCCACAAACACCAGGCCCAGGCCCTGCGGGCAGCGAGGCGGCGGCAGAGAGTCAATCGGGGCGCCGGCGAGGCAGGCAGGGACGAGGGGCGGCAGCGCCGCGTGGATTCTGCACACCCCAAGTGCAGCAGCGCAGATGTCGCTGCGCCGCCCCCTCTCACCGCCCGGCCCCCGCCCAGCACCCACGTTGTTGAGGCTCCACTTGAGCGTGTAGGCGCCACCGCTGGGCACAATGTACTCGTACGCCGCCTGGCCCGCGCGCTCCTCCAGCAGGCAGCCTCGGATGAGGGCGTTGACCGGGTCGCCCTTGAGGCTGCCCACAAAGGACAGCGCCCACAGCAGGGTGCCGCCCTTGGAGAAGATGCAAAAGTAGTCTAGCATGGCGCGGCTGCGGGGGGGCACGGGAGCGTGCGGTGGAAGGCACGAACGAGGTGGGTAGATGCTGCCCCGGGGGAGGCTGGCAGACCCAAAGGCGGCCTCGGCGAGATGCAATGATCTTAATCGTGCTGCCCAATGTTAATGAGAGCGTGCCTCGCCGAAGAGTTGTCGGGAGGCGGTTGCGAAACAGCTGGCGCCGCCAGCGCCCCTCGCCGCCGACGCTCCCCGGTGCCCTCGAGCGCTGCTCCCCCGGCGTGTAACCGCTGGTGCAGCCCTAGCCAGCTTATACCAGCAGCGAGAGCGCTCGCTGCGCAACGCGGAGGAGCGGGCACTCACCAGACGTCCGCAGACAGGCGAGGGCTGACGCGGCGAGAGCCCGTTCAAGCTGCGAGCACCGGCGGCGCAACGGTGGACCGGCGAGTACTCGGGAGGGACGCGCTGCTCGGCGGCCGATTGGGCGCTTTGAGAAGGAGGTAGCTAGGGGGGCACTGCAGGCCGTGAAACATAGCTAGTTATGATGGGCGAAGGAAGAGGGTGATGGGGAGGCTGGGCAACGCGCAGGCGCTGTGTGAGACCGCATGAAAGGCCTGCTTTGCAGCCTCCCTCGCATGCGATCGCACCTCTGTAGGCTCGCAGGGACCCGCCGTCGTCCTATCCGATATTCACTGCGCCAAGGGCAAGCGCACGCCTTGAAATGGGCGAGTTCTGCCCCTGAAGCGGCTCTTTTCTTTCGCGCCAGGCCCCCGCTGCCCCTGCTGCCTTCGTTGCGCGCCCTCCATACTCTGACTCGGACGCGCTGCCACCAGGCAGGCGGGTGCCCTCACCGGAGCGCGAATGGCGTCCCTCGCCGAGCTCTCCCACCCCGCCCACCTGTTGCTGCGCCGGGAGACGGGCCCCAGGGTGACGGCGGGGCGCACCGTGGACGCGGCGCTGTCCAGCTGGGGCGAGGCCTCCCTCACCGCCCACTCCTCTGCCACGTACGCCGCCTTCAAGCCGCCGCCGCGCTCTACCATAGCGCTCTCCTACAACTGCGATGGCACCCTGCTGGCCTCCACGCAGTGAGTGCAAGACAGGGGTTGGAGTTGGTGGGCAGTTGGGTCGTTCAGACGGCTCTTCAGCACATCGCCGCCGGCGTGCCCGCCCTGCCGGCGTGTGCCCCCACGGTGCCCGCCCCACCCCGCGTCACGCAGCCCGCTCCTCCCCCCCCCCACCCCCCACCCCACCCCCCAACCCCCACCCACACACCCACACACCCCCCACCCACACACCCGCAGCGGCGACCACACCGTCAAGCTGAGCTGCTGCTCCACCGGGCGCCTGGTGCGCGTTCTGTCGGGCCACCGGCGCACGCCCTGGGTTGTGCGCTTCCACCCACGCAAGCCCGCGCTGGTGGCCAGCGGCTCCCTGGACCATGAGGTCCGGCTGTGGGACGCAGACAGCGGGCAGTGCATCGCGCGGCACACCTTTGGTGAGGGCGGGGCGGGGCACGAGGGAGCACGGGGAGGGCGGAGCAGGATGCAGGACGTGTACCGCATATGCACGTACCCGCTCGGGCAGCCTGCCTTGCCTCATCGCCTCATCGTGCCGTGCCCCTCCCCCTCTCCCTCTGTTTTCTAGGCAAGCCCATAGCGTCGCTGGCGTTTCACGTGTCTGCTGATGTGCTGGCGATTGGCTGCGGCCACAAGCTCTACATGTGGGAGTACATGGCGCAGGGCAAGCTGCCCGTGATCGGTGCGTCCGGGGGCCGTGCGTGCAGCCAGCAGGGGGGGTGTTGGACACTGATTTGAGACACCGCCCACGTGCCCGCCTCTGCCATGCATTCTATAGTATGTTTGCTCACCCTCACCACCCCACGCTGCCTCTTCTTCCCGAACCTGCAGTGCTCAAAACACGGCGGTCGATGCGCGCGGTGCACTTCCACCCGCACGGCCTGCCGCTGGTGCTGACCGCAGAGGTGCAGGACCCCTCGTCGACCCCTGAGCTGCCCGCCACGCTCACGGAGGCAGCGCCCTACGTGCAGCACCCCGAGCCAGCGCCGGCAGCAGCACCGCCGCCGGCGGCAGGGCCAGCCGCGCCAGCAGCAGCAGCAGCAGCAGCTCCGCCATCTGGAGATGTACCCATCCCGTCGCCGCAGCTGCTGCAGGGCACAGAGGCGCCTCAGCAGCAGCAGCAGCAGCGGCAGGACGCCGCGCCAGCACCGGCGGCGGGCGTCTACGTGGCCACCGCAGATGGCCCTGTGCCCGTGGGCCAGCTGGAAATGCCCCAGCCGGCGGGCAGCAGCTCGCAGGGAGCGCAGCCCATGGCGGTCGACGTCTCGCCTGCGCTCGCGCTCACCGCCCCGCTGCACCAGCTGCACCTTCACTCCTCCAGCCCGGCGCCCGGCGCCGCACACGCCCCCAGCAGCAGCGCCGCCGCTTCAGAGGCAGCGCAGCGGCAGCAGGGCGGCGCTTCAACCTCTGGCCGTGCAGGGGCGCCTGGCTGGGTGCCGCCCGGCTCGGCGCAGCTGCCCCCCAGCATGGTGCCCACTGGCTGGGAGCTGCCGTTCCCCTCAAACCTGTTTTCCGGCGGGCAGAATCAGTCTGGCAACGGGGGGCCTGGCACGCCCGGCGACGCGGTGCCTGGCGGTGGCTGGGCTGCGGCAGCTGCCAGCCTGCCGCAGGTGATGGCCGCGTTCAGCGCCGCCGCCTGGAACATCATTGGGGAAGAGCAGCCGCCGCGTGTGCGCCTGCGGTTGTGGCGCTTTGACGTGGCGCGCCCCACGGGGCTGCTGGCTGTGCTGGGCGCGGAGCAGGGCGGCGGCAACCTGCTGCTCCAAATTTCAGACGCGGTGCTGTGCTCAGGTGGGGAGCGCGGAGGGCTGCATGCTGCGCGTGGGCTTGAGAGTGGCTTGCCGGTATGCACTGATGCATGCACCAGGCCGAGCGTAGCGTGCCAGCTGCCAGCGGCACTGATGCCCACCGCCGCTGCGTGCCGCGCCCCCTGCCCTGCTGTGCAGAGATGGGCGTGCACTTCTCCCCCTGCGGCCGCTTCTTGGCTGGCACCGCAGCCTGCCGCGGGCCGCTGCCAGTGGGCGTGGGCGTGGCTGGCGGCCTGCTGCCAGACCCAGAGGGGGATGTGCCCTCACAGGCAGAAATCGATGCAGCGCTGGCAGCGGCGCTTGGGGGTAGCGCGGTGCCCGTGCTGCACGCCGACGAGCCGCTGCTGCCCACGGCCGCCATGCGTGCCTCTAGCGCCGCCAGCCAGCTGCTCGAGCGCAGCGGCGCCGCCGCGCCAGCGGCAGCGGCGGCCTCTGCGGCAGCCGCAGCGGAGGCGGCGGCAGCGGCAGCGGCGGCGGCAGCAGCAGCCCAGGCGCGGCCTGAGCGTGTGGTGTTCGAGGTGCGGGTGTTCAGCATCGATGGCCCCACCTTCGGACAAGTCGAGCGTGCGCGGCGGTGAGTTGCGTTGGGTAGAGGGGAAGGGAGCAGAGCAGGTGCCAGACCCCCCGCTGATCTGTGGCTTGCTGATGCCTGCATGCTTGCAGTGCTCGCATGGCACGACGGCGCTGAGCCCTTCCGCGCCACATTGCCTCACCCCCATGCACCCCTGTCCCTCAGTGCAGCATCCGCGCCGCGCACTGCCTGACGAGCGTGCAGTTCTCGCCCTGCTGCGACCACATGCTGCTTGCTTACGGCAAGAAGCACATCAGCCTGCTGCGCTCGCTGGTGGCAGACCGCGGCTCGGTGGTGCCGCTGCACACAATCCTGGAGGTGTTCAGGTGCGCATTAGAAGGCGCTGCGTGCCGCAGCAGACGGCTGTTGTGCTGGAGGAGAGGAGCAGCAGCGGAGTGCTGATTGGTGGTTTGGTATGTATTGAAGCTTGCTGGTGCCGCATGGCCTGCAGCGCTTTGCACGCTCCTCCCCCGTCTTCCCCGCTTGTGCCTGCAGGCCGTCGGATATGCTGCCGCGCCCCCTCGGCCTCTCCTCAGCTCGCTGTCTACTCCTCTTATCAAAGCAAAATCAATGTTGCATTGCTGCTGCCTCTGCCGCAGGCTTTCCGACATGGAGCTTGTGCGGGTGCTGCCCAGCGGCGACGACGAAATCAACGCCGCCTGCTTCCACCCGCGCCCGGGCGGCGGCATCGCCTACGGCACCAAGGAGGGCCGCCTGCGCACCATCGTGCACGACCGCTCGCGCCTGTGAGTGCACGTTGAGCGGCGGTGGTGCGCACGCTCAGTACGCGGTATTGGGTGGGGCGGGGTGTGTTGATGCTTATGCTGTGCAGCAGGCTCCATGAGGCTGGACGTTTAGCCGCTTTGCTGACGCCTTACCTCCCCTCCACCTTGGCAGCGCCGCTGAGGAGGACGAGGGAGTGGTGGTGCGCGTCGCCGGCCCGGCTGCTGCAGCAGCAGGCCCTTCGACCAGCAGCGCTGCCGCTGCCGCTGTCGAGGAGCTGCCGCCCAGCCAGCGGGAGCTGGACAACCTGCGCGAGTGGGTGCTCACCCAGCAGTGGCTGCGCCAGCAAACTCTGGGCGGAGAGCCGCAAGCGGCGGGCGGCGCAGCGCAGCAGCTGCAGGCGATGCAGCAGCTTTGGGAGCAGGGCAGCGGCCATGCGTGAGGCAGCTGCAGCGCTGCCGGCGCCTCCTGCTTCTGAAATGCATCCCTTGCTCCCTCTGAACGCCCCTACTCCTCCTGCCCACTTCTTTTCCACGTCTTTCCCTCACCCCCCCTGTTCATGCTCACCCCTCCGGGCCCTCGTGTTGCTCTCACCCATCCCTCCCTCCCTCTTCCTGTCAGCATCCAACTCAACCCTTCAATCAATAAACTTCGAGTTTTGTCTTGCTGTGTCTTGCCTGCAGTGTAGTTGCTGTGTAGTTATGTGTCCCCTTGTGCCCGTGGTGCCCCCTGGCTTCGTGGCTGTTGCCCGCCCGCTGTTTCCCTTCTACCCTCCCCTCCGCCTCCTGGCTTCATGCTCCACTGTACTGAGCCCCCTACTGTAAATGTTCACTCCCCCTCTCGCGTGCATTGCTACCACGGGAGGGTTGACAGAGGAACCTGTGGGAACCCGAGCGGCGGCCTTGCGGCCTGCCGCCCGCCGCCGCTCGCTGCCGCCAGTTGACCGGCCCCGCCAGGCGGGCCGCGGACCGCCGCATTCCGATCAGGGCGCGCTGCCGCACCGCCCCGAGCGGCGCCGGGGCCAGGGGCACGAGCAGCCGGCGTGCAGGGGAGTCGTGCATGTGGGCGGCAGGCAGGCGGGGCCTCCCCCGGTACTGCGCCGCTCCCCAGCGGTGGCCAGCTACATGCATGCCGGCGTGAGAAGCAAAGCAGCGGGACAGAGGGCGCGCAGGCGCCGCAAATGGGCCTTGTCCCGGGGCCCAGTCAGTGCGCGCCCGAATTGCGCCCGCGCGCCTGGGGCGGCCCTTTAGCCCCTGGTTTAGCTGTTTGGACACGCCACTCAGCAACCATGGCCACCGACGGCAAGAAGTGAGTGCGGCGGCGCATGGTTGGCTGCTGGCGGGCGGCGGCGCGGCCATGCCTGCCCTCCCCCGCCCGCCCCGCGCTCACGGGTCGCTGCCCGTCTCCCTGACGATCTGCAGGCATCTGTCCATCGTCATCTGCGGTCATGTGGACTCTGGCAAGTCCACCACCACCGGCCGGCTCATCTTCGAGCTGGGCGGCATCGCCGAGCGTGAGCTGGAGAAGCTGAAGGTGTGCTGGAGGCGCCGGCAGCGTCGATCGGGTCGCTGCAGGAAGCGGCAGAGGCAGGGATGTCGATGCAGGGCGCTCAAGGCGTGGCCCCGCGCTCTGGCGGCCCTCTGACGCCGCCAGGATGGATCATGCAGCGGGCGGGCATCGCTGCAGCCGGTGCAAGTGTTGCGCCGCCGCCCGCCTCCCCGCTCCCTCGCCCCCGCAGGAGGAGGCCGCTGCCCTGGGCAAGTCTTCCTTCGCCTTCGCCTTCTACATGGATCGCCAGAAGGAGGAGCGCGAGCGCGGTGTGACCATCTCCTGCACCACCAAGGAGTTCTTCACGGATCAGTTCCACTACACCATCATCGACGCCCCGGGTGCGTGGCGGGCGACGAGCGACGCTGGCTGCCGCGCTCCCTGCAGGCAGCGCCAGCGACGCTGCACGGCACGCTGGAAGCAGCGCTGCGACAGGAACGCTGGGAGCAGCGATGTGTCAAACAGCTGCGGCGACGAGACCAGGGGGCGGCCGGCCTCTCGCCGGATGTCTCCCAACTGCTGCGCCTGCTTGCTGCCGCCTGCGCTGCCCCTAACCCCTTGCCTCCTGCCCCCCCTCCTCTTCTCCAGGCCATCGCGATTTCATCAAGAACATGATTTCCGGTGCCGCCCAGGCCGACGTGTGCCTGCTGATGGTGCCCGCCGACGGTAACTTCACCACCGCCATCCAGAAGGGCGACCACAAGGCGGGCGAGATCCAGGGCCAGACCCGCCAGCACGCGCGCCTGCTCAACCTGCTGGGCGTCAAGCAGCTGATCGTGGGCGTCAACAAGATGGACGCCGACACCGCCGGCTACAAGCAGGTGGGTGGGTTTGAGCAAGGGTGCAGCACGAGGAGCCAGCGAGCGGCATGCGCGCATTAGCGTTCGCATCCCTCGTGCACAGCAGCAGCACAAGCGTGAATTAGCGTTCACGTCCTGCATGAGGAGCAGCACGTGGCGATGTGCGCAGCAGCGGCAGCAGCAGCAGCAGCAGCTGCTGTGCTTGGCATCCGATGCAGCGTGCAGCCGCCGCTGCCGTCAGCCCGCCCTGCCCTGCCGCTCACCAGCTCGCCGCACCCGCTCCCCCTTCCCCCTCCCCCCTCCCCCCTCCCCACCCACAGGAGCGTTTCAACGAGATCTCTTCCGAGATGAAGCACATGCTGGTCCGCGTGGGCTGGAAGCCCGACTTTGTGGAGAAGTGCGTGCCGGTGCTGCCCATCTCCGGCTGGATGGGCGACAACCTCATCAAGAAGTCCGAGAAGATGACCTGGTGGGTGGGTGGGGTTGTGGGACGCTGGGGGCGGCGTGGTCGAGCGGTGCGGCAGCAGGGGTGACGGCGGCAGCAGGGGCGCTGTGGTTGGCAGTGCAGCAGGGGCGACGCGTGCTTCGGCAGCGGCGACGGCAGGGGCTCTAGCTCAACAAACGCATCGGCTGTGCAGATGTCATGGCTGCGGCGGTGGTGCGGGCAGGGCGACGCGCGACCCTGGAAGCCAGACATCCGACCCCTGCCCCATACGCGCCCGCCCCCGTCACAACAGGTGGTCTGGCTGCGACGTCGAGGCCGTCGACGGCAAGAAGATCCACATCGACACCCTGCTGGACGCGCTCAACAACTTCGTCCAGGTGTGTGCATGGCTGTGCGGCGCACGCTGGGGCAGATGAGCTGCGATGGGCAGCGATCGCCCGCACGCGCGGCGTGCCTTCCTGCGTGCTTCCTGAGCGGCCCCCTGCCCTCCTCCGCCCTCCCGCTCCGCCCTCCTGCCCACCCGCTCCGCCCTCCTGCCCCCGCCCCGCCCCCAGGTCCCCGAGCGCAAGACCGACGCGGCCCTGCGCCTGCCCATCTCCGGCATCTACAAGATCAAGGGTGTTGGTGATGTGCTGGCGGGCCGCGTGGAGCAGGGCGTTGTCAAGCCCGGCGATGAGGTCATCTTCATGCCCACCCACACCACCGCCAACAAGTGCGAGGGCAAGGTGAGCGCGACGGGGGGGGGGGGGGCAGGCAGGCAGGCAGGCTGGCGTCTGCAGCGCAAGTGTGGCAGCAGCAGCTCTGCATGGGCCAAGCAGCGGTGCCGTGCTCCTCCGGCTGGGGCGCCTGCAACGCTGCGCCTGCAGCCGCGCAGCCGTGCAGCCGTGCAAGCCTCTTTGCGATCGTGCAGCCCTGCCTGCTGTTCGACTGCCACCCGCTCACCCCGCCTGCCCACCACACCCTGTCCCACCCCCCTCCTCCCACAGGTGTTCACCGTGGAGATGCACCACAAGCGCGTGGACAAGGCCGGCCCCGGCGACAACGTGGGCATGAACATCAAGGGCCTGGACAAGGGCAACATGCCCCGCACCGGCGACGTCATGATCCTGAAGAGCGACGCCACGCTGAAGCAGGTCAAGGACTTCACCGCGCAGATCCAGACCCTGGACATCCCCGGCGAGGTGGGTGGGCAGCTGGCGGGAGGGAAGGGGCGGCTGTGGCTGGGGGCTGGGGGCAGCTGCCAGCTGTGGCTCGCCGTCTCCCGTACTGCCACAGCTGCTGCTGCGCCTGCTGCTGCGCCTGATGACCGCTGCTCCCGCCCCCCTGAACCACCGCCGCTGCTGCAGGTCAAGGCGGGCTACTCCCCGATTGGCTTTGTGCGCTGCGGCCGCTCCGCCTGCCGCATCACCGGCATCAACTGGAAGGTGCGCGCGCTTGGCTGGCGTTGCCTGCCTGCTGTGCGGCTGGCCAGCGGCTGGCCTGGAGGCACGGCAGAGCGGCAGGCAGCCTGGGCTGACGGGCCGAGCAGCACAGCTGTGCCTGCTGCAACACCCCACGCGTCACCACTGCTGCTGCACCTGCGCTCACCCTCCCCTCCCCTCCCCCCTCCCCCTCCCCCCCACCCAACAACAGGTGGGCAAGGAGACTGGCGGCAAGAAGCTGGAGGCCCCCCACAGCCTGAAGGCCAACGAGATGGCTGAGGTGGTGTTTGAGCCGTGCCAGCCGCTGGTGGTGGACTCGTTCAAGAACTGCGAGGGCCTGTCCCGCATCGCCTTCCTGGACGGCAACACCGCTGTCATGCTCGGCAAGGTGGTGAAGACCACCTCCAAGTAAGCAGCAGGCCGAAGCCAGCCGCAGCAGCAGCCGGCGGGCGCGGCGATGGCGGCGCGGCAGCACACGCCGCGCGCGCCCCGCCGTCGCCCGCCCACCCTAAGCAGCAGCAGCCCGCAGCCCCCCGCAGCCCCCCTTGCAGCAGTCAGCAGTCCTTTGTGAGCTATGCAGTTGATGGGGTCGAGTCTGGCAACGCCGGCGGCACCCCCTCGTGCTTAGCACTGGCGCCGGCAGCACCGTCGGTATTACTATACAGGGGTTCTCTCTGTGCTTGCCCTCGCCTGCCTTGTGTGTGTGTCCCTTAGCGCCTCCCGGCCGCTTGCCTCTCTCCCCAGACAGCTGTGTAACTAGGAAACGAAGAGGAAGATATGTGGGGGCAGCGAGGATGGGGGCAGGAAGCAGGCGCAGGGGTTGGGTTGGAGAGGGCCTGAAGGCGGCCGCATCAGGCGCGGCGGTATGCTGGGCTGCTCCAGAACCTCCTTCTCAGCGCCGCTTGTCTGAATCTTGGTGCTCAACGCGCTGCCACACTGCTCAGCTCAGCTTATCGACAAACGAGGCTTCCGTCCTGGCCTCGCGACAAATGGCGCTCGTCGGCAAGCCGTGCCCAACCCTCAGTGAGTTCTACAGGCAGATCAGGCGTGCTCCGCAACGCCTATCGCGCGCCAGCTCTAAGCCGTGCTACCGGCGCCGCCGCCCGCTGCCGCCGCCGCTCACCCCCCGCTGCACGATGTGCTGCCCTGCCGCAGCGGGCCTGACGTTTGTCAAAGGCGACCCAGTTGCCATCCCCTCGCGAACTGGCCCGATGGTGGTCGAGATTTGGGCCACGTGGTGGGTGCTGCGCGTGGGCGGCGGACAGACCGTCGTCGTTGCACGCGGCACAGCCGCCGTCGCGCCGCTCGCACCACGCGCTGCCGCTGCTGTGGTGCGCCGCTCTGCACCTGGTTCTGTTATTGAAGCGCCCTGAGAGGCGGGGTCGTGATGCCATGTAGTGCCCTGCCTCTCCCTCACCTTTTAAAGCAGCCCCTCCCCCACGCCACCCGCCCCGTCCGGCCCGGCACAGGTGCGGCCCCTGCCGCGTAGCCTTTCCCCACCTCTCGCAGCTGGCTCATAAGTACCGAGCCAAGGGGCTGTTGGTGGTTGGCATCAACATGGGAGAGGAGGCGACGCACATTCGCAACTTTGTCCAGCAGCAGGTGACTGGGAGGGCCGGTGCAGCCTGGCAGCACAGGTTGGGCTTGGCACGGCAGCAGCAGGTAACTGCACATCTCTTCCATACCTGCATCACAGTAGGGGCGTGGGCAGGCGGCAGGCGCGTGCCGGTCATGCACGTGCAGACTCTTGACCTTGCCCCATCCCGACTGTGCAGGGCGACAAAATCGTCTATACAGTGGCGGTGGACGACAGCGGCGCGGCAGCGCAGGCGCTGATGGGCGCGGCGGGCGTGTCGGGCATCCCCCACGCGTTCATCATTGGTGAGCACGGTTTGGGTGGCTACGCTTTGCCGGGAATGTTGACGCCGTTGCGCAAAATGGCGGTGGGTGGGGTGGGTGGTGTGTGTGTGTGTGTGTGGTGTGTGTGTGTGTGTGGGGGGGGGGGGGGGGGGGGGGGGGGGGCGGGGGGGGGCCGGGGGGCGGGGGGGGGAGTCACCGGTCGGGGAGGTCGCCTGGGGTATATGCCCTGGGTGCATGCGCTTACCTTTGCGCTGTGGCCTGTCTCCTGCCCCCCTCAGCCCCCCCACATACCCCTCCTGTTCCCGTGCTTGCAGATGCCAGCGGCACCGTGCAGCACCACGGGCACCCAATGGAGCCCAAGTTCGCCCAGAAGCTGGACGAGGTGTGCTCTGCAGCGGCGGCGCCGCCGCCGGCGGGGCCACCCAAGCGCGAGTTGCCGCCTGTTTCCGCGAGCCGAGAGGAGCTGGCGGGCATGCCGGTGAGCTGCTTGGTTGTGTTTGCTGTCGAGGCTTGCACACAAGCTAGGGCTAGGCGAGAGTTTTACACAGAAGCCAGATGATGAAATGAGTGGCGGGGATGCCGGTGAGCTAGGTGTTGGCACAAGCGATCTTTAGTTTCAGAACAGCAAGCTGGAGGGGGTCGCGGAGAGCTGGCAGTGACGCTGGCGAGCTGCTTGGCTGGGTTCACAGGTTTGCACAGAAGCTGGACGAGGTGAGCTGGCGGGAATGGCGGGGGGCCGCTTGGCTTTGCTCATTGTGTAGGACTGCATGCGGCGCCGTGCCTCGTTCTGCGAGCTTGCCTGTCCAGAAGGCAGACACAAGTGCGTGGGTGTGTGCATCCACATGCCTCCTGCGCACAGCCTGACAGCTGGTGCCCCGCCGCGGCCTTCTCCCACCCACGCCCGCGTGCGTGCAGGTCCGCCGCGCCTTGAAGCAAATCCTGGAGGCCCGCCTTCATGTGCTTCACAATGCCCATGCCTTACCGCACGCCCAACAAATTGGGCCCGCCTCCACCTGTCCCCCCCCCCCCCCCCCCCAACCCCACCCCACCCCACCCACTCACGCACGCAGGTCCGCGCCTTGAAGCAAATCCTGGAGGAGCGTGGGATCAGCTACGCCGGGCTTGCGGAAAAAAGCGAGCTCGTGGACCGCATCCTGGAGCGCTGCAGCAACGTGTCCTACACGCGGTGAACCAGAGCGAGGCACCACCTTGTCGCCAATTTTCACAGCCACTTTGCATCGCGGCTGTGGAGCGCTCCCCTCTCGAATGTGACATCGTGGACTGCACCCTGGAGCGCCGCAGCAACGTTTCCCTACACGCGATGAACATAGAGCGAGGCACCACTTTGTCGCGTTGCTTCACACAGAGCCTCCCTGCATGGCGGCTGTGGAACGCTCCCCTCTCAAATGCAATGCCCCCCTCTCAGATGTGACGTCGTGGACCGCGCCCTCGAGCGCTGTTTGGCCCCTCTGACGCGTGGCAACAACGGGCGTTGCAGGCGAGTGGAAAAGGGCCCTTGCCCTCAACAGCATAAGTAGTGCGGGTGGGAGGCGGCGTGGGGGGTGGCGGGTGGAGGCCGTGGCCCGGTGCTGCACAGGCGACCGCAGCAGGGTGCGGGGGGCTGTGCAGACGCGGGCGACGGCGGCGCCCCGGCGTCCGCAGCGGAGCAAGAGCGTGGGGGACGGGGGGGGGCGCGACCCAGGCGGGTCCAGCGTGGGTGCAGGGTAGCCGGAGGTGGGATAACGCCGGTCAGACGAGGGCTGGGCCGGGGTGCTGGGCCTGGGGGGAGGGCGAGCAAGGGAGCTGCTGCGTGCGGCAGCAGCGGCTGGGGGTGACCGGGGTGGCAGTGAGGTGGCAGGTGGCAATGCGCGCTGTCGAGTGCTGGGCGGGAGTATCATCGAAGCAAGTGACCGAGAAGAGCAGGGAGGGGCGCCTCGTATTTGTGCATATCTGTGGAGCAGAGCGCCTGCTGAGAGGCGCTCGCCAGCAGAGGCTGAGGCGCTAAGGGTACGCGTGGCGCAGTGACAGTGAGAGGAAAGGGGCAGTTTGTGCATTTTGTGTGGGGGTGGCGTGCGAGGGCAGCAGGGCACGGCGCGGCGTTGTGGGAGGGGGGCGAATGTGCGGTACTGCTGGTGAGAGCGGGGTGCTGCCAGCTGCTGCAGCAGCACCAGGGGCCGGCTGCTGGGGACAGCACGCTGCTATTCCACGAGCGGCAGGCGCGGCACCTGCAGCAGCAGCAGCAGCAGCAGCGGACAGCGTGCAAAGAAGCAAGGAGAGGGGTGGGAAAAAGGGCATACATGCCAGCGCTGTCGATGTTTGTGCAGGTTGTGTGGCGGCTGGCGGGCTAGGAGGGTGGGAGAGGAGGGGGATGCGTTCCAGAGCACGGGTGCCCACAGGGAGTGCTGCAGCGCCCGGCGCAGGCGGCAGCAGACTGCCGCCGCAATGGGACGCCCCAGCAGACTGGTAGCTGGCCTTTGGCACACAGCCAGTCGCGCTGCACATGCGGGATCGCCAGCGCGCTGGCGCTGACGTCAGCGCTGCAGCGGACGCGAGGCGTCGGCCCAGGCCGGCACTGCTGCCGGCTTCGTGGCTGGCGGCCATCCACGCATTCACTTCCTCTTCTCCTCTTCCTCTGCTGAGTAGTCGAACTGAATGCTGGCCATGGGGGTGGAGGCAGCGCCCACAGCGCCCTCCGGCGGGGGAGCGTAGGTGGCGCCTGCGACGGGAGGGGCGGGCGCAGGAGAGGTTTGCTGGAGGACCCTGCAGGCAGGCAGGCAGGCAGCAGCTGCGGCGGCGGCGCTCCTCCCCCTTCCCTCGCTCTACTTCTGCAACACGCAAAGGCGCCCTCCAAAGCGCGGCCTGACGGTGCGGCGGCCCAGGGTGCCGCCACCGACCCTCGTCTCCTTTCACCTCCGCACATCATAGCACACATCCGCCCTCACCCAGAATGCCCTTGACCGGCTCAGGCAGCGCCCGCTTGACGTACACAAACACGTCCAGCCAGTTGCCATCTACAGGGGGGAAGGGGGGGGGGGGATCTAGGTCGACAAGGACGTTGCAGGAGCCAGCAGCCAACAGACGGGGCACAGATCTGCCACGCAGCCAGCGCTGCCCTGCCACACGCACACTCCCACACACCACGCACACCCATGCACTGACAGTCTTTGGCCACTCACAGTCGGGCGCGTTGATCTGGGCGGGGCGTGAGGGGAAGCGCTGGATGGCTTCGATGCGGAGGTAGGGCGTGTTGATGCGCACGGCTTGGGGGAAACTGTTGTCTGTGTTGACGTCAAAGGGCTGCGAGCGGGGGCGGGGGGGGGGTAGGGGGGGGGGGGGGTCCGCGTTGGCAAGCAGGGACGCTTCTGGCGACAACAGCGCCCGCGCACCCCGCGCCAGCACCCTCGCCCGCCACACCGCTGCGAGGCTCTGCGGGCAGCACTGAGCTGTGCGGCCGCGCCGGCACGCACTGCGCTGCGGCCAGCCTCACCTCGACGGTGGTACCATCCGCCAGCTCAGCAGTCTCATAAGGCGACTCAATCATTTTTCCGTCGGCGTAGACTGCGGCCGAAGAGGGGTGGGTGGGTGGGGTGGGTGGGTGGGTGGGTGGGTGGGTGGGGGTGGTGGTGGGGGGGGGGGGATGCGATTCACTGGTCGTTACTTTGGCCCGAGATAAAACGGATGCCCATGCCTCCTTTGGCATGGCACCGGCATGGGGCGTGGCACCAGCATTTTCGCCAACTTTGGTCGACTCCCCTGCTCCACGTGTGACCAGCAGCAGCCTGTGCGCAGCCGGCCCCCACACCAAGCGACTCCCGTACTTAAAACACGCACCCCGCATCGCCCAGGCCTTCTCTCCGACCTTGACCAGCTCCGTCTTGGTGCGGGAATCGCCCCTGCACAGTGGTTGCAGAGCCATATACTGTTGATCATTCGCATGCCAGGGGGCCCGCATGCAAAGGACCTTCTAGGGGCAGGCAGGTGGAGCATGCCCAGAACCATTTTCAGGAGCGACATGGCTCAGAAGCGTCCACTGCTCAGGCCGCAACGCGGCGTGCTAACCAGCGCCACTTCCGCCGCCGCCGCTGCTGCTGCTGCCAGTGCCACCGCTGCTGGCGGCGACTGGGCAACTCGCCTCTTGAAGGTGATGTCGCGCAAGAAGGTCTGCTTGCCCTTGAGGCCGCCCCAGCCCAGCGTGCCGTCCATGCGAGAGCCGTCGCCCACCTACGCATGGGGAGCGCATGAGGGAAAGAACATGAGAGAGTAGACCCGCCGCAGCGTGCCTGACGCAGCGGTCAGGGTGGACGCACTGGGGGCGGCGTCACAAGAGCGAAGCGGATACCTGCCCACCTCCTGCCACGAAACAGCACATGTGTGTGTGTGTGTGTGTGTGTGTGTGTGTGTGTGTGTGTGTGTGTGTGTGTGTGTGTGTGTGTGTGTGTGTGTGTGTGTGTGTGTGTGTGTGTGTGTGTGTGTGTGTGTGTGTGTGTGTGTGTGTGTGTGTGTGTGTGTGTGTGTGTGTGTGTGTGTGTGTGTGTGTGTGTGTGTGTGTGTGTGTGTGTGTGTGTGTGTGTGTGTGTGTGTGTGTGTGTGTGTGTGTGTGTGTGTGTGTGTGTGTGTGTGTGTGTGTGTGTGTGTGTGTGTGTGTGTGTGTGTGTGTGTGTGTGTGTGTGTGTGTGTGTGTGTGTGTGTGTGTGTGTGTGTGTGTGTGTGTGTGTGTGTGTGTGTGTGGTGTGTGTGTGTGTGTGTGTGTGTGTGTGTGTGTGTGTGTGGTGTGTGTGTGTGTGTGTGTGTGTGTGTGTGTGTGTGTGTGTGTGTGTGTGTGTGTGGGTGGGTGGGTGGTGTGTGTGGGGGGGGGGGGGGGGGGGCTGCTTTGCTGCTGTTTTGGATATAGGGGCCTTCTGCAGCGCTGCCACTGTACCCAAGGCAACTCACCACCAGCAGCTTGTACTCGCGCTCTCCAACCCCCTTCCACATCCAAAACTGGCCTGCAGCATGCCAGCACGGGGAGAGACGGTCGGTCAGGCAGGCAGGCAGGCAGGCAGGCAGGCAGGCAGGCAGGCAGGCAGGCAGGCTGGCAGGCAGGCAGGCAGGGGTGGGCAGGTGGGCCATCAGGCAGCGAGGGCGGCGGGCCGGCGGGCAGGGAATTACAGTGCAAGGGGGCGTCCTCACCCTGGAAGCCGTGCACGTAAGGGTCACCCACGATGGAGCCCTTGACAGGGGGAGGCACAGGGCGGCTGCACGCAGCAGGGGCAGCGCACGCAAGCGGCATGCGCAGGAGGAATGAGGAGGCGACGGGGGGGGGGGGGGGGGGGGGGGGGGGGGGGGGGGGGGCGGCACAGGGCGGCGCAGCAGGCAGAGCGTGCTCCTGGTCCTGCATTGGGCCGTGGTTGTGGCAGGCGTCGGCGCACCATGCCATGACAGAATAGCATGTAGTGCCCCCCCACCCCCACCCCACCCCACCCCCACACACCCCACCCCACATACCCACACACCCCACCCCACACACCCACACACCCCACCCCACACACCCACACACCCACACATCCACACACCCACACACCCACACACCCACACATTCACACACCCACACCCACACCCACACGGGTGCCAGCTACGCCCAAAGCGGGTGGCGGCGAGGGCGGTGCCGGGGGAGCGAATCGCAGCTTCCAGCCCCTCCCCTCGGATGCTCCGGCGGAAAGCTCCCTTCCCAGGCACTTCCCCACACTCACGGTGCCACGGTACGGCTGAAGCGGGGCGGCGGCCCGGCCGGCGGCGGGCTGGCCTCGCTTTCGGGGCTGGGGGGCGTGGGCCGGGGGATGGGTGGGAAGGGAGGGGCGGTGGCGTTGCGGTAGAGGGGCGGGGACGGTGGTGGCGCCGGCGGCGGCGGCTCGCTGCACGCAGGGTGGGGCAGGGGCAGGGATTTGAGGGCTTGGTTGAGCAGGGGGTGTGCGTGTCTGAGCGTGAGCGCCCGCCCTGCAGCGTGCCGTGTTGCCGTGGGCGCGAGCCCGACCTTGCAGGGCTACAGCTGCGTGCCCACGCCTCTGTCCATCACCCCGCTGCAGGACCCCATCCCTCACGCTCACCACACGACGCTGGGCGGCGGCGAGCAGGGGCAGGCGCAGGGGCACTCGCCGCCGTCGTTGGCCGCGGCAGCCGACCGGGCGGCCTGCTGGTTGGTAGTGGGGATGCAGCGGGAGGGTGGGTGGTTGCAGTAGCAGGCGCGGGGGTGCTGGAGTCGTTGTGCGGGATCCTCTGCAATCTCTCTTGCAGAAGGCAGCGGTGGAGAGGGAGTGACGGAAGGTGGGGGCATGCACCCGGGCAGCAGGCAACGCCCCCTTGCCTGCTGGTTTGATATCTCGGTGGTGACTATCGTTGTGACGGTCTTCTGCCAGCCCTGTTGGGGGGAACGCGGTCAAGGGACGAGGGGCAGGCTAGCTAAGCGGGAAGCAGCGGGCTCAACAGCGTGCACGTAGGGCAGTTCAGGCGCTGCGAGCAGGCGCAGGCGCAGGCGCAGCTCCGCCCGACAGTCTCCGCCGCAGTGTAGCGCCGCCGCCGCGCCGCGGCCCGCCGCGGCCCCCCTGCGCCCTGTATGGCGGCCATCCCCCTGCGCCGCACCTGGCCGTCGCTCTCGGCCGACACCTTTTTGGTGCGGTATGTCACCCTGTATGGGGCGTCTCCGCCAGCCTCCACGAGCTGCGCCGCCAGCGCGCGCGCCTCCTCTGCGCTTTCCACCTCGATGTCGCTGGTTGCCAGCGCGGCGCCTGCACAGAGGAGGGGCGGGGGGCGGGGGGGCGGGCCACGCGCAGGGGGGGAGCTGTGGGTGGGTGACGCGAGTGGTGGGGCAATAGGGAGGGGGAATGACGCCTTTACTCGTGTTCAGCATTGGGAAATGCAGCAGGAGGGGAGGGAAAGTGTAAGTGCAGAGGGTTGGAGAGGATTAGAGGGAGGGGTGCGGGAGGGCCTAGCTATAGAGCGCGCGGCGTCCCTCTGTGGCGCAGAGCAAGAGCTGTTGTGTCTCTAGTTGCGAAGGCGACGAGGGTCTGCAAGTTCGGCACCTGTCAGGGGATCAAAGCGTGAGGTTGTAGAGGCGGAATGGCAGGGGAGCGTGCAGCACGTGTGCCGCAACCAGCGACACCTCTGCCTCGCCTCCGCCCGCCGCTCGCCGCTGCTACAGAGCTGAGAAGGACCGCTAGCAGGCTACGGCCCGCCCCGCCGCCACCCCCCAGGCACTGCTTGACCGCATGGCACGATCAGGGGATGGCCCGGCCCGCAGGCTTGCGCCCACTGCCATCGGCATGTTCAAACAAGACGGCCGTCCACCCAAACGCCCAGCGCCACGCCCGCCCCCTGCACATCTGCCCGCCGGCCCCTGCATATTCGACAGGCTCTCTGCAGAGGTGGGGCGCACCTGCAAGCAGCGCCAGCAGCAAAGCCTGGATGGCGCTCGGCCCTCGGGACGCCATGGTTGGCCGGCTATCGACGGCACAGCAGAGAGAGGTGCTGGAGCGCAGGAGAGCGGCGAATGGAGTGCTAGAACGCTCCGGCTCCTTTCAATTCAGCGGTATTCGGAACGGTTGCTCGTAGTGCGCGCTCGTAGTGTGGCGTTTGCTGCATGGCCCGGGAACGCCAGGAACACATCGATAGACGCAGGATGTGAATGCACGAAGGGTTGGGACGGATGGTGGTGCGCAGAGTGGGTGTCACCGCCTGCCGTCACCGTGCGGGGCCGCCGTTGCTTGCACTACCCATCCATGCCTCAAGGCGCCTAAGCAGAGTTCATTTCTGAAGCAAGCTGCTGGCTCAAGTGCGTGTGCCTGCCCGCCATAGTTGGATCAATTGGGCAATGGTGCGACACAGCCCTCCACTGGCGGCCAGAGCTTCGATGGCAGCGTGGGTGCCGCCAAGCGTCCGCTGCAAGAGCAGGCCGCACTCGTGAGAAACAACTTCAGCATGCACTCAAGTAAGAAGAGGCTAGTCCACAGCACGGCGCACAACTGAGCAGCGGCAGCACGTCGGCAACAGGCAGCGGCGGCACGCGGCGCCCAAGCGCTGCGCCACCCCGCGGCGCGCCCCGCCGCGCCCCGCCGCGCCCCGCCGCGGCGCACTCATCGACCGTGTCGACTGGCCTGCGCGCTGCACGACCGTCTCTCCTTCCGATCGCCATCATCCAGCAGACACTCACTTGAGCTTGGGAGCTGCTTGCCTGGCGACTCCTGCACGCTCGGAGCGCCTGCGCTGACAGTGGCTTGCGACGCCCGCTCGACCGTCAGCAGCTTCACATGTTGATGCTCTATGCAGGAGGCGGCGGATGGGGGCAGCTGCGCCGAGCAGCTGGCACGGGCTCGGCGCCTGCGCAGCAGCAGCAACGAGCTCGCTGCAGGGGGCAGAGCCTGCCAGTCGCAGCAGAGGTGCGCTCTCAGAGATCTCGGCGGGGCTGGCTGGTTGGAGTGCTGCTGTGGCAGGGCGGGCTGCCGTCACTGCCCGCCGGCGCCCCGCACGCGCCCTCGCTTCGCCTGCACAATTCCCGGGACTCCACTCCTGCGATCTATGATGCCTTGCTTATCGCACCTCCATTCTGGTCCTGGGAGATGTGCCGTTCCCAACTTTCTGCATCTGTACCTACTTCTGGCAACAGCTCGGCAGCCGGTCGGGCAGCGGCGGCAGCAGCGGCGACGGCGGCGAGCCACGGCGGCGAGCGCCGGGGCGCCGCGCCCGCAAGGCACGCGCGCCAGGATTGTTCGAAGTGCAGGACTTGTCGCCGCCGCCGCAGTCGCTGGGCATCCATGCTCTGCCGCCGGTGAGGGCTGGAGAGTGGCTGGAGAGGGGCGTCGTGTTGGAGTATTAGTGTATGGTCGGCATCTTTGTTCTTGTTCAGCAGTGCAGGAACGGCAGTGATGCCCTCGCCGCTTGGCTGGCTGGCTGACACACAGCACCTTGCAGCTGCTCCCAACGTGATTCTGTCACGAAGTTTTTAAAGCGTGCACCTGACTCGGAACGGCGGTGGTGTGGAGCTGGGCGGTGTAGCCCCAGCTACTATATTCCGACCCACCCCTTGTTCTGGCGCTCTCTGCTGCCTGCAGAACACGCACAATGGCGACCAAATCGAGCTGGACGGCGCTGCGTACGTGGTGCAGTCTGTCGTGCTGCAGTACCGGCTTGTGCGGGGCAAATACAGGCGAGGGCGGGCGGGGGCGGGCGTTGCAGGCGGGCCTGTCGGTGCGAGGCAGACGCAAGCGGGCAGCACAGCAGGCGGCAATGGAAGGCTGGCTTCGTGTGAAGAAAGTGCGGGTGCCAGCTGACACCCACACAAGTGCTGCCGTACCACCTTCCTACCCGCAGGCGCGACCACGCGCGCCTGGAGGTTCGCAACACCGGCCGCATGCTGGCCAACCTCTTCCTTGAAGAGCTCTACCAACGAGAGGGCCCCCCTGGTGCCGACGGCGAGGCAGGCGGCCCGGCCCGGTGACGCGTGCCCCGACGGCCTGCTGGCACCTTGCACCACCCTTCTCTTGCTCGCCAGACGGTGCCGCGTGCCGCGCCTGCTGGCACCTTGCACCACACGTGTGTCGCTCCCCAGGGCTGTGACGCTTGCTTCGGCCCCCATTTGCTCGCATGTTGCGCTGCCTGCCTCCTGCTCCCAAATGCGGCGGCCGCCCGCGCACGTGCCGCCCCACAGTTTAGCCCGACTCCCAACTCCCCACTCGCAGCCTGCCCCTGCCCCTGCTTCTGCCCCCTAAAATCGTGGCCGGTACCGTTCGAGTCCTCATCGCCTGGCTGCTCTGTATCCCTCTGCACCTGCTGCCCCCCTGCCTTCCATCAGCACCCCTCATCCCAACCTCATTTGATCACCCGGCCCTCCCCTCATCCAACCTACGCCTGTGCCTGCACCGCGCCGCCCGCCTCTGCAGCCGTCCACCGCCATGTGCAACCAATCGCATCGCCTCGGGAGTTGCTGGAGGGGTGTTTACACACATGTGGGGTCAGGAGGCATCAGTGATGGAGGGGGGAAATGGAAGGGCGACAAAAACAGAGGGGAGCAGGAGGGAGGGAGGCAGGAGAGGACCGAGCGCAAGCAGAGAGGCACGGCGCGCGCGCGGAGCAGACAAAACGCAGCAGGGAGAAGGGAGGCCAGGGAGGCGGGCAGGGAGGAGAGACGAAGGGAGAGGCTGGGTGGGGTACGTCGTGCCAGCAAGCAGGCCGGCAGCAGGCGAGGCCGGTGCTTAGTCAACTTTCGTCACGAAGGGTTAGCCCCGGGGCACGCAGCACCAGCGCCTACTCCTGCATCGCCGACGGACCGCCGCGAGGGCCGCCGCGCACGCTGCCACGGCCGCGCACATTCCGGGAGCCGCCGCCCGCCGCCAGCTGGAAGTGGCGCGTCACCTGCAGTGCCGCACGGGTGGGCGCAGCGAAGAGGGGAGTGAAAGCCGGCAAGCTGGGGTGCTGAGAGCTACGGCATGCAGCATCGTACGGCAGCATGCTGCTGGTGCACGATGCGTGCATGCTGCTGGTGCACGCACATGCTCTGCACGTCGCGCTTTGCTCCGCCCTCACCTGCACCACGCGGGGTCCGCCGCGCTCGCCGCTGATGCGGACGCCGCTGCTGAGGGTGCGCGCGCCGCCGGGGCCGCCGCCGGCGCCGCCGCCGCCCGCCGCCTGAGGGATCAGCTCAATCTGCAGCGTGGCCATTTGGACACCAGGTGGCACAGGCAGGCGGTCACCCAAGTGTGCGTGTGAACACACAGCGGCACAAGCGGGAGGTCACCCCAGTGTTGTGTGTTTGTGAGCCAACAGGCACTTTGTGCCCAGCAACAACCTTGAACTGCCCCACACCGACTCGCAAGCCGCTGCCAGCCCCCCGCTGCCCCCCGCCCAGCCCACCTGCATCGAGTTGCCGTCCAGCTGCACGCCATTGTAGCGGCGCAGCGCGCGCTCCGCGTCGCCGGCGTCGCGGAAAATCACCTCGGCAGTCTCCTCCGAGCGGCCGCTGCAGGGAGAGGGCACCGGGTGGGGGGATGTTGTGGCCAGGCAGCGCCAGCCACGGTGTAGCATACAGCAACTCCCTCCTGCACCAAGCGCCAACAAACCCTTGCGGCATTCATCCCACACAAACCTGATGGAAGATGCACCGCAGGCCCAAGCTACCCAGCCCCGCACCCACCTGTTGTCGTAGTGAATAGCGTGGCTCACAACCGTGCCCACCGTCTCAAACAGCTCCTGCAGGCCCACGCGAGCGGCACGAGAGCGCAGGGGGTGAGCACACACGGCGGACGAATGGATGCACGCACGGGCTGGCGGGCCGGCGGCACGCCGCTGCGGCGGATGGCAGGCACTGGCAAAGCCAGGCATACGATCAAGCGCCTCGCAAGTGGCCCTCCCAGCACCGAGCACCAGCCAGCGCCCACCTTGATGTCTGCCTCCGTGACGTTGTAGTGGAGGTTGGAGATGAAACTGCAGGGAAGGCAGGCCGGGGAGGGGGGAGGGGAGGGGCGAACGCGGCGCAGGCGCAGGCCGATCGGGCGGGGCGCAGGGCGAGGGGCGGCGGCGGAGGCGAGGCGCCCGATGCGTCTTGCGTCCCGTCGGCAGCGACTCCAGGAGGTGGGTGGTCCACGGCACAAGACGCAGCGGTGATGGTGCGGCGGAGGGCGGTGCAGCAGGGTCCGGCTTTCGGGCCTGGCGCAGCGCAGGAGCAGGCAGCCTCGCTGCCAGCGTGCCAGCCGCCAGTGCCACCGCGACCGGCTGCCAGCACGTTTCGGCTGGCCCGCCGGCTGCGCTGGACCGGGTCGCAGCGTCGTGCGCGCAGCGCCAGCCGCTTGTTCTACCTTGCGACCATGCACCATTGGCAAAAGGGCTCCGGACGACGCCCATGCCCGCCCACGACGTCGCAGCGCGCTGCGTGTGGGCGCCCGACAGCTGCTGAAGGGAGCCCAAAGGCTGCTGCCCAAGAGGAGACAGAGCGCCGTACTCACAGCTTGGTGCCCAGAGCGGACGGGTCCTTGGGGCCACGGGGAGCGCGACCGCGGCCGCCGGCGCCGCCGGCGCCGCGAGGCGGGCCGGTGTACAGGTCGTGGCCCCACTTGCCGTCGCCCTCCAGCGCCCGCTCACGGCGCTCAGGGTCCTCCTCACGCACGATCAGCGGCGCAGCGCGAGGGCCCTGCGACGACACAAATGGTGAGGCGTGCGGGGGCAGGGTGAAGAGCAGAAGTGGGACGGAGGCGGTGGCACGGGCGGCGGCAAGCAGGAGCGGCGGAGCCCGCGCCAGTGCGTCCACGGCGCCCGGACAGGCCGCCAAAGACTTCTCACCCGCGCCTTGGCAATGCCGCCCTGGTTCTTGACGGTGATCGACAGGTTGCGGGTCGGCTCCCGGCGTGGCGCGCCCCCAGAGGCGCGGCGGGGCTCGCCGCCGGGCTTCTGGCCGCGGCGCGTGTCCTTCTTCTGCAATTCGGAGTCGAGGGGCCACGGGTGAGCCCGCGGGGGCGCGGAGCCACAGGCAGGCAGGCAGATGCGGCCGATTCGCCTCTCCTGGGCTCGCCTGCGTGCGCGTGTCCTTCTTGGTCCGCTGCTCGGCGATGAGGTCGTCCAGGGACTTGTTAAGAGCCGCCTCGGCCGCCATAGTGCCGTCGATTGCCCGAAGAAGCGAGTGGTGGTGCTAGGCTTGGCGGGGGGATGCAGAAATGGGGCCGGGGGTGTCGACAAGTAGGCCGGGCGGCACCGGGGCGCGCCGAGAGCCTCGTCCGCACGCATTGGCGCCACGAGGGCAAGCTCAAACTGAAGGCCTCCCGGTCCCACGTCGCCCCTCCACCGCCCTTCCACTGCTTCTGAGCGGTTTGTGCGCCTCCTTGGATCGCCCAGGTGCCCGCAGGATGCTGACAGCTGCGCGCCCAGGGCGCGGGGCCGCTCCCGGGGCCACCGGCGCCCGCCCTGCAGGCTGCTACAAGTGTGGACAGACGGGTCACTGGTGAGGGGAATGCAAGAGGGCGCAGGAGACTGCAGGGCGCCGCCGCTGCTCCCGCCTGCTGTTGCCTCTCCTCGCCGTCTTGCGTGATGCCCCCTGCTCCCGCCTTCCCAGGTCCCGCGACTGCACGGTGCCTCGAAGCCAGTGGATCCCGCAGCAGCCCGGCACTGCCGCGCCCGGTACCCGCCCCGGCGCCACGCCCGCCGGCGGCGCCACCGACGAGAACGACGTCGCCAAGTGAGGGTGCCAGCAGGAGTTTTTTATGCGCGCACTGTACACGCTGGCTTTTGTGACTTTGCTCACCATGCATGCACGCCTTCCCGCCCTGCCTGCAGCGACGCTGGCGCGGCGCCGCAGCAGACCGCCGCTGCGATGCGCAAGGAGAAGCGGAAGCGGCCCAAGCTGACGCTGGAGCTGCTGCAGGTCTGTGAAACACACACATTTTGCAGCGAACATGGTGCACTGCAGCAGCGCTGCAGCAGCAGGATGAAAGCGCGTAGTGCAGACAGAACATGCAGCCCAAGCAGCGCAAGCTTCGGGGGAATAGTTGCATGTGGCGGAGAGCCGATCGCGACGGCTTGCTGCGCCTGCAACGGACTGTGGAAGTGACCGCCAGGGGCGCATCTTGCCTGCACCGACTGCTCACTTCCTGCCTCCCCTCGCTGCATCCCGCCCCTCGTTTCCCAGGGCTCCAAGGGGCTGCCCGACGTGCTGGTCAACTTCCCCAGGGCCTTCCGCCGCCAGTTCAGGGGGCGCGGCCACGAGGCCTCAGACCTGCGCCGCCTGCTGGAAATGTACAAGCGCTGGCAGGTGGGGGGTGGGCGGGCTGGGCTGGGCTGGGCTGGGCTTCACACCATGGCTTGGTTTGGTGGGCAGGGCTGCTGCTGTGAAATATGTGAAACGCTGGCAGGTGTGTCGCCGCCCTCTTCCTCCTGCACCCCCGCCCCACACCCTACACACCTCACCCCCCCTGCGCCCGCAGGACCGCCTCTTCCCCCACTGCGACTTTGACACCTTCATCACCCAGCTGGAGCGCCTGAGCGGCACAATGGTGGTGCGCAACCACATGAACGACCAGCGCGTGCGCCTGCTCAAGGTGGGAACGTGCCGCGTTTCCAGGTGCTCGGCGCTTCTGTAGCTCCCCCGCACAGGGGAACTGCCCACGCTGCACATAGGGTAGATGGATACCCAGCCAGCACATGCGTTCTGCCAGCACATGCTGTTTGAGCACTCGTTGTGCGCGCCTCCCATGCTGCGCACTTGCAGGAGGTGCAAGACATTGCAGACCCGCCTCACGTGCAGCTGGACGAGGGTGGCGAGGCCGGGGGTGCAGCAGGCGCACCTGCTGGCGGCGCTGCGGGTGCGTGGGGCAGCACTGGGCGGCGGCGGGCGCTGGCCTGCCGGCGCATGCAATGGCGCCCCCATGCGCAGCAGTCTTGCTGCAGTGCTGCGTGCCGGCTGCAGCGTTGATGGGGGGCGATGAGCTGCAGCTGTTGCTGCACATTTGGCATGCACCATGTGCACAACCCTGGGTTTGCGTCTGTCTCTGCGCGTGTGTGCAGGTGCTGCAGCGGCAGCGTTTGACGGCGACGACGAGCTGGAGCTGCTTGAAGAGCCCTTGGATGAGGACCACCCAGGTGATTGCCGCCCTGGGTCGCTGCTGCTGCCCCTGCTGCTCCTCACGATGCTGCCTTGGTTTGCCACGCTGTGAAACGCCAGGCTGTGAAGCATGGCTTTGAAAACAAAAATGCGTTGATGCCATGCAGAGCTTGACGACGAGCTGCTGGGCCTGCTGGAGGAGCCAACGGAGGCAGCGCCCGCTCGCGCGCCTGCGCCGGCCGCAGCCGCAGGTGTGTGCGCGCGTTGAGCAGCAGGGGGCGGCGGCAGGGCCGCTCACAGTGCAGAAGGGGCCACGCTGCATGCCAAGGTGGGCGGCGAAACATCCCTGCATGCGGGCAGTTTCTGAGAGCGCAGCTCCCACCATTGGCAGCCGCGCTGGTTTTCGATGTTTTCATGCCGCGCCCACTTTTCGGACTGCAGTGGACGACGATGACGAGCTGATGGAGCTGCTGGAGGAAGAGGAGGAGGCATTTGCAGAGCCGCCGCCGGCGCAGCAGCAGCAGCAGCCGGCAGCGGCAGCAGCAGGTGCGCTTGTTGCACGTATGATGCCGGTGCATTGTGCAGCCCTCGTGCTCCGCAGCTGCGTGCCAGCACTGCATGCGCGTGCACTACTGGGGCTTCCCAGCTGTGTAGCCTCTGCGTGGGACAGCTGCTGAGCAGCTCTGCTTCTCCTCCTTTATGCCTGCCTGCAGGCGCAGCAGAAGCAGCAGCAGAAGATGATGATGATGAGCTGATGGAGCTGCTTGAAGAAGAGGAGGAGGCACTCGCAGGGCCACCCCCTGCTGCTGCTGCACCAGCGCCGTCTGCCCCTGCGCCCTCCGTCGCGGCAATGGATGCAGAGGAGGAGCGACAGCTGGCAGCGCTGACGGAGCCCAGCCAGAGCGAGCGGCCCAGCCAGGGCGGCGCCGCTGCGGCTGCCGGCGGCGGCGGCGGCAGCGGCGGGACGAGCAGGGATGAGGACGATGAGCTTCTGGCTCTGCTAGAAGATGAGGAGGAGGAGGAGGCAGGGGAGCAGGGGGCAGCGCAGGCGGCGGCGCTGCCCGAGGCGCCTGCGGCGTCTCAGCTGCTGGCGGCTGAAACGCAGGCTCAGGCGGCAGTAGGCGGCACAGCGCCGGGGAGCGAGCCTCAGGGGGCAGACACAGGCAGCCAGGGGCAGCCCGGCGGGCCATCCCAGCAGCTGGGTGCTGCCACTCAGGTGGACGAGCCGGCGGCGTCTGAGCTGGCGGCGTTCGAGCCCTCCCCCCTGCTTGGCGCTGAGACGGAGCAGCAGCTGCCTGCCGGGCTGCCTGGCTCGTTTGTGCCGGAGACGGAGCAGCAGGCGGACGGCTTTACTCAGGAACTCTGAGGCGGGCGACCCTGGTGTGCGCTGCCGCGCTGTCCGTCCCCACGACCGATTGGGCGTCGGCAGCATCTGTGCCGCGGCCTCGGCGCCGCGGCCTCGGGCGTCGTAGCACCGGCGCCGCCGTCTGGGCCGTAGCCTGCTGCGCGCTGCCGATCCTGCGCTGTGGCGTCGCCAGTTCTGCCGGCTCACGGCCGCAACTGCTGTAAAGCTTGCACGGGATTAATGTGGCATAGAGGTGGTACATGGTGCTCAAGGTACTCAAAAAGGGGTGTGATGGCGGGGTGTGGCGTGCAGGGCAGCCCCGAAAAGGATGGGAGCAGGTGAGGGGGCTTGCTTAGGGTGAGATGACAGTGAGGGCGTTGTTGATGCTAGTATTATTGTGGCGGGGAGGTGCAGGCGGGCCGGCGAGAACGGGGCTAGCAAAATGGAAGTGTGGGGTGTGAGGGGTTTATTCTCGGGGTGTAGGCGCACACTTGGTGGATGTTAGGTTCACACGCAGGCGGGCGGGCGTCGCAGGCGCAGGCTGTTCGTGCTCGCAACCGCAGGCTCGCAACCGAAGGGGTGTTCCCGGCGCGCGCGTGTCGTGCGCCGCTGTCCTCCCTCCTTGTCCGGCCGAGCACGCCGCCGCTGCCCACGCACGCTCCGGCACCCACTGCGCTGCCGCCGCGCTCGCGCCTTGAGGCAAAACTGCTCACGCCGCGGCCAAGGCGGCAGCGCCTCTCACGACTTGAGGCTCAGCTGCTCGAAGCTCATTCGCTGCTCTTCCGTGTCTGCTCCAATCTCGTCTTCTGGGCCCCCGCTGCTGCGCCAGGAAGCAATAGAGTTGAGGCTGGTGCTGCGATCAGTAACAAACAGGAGAGCCAGAAACGGGTGAGGCTGGCGCTGCGATCAGCTCGGGGCAAGTGTGCCTCGACCAGTAGGAACCAGCAGGCAATATGTATTGAAGGCTGGTGCTGCGATCAGGCAACGCAACCATGGGCAGGGCAGGGCGCAGCGTCAGAGGTGTCGCGCTGCTAGGCACGCCATGCACCTGCTGTGCCTTACGCGCTGCGGGGGCGCAGCGGGGGCGCAGCGGCTCCCATGATCCCAAGCGCCTGCCAGTCCTGTGCTGTCGGTCGTCACATCGTGACCACTCTTTTCTGAGAGGCGCTGGCACGGCAATGAAGCATGCCCTGCGCCGCACCCCACACATACATCATCAGCCAATCAATCAATCAGTCAATCAATCAACCAACCAACCAATCATTCAATTGGTTGACCACATGCGATAGATTGACCAGTCACCTGCTTGGGCTGCGGGTGAAGCTGCCGGGCTTGTGGGGCGCCGAGTCGGTGGCTGCAGGCGGGGAAGGAGGGGCACAGGGCGGGGCGCAGGGTGGTGGTGGTGGGTGGGTGGGTGGGTGGGTGGGGGTGGGGGGGGGGGGGGGGGGGGGGGGGCGCCCTGATGCAGGATGTGTGCTGCATGGCCCAAGTGCACGCCGCCGCTCCGTCCTGCTTCCCTCCCCAGCATTTGGGTCTGCGTATAAACAACTCACTGTAGAGTGCTTTGAGGTGCCCGTTGTCCAGCTGGTACACCAGGCCGTGCACCGCCAGCAGCCGCCCCGCGTCCCATGCCTGCTGCACTACCGGGCTGGTGCACACGTTGAAAACCTGGTGGGTGGGTGGGGGGTGGGGTGGGGGGGGTGGGGGGGGGGGGGGGGGGCGCGGGCATGTGGAGCGAAGAGGGGTGCAACGAGGTGGGTGATGGCACATGGGTGGCCGCACCATGTGTGGAGCGCAGTAGCAGCGGTCGGCAGCGCCAGAAGATCCGACAACAGCAGCAGCACACTGCTACAGTTGCTGCTCCCTCAAACACACCCCAGCGACTGCCTGCCACACGCACCTGCCGCAGCACGTTCAGCTCCACCAGCCGGTCTTCCTGCTGCGGCCCCGACGGCAGCTTGCGCAGCGCCTCGACATTGCGGTCCCGCGTGTCACGGATGTCCTGAATCCAAAGAGAAAACAGGCCTGCGACGACGCAGAGCGAGCAGGCAGAGGGTCAGGGTGGGTCAGACGGCAGCTTGCGCAGCACAGGCCTGCACCGAATCAGGCAGGCAGGCAGGCCAGCAGCGAAGGCCCCCCGCTCCTCCGCTCCACTCCGCTCACCGTCGGTGCGGCGCGGCATGGTCAGCGCGGCGCGCACAGCGGGGCAGCCGTAGTGGCCGCACACGATGATGTGCTTCACCTTAAGGACTGCAGCAAGGGGGAGGGTGGGTGGGGGTGGGCAGGGCAGGTTGCGACAATGCATCAGCGTTGCGAAAGGCTCCACGCTGCAACGGTGCTTGCGCGCCGCATGCCCTGTGGCGCACGCCCAGCGATGCATCTCACGACACTCAGCCCGCCCAGCGAAGGAGCCTTTCGGGGTGGGGGGGAGGGGAGGTGGGCGCTTTGCACAACCAGCCTGGCGACCCACCGTTGACGGCGTACTCCAGACAAGACTGCGCGCTCATGTCCTTGTAGGTGACAAGGTTGCCCACGTTGCGCTGCAGCAGGGGGGCGGGCAGGGGAGCCGTGGGTGAGCGGGGGGCAGACCGGTCGAAGAAGGGTCGCTTCGATGCCGCTACGCCCCCTGCTGCCGCCGCGTCGACGAGGGCGGGGGCAGAGCCGGCTGCCCAAGCTGGGCACCCCACGCATGGGGAGAGCGGCTGCGAAGTTAAAGAGTCGGCAGGCAGAGGACCCCAGCATGCCCTTCCCCCCCCCCCCCCCCCCCACACACACCCCCCACCCATGCATGCGCAGCCCCACACCCGCCCACACCCACACCCTCACCTGCACGAACACCTCTCCAGGCTTCAGTCCAATCAGCGCGTTGGCGGGCACGCGCGCATCAGAGCACCCGATCCTGCAGAGGATTGCGGGTGGTATAGGAAGTGGGAGGGTGATGCACGGGCAGGTGGCGCATGGGACGGGGGAGTGCCGCCTGCAAGGGTGGCCCGCTGCCTCGTGGTGCTGGAGCGGCGGCGCGACCAGCTGCCGCTCGCCCCTGGGTTTGACCGAGGCTGGGGGCGCTCACCAGAGCACCTCGATCTCCTGGATGCCCACGAGATCCTTGAAGTACTCAGAGTCGCTCTGCAACGTGCGCGCGGCCCATTCCCTGCAGGAGGAAGGCGGGCGCGCTGGTGGGCCGAAGGGCGGCGGCAGCGGCGGCGGCCGAGGTTGGAGGAATAGGAAGTCACCAACCAAGCTTGTCTGCCCCGTGGGGGCCTGTAACACACGCCTAGAGGCACAACTAAGCGCACTTGTTGGCGGCGAGGCGTGCAGCAAAGCCCGACCGCAGGTCCGCGGATGGGCACGCGCCCGGGCCACTGTGGCAGGGGCAGCCCATTGTGCTCGTTGAATGGCGACCGGGAGGCGTTCAGGAGGCGTTCAGGAGTCCAGCAAGCGCGGTGTAAGCATGCACGAGTCTCCCACACTGGGTGGTCCAGCGGGCGCTGGCGCCACGTGGTAGGCGTTGGTTTGATGCACCCCCAGCCCTGCGCAAACGCTGATTGTTTCAGCTGCAAGAAACCATCCCAGCTGCTCCCTGCCGACGAACAGCCCACTTGAGGACGGCGACCTGCAGACGCCTTTGCGCGCCAGCCTCGCCCTGTCTGCCCCCCGTCGGTCAATTTGCGTTTGTGTGTACTGTGTTACACCTGTTTGTATTCTGAAAAAGAAACACAGGGCCCGGCACGGCTGAGACCAGGGAAGAAGGGGGGAAGGGAGGGGAGAAGCCGCTGCTGAAAAAGGGGGAGAGAGTGCAAAAGGGTTTGCCACTTTAAGTAATACCACCTGCGTCGGTGAGCATGCATATTTTGACTCAAGGTGCAGTGCGTTCTGCTGCCGCCTTCGCAACGGTTTGTTGCTGCGCCGCTTCGCAAGGCACAGTCGGTTGATCGGTCGTGATGATCTGTGGGCAAGTGGGACGCGGCGCAGCCAGGAAGCACGCACGGGCGCATGCTCGATTTGAACCCGCTGCGTGGAGTGCCATCCGCAGCAGTCCAGCCTGCAGAAGGAAGGAGGCCAGTTGGCCGGTCCGCCGTGGCTGCCGTCGCAGGCGGCCGTCGCCGGCGCGGTCAGCATGCGCATCGGCAGCCTCATTGCAATGCAAACAAATTGCTGCGGATGGACGCTGCTTCCCTGTCCTCCACCGCTCGTGCCAGACCAGTATATCGCCCAAGGCGGCAGCGGCTCTCACAGGCGCGCCCCGACTTGAATCGCGGCTCTGCACCGCAAGCCTGCTTTTACGCCAGTACCGTGCGGCAGGCAGGCGCTCGAAAGCACAAAGCAGGCCCAGCGATCGCACCGGTGCGTGTAGCCCTCGGCGGCAGGCGGCAGCAGACGCCGGCAGTCACGCGTTCGTGGGGCGACAGCGGGCGGTCCGCTGCAGTAGCTGACACACTCACATCTCACTTCGAAGGCCATCACCATGGCTGAGTACCTCCAAATCCTGCCCAACAAGCTGGTGCTGCGGCACGAGGTCGGCAAGCAGGCGCAGGCGACGCTGTCGCTGCAGGTGCGTGGCGGTGCTTGCATACGTCGTGCCACAGGTGCATCTCACCGGCGTGCGGCGCGTGTGCTGGGCAGCAACCAGCACAGCGTGTGGGCACGCTTTGCGCGGCATGCACATGCACGGGCAGTCTGTGCTGCGCACCACAGCAGCTGTCTACTCCAATGCTTTACCAACGATTGCGATGCAAAACAACGACGGCTCCCCCCCCTGCAGAACCCCACCGACGACCGGCTGGCCTACAAAGTGAAGACCACGGTGCCCCTCAAGTATTCGGTGAGCTCCACGTGATAAAAATAGCATAGCGTGTGCACTGCGATGTACCTCACAGCAAGGAGCGCAGCCCGCCCCTGCACGCCCTGCTGCGGCTGCGGTGCGCCACCGCCGCCTGCCATGCACATACCTCCTGCCTTTTGCCACCTTCCCAATGCACCCGGGCACCCACCCACTCTGCGGGTAGCTGGTAGCTGCTCCACCCCCTGCTTTTGTTTATGTATATACATATAAAGCATATTATATTTATACCCCATGCTTCCCTGCCAGGTCAAGCCTGCGGCTGGGTTTCTGGCGGGAGGGCACTCTGTACAGCTGACCATCGCCATGGCAGCCCCCAAGGAGCGTACCGCCGGCGGCGAATGCAAGGTGGGGCGCGGACGCAGGGCGCTGGCCTGGACTGGCCGGCGGAGGAGCAGGAGGCGGCGGCGTGCATGTGCCCATGCTCCAGACCCTCCATCACACGAAGGGCTGCCTCTGCCGACCTGAATCTGCCGTGCATCTGGTGCCTACTCCTGCGCCTGCTCCACACATCGCCCTTTGTCCGTGCCAGGACCGCTTCCTGGTGCAAGCCCTGGGGGTGGGGCCCGAGGTGCAGGCTGCCACCTCTGAGCTCTTCAAGGCGCACGCCTCCAACGTCAGGCAGGTCGGGGGGGGGGGCAAGCTGCTGCTGCTGGCGCCGCTGCTGCTGCCTGCTGGCGCTTCTGCTGCCTGCTGGCGCCGCCGGCGCCGGCGCCGCCACTGCTGCTGCCGCTGCCGCTGCCGCTGCTGCCGCCCTGGCTGACACGCTTCTGCGCTGCCTCCTGTGCGCCCTGCAGCTCCACCAAGCTCAAAGTGGTTTTGTTGGAGCCAAAGGAAGGTGGCAAGGGCAGGAGCGGCGCCGGCAGCGGCACCGGCACTGGCGGCGCGGCGCCAGCCGCCGCATCGCCGCCCGCTGAGCCTACCGCGCCTGCTGCGCAGGAAGCCGGGCAGCAGCTGCCTCCCGAGGCTGCCCAAGTGCCTGCAGATGTGCTGGCTGCGTTTGCTGCTGCGCCTGCTGTGGATGGCGCCGCTGCAGCAGCAGCAGCGTCGGCGGCGGCCCCGGCAGCAGCCCCAGCAGCCGCCAGGTACTCGGCGTCGCTGCGCAAAGCGATGGAGCGTCGGCAGGCGCAGCAGGCGCAGCAGGCGCCCTCGCAACAGCAGCAGCAGCAGCAGCAGCAGCCAGCGTCGCCCTCCAACTCTGCGCTGGCCTCTCACCACACGCAGCTCCCGCCAAGCGCCCCGCCGGCAGCAGCCGACGACACAGCTGCCACCGCCGCGGCTGCACCTCCCGCCACCGCGCCACCCTCGCACGCGTTGCCTGCTGCGGCAGGGGCAGCTCCGCGCACCGCTGCCGCTTCCGGAGGGAGGGCTCCCATCCGCGGCGCCCGCATGGACGACGTGCTGGCAGCGCAGCACAGCGCGGCGCGCATCGCAGCACAGCGTGCCTCCGCCCTGCAACGGGCGGTCGTAGCACACACGGCAGCGGCACCTGAGGTGGTAGATGTGGACCTCCTGGAAGAGATGCCGCAGCAGGAGGAGGAGGAGCAGCAGCAGCAGGAGGAGGAGGAGGAGAAGGAAGCAGCAAAGCAGGGCAAGTCGGGGGGCAGCAAGGCGCCGCGGCGGCGCCGCAAGGCAGCACCCACCGACAGCGACAGCGATTACAAGCCGGAGGACGAGGCGGCGGCGGTCGCCGCCGACGAGCAGCGCTGGGTGGAAGAGCAGCGGCAGCTGCGCGGCCAGAGCGGCAGCCACGGGGACGAAGACAGCGGCGAAGAGGCGGGCGTGGCAGGAGGAGCGCAAGGCAGGCGGCGGCGCGGCGGTGCGGCGCCGGTGCAGGCGCCGGCGCGCGTGAAGCGAGACAAGGCGGCGCCTGGCGGCGACGGCTCTGGCGTCAGCGACGACATGGCAGCTCTGGCTGGCAGGCTGGAGGCCGGCGCGCGCGTGATCCCGCGCACCAAGGCGTCGCCGGCGGCGGCGGGCGGCGGCGCCAGCCTGCGGCTGAGCTTCCGTGCGGCCGAGGGCGGGCAGCGGCTGGCGGTCGTCACGCTGCGCTCGGGCGCGCCGCTTCAGCGGGCGATGCAGGAGGTGGCAGCGCGGTGCCTCGACGGCGGCAGCGCAGAGCTGGCGTCGGCGCTGACGTTTCGGCTGGGCTCTCGTGTGCTGGCGCCGGAGGCTACGCCGCGCAGCGCCGGCCTGCAAGACGGGGATACCGTCCTTGTGGGGTTTTGACTTGAGAGAAAGCTGCTTGTGCCGGTGTGTGTAAAGTACTTGCACCGATGTGCACACATGTTGCCTGCAGCGTCCCGCGGGGTGTCTCAAGAATTCGAGGCCTGAAGCTTGCAGGCCCGAGAGACGCAGCAGCGGGGGAGGAAGGCGGGTGGGGGAGCGCGAGCGAGACGAGGGCAGCAGCGGGGAAAGAAGGCAGCAGGGGGAGCTCGAGGGAGTGGGAAGGGCGTTGATGCAAGGGGACGCGGCACATCTGTGCACAGGAGGTAGGAGGCATGGGCTGACGACGCTTTGCTCACAGGAGGCAATCAGCTGACGATAGTTGTGGGAATGGGCGTGGGGCAGCAGGCAACAGATCGCAGCTGGCACAACCTGCCCGTCGCCACAGCGCGCAGCACGCGCTTCAAACTCTTCCCCTCTCCTTCTGTGTAGCACTCATCCGTTTCCGGTATATTTACAGTTCAGCTCCGGCCCACCTGCCTTGCTTTGCCGCACCACTGCAGGCCCGCAGCTAGCAGCTGGTTCAGCTCTGCTCTCAAAGTTCGTGTCCCGAGCCCGCTCATCCCTCGGCAAGACGCCATGCTGGCCCTGGTCCCTGTTAGGCTCAGCGCCCGCCCTCGGGCGGGCGCTCGTCGTGCAGGCGCGCCTCGCCGCGTGGCCAGCGCACCCCTCTGCGCGCAGCGTCCGACCGTGGCCTTCGTGACAGAGAAGAACACGCCGGATGTCGAAGTTCGCTTCACGCTCCAGAAGCACGTGCGCGTGTAGGGTGTGAAGGGGCGGGGGCGGTGCGGCGGTTGCGGCACCAGCGAGAGTGCCGCCGTGTTCCTTGCTGCCATTGCGGCTGCAGGCACAAACGACCTGGGCTGCCCACGCGCTGCTTGTGTCCCGCAACAGAAGTGCGGCTCCTCGCACTGCAGCTCGTCGGGCTGCTGCGCCATGCAATGCGGGTGCTGCTCCCCGCCCTGCCCCACCTCTCGCCCTCCCCTGCCGCAACATCAACCGTCAACTCTCAACACAGGTTCCTTTTGGCCAAGAGCTAGTTGTCATCGGTGACGCTGCCGAGCTGGGCGCCTGGTGGGTGGCCTGTCGGGGGAACCGAGTTCAGGCCTGCAGGCGCCGCCGCTGCGCCACCTCAGCCCGCCGATTGTGCCGCCGGCATGCCTCACTGGCGCCCCGCTGCCACCGCCACCTCAACCCGCCCCTTGGCGCACCTACCCCGCGCAGGGACCTGGGTGCTGCCGTGCGCATGTCCTGGAGCGAGGGCGACCTGTGGCATGCCACCGTGCGCCTGCCAGCTGGCGCCGGCGTCGAATTCAAATTTGTGCAGTCGGTCCCCAACAGGTGGGCTCCGTCAAGCAGTCTTCTGGGTGGGGTGGAGGGGAGGGTGGCACAACAGGCCTCACTCCCCCAGCACAGTCCGCCCTGCCTCATCTCTGCGCCCAGTGCCTGCATTGTAAGTCGCCCCCAGTCGGAAGCCACCCTCAACCGCATGCTGTGCAAGGAATGCCCCCCCCCCCCCCCCCCCGCCCCCAAGACCCGTCCCTCCGCCGCATCCCTTCCGCCGCTCCCCTGCAGCGCGCCCCAGTGGGAGAGCTGCCTCAACCGTACCCTCTGCGTCGACGACTACACCACCGACCTCACCTGCGTGTGGGCGGCGCCGCTGGCCACAGTGGCGCAGCCTGCCGCGCCTGGCAGCGCCGCCGCCGCGCCCGGCGGCGTGGAGAGCGAGGAGGATGCCCCCGCGCCCGCCTTCAAGTGCGTTGCAGTGAGGGCCACGCACAAGGGTTGTTGATGGGTTTCGCGTGGCCGGCCAGCGTGCGCGGCACGGCAACAGCCAGCGCGCTGCCGAATCAGCACCAGAACCATCACCAGACCCTGCCCTCGCCATTTTCTCGACGCAGGCCTGCCGCCGCGCTGGCGCAGTTTGCGGATGCCCTGAAGCAGAGCTTCAATGGCACCAGCAGCGGCGACGCGCCTGTGGCGGAGGGGGCAGCCCCTGCCGCGCAGCAGCCGTCGCTGCTGGCAGCCGCCACCGAGGCCGTGTCTACTCCCTTCAGCATCGACCATCTGGGGCCGCCCGCTGTGCACGTTGCCAGCCCCGCCCCCGCTGCCCCTGCTGCCAGCAAGGCGCAGGGCAAGCCCGAGGGCGCCAAGGAGAAGGAGGTCCGCATGTCCGCCGCAGCAGAGGCAGCTGTCAGCGACATCATCGAGGGCGCTGGGCCCACTGCAGTCGGCGTGCCTGCCGACGGCGCTGCTGCGCCTGCTGTGGTCGACGCCGGCGGTGAGGAGCTGGCGGAGACGCCTGCTGCGGTCAGCAAGTCTGGCGGTACCGCCCTCAAGGTATGACAGGGAAGGGGCAGATGGACCCGAGAGGCTGGTCGGCCTTGCAGCGCCTGCTGGCCTGGCGGCCGTCGGGAGCTTGCTGCAATCACCTACACACTGGCTCTGCCGTGCTGCTCGCCCCTGTTGCTCATCTGCCCCGCGCCTGTCCCCTTTTTCGCCCTGTGCCAGACCCTGGGCACCGCTGTTGGCACCGTGGCTATGGGCGTGGGCGCCGCCGCCATGCTGTCCACGCTGGCGATTGACATTGGCGACGTGGCGCTGCTGGGCGCGATGGCAGGTAGACACGCGCGCTGCAGCTGTTGCACCTTCTGCTGACGACGAGTCGACCCGCTGCTCGCTGCTGCCACGCACGCCTGGCCATGCAGAGCCCCCTTACATGCTGTGCCTTGAAGTTCAATGCATCCCTTCCCTGCTCCCCCCCCACCACCACCCCATTGTTCTCTGGCCGCAGCCGGTAGCGTGGCCGCCCTCTCCACCCCCAGCACAGCCTCTGGCAAGAAGGCGCGCAATGGTCGCCGCGGCAAGGTGCGCTGCCGCCGCGCAGGGTCCCCTGCTGCCGCCTGCCTGTACCTGGCTGACGTCTCTGCTGCTGCCTGCCTGCCTGCCTGTACCGACTCTGGCCCACGCACTTCCGCAACCCCGATTCGCCTCACCTCTCAACCGTTCAGGCTGCCGCCGGCGCCAATGGCGCCGCAGGCGCCACGGTGGAGGACGAGGCGGCGGCCGAGGCGGCATCGGCGGTGGAGACCGAGATGATTGCGCAGAAGGGTTCCGCGCCTGGTGAGGCGCCGGGGACGCAGCTCCTTGAGGCCGCCTGGGTGGTTGCACTGCAGTGGATGGGGTGACTCAGGGAGGTGATTGATGCGCAGAAGGGTGTAAACACCTGGTGAGGCGCCGGGGAGGCAGCTCCTGGGGAGGTTCTCTGAAAGGGATGGTTTGCCGCTTCGACAGCGGACAGCGACGTGGGGGCGGGCAGCGGGCTCGCCCGCCTGCCCGCTGTTGTGTCGTGCTGTGGTGCAGCCGTGGCGCTGCCTCAACATCCCTCCCTCCCCAACCACACCACGCACTTCAGCCAACTCCTGGTCACGCCACCGCCCGTCCAACACAGGCGTCATCCTGGCCGCCGGCATGCTGTCCGCTTTTGACGTCGGCAGGAAGATGCTGGCTGACGTGGCTGACGGCCAGGCTGAGAACGCCGCCGCTGCTGCTGCGCGGAAGAAGAACGAGAAGTAGTGAAGTGGCGAGCCCATCCAGCGGCGCCAGCTGGTCAGCGGCAGGCACCCTGGACAGCTGCTGCTACGCCTGCCGGCAGGAGCGCGCGGTGTGCTTTGCAAGTTCCCTGCGCTGTCCTCTGCCCTTTGTGTCGGTGGTGCGCCGGCGCCGGCGGCAGCCCAGCAGCCCCGCCGCCGCCGCCCCCCCCCCCCCCCCCCCCCCCCATCTAGCTAGCTAGTAGACAGCAGCAGTAGACCGCTTGCAGTAGATTGCGCGCAGCAACCAGCGGGCCTTGCGGGCCTGGCCTCGCTGGTGCACCTGTCGCCTCGTATATTTCTCGCACCTGCTAGCTCCCCTCTAGTTACTGTCAGCGGTACCGGAGTGCGGCCCGTCGGCCTGCAACCCACCCAAACGCCCGCTCACCCCTTATTGATTGGCCTCCGCATACGCTTGTGCTGCGGCCTCCTGTTCCCTCTTTCGTATCCGTCGTTACCTGGCTCATCTGCCTCTCGCGTAGCTTCATCCACGCCCCTTCATTTGTCCGTTTATTTGCCCCAACAGCACCCCTTGTTTCATGACTGGCCGCGTCACGCACCTGCTGCACCCCGCAGCGGCCCCGCCATCCGCACAACGGTGCCTGCCCTACCAAAACCTAACTTGACGCTGCCCCAAACCAACCCTCTGTCCAGAACCTCCTGCCTCTTTAGTTCGTGTCAACTAACCCTGCCTATGATGCGTTGATGTTATAGCCCCTCCAGTATTGCTGCCCCCCTGACCCCTTGGCAGCAGGCCCTCCGTCTCCCCTAGCGTGCTCAGCACCGCTGCCCTGCCTGTAGCATCGCCCAGCGTCCCGTCGCTCACCTACCCCAGCGTGCCCTTCGCAGCGTGCCCTTCGCACGGATGTGTCGTGTAACTGCGTCGTGCTTCTCGGGGTGCAGCGAGCCAATGTGTGCATGGGCAGGCCGCATGGGGCTAGGGCAAGGAGCCGCGAGATGTTGTGAGCGGCACCCTTCCTTGCTGCATGGGAGGTGACCAGGCACCCGCGGCTCCCCCGCCTCTCCCCCTTCGTGCCCGACCCGCTCGCCGAGCCCTGCATTGAAGGCCCCTTGCATGCACGATTGGTTGTCCCTCCAGCAGCAGCCACACGCCGCCACCCCCGCCTTTGCCTGCTCGGCAGGTGGCTGCCGCTCACCGGCACGCTGTCGTCCGCTTCTGGGACCTGCTGCAAGACCTGTGCTCTGTTGGCACTGCGTCACAGGTCCAAGGATAGGGCCGGGGCGGGGGAGTGCTAGAATGCTGGAGTCTTACAGGGCGGTTTGGGATTTACAGGCTGGCGAACCGCGAGCGGCCGCGGCAGCGGCAGCGCGCATGCCGCTCGTTGCGTGGAGCGGCGGCCTGGCCTGCGGCTGAGTGGTGGCGGCGGTAGCGGGTTGGCAAGGCCCAACAGCAGAACAGGGCGCATTGGGGCATGCTGAACGGGGGTGATCACTCAGCAAATGCCTGCAAACAGAGTTCTGGGGCACTCGTCGCTCCGTGGTGGAAAGCTTGTGGCGCGAAGCCGGGTGCTTCCTTGGCCCGGCGCCTGCATGCCCAGCTTTGAACTCATGCCATTTCTCTGCCCTTGGAAGGACGCTGCTGCCGCGACTCGGACACCCGCCTTGGACCGCAGCTTCCGCTCCCCAAGCTCTCCCTACAGCCAGCTCAATGGCGCACCGCCGCCACCCTTCGCTACCGGCGGCAGCGGCGGCGGCAGCGACGCTGCTATGCGCCGCCGCCCGCCTCCCCGCCACTCGTGCCCAGATGGTCACTCCGCTCATGGGCGCGGGCAGCCCTGGGCCCAACACAACCGAGGTGACTGCTGCTGCTGCGAAACCTCCTGCGTCTGGTCGAGCCTGCCGGGCTGCCCAGCTCTCGCCTGAGTGCTGTTGTCGACCCAGACGTCGGCAGCCTGTCGACCGTACGATGCATACGCCTCTCATGCCTCTGTTCTGTTTCTATTCCTAAAGGTGTATCTCAGCGTGTACCTCGACCGCCTGCTGGCAGGTGGAGGCGCAGAGGGCGTGGGGTGGAGAGGAGGCTGCTCAGCAGGCTGCCGCGCATGGGAGGCACTGGATGCCACCAGCGGAAGTAGGTTGTTGCAGCCGGGTGCCTCGCCGTTCCTCCATTAATGCCCAAACGTCTGCCCTGCCGAACCCCACGTGAGGTTACCCCCTTGGCAGTTGATGATGTGGCGTACCGCTGGACGGCAGGCACGCCTGCCCTTGCTGCCCGCCCGGCACGAGCGCCGAGCACTGCCAGCCTGCACAGCAGCGTGGCACCGTCGCGACAGCTGCGCCACCCGGCGCGCCAGCCCCACTCAAACAGCTGCTGAGCAGCGCTGAGCGCATCCGTGCCTGCCCCTGCATCTCCCTGCGCTCCCCCCCAAACCACAGCGCTGTAGCTCTGCAGATAGCTGTACCTTCCCTCCCCCTACCCCTGAACCGCAGTGCTGTACTTCTACCTTACGTGGCGCGACCCAGCCGCCTATGGCACCGTGCGCGCCGCCACGGACGCCTGGCTGGCCGGCGACGCGTCGTGCGAGCACATGTGCTCCGACTGGACGCGGGAGCTGAGCTGCTGCGACGGGATCTACCAGCCCACCTTCTTCTTCAGGTGGAAGAGGAAAGGGGGGGGGGGGGGGGAGGGGGATCGCAAGCGCAGGAGTGGTGGTCACGTCGGGCGCCGCTTGCGGCACAGAGCGCACTGGTAGAAGCTTCTGGCCTGAGCAGGCCTCCTCCCTCCTCCCGACTTTCCTCCCCGCAGGAACGCTCACTCTTTCCCCCAGGTGGGCATCCGGTGTGCATGCACACAGCGGCGGCTGGAAGGAGGATTTGTGGGCTTTTGCGAAAGCATGCAGCAGCATGCCAACTGCCGCTGCCACCCCGCCCAACTGTGAGCTTGCCGCCTGCAAAGTGGGGACCCAACACCCGCCCACCCGCCCCCACCACTGTCGCGGCCTCCTTCCGCCACACCCAACTCACAAATATGCGCAGGACCGAGCCACAGGCTACAAGCTGTATGCTCTGCCCGAGCCCAACGGCTCGGTTTTGTGGACGCATTTTGTGCATGGGACATTCTACCAGGTACATGGGGGTGGGGGTGGGGGCGGGATGGATGGGTTGGATGGGTGGGGTGGCGTGGGGTGGGGTGGGGTGAGGTGGGGTGGGGCGCAACGTGGCGGAGGGTGGTGGTGGTGTGTACATGTGTGTGGTTCTCCCTCCTCGTCGGGGCGGGAGCCACAGCCTCCCCAAATGTGCGGGTTCGGCGTGCGGCTTGTGTGCTTGGGGACGCATGGCGGTGCCGACGGCGGGCGGAGCGGCCGCAACACCAGCGCTGACAACCCACCCTGCCACCCTCCGTCCTGGACTAACACGGAGGCCTCCCTTACCATCCCTGCACTTGTATGCCAGCCCATGGACCTGCGCCATTTCCCGTTCGACTCGTTCGATCTCACCGCCGTCCTGGAGGTAGTACATACGTACAGTACATTGCTGTACTGCGGCATATTGTGGGTTCGTCGGACACCGCCGCCTGCTGCTGCACGCGTGCGCCTCTGCATGCCAGCAGGAGGGCACCGTTGCCTGCTGCGGCCCTCACGCGTCGCGCCTTGCGTGCCGGCAGCACATGCCAGCCCCAGCGCCGCCGCCGCCCGCCCCGCAGTTCCTGGACACTGCCCTGCCTCCGCACCCGGGGGTGACCGTGCTCATCAGCAGCGGCGGGCGGGCGCTGTACACGTGAGCCGGGAATAGGGGGGGCGGCTCCCAGTGAGGGGGCTGCGGAGCACCTGCAGGCTGCTTCCCACCCAAAGGCTGCTGCTGCTGCTGCCGCTGCTGCTGCTGCTGCTGCTGCTGCTGCTGCTGCCGCTGCTGCTGCTGCTGCTGCTGCTGCTGCTGCTGCTGCTGCTGCTGCTGCTGCTGCTGTTGCTGGTAATGCGAAATGCTAGTGCTGGCGGATCGCTGGGAACGACACTTGAGGGCAGCAGCAGCACAATATTTGGAGGTAGGTCGACAACACGGAGCTCCAGCTGTCCTTCCCGACTTGCTGCACCCGCTGCGCTGCTGCCCAGGGCTCCCCGCCCTCCCTCTGCCCGACACCACCCGTCGCCCCCCGTTCTGCCCCCTCCCGGCACTGCCCCAGCAGGTACAGTAAGGGTGATGCGGTGTCCCAGTGGGAGGTACAGGACCTGCAGGTTGACGTGCTCCCCCCGGTCGACTCGGTGGCCTGGTTCAAGGTGTGCACAACTGCTGCACAGCTGCCGCACAGCTGCCGCCGCCGCCACTGCTCCTGCTGCTGCCGCTGCCACTGCTGCTGCTGCTGCTGCTGCTGCCGCCGCCGAGGCAACTCGCTGCTGGTAAGCCGCCTGGGTGCTCCTGCCTGTCAGTCACAAGGCCTGCCCGTGCTCTGCAGCTGCTGCACAGGCGGCCAGCCTGCCCGCAGGCAGTAGCGGCCGCCTCCATGCACTGCCACCCGCCTGGTCCCACCACTGTTCCGCTGCAGACCTACTCTGCCAAGCCCTCCCACCCCAACGATCCGCTCGGCCTCACCACCAGCAACGCGGCGCTGCTGCGGGGCTCCCCGCCCGGCGCCACCGCCACGTCGGTCAGCGCGCTCCCTGGCGCCCGCGCAGCCGTGAGGAGGAGGGGCCCGCCTGCTGCTGCCGCCTGCCTGCCTGCGCGGCCTCTGCCAGGCGTACTAGGTACCGAATGCAATTCTCTCGAGTCCGCTGCCGGCAGGAGGCCAACAACGTGACCCAGGTGGTGGTGCGCATCCGCGTCAAGCGCTTCTGGAGGTGGCAGGTGCTCAACACCGTGCTGCCGGTGAGGGGGGAGAGGGCGGCGGGGCCGTGGGAATCTTCCATGCAAGCACAAGGAGGGAAGGAGGAATCCCCTCGGCACTGCCGGGTCAGCAGCGCCCTCTGCATCAGTGCCCCCACGCGCCCGCCCGTCGCCTCCCCCTCCCCCTCCCTCCCCCAACCCCCCGACAGGTGGCACTGCTGGGCCTGCTCTCCTTTGTCGTGTTCTTCCTGGACCCTAAGGAGCTCGCTGCCCGCCTGGGTGAGCCGCCCTGGCTGGCCTGCAGTCCCTACTTAGCCGCTGCGCAGGCGGCCTGCTGCACCGCCGCTCCGGAGCCGGGCTGCGCCGTTGCCAAGCCCCGGCAGGTCCCTGCTCCACCGCCACCCCACCCCCCTCCCCCCACGCGTCCCCTCTGCACAGGCCTGGTGATCACCCTTTTCCTTGCCATGGTGGGTATGGGGGCAGGCGCCCAAAAAGGGGTCGTGCTTTGCGCCGGGGCACTGCCGACACCTATTTTGAGGAGCCCCTTACAAAAGGGCCGGCTGCACACCACTGCTGCTTCAGTTCCGGGTTGCTCGAGCGACCGTCAGAGAACTGAGAGGGGCCTGCAGTGGCTGCCCTGTTTCGTTGTGCCGAGCTGCAGGACAAGACTGCACGCGCCCCCGCCCCCCCCCCCCCCCCCCACCCCACCACCCACCCCACCACCACCCACACGCACGCACGCACGCACGCACGCACGCACGCACGCACGCACGCACGCACGCACGCACGCACCACCACCACCACCACCACCACCACCACCGTTGGGCCCCGTGTGCATGCGCGTGGTGCAGGCGGCCGTCCAGTTTGTGATCAGCGACCACCAGCCCGCCTCCTCCTACGTGATGCCCACTCAGCAGGTGGGTGCCGGTGGGCGCCGTCGTGTGCCGCTGCAGAGAGGCCGCCTGTTTTGCGGGGGTCGGCAGTGCAGCAGGCGGGGTTGCACATGGTCATGGCGCGCTGCAGCCTGTACTGCGGCACATGGGGCAGCCAGCTGCAGAATGAGCGGCCACACATGTGGCATGCACGCCGGCACTGCGCTGCCTCTTGCCGCACGCAGGCGCCTGTCCTGCCTCCATCCTTGCCCCCTCCTGAACCTGTCGACGCAGGTGGGGGTTCACCTGACGCCTCCTCACCGAGGCAACCTGCCAGTCTTTGCCCTCCCTCCTCACATATTCTGCTCGTCTCCTCGTCTAACTGAACTGATTACACCTGCAAAAGCAAACGAATCCTCATACTGACTGGCATTCCTCCCGCCCGCCGCTGCGGGCCAACTGCAGCTGGTCATCACCGTGTATGTGCTGCTGGGCTGCATCAACATCGAGTCGATCGTGGTGCGCTCAGGGCTTGGAGGGAGGGGAGGGGAGGCGAGGGGAGGCGCGCGCCTGCCTGCTGCCCTTGCATCCTCCGCTCGGCGGCATCCAGCCGCCCAGCAGCTGCCTCGGGCGGCGCCCGTGCACCGCGGCCCGCCGAACCAACGTCCACCGATCGCGACTGCCCTGGGCCTGCTGCCCCGGGCCTGCTGCCGCGCAGGTGTACAACATCGCCACCTGGAAGCAGACCACCCAGGCGTTTGCGGCGCGCTGGGCGGTAAGCACAGCATGCACAGCGCTCGCGACGTCCCCTCGGAAGCGCCGCCCGACCCGCTCGTGTAGCCGCATGGTTTGCCTGCAGGCTCGGCTGCGCTACCCCCTCCGAAGCTCTTTCCGCCCATTGGCACACCCCACTGGCAGGCCCGCAACCGCTACCTTGCGCAGTGCGCAGCGCACAGGGCGGCGGTCGCAGCCAGGGCGGCAGCCAAGGCCGGCACCCACGACGCCCTGCCCTCCAAGGCGCCACCCTCGCGCACATCTGTGCACGAGCGCGCTGCAGCAGCAGCAGTGGAGGAGGCCGCAGCCGACGCTGCCGCCATGGGGGCCGCAGCAGGGGTGGCAGCCGCCAGCGCCGCCGCCGGGCCCGGGGCGTGCTCGCCGCAGCGCCCGCAGCGCATGCTCGGCCTGCTGCGCGTGCAGTCGCTGTCGGCAGACGAGGCCTTTGACGATTACCTGGCGTGGGTGGTGGACAAGAGCTGCCTGGCGGTGCTGTTCGTCGGGTTTGTGCTCGCCACCGTCCTCATATTTGCGCTGCAGAGCGGGTATGTGGAGCTGTCCTGAGGCTCCTCCGCTGCCAAGTATGGGTACTACAGGTACACATGTGTGTGGTACCCTTTGCAAGCACCGCCGCCACCGAGGCTCGCCTGTTCGTTACCTGCAAGGGCTGAAACGCTGCCGAGCTGCGCTCCCCCGCCACTGCAACGCCGCCTGCCTGGCAGCAGCGCGCACGAGATGGCGCAGGGGTGGTGCAGGCAGGGACTGGCAGGCAAGGCAGGGAAGTGTTCGGGCTTTCGTGCTGTCGGTACAAGTATATATGGCAGATGAATATATGGCAGGAGGGAGGTTGGTCGACGGCGGGGGTCGCTTCCCCCCGGGAACACCCCAGGCGAAATCTCCCGCTTGATGCAGAAGGGGGCAGGAGGGCGACCTCCGGGGGGCTCTCCCTTGTCAAGAGCGCCCGGCTGTGCAGGGCTCGAGGGCTCCGAAGAGGTGCAGGGCGAGGCGGGACGCGACGAGGGCGGACGAGTGAACTTGTGGTGCCAGCAGGGAGACACTACACGGGCAAGGGAACACCGATGCTACACGTTTTGCTTTGTTTGCTTTGCTACAAGGGGCTGCGCTGCTGATGCATCTACGCCACAGGCTGCGCTGCCACCACAAGCCAGGTTGGGCTGCCAGCCCCGCCGACGCTGGGGCGAGCAAGGGAACTCAACCGCCGTTGGTGTGCACAAAGCCAATCAGGTGCGCCGCTTCACTTCACTTGACGGGGATGTCGGCGGGGCATGCGTCGGGGTGCGCTGCCACATGTGCCATCACCTAAGGGTTGGTGGGGTTGGTGGGGGTGGGGGCAGAGGGGTGGGAGGATGGGGCGGGGTGCAGGTGGTGGCGGGGGGTCTAGGGGTCAGCAGCTAGCGTCACGGGCAGGGCATCATGTGTTCGGTAAGTGCTGATGACTGAACAGTGCAGGCAGGCAATACCCGCTTTGCTTCCCCTGGTGCTGTGGAGCAACACCGACCTGCCGCTGCTGCGCCTCCAGGTGCCAGGGCATCTCAGCATAGACGTCTGCAGGAGGAGCGGGGGTGCCGTTAGGGCGGGGGAGCCGTTGGGGCGGGGTTGCCGTTGGGGCGGAGATCCTGGTGGGGGCGCCGGCGGAGTGAGTGTGTCGTGTAGGGCGGGGGGTGTTGGTGGTGCAGGCGTGCTGTTGGGACGGTGCAGGAGGCTGAGAGATGACGGCGCAAAGGACAGCCAGCCCAGGGGCCACAGGGTGCTGCCCCTGCCGGCCGCCGCTGCAGCCCGCACTGGCTGACAAGGTCACCCGGCACCCCACCCCTCGACGGGTCTCTGCCCACCTTCGAACATCGACGACAGCGGCGGCTTGGGCGCCTTTTGCGCCGCCTCCAGCGCCTGGATAACCTCCCTGCACACATACGCATGTACATGGGCAGGTGTGTGGGCGAGGCGGTGTTGGGCAAGGCGGTGAGCAGGCCGGCATATGTCAAAGGCACCCCGGTGCAGACATCAGCGCGCGGACCACTCGCCTGCGAGGCGGCGTGGATGGGCAGGTCATGGACGAGGGCGGGCAGGGGGAGCAGAGGGACGCGCCTCGCCATCTCCCGCCCGCCCCGCCCTCCGCCAACGTTCGCCCCGCCCACCTGCGCGCTGCCTGGCGTGCCGCCGCGTCCGCAGCGTCGTCCCACCAGCCCTGGTCCACCAGCCAGCGCTGGAAGCGGGCCACAGGGTCGCGTGCCCGCCACTGCCGCATCTCCTCCGCCGCACGATAGCTGCGTGCAGAGGAGGGGGGGCAGGGCAGAGGCGATGGGCCACGCAGCGCAGCAGCAGCGGCGCTGCATTCGGGGTGCACCCCGTGCCGCCAGCAGCGTGGGGCCGCACCCAGCCCCACACACTGGGCCGGGCTGCTGCTCCTTGCCCACCTACCGTGAGCTGTCGTCAGATGTTGAGTGGTGGCCGCTGCGGTAGCTCATCGCCTCCAGAAGCACCGGCGCCTGCAGCCCCAAGCAGCGACGCAGTCGGGTCAGCAGGGCAACCAACCGACTGCAGGAGCAAGGGAAGGCAGGCCCGGGCGCACGCGGCGTGCGGCAGGGTGCTTCGCCTCGACAGCAGCACCAGCCCGCCGCCCGCAGAGCCGCCGGCGTGCCTGCTGCTCCAACGCGACGCGTCGCGCCTCCGCTGTTGCATTGTACACCGCGATCGCGTCGCCGCCGTCGACCCGCAGGGTGGCCACTCCGTAGCCAGGGCCGCGCCCCGCGATGCCATCGCCTGCAGCAGGGCGGGGCTGCAAAGGCGCTGAGTATGGACTGAACGGCAGGGGGCAGGCATGGCGACCCCGTAGCCGAGCCCCGCCCCGCAATGCATAGCCTGCGCAGCAGACTGGGTGCAACACAGTGCAAAGGGGGTGGACAGGCGGAGACGCCAGCCGTAACCAGGCCCCCCGCCCGTCATGCCTTCCCTGCTTTCTAGCCACTCTCCCTCCCTCCCACCCACACCCACCCACCCCACCTCGGTACTGGTCGGTGGCAGGCGTGGAGATGGCCCAGCCATTGTTGCGGCACACAAAAATCACGGGGGCTCCCAGGGTGGCGGCAAAGTTGAGAGCCGCGTGGAAGTCTCCCTCGCTGGCGGCGCCGTCGCCGAAGTAGGCCACCGCAACCGCGTCGCGCTTGTCCAGCTGGGAATGCAGGAGGGGAATAGAATGGTCGGTTGAGTGGGCGGGCAGATGGAGGGGAGCGCCGTCGCCACTGCCACACGGCAACTAGTACGACCGCAGCAGCTGCACAACCATGGCGTGCAGTGCGCAGGAGCACAGCACAACACAGCATGTTCGCAACATGGCGCAGTGCACCGTCGTGGAAGCAGCGCCCACAGCGTGGGGCATGCAGGGGCACAGCACAGCACAGCGCAGCGCAGCGGACCTTCAGCGTGTAGCAGCGCCCACAGCGTGGGGCATGCACGGGCACAGCACGGCAAAGCACAGCGCACCTTCAGCGCGTAGGCAGCGCCCACAGCGTGTGGCAGCTGGGTGGTGAGGGTTGAGGAGATGGTGTGGAAGTTGAGGGCCCGGGAGCCTGCAAAGCAGCGAGGGCAGCGGCGGGGCTGATCGGGCGTGGCAGGGAAGCTTGACAGCCGGACGGGAGGCGTGGCAGCACGCGCTCGGCGTGTGCAGCGAGCAGCAGTGGTGGTCAGCGCACGCAGATCATCACATGCTGCGCACCGTAGTGGATAGGCATCTGGCGGCCCCTGCCCTGCTCGTGCATGTTGCCAAAGCACTGCGGGTGGGGGGGGAGCGAGCGCGAAATCAGCAGAGCGTTTCAAAAGTAGGGAGGTGCATGGAGAGGCTGAGCCAGCCGTTCCCCCAGGGCACGGCCAAGCGCGGCGTGGCGGCTCGTCTAGTGGACGGCCTCGCAGCGCCAAACACCGACGGCGGGACCGGCGCGTGGTGCGCACCTGGTTCGCCATGTCCAGAAGGGTGAAGCCGCGGTACATGATGACGCCCTGGGGCAGTACAGTGGCGGAGGAGGGACATGGACCGGTTGGCGACAGCGAGGCAGGAGCGGGTGCACCCGTTTGACGCTTGCACTGTTCGCTGCAACCGCCGGCTCCCCTCGCCATCGTGTGAATGCAGCGTCGTTGCGGGTCGGCGCTGCAGCCACGGTGGGACGCCCCTCCTGCTCCCCTCCGTGCCAGCACCCCCGCGCGCCAGCAGGCCGGGCGCCCACCTGCTCCCGATACTGGCTGAACACAACATCGTCTGGGCTCAGCGCGGCGGCGGAGCCAATGGCGGTGGCTTCTTCCCCGCTGGAAGTCATGTAGAAAGAGAAGCGGCCCTGTGACCAAAGGGGCGGTGCGGTGGGGTGGCGGGACGGCGTGGTGGGTGGGGTGGCGCATGCCAGCAGCCCCAGCATTTACAGGCTTGCCTGTACAGCACCGCCGCCTCCCTCGCTCCCTCTCCGCCACCCCGCACCGACCGCCTCTTCTCTCTCTCTATCTTGCCTCCCCGTCCCCTGCTTGCCCACCTGGCGCTGCGCCTCGTAGAAAATAGTGTCAGCCGTCTGCAGGCGCACCATCGTTTCGTACATCTTCACCGCCACCTGCCGTTCAAATCAAGCTCAAGAAGGGCCGTCAGGGACGCCAGCTGGCGTGCGGGCGTGCCGCGGGACAGATGGCTAACCTTGCGCAGTCTCTCCCTGTGCACGCCAGTTCCGTACACGCCACTGATCAAAGCGCTACGCACCTCTCGGGACAGCGGGTGCGGCACAGCTGCGCCCGGCACCTCCCGACCGCTTGCATCGAGCGTCCGGTAGCAGGGCAGCGGCGCGCGCGGGCTGAAGGCGCCGCCCACCCAGGCCGGGCTGCGGCTGAAGGGCACTGAGCCACCCGGGAAGTCCATGCGGTCGTCGGCAGCGGTTGGGGACGCAGCGGCGGACGCGGGGGCGCCGGATGGCGGCTGCTCGCCGCCAGCGGTGCCGGGCGACAGCGGAGGAGGCGGCGAGGCGGCGGCAGCGGCGGCAAGCGCTCGCGCGCCGCGGGCCGCGCTGCAAGCGCGCAGCGCTACTGAAGCACGAGTCAGCATGGCGTGGGGGAGGGCCGGGCGAGCCTGGGGAGAAGGAAGGCTGTTTGTTGGGAGGAGGGCGTGGCAAGTGTAGCCAGGAGCGGCCCGACACCCCGCGGTCGCACCCACACGCTTGCGGGAGAACTGCGAAATCGTTGGGATTGTCAGCAAGGCGGCAGGAGGGCCCAGGAAGAAGGTGTGACCAGCTTGCAATGAAGCGCGGCGTCAATCCGCCCCATTCTCGATCCACTCGACTCCGGCAAGACTTGCCGCGCCAACACAGCTGATCAAAGATGGGCCTGAAGGCAAGTCTTGGTCGGGGCCAACATCCTGCCCAGCCGCTCGCTGCACCGCCTCTCGCACACCTTTCTATGCTCAGCCGCGCCTCAGCTTGGCGGGCAGGTGGACCGGCAGCGCCGCAGCCCCGCCGGGCCCAGGCCCAGCGCTGCCGCGCCGGCTCCGCCACTGCCGCCACCGCCGTCTGCGGCCGTGGCGCGCTGCTTGCCGCCCGCCCCCGCGTCGCTCTGCTACTGGCTCGTGCTGCAGCGCGCACGTCCCGCCAGCAGGCGTGCATGAGGCGTGCATGAGGCTTGGGTGCAGGATCAGAGAGGCCGCCGAGGCCGCCCCGAGAACGGCCCGCCGCCGCCGTTGCCGCGTCCGGGGGCATGTTGCCGCTCGCCGCTGCCGCCGCCCTCACAGCCGCCCCCTCATCCAACGACTTGTGTGTTGGGTGCTTCAGGAGGACTTTGACCGGGCGGCGGAGGAGGCCAAGACCCTGCCGGACAACACCACAGATCAGGACAAGCTCGACCTGTGAGTGGGATGGGTGCTGAACTGGTATTAGACCCAAGAAATGCTATCTTCTCGTGTGTATATGTACAGCCTCAGATGTGTATCATGTTGGTCAAGCAAGGAAGCAAGGCTGGTGGACAGTGTCTCGATGCACAAGCGCGACCTGTGAGTGGGGGTTGGGTCCCTCCCCCCTGAGCGCCCCCCCTTTCCATTTCTTCAAGTGCACCTTCTCGCGTGTGTTACGCCTAGCCTCGAATGCTGCACACAGTGTTGACGGAGGCAGGGAGGCATTCTATGATTTGACGCATCCTCCAACTTCGCGCTTGCCCCGTCCCCCGGTTCAGTTATGATGGCCTGTTGAGGCGGGGGCGCGTGGGCGCTCTGACCTACCGGCCACCTGAAGCTGACACCCCGCCTCCGTTCTGCGTCCAGCTTCCACCCTACCTTCCGCTGCCTCCTCATCGCAGGTACGGCCTGTTCAAGCAGGCCAGCGTGGGCGACGTCAACACCCCCAAGCCAGGGCTGCTCGACTTCAAGGGTGGGTCACTGGGCGGGCGGTTGTGTTTTCGCGAGGGGTTGCGTGGGTCGTCGCGTGAGCTGCGTGCTGTTTGTTGGGAGGCCTGCCTGCCTGCCTTTGGCCCGCTGGGGGGGCCAGAGCATTGCAGAGGCCCGACCGCGGGCTGACTCCAAGTCAAGAGTGCTTGCCGCCTGTTCGAAGGACTTCTGCCGTGCCTGGGTGCCTCCTCTTGCGGCCCCATCGCCTGTACCCTGCGCCGCTCTCCGCTGCTGGGGAATGGATGCGGGGCCGCTGCGAAGGGGGACGTGGGTTGGTGGGCGGGCGTTGGGGAGGGAGGACACGTGTGCGAGGGCTGGCGGCCTCCCACGTTCCGGCCCCGCCTGTCTGGCCCCGCCCCGGCCTCCGCCCTTGCAGGAAAGGCCAAGTGGGGCGCGTGGGAGAAGCAGAAGGTGGGCCTGGGTGCCGCACAAGATGGGGACCGCTTTGCTGCCTGTTGAGCAGCACAGCCGCAGGGCGACGCCTCAGTGCATGCTCTGCTGTGCAAGGCAGTGGTCTGCCGTGGCATGCACGCCCGTCTTGCGTTGCGGCGTCTCCTCTCGACCGCTGCACCACCTGGGGCCGCCGCCCTGCGGCACGGCCTGCTGCGCCGTCCCTCAGCGCGGCTTGTCTCACAAGGGTCTGCCCCCCTCTGCGTTGTGGCCCCACGCAAACAACATACAAACTGAAACGAAGACAACCCTGTTTGGTGCAGGGCAAGAGCCAGGAGGCGGCGATGCAGGAATACATCGAGCTGGTGGCCTCCCTCAAGGTGCGACTCCGTTTGGGTTTGCAGCTCGGCGGCGTCGGGGGGCGCTGCGTGCGCCACGGCGCGCCTGGCGTCTGACGTCCGCCCGCCGGCCCCCTGCTGCCTTTCCCACAGGCAAAGTACGCATGAGACCCGAGCGCTCGTTGCCGCCGCATGCAGCGCCGGGGGTGCTGGGAGCGATCGCCGCGCTGCTTGGCAGTCCCTTGAATTGCGTTTGTTGGCCCGCCATAACGCTTGATTTTGAGGCTGCTTTCTGTTGAGTGAATTGAGCAGTGGTGGCTGTAATCTCGAGCAGCAGCATGCCAGGAAGGCTGGGCTGTGGAGGCAGGCAGTCGCCACGCGGTCACGCCCAGGCACTATCGAGAATGCAGGTCAGCTGCAGCGTTGAGCCTCGTCTGCGCTCGTGCACCTGCGCCATGAACTGACACATGAGCTGGCATGGCTGCCAGGCTAGGGAGAAGAGCAGGCTGGCTGGCGCCCTAGCCGCGAACGGCAACAACTCATTCCACCTCGACAGCTGTAGCCCACCCTTCATGTCTGCCCATCGAGTCAACGTGATGCACGTCCGTGGAGGACACAACTCCGAAGTGCAAGCAACCCACCGACAGACGAGTGATCAATCGGGGGCTGCCAGGGGTGGAAGCACGCGCTCCGGGGCAACAGGCTGGGGCAAGGACAAGGCGAGGGTATGTGCCCTGCCCTGCCTCCTGGACAGTATCCCTGATTAACCACTCTGTGTGAATTTATTACAAGTAATCGGTTGCAGTTTACCGCGGCAAACCCGAGCTGCCATCGACAGCAGGCTATCGCCGGCCCACCGCCGCCGCAAGGCCGCCCTGCGCGCTACTTGAGACGAGCACGACATGGATGTGCGTCACAACGAGGGCCGCCACCTGAAACTTAGAGGCCCCGCTGCTGCTGCTGCTGCTGCTGCTGCTTTTGCTGCTGCTGCTGCTGCTGCTATCCGTGGCAGCGGTTGCGCCAGCCGTGGTGTTGCCAGCTGTGGCGGCGCCGCCATCGCCTGTGCCACACCCGACGTCGCTGCCGCTGCCGCTGCCGCTGCTGCTGCTGCTGCTGTCGCTGCCTGCCTGTCGATCCAGGATGGTTATTCGTAGCACGCACTCTGGGTGTTGCGTTACCTGCGGGGAGGGCGGCATGCGGCGCCACGACGTGAGCATGCAGTACCGCGACAGGAGGGGGGCGGGTCGTGGGGGCAGAGCAGTGTGGGCCGTGGAGCACGCCGGCTGGCTGGCGCAGGCCTGCAGCCGCCCCTTGCTGGGCTTCAGCCACGCAGCACGCGCGGCATCCCTGCCGGCTCCCTGTGAGGAAAGATACATGTAACTGAATCGGGCGATCGATGCTTCGCTTGACCCGCTTGCCTTGCCCTCGCCCGCCCACCGAACAAGTGATGCATCTGCAGCGGAGCATGCTGGGTGGCGCAGCCCTCCTGTCCCGACCCCAGCACCCGTTCACCCTTGCCCACCGCAAATTGATGCATCTGAAGCAGCGAGGTGCGCTCCTCCCACAGCGCCTCCACGACAGTGGGCTGGCAGCTGCAGCCCGACTGGCACTCCACCCTGGCCTGCCCCATGCCGCAGTAGCTGCGGGGGGGGGAGGGGAGGGGTGGGGGGAGCAGCTGGGGCGGGGGTGCCTGCACAGCCGGCTGGCGGGGCAACGTGCTGCAGCAGCGACAGCGGAGACGAGGGTGGGCAGCCCGTGCATCAATCAAACCTGCACAAGACTGAACACCTTGCCTGCGTAGGTGGCCTAGCAGCACCTCGGCTGTGCCATTGCTGCCCGGGGCTTCTTCCGTGCTCACTGCCAGCTCCAGCCACGCGCCTGGCGGGAGCAGCCGCGGGTGGGAGCGGAGGGAGCGGGAGTCGCCGGCGGGCCTCCACGCAGCCCCTGGTCAATCATTCGACCAACCAAACGACCGACCAACTCATCCATCCATCCATCCATCAAATAATCCACCCATCCATCCATCCATCCATCCATCCATCCATCCATCCATCCATCCATCCATCCATCCATCCATCCATCCATCCATCCATCCATCCATCCATCCATCCATCCATCCATCCATCCATCCATCCATCCATCCATCCATCCATCCATCCATCCATCCATCCATCCATCCATCCATCCATCAACACATCCATTTATCCATCAACACATCCATCCACCCACCCACCCACCCCCTTACCCGGCGCCTCTCCAGTGAAGCCCCACTTCTGCTCCACGAAAGTCCCACCTTCCGGACGCTCCGCCCGATACTCAAAGCCCTCCATCGCTCTGGCCAGAGGCTTGAACCGCTCCTGCACCAGGGCGCGACAGCGGCGGAGACGCGCCCTGGGTTGGGTCGGACCACCTGCCCCTGCCGGAGGGCAGGGCACGGCGAGGTGCGGCGACGGGAGATGCGCCTGTGTCGGTCCCCTGCGTTGCTCATCGCCCTGCTCGCAGGCTGCAACCAGCACCCCGTGCGTCCCTGCACCCGTCGCCGCACCAGGACTGCGCACAGCGAGGCAGGTGTGTCGACGTTTCCCGGGATCATGGGCGGGGGCAGCTCCCGGCCGCCGGAGTCTGTAGGCCCCTCGTCCGCCAGCTCGCCGTGCAGCGCCACGTTGCGCAGCGCCGCCTGCACCACCCCTGCCAGCAGCTCTGCCAGCGCCTTGTGGCCGGTGTCTGCAGAAGGAGGGCGGGACAGGAGGCTACACCTGTGTGCGTGCGTGGTGCAACGTCTCTTCCACCACACGAACCTGTTGACGAGAGGTCAGGTCGGCTCCGCTCAGCTGCCGTGCCTGCTGGGGCTGCCGCCGCCAGTTGCCGTGCTGGCACCAGTGCATGGATTCGGCAAGCGCTGGAGGTGCATGCACGCCAGGACAGCGGGCGATGCCGCCGCATCTGGGAGCAGGCGCGCAGCTGGGGGGTACTGTATGACAGTACTTCTCCGAACACGCGAACGCGCTGCAGCGACACAACCGCGTGTAACAGTTGAGATGGGGAGACCCACCAGAGGGGTGCATGAAGTCGTTGTAGAAGAAGTCTGGCCACTCTGCAGCCCCTGGCTCCTCCAAGGGCGGCATCCACGGCCGGGGGAAGACCCTGGTCGCGTTGCGCACCTTTGCGACCTGTTGGGTGGGGTGGCACGGGAAGTGGGGGGTGGGGAGACGCTTTGCCGCGGCCTCCGCCTGCCCAAAGAGGGCAGGGGCGCGCGCAGGGCGACGTGCACAATGGCGTGCATGCAGCCCCCCAAAAGCGCAACACCTGCATGCATACGTCGGCGCACGGCGACGCCCCTCCTACTGCTGCACACCAAGGACGTGCACGCAGGGGGCCCGCCGCACCTTGAAGGGAGACAGGTTTGCCTGCATGTGCCGGTACGCAGCGTTGCGCAGCGACGCCGTCGGCATGTCGTAATACTGCGGCCAGGACGGGAGCGCCCCCCCTCGGTGAGACGCCGCCTCTCGACCGGCCCCCAGGACCCTCCCACCGCTGCCGCCGCCAACTCACTGCACAGGCCGTGCGGCAGCACCTGGTGCGAGCGCCTGCCGCCCTCCCCCACGACTGTGCAGCGCCCTGGAGGGACCCCCCACCAACACTATGAATTCAGGGGGCTCATCAATGACAAATACCATGCCAATAACTGCGTTTGCAAGGAACTTGCAAGGAACTTGAAAGGAACCCCTGCTGGCACCAACCTCAGCTATTGTAGTGAGCTGCGCCTCGGCCGGGCGGTAGAAGAGCCCGCCAGACTGGCCGTCGCCGTGCGCAAAGTGCCAGGCCCAGTGGTGCAGCTGCGTCGCCAGTTGGGTGGGAGCAGCGAGTGAGCCCACTGTGCAGGCTTGGCCGTGCACAGCTGCGTCAGCGCCACAACCGGCGCCGGCGCTGCCAGGGCTGGACCAGGCAGGCCCAGCGGCACACCACAATGACCGCGGGGCGCCGCGGCAGGCGCGCCAGCGAGCGCAGCAGGCGCTCGAAGCCTCGCCGCGCGGCGTCGGTGTAGGGGGCAGCCTCGGCGTCGTTGAACGTGAACTCCACCACCGCCAGATCTGTGTCCTGCGACACAGCCAACCGAGTTGGAGAGAAACTGAGGCAGAGGTCGACCCGAACCGCAGACTGATTTGGGTATTGTCGAAACTAAAGTGCAACCACCGCCAGCACCAACGCCCGTCCACGCCAGCACGCCCGGCTCTCCCACCGCCACGCGCCGGCCGCCGCCGCAGCAGGCACGCCGCGCAGCAACCGCAAACCTGCGGCAGGATGCTCTCCGTGCAGGCAGCGAAAATCGCGCTGGTGGTGGCACTGATCGCCTTGTTCAAAAGTTGATGGTCCCTGTGAGTCGACGGCGCAGCGAGCAGGGAGGGTCAAGTCGTGCAGCTGAGACGTGCAGCTGAGCATGAGCAGCGTGCATGGCTGCGCTGCCGATGCTGGCGGCGGCGGCGGCCGCTGCCGCGGCTGTCGCGGGCGCTGCCGCCGAACACCACACATCCATCCGGCCTCCCCTCGTGTGCATTGGCGGGGGGCTGCCGCTGAGCGGCCGGCCCCCTCACTTGCAGGGTGCAAGCACACACCCTGTGCAAGCACCTGTGTGGGAAGGTTTCGTTCAAGTACCGGAAAAAGAGGGCGGCGTAGGATGTGGCGGCCTCGTCGGAGGCGCCGCGGCCAAGAGTCACACTGCCGCCTGAAAGCAACGAGGGCGGGCGGGCTCAGCCGTGCAGCCTCCAACAGGGCAAGCAAGGTCAGGGCAAGCAAGGTGCAGCGCAGCGTTTGATAGGGGAAGGCAAGGTGCAGCGCTGCGTGTCGACAGGGCAGGCACGGCGCAGCGCCCGTACCTATCGTCACTGCCGTTATGGCTTCCCCGGAAAGGAGGCGTGCCGCCAGCCGCTCGATGCGTGCGCCGCTGCCGTAGTAAGACAGCCCGCGGCGTAGCTGCTTGGGCATGAGCACGCACGCCCACGGCAGCGGCGGCGGCACGCCGCCAGCCTGCGGCAGCAGGGGCGAGGCCCGTCCCGGTGGTGGGGATACATGGGCAGGCGGCAGAGCAGAGGCTTCGTGAAGGCGCATAAAAAAACGTGAACGATACGCGCCGGGCTAACCTGGCGCCGCCTGGACCCTGCTGCAGCAGGCGGCAATGGCGCCGGCACTTGGTGTCGAGAGTATCTCGTGCTGGCACTTGGTGTCGAGAGTATCTTGTGCTCGACCGAGCGCCGTGCCGCTCACCCCTGGACCCCAGTTTTACCTTGTCGAGTGCCGGCGTGGAAGCATGCACGGCAGTGCCCCAACTGTTGTGCCGCTCACCCCCCTTACTTTACCTTGTTGGGCGTCGGCGTGGAAGCGTGCACGGCAGCGCCCTCGGCATCCCTCTCCTGTGTGCCTGCCTCGCTTTGCGCCAGCCACCCCAAGCTGGCGCGCGCAGGCAGCTCAGAGGTATGCTGCGCCTGCAGCACAGGCAAACGAGCCGGGTGGAGAGGTGGGAGCGACACGTGGCGAGCACACGGGCGGGCGAGCGAGGCGAGCACGGCAGCTGGCGGGCACGGCAGCAGGCGAGCACAGCAGCAGGCCAGATGCAATGCCGCCACACTTGGCCCCGCAAATCCACCAGTTGGGAACGGCCATGCCGCGACGAGCCGACAGCAAGCGCAGCCACCAGCAGCAGCGCCAGCAGCGCGCTGGAGAGCGGAGCCCACCGTCCCTGCTGCCGCTGCTGCATCGCCAGTGGAGCTCCGCGGAAGCGCCGGCGGCGCCGGCGGCGCCAGTCGGTCTGCAAGGTCGACATTTCTCCCCCGGTGTTCCTGTTTGAGTCCCCCAGCTCCTGGGGCAGACGGCAGGCGCTGCAGGCCGCGCTGGCACAAGAGGCACACGCAGGCAGGTACAGGCCCTCCTCCGCAACGCCGCCTGCCTAGCCACGCACATCTAATCAGCCAGGCGCTTCTAGTAATCGGCGGCCAGCTGGTGTAGAGAGCAAGTTGTGTTTACTGATTTATATGAACCCCACAAGCGCGTTGAGGCTCGCTGCAAAGCCTGGGTTCACGATTGAGAGAGCGCGGTCACTCCTGAGAGAGCGCAGGCTTGCAATCGGGATTAAAGTCGGCCAGCAGACATGGCGTGCCAGGCGGCCGCGCCACTGCCGCCCCTTCGACAGCGCTCCTGCCGTAAGAGTGCGCTTTGTTTCCCACACGTCTGCGGCTACTTTGGTGAGGACCATAAAGGCTAAAGTGATCAAAGCTAGGTTCGAGGGTAGGATGAAGGAGGGAGGCGAAGGGTGAGGGCTGGCAGCCTTTCGGCACTATTTATTGCATCTGAATGCAACAGCCGCATGCCGCCGCCCCCCGCCGGCACTCAAAGCGGCACCTTGCATGGTTTGCTGCCTGGTGCAACCCATGCATTCCTACTCTCTATTAAGAGCTTGACGTCCAGGCTTACAATGGTGTTGACCAGGGTAAGTGACATGGCGGCACTCGGCGGCCTCGTGGCTCGTCGTGCCGGTCAGACCAGCGTCGACAGCTGCCGCAGCTTGGGGATGATGAGACAAAGTGAAGGGGCACAGCGGATGGCACAGCCGAGCTGGGGAACACACAGGGAGTTCCGTCAGTCAGTCATGCATGCATGTAATGAAAGCAACAGTGTGCCTTCCAGGCGCGCCATACCGCTCACAGCGCCGCCGCCAGCGCGTCCCAGACCGCCGCGGCAGCCAGCGACGCCAGCAGCGGGCCCAGCAGCAGGTCGGCTGGGGAGGGGTCTCCCAGGGTGGCGAAGAACTTGCGAGCAGCGGCCATTCTCCAGCGGCGCACCCGGCCGCGCCGCTCCGCCTCGGCTGGCCGTCCCTGCGCGGCAGGCAGGTCGGTGCTGTGCTGGCGGCGGTCGGGCTGCGCCTGCTGCACCTGCTGTGCACGCTGTGCATGCTGCTGTGCATGATGTGCGAGGTGGCGCAGGTGCTGTCGGCGCAAGCGATCGTGCTCATCGCAAAACCTGGCCTCTGCCGCCGCCAGAGCTGCAGTGGGCAGCAGCAGGCCCAGCAGCAGCTGCGCAAAGGAGAGCAGCGCGGTGCACTGCTGCAGCGGAGGCTTGAGAGGCAGCGCGCTGCGGCGAGCTCGGGCGGAGGCAGAGAAGGGAAGCAGCGCTGCAGCGGCGCAGCTCAGCCAGCGGTACGCGGCGGCGGTGAGCGCCGCGGGCACGGGGCGCTGCAGCGCAGCTGTGGCGCACAACTGGGGGTTGCGGCGGGCCGCCAGCAGCAGCAACGTTGCCTGGGCGGGCAGGTGGTAGCGCATGCGGATGGGCTGGCCCAGGGCCTGCACGCAAAGGCGGAGCATTACCAAGGGAGCGGCTCGGTATGGCCGGTCCACAGCTGGAGCAACATGCCGATCGATGGTTGCAGGGCAATGCGGGCACGAGGGGACTGCCTTGGGAGCATGCACTGCCCCCTTGTGCGCCACTGCCACCCGCTTGCCACCCTCGTGCTTGCCTGCAAAGCGGCAGGCACCGCCCAGGAGGCCAGCGCCACAGCCAGGGCCCACACAGCAGCGGCGCCCGCTGCGCCGCCGCCCGCGGCGAGGCTGCCCAACGTGCGCTGGGTGAGCAGCCAGCAGGCGGGTGCGCCAGACAGGCAGACCTGCGCAGCAAGAGGAGGGGAATGGACGGGCCATGTGCGCATTGTGCTTTGCGATGCCTATGTGATGCAGAGGAAGATTGAAGAAAGGTGATGACGGGAAGGCTGAAGAGCACGCAGCGGGGCGCGGCTAGGGTCGAGCACGCGGCTCAAGGTTCACACACGTGCCACAGCACCGCGCTGCCACCCACTTAGGCTCACCCGCGCACAGGCCAGGCGCCACTCCCGGTGCGCTGCATAGCTGGCGGGGTGCAGGCGGCGCCAGTGCGCGGCGCCTAGGCTGCTGACCAGGACGAACCCCAGGCAGAGCAGGGAGAAGAGGTGTCCCGGTGTCCCTGGTTGTGGGAGCTGCCGCCAGGCGAGGCCCGCCGCCGCCAGCGCCAGCGCCTGCCCGGGCAATGAATAGAGGGGCGGACGGGTGGCCACACTACGCTTTGGTCAGCACGCAAGAAACAGGCAGGCAGCGCGCACATCCTTGACACTCGGGTACATTCAAAGCTGGTGCACAAGGCTGCAGGCCAATGCTGAGAGGCTTACGCAGGCGGCGGCGTCGAGCGGGCCGTCGCCGCCGGCGCGGGCGAGGTTCAGCGCCTCTCGCCAGTCGCTGTGGTGCGCCTCCAAGCTGAGAACCGCAGGTCTCGGCGGCTCGCTGCTGCTGCTGGCTGCCTGGCCTGGTGCCATGCTCGCGAGGAAGGTGGTTTTCTGCGTGTTCTGCTCTCTCTCTCTCTCTCTTTTCGCAGTGGTTTAGCAAGTGCCTGCCGGGCTTCGTTCACGTTGAGGCACTTTGTATGGGTGGTCTAGAAGAGATAACTGGCCAGGCGATGCAAGAGAGCAAAGGTTCGGTAGGACGGCGAGAGAAAGGCGGCGGCGGCGCACCGTCAGCGTCGGCCTGGCAGCAGAAAGCAGAGGCCTACCCTCGCGTGGCACAAATTTGCCCACGACATCCCCTCGCGTTCCGCGTGCTTCTACTGCAAACCGGCGACGCGATGGCGAGCCTGTCGAGCGGTGGCCCTGTGAAAATTTACGTAGACCACATGAGTCAGCCTTCGCGCACCTGCTTGGTGTTCTTGAGGTGAGTGAGAGCCGCATGGGCGCCGCAAACCCGTCCCGTAAACCCGCTTCGAGCTCCCGCCGCCACCGCCGCTCGCCGCCGCCGCTCGCCGCCTGTTGCAGGTGCTCCGGCCTGCCCTTCGAGGAGGTGCGCGTCGCCATCGGCAAGGGAGAGCAGCGCTCGCCCTCGTTCCTGGAAATCAACCCGCTGGGCAAGCTGCCGGCGATGAAAGTGGGTGACGCGGGTCGGGAGTGGTGTGGGGCTTCGGGTCGGGTCACTAGCATCACGACAGCGGCGTGGCGTGTGCCCCATGCTGCCAGTCGCCCGTCGACGGACGCTCGTGCCGGCGGTCCCGGTGCACCCTGAGCGCCGTGCATTGTTGTTACAGGGCGGTGAATGCTGCCTGCCCTCGGTCAAGCCCCACCTTCGCTCGCACCGCCACGCTTAGAGCTCGCATCCGCCTCCGCACCGAAGCTCCCCCTCCTTCCTCTCCTGTGAAGTGACCTCGCTTTGGGTGCGCTACGAATCGGCTGCTTGCCGTGCCCTCCATCCCTCAACACGCAGGACGGAGGCTCCTGCCTGCCAGAGAAGCCCTGCAATCATGCGCTTCGCGCTCGCACCTGCCCTCCACCGCTGGCGTTCGCCTGCAATGTGATCTGAGAAGTGGTCCCCCCACCAAATTTGCAACACGCAGGACGGAGATTTCTGCCTGCCAGAGAGCGCCTCCATCATGCGGCACCTGTGCGACACCCGGCGGGGAGCTGTCGCGGACCATTGGTACCCCGGTGCGGGCGCTGCAGTACCATCACCCACTGCTCGCTGCTTGCATTCGAGTCGCATGCGCACGCGCACACTCGGGCGTGCGCAGCAACCGACTCAGCGTGGCGGCACGCTGTGGTCACGCCTCATGAAACGCGCTGCTGTCATCACTCCCTGCTGCCCCCTGCAGCCGAGCCCCACGCGCGGGCAAGCATCAACGCCGCCATGGACTGGCACGGCAGCACGCTGCGCGTGGGGGCCATGACTGTCGTGTGGCACCGCGCCATTTCCCTCAAGTGCGTTGGTTGGTTGTGTGGTGGGCAGGTGGGCGGGTATGTGCCACATATGCCCAGTGGGCAGCCGTGGGCATGGCCCCTGATTTTGATCTACCCCTCCCCTCTGCCCTCCCCTCTGCCTACACACCCTGCTGCACGCGACCCCGCCCTGGCCCTGCCATTGATCTCTCCCCTCCTGCTGTGCGTTCCCCATGCAGCCTGGGCTTCAAGGGCAACGAGGGAATTGTGAACGACTTTGCGCTGCCCCGCGTCAAAGATGCTCTCAAGGTGTGCAGGGAGCGGCGGGGTGTGGGAAGGAAGCTGCCAGCCGGCCGTCGCCGTTGACCTCCTCCACATGCCGGATGTGCGAAGCAGCCAGCCGGCCATTGCTGCACACCTCCCCCTCCTGACCCACAAGTAACACACACACCCTGGTATATGCGTGGACGCTGCGGGTGGGATGAGGGACCGTTTTCTTGCAAGTGAAGCCAGCCATTGCTGCCGAGCATCTCTCGAGCTGCAACCCGTGCTGTGATTGCCCCCCCCCCCCCCCCCCCCCCCCCCCGGTGCAGGCACTGGACAGCGTGTGGCTCAAGGACGGGCCCTTTGTGGCGGGGCAGAGCCAGCCGTCCATTGCCGACCTGCTGCTGAGCTGCGAGGTGGAGCAGCTGTGCCTGCTGGACGGCGCGCTGCAGGTAGGTGGGTGGGCATCGCTGGATCTGTCGGTGCAGCGCATGCAAAGCAGCAGCGGTGCAGGGACGTAAGGTCGGGCGGCGCCCTGCAGGCAGGCCATGGGGGGGGGGAGAGGGGCTGATGGGCTGCCATACACGTCGGCAGGGCAGCGCTGCATCACCTGCGTACGCCCTGCCGTGCCGCATTCGCCGCAGGGACCAGACATGGCTGACCTGCTCGCGCCGCTCCCCCGCGTGCGCGCCTGGCTGGGCCGTGTGCGCGACGCCTGCTCGCCGCACTACGACGGTGGGTGGGTTTTGCATCAGAGCTGCTGCGCGGTCGGCAGCTACCGCTGATGCCCTGCCGCACGTTTGACGGCACCATCTGCACCCTGCCCGAGCCTCGAGCCTCGGGACTGAGTCGGCTGGGGTTCACCTGTGTTGCCCATCCCTCGCTGCCCATCCCATCCATGCTCAACATGCGCAGCAAGCTTTGCAGACGTGGCGCTGTACATCTGGCTGCTGTTGCGCCTCTTCCCCCCCCTCCTCACGAGTGCCAGACACTCGACTGCGATTGTACCTCCCTCCCCCCCTCGTCTGCAGAGGTGCACAAGCTGCTGCGCAAGTCACGCGACCGACTGGTGGCACGCAAGCAGCAGCAGGCCAGCAAGCTGTGATGGGGGCGCCCCAGTTCAATGTTCAATGTTGAGCTCATGCGCCCGCGTGCCAGCGCCTGCTTGCAACCTGGCAGCGCTTTGCATGGAAGCAAGGTCCGCCTGCAAGCCACAGTACATAGTCGGCAATTTGTGGGCGGTCCACGCCACTGTACATCACGGTTGCTGTCGCTACCAACTGGACCCCCGCTGCTGGCATCACTGGTTAGGTAGAGCCTACGGCTGCCTCCGCTTGCCGATACAGGCACAAGCATTCGAAACCCTTCGCCTGCACTCGTTCCTAATTGAGTTTACGTAGCCCTGAAAAACAGAAGATGTGGGGTCAGCATGGCATGTTCTTGGCTGGAAGCAGGGCCCCTGCCGGGCAGTTGTGCGCAAACTGGGGCATGACTGCCTCCAGGCTGCCCAGCGCCGCGCGCCGGCTGCCTCGGTGCCACGCTGCGCCGCCAGCCGCCGGCACTCGGCCTTGTGCTGCGGCCAGTGGCTTCGCTGACATGCGGTGGAGAAGTAGGCGGCGGTGTGGCAGGCGGAGCAGCGTCGCACATGCGCAATGGATGCGCGGATGGAGCGGCACTGCCGTGACCCTCGCTATCCCCCCCTTAGCCTCATGCGCGACCACACCACCTCTTTTGAACAATTCGTGGCAAAAGGGCGTGGGTCGAGGCCGAACGCTGCAGCTGAGCGTAGCGGTCAACGTGCGGCGGTAGTGGTTGGTGGGACGGGCCTGCCACGCGCATCAACCAATGCTGTCTGTTCCCCAGCAGGCCCCTTGCCCTTCCTCACTGCACGCTTTCTGCCCCTGTGCTGCTCATACCACTCCCGTGGGGACTGCTGTGCTGCACGAACTCCCTCAGCTGCAGAGGTGCTTTCAGGGGATCGGTTACAGCAGGGGCGGCCCGCCGCCGGCGTCAGCCGGCAGGAGGCGGAAACAGGGAGGAGCGAGCAGGAAGGGAGGGGAAAACGAGGGGGCGGGGCTGCGGCAGCGGACGACGCCGGCAGGCTGCTGCTGGGCGTTCACTGTGCACGGTCAACCGGGGCCGTCCAGAGAGCGGGGCCTCGTGCCTGAGACGTGAGGCATCGTGCCTGAGACGTGGGGCGGCTGCTCGCGTCGCCGCTCACTTGAGCTTGGCAAACAGCTGCTTGGCGGCGCACTTGTCGATGCAGTGGTAGAAGTCAAAGTATTGGCCGGTGCAGTGCGCCTCGCCAGACTCGTCCTTCTCCACACGCTCCGCGCACGCCTGCAGCAACGACGGCGATGGGGAGAGGGGAGAGGGGAGGGTGAGCAGCACCACAAAGGGCAGCGGCGGCGGCGGGAGTGGCGGCGGCGGTGGGCAGCACACAAGCCCACCCCGGCCTTGCCGCCGCTGCATCGTGATCATCATGCGCCGCGCAACGTGATGAGGGGGCGGTGGGTCTGCGGGACGCAGCGCTCGACAAGGCCTGCCACTTGCCTGGTACTCCAACCAGGCCTTGACGCACTGCGGCTTGCAAGCCTCCTCCACCTCCAGCTGCGGGTTGACGGGCTCCTCGTCGGCCATCGCTGCGCTAGGGCGCTTGGCGGTGTTGGACCCAAAGCTGGGAAGGCTCTGAGCTCCCGCGCGTTGGCCTGACACGATGGGGGCGCTCCGAGCAGGCGGTGGGGCTTGCCAGAGGCCGGTGTAGGGACGTTTGCAGCAGGGGCGAAGCACGCGACATGGGCTCACCACTGCACTGGGCCTGCTGGACCTCCCAACTCTACAAGGCATTGCTCTCCGCTCATCGGCAGCCGGCCCACACCCGCCAGAGCCCAGCCTGCGTCCCCCCCTTCGCCCGATCACTGCTCATTCTCTTTGGTCTCTTTGGTCCCATGGGCGCTGCCAAGGACATGGTGGTGGAGGACGACGCGGGCAGCAAGAAGGGTAACGCGCTCGACCAGGAGGCCGTCGATCGCGAGCTGGCCGGCTACAGGGCTGTGGCAGCCCAGGAGGGCCGCTGTCAGGAGGCCATCGATGGCCTGCTGGGCCTGGAGAAGCGGGGGCGCGTGGCGGAGGACGTGGTGTCCACACGCAAGGCCTGCAGCGTGCTGCTCGAGGTGCGGGCGGGCGGGCGGCAAGCGGGCGGGAGCAAAGCCTCTGTGCAGTTTGTGCGAGTGGTGGCTCTCTGCTTACGCTCCTGCAGGACGTTACGCGGAGGTTAATTGCAGTTGGCATGCTCTCAGTGTCTCACCGCGCGCTCACATTGCCGCCGCGCACCGCTGCGAGGACCGGTGGCGGGTGGCGGCGGTTGCCGCCCCCTTTGCTTTCCCTGCTCGCACGAGCGAGACATCTGGCGACACCGCCCTTATCAATGCATCCTTCCTTTCGTTACCCCCTGCAGATCCTGTACGAGGCACGCGACTGGAAGGGGCTGCAGGAGTATGTGGTGCTGCTGTCCAAGCGGCGCTCGCAGCTGAAGCAGGCAGTGCAGGTGACAATCACAGCATACATCACAGCGCCGCAGCGCCGCTGCGATCCGATGCGTGAGCCGCAGGCGCGTTCTCCCGGCAGGCGCCGGCCGCGCTGGGTGAACCAAACCGGCCTCTGTCCCCCCCCTCCGGGCGGCGCAGGTGATGGTGCGGCAGTGCATGGGCTACATCGCAGACACGCCAGACCAGGTGGGTGCTGACGTGGCCGTGGTTGCTTGGGTGCTGGCTTGTGTGTGCTGCGTGTACCTGCATGCCAGGAGGCGTCCGTGTCTGTGCACCAACGCGCCCATCGGTTTGCCTCCCTCAGGCCAGCCCCGCTGCCTGCCTGCCTGCCTGCGCCTGCATGCGTGCACGGCTGAAGCCCTCCAACTCTGAAGTTGCATGCATGCTCTTCCCTGGTGTGCAGGCCACCCGCATCGAGCTGATCAAGACCCTGCAGGCGCTCACAGAGGGCAAGGTGAGGGGTCCTGGGGTGCTGCGGCGACCGTCCCGGCGCGTGCTGGCGCAGCCGGTTGTGCTGCCAGCGCCTGCCTAGCATGCAGCCGAGCGCAACTGAAACGGGCGGCATGCTCTTCTGCTTCCGGTTGCCAACGTACGTGGAGATTGGTCGTGCCTGGCTGGACAAACCACGGCTCTCCTCTCCCCAACCCACCCCCTGCTCTTCCTAAGCGCCCTCATGCCCTTTGTCTTCGTTGCCTCAGATGTACGTGGAGATCGAGCGTGCGCGGCTGACGCGCCAGCTGGCACGCATGAAGGAGGCGGAGGGCGACGTCCAGGAGGCGGCGGAAATCCTGCAGGAGGTGGCGGTGGTGAGTAGGTGGTTGCCAACTCGGCGGCCGGGCGGCAGTTGCGCGGCCTGTGTGTATTTGTGTTTTGATGCCGGGCAGAAATCCTAGTGGTGGGCGCCGATCGCAAGTTTGCTGTCTCTCTCTGTGTGTCGGCTTGCCGACCTTCTCGGCAAGCAAACGCTCATGGTGCACCTGTGGTGTTAGGCATGCCTGTCCTTCGCCTGCACCTGTGCCCGCGCTCGCTGCACTGCTGCGAAGGCCGTCTGTCTGTCTGTGACGTACCTCGTGTCGCCGCCCGCGCCGCCGCGTCGTGCCCTGCAGGAGACCTTTGGTGCCATGGCAAAGACGGAAAAGATTGCGTACATCCTGGAGCAGGCAAGCTGGGGGGTGCTGGGGTCGCGCAGGCTGGGCGGCAGGCGGCTGCTACCTGGTGGGCGCTGGCAGCTCATGCCTGCGGCCCCCTGCTGCCTCCCACCCTCCACCCCCCGCAGGTTCGGCTGTGCTTGGACCGAAAGGACTTTGTGCGTGCGCAGGTGAGAGGAAGCGGGGTGACGGCAGCAGCGGGCGTACAGCCTGTGGTGGCAGCAATCTGTGTGCCGACAGGCATGTGTGGGTGTGGGTGTGGGTGTGTGTGGGTGGGTGGGTGGGTGTGGGGGGTGGGGGGGGGGGGGGCACGTGTGCAGCAGGGCCAGCTGGGGCACCACAAAACACGCGCACACCGACGCCCTGCCGAACGCCCTGCCGGTGCCCGCTCGGCACTGTGTCCCAATAACAAATAGAAACCAACAGTTGCGATCCGACGCCCCACCCCGCCGCAGATCCTGTCCAAGAAGGTGTCCCCCCGCGCCTTCACCGTGCCGGAGGGCGCCAAGAAGGGGGAGAACACGGGGGAGATTGGCATCGAGGGCACCGCCATCGAGGAGCCCGAGGAGGTGGGTGGGGCACGCCTCCTTCCGTCCCCTTGTCTCCGTCTGGTGTTGCTCCCGCTTCCCGGTTGCTTGCCGAGAGGTCCACTGTACTGTGGGGAAGGGGGAGGACACGGGGAGTTTGGCATCGAGGGCACCGTCGTTGAGGAGCCCGAGGAGGCAAGTTCAAGGTAGCCTTCTCCTGGTTCTTTGCCTTGCCTGCATTGCTCCTGCGCTTGCACAGCAAGCCAGCATCGGCGGTACCGCTGGAGACGCACGCGGGTGCTGTGGGAGCGCGTCGCGGGCTGCAGCGCATGACTGTGCACCGCATAATTTATGTTCCATCCTGTGTTCTTGCACAGGGCACCCCCTCGCTGGAGGCCCTCAAGCTGCAGTACTACCAGCTCATGATCCGCTTCTACCAGCACGAGCGGGACCACCTGGAGGTCTGCCGCTGCTACCGGTACGTGCAGCTGTGGGGTGTGGTGTCACGGTCTGCATGCATGCCTGTCCCCCCCCCCCCCCCGGCCCAAGCTCCATATGGACACTGACGCTCCCTCCCCGCATCTCTGCCCGCGTCTCCACTGCCCGCGTCTCCACCTGCCGACAGCGCCGTTCACAACATACCTCTCTTGCATGCATGCTGACGCTCTGCACGTGCCTGCGCGTCTCCCCACCTGCCTGCAGCGCTGTGTACGACACGCCAAGCATCCAGGAGGACCCCGCCAAGTGGCAGGACGTGCTGAAGAAGGTTTGCTGGTGAGGCAGGCACTGTGTGTGCCACGCGCTGCGTCACACGCTGCTGCTTTCTTGCCTGCTCCTTGCTGCCCTGCCTGCCTGCCTGCCTTCTTGCCGGCTCTCAAACCAGCTGCGCCCCTGTCTCCCTCAATCCACCGCCTCGTTCTACGCGCCCACCACTCCACGCCCACCACTCCACACAGGTATGTTGTTCTGGCACCAACCGACAGCCACCAGGTCACACTGCTGGAGACCACGGCAGCTGACAAGAAGCTGGAGGAGCTGCCCGCCTATGCCGCCCTGCTCAAAAAGTTCAGCCAGAAGGAGGTGGGTGGCGCAGGAGTGGGGGTGGGTGGGCATACAAAAGCACGGCGAGCCCAAGCCCATGGTTTTGTTTTTGTTAAAATATGCCAAATTCCACCGATGGCGAGACATGCGCAGCGCAGGCAGCTGTTGGCGTCAGCTGTTGGCGCCTGGTTCCCACGCCTCCACCACCTCCTCCGCTTTCCTTGCCGCCAGGTGCTGTGGTGGAAGCACGTCGACACCGAGTACGCGGCGGAGGTGGCGGCGCAGGAGGAGGTGTTTGGAGGAGACGAGGGCAAGCAGCGGCAAGAGGGTGCGCACAGGGGGGGACACAGGGGGGCTGGGTGGCTGGGGCGGGCAGGCAGAGAGGGGCCTGGGCAGCGTGTGCCGCTGAGGAACGCGTAGGCTAGCGCAGTAGATGTTGCGATCAGCCTCCACCACATGTGTCTCGTCACCAACACCTGTCCGTGATTCACACCGCTCTGCTCGGTGCCTCCCCCTGCAGACTTCCGGCTGCGTGTGATCCAGCACAACCTGCAGGTGCGAGGGGCTGAGAGCAGCTGCTGCAGCTGTGGACAGGGGCGCAACGGGGGTCGGCGGGTCAGGCATGCAGGCACGGCCCAGCAACCGGCCGTGCTGTTTGTTCACTTCGTCCTGTTCGCGCCATGCCGCCTCTCTGCGACACACAGGTCATCGCCGGCTACTACTCCCGCATCAGCCTCACACGTCTGGCACAGATGCTGGACCTGCCGGCGGACGAGGTGCGTGTGTCTGTTTGTCTCCAGCTGGCGCCTGCCGCCGCCGCCTGCGGCTGCTGCTGCTGCTGGCGCTGCCGGCGGACGAGGTGCACGCGCTGCCTGGTGCAGCTGGCCTGGTGCCGCTGAAGCTGCGCAGCAGGTACAGGCCCCTCCAAGCCTCGCTGGCTGCTGACATGCGCTCACCGTCTCCTCCCTCCCTTTGCCTTGTGCGCGCGCAGGCGGAGAAGCACCTGGCCGACATGGTCACCGGCGCGGCGCTGCCCGCCAAGATCGACCGCCCCGCCGGCGTCGTTCGCTTCTCTGGCCGCAAGTGGGTGACGAGGGGCAGGGGCAGGGAGCCAGCACGCGTGGAGTTACGCGCTGTTTTGCACAAAGTTGTGGTGCAGGAGGGAAGAGGTCCACCGCGCTGCAGTTTGCACAGGGCAGGCACGCCGGGGCTGCACGTCGCGTGTGCAGCCTCCCTGGCTCCACCCCCTTGCCTTTCCCCCCCCCCCCCCCCCCCCCACCCCCACCCCCACCCCACCCCACCCCACCACCACCACACGCACGCACGCACGCACGCACGCACGCACGCACGCACGCACGCACGCACGCACGCACGCACGCACGCACGCACGCACGCACACACCACTCACCCCCGGGTTGCCATACCAACAGGGGCCCGGAGGAAGCGCTCGACAACTGGAGCCGCAACATCGGCAAGCTGCTGGGGCTGGTGGAGAAGACGTGCCAGCAGGTGGGCTGCGGGAAGGCGCTGCCGCTGCGGCCAGCCACGATAGATACCCTCCAACCTGCCCCGCTCCATCTGCACTTGCCAGCATTGCCGCCTGCCAGTTGCTGCAACAAAACATGCGCGTCCTCTTGGCCCTCCTCTCTGCTGCAGATCCAAAAGGAGTCTATGGTGCACCGCGTGCCCATCGGCGCGAAATGAGGCGCGCCCCCTGGCCGGCGTCGCCCGTCTTGCACGGCTGTCGCGGCCTGCATGCAGGCGCCGCAGCCGCCCGCCTGCCCCTGCCGGGCTAGTGCCCGTCGGCCTGTGTAATATGCTCCCCTTCTTTGGACAGGACGCCATTGCTGTGCCAGCAGGGGCGGTGCAGCGTCTGAGCTGCCCGGGGGCGCGCTGCCTGCGCCGCCCTCCTGCAGCAGCGCTGCTGCACGTCCCTGGCCCCGGGTTGCCAGACTTACAACGGGGGGCAGTCAAGAAGCGTACAGAGGGTGAATCGTACAGGGTGCCTTCTATGCAGCCCGGGGGCGTGCACAGCGGGCACCGGAGCGGGCGGTCGGTGCGGCAGGCAGGGCGGTCAACTTGGACGGGCGCGGCTTGGTACAGTGCTCAGGGCGCCAGGTAGGGCGTCATGCGGGGCAGCAGGTAGGAGGCTGCCATAAGGCCGGTCGCGCCGGCAAACACGTACAGGTAACGCAGGGAGGCTGGAGGCAGGCAGGGGAGCAGGCAGGAGGGTCGGGGCGGGGCAGGTCTAGGACCAGGGGCATGGGAGGTCCGGCCTGCGGCGGCCCGGGCTGTGCAGCGGAGCAGGTGCGCCGCGTGCACGCGCGGAACCGCATCCCGCCAAACCCTGGACCCCCCTGCTCTGAACGGGAAGCGACGCAGGCGCGGCGGGGCGCCTCACCTTTGCTGAGAAAGTGCTCCGCCTGCATGGACTGCTGCTGGTCGCGCAGGTAGCTGCGCAGCGGCTGCCAGGGCACAACGAGCACGCCTGCGGCAGTGGGAGGGAGGGAGGGAGGGAGGGAGGGAGGGAGGGAGAACACACAGTGGTTTAAAAGCGCACACGCTGCATGCCCCCAGCCGGCAGCCCAGGCATGCACGCACTCCATAATGGTCGATCATTCACCCATCGAACCAGCGCTGGAGCACAAACAGGTGCCACAGATGGTACCGATGCGGTGCATTGCAGCAGCACAAACTGCTGGCTCACGCACAGCGCACGTGTTCGACCCCCTCACCCCCGTTTGTCGGGTCCTCAACAGGCGTCAGCCCCTGCTGCAACAGCAGCTCGCGCACCGCCTCCTTCAGCACGCCGCCACGGTCGCCCCTGCTGTGCTGCCCCACCCCGGTGATGATGCACAGCGCCGGCGGCGTGAATCGCTCCTTGTGGGGGGGAAGCCGTGCCGGCGCTGCGCCTGCTGCGTGGAACGCGCCTGCAGGGGCTGCCGCTGCTGCCGCCGCGGCGGCAGCGGCAGCCACCTCGCTGGCCGCCTGCGCTGCCGCGTCTTCCTCTTCATCTTCTTCTTCTCCTGCTGCTGCTGCGCCCTCTGGAGGCAGGCCCCAGTCCCGGATGGGCAGGGCTGCCGGCAGGGGCGCTTGGCCGCCTGCTGCCCACGCCGCCTCCCACCCTCTGGCCTCGACCGCGCTGCTGCCGCCGCTGCTGCCAGCTCTGCTGTCGCCTCTTCGGCCGGTTGTATTTGCGCTGCCGCCACCGCCACTGCCGCCGCCACTGCCGCTGCCACCGTCGCCTTCCTCTCTGGCTAGGGCGCTCAACAGGTCGGCTGCCACCGCCTGCTGCTGCGCGCGCAGCCGCTGGCGCTGGCGGTTGAGCTCGCGCTGCGCCGCGACCACAGCGTGCCGCTCCTCCCGCTCGCGGTGCCACTCTCGCTCCATGCGCTCCACCTCTCCTTCCAGCTCTCCTGCCTGCAGCACCAGGCTCTCCAGGCGGCGCAGCAGCACCATGCGGGCAGCCGCCTGCGAGCTTCCGTGCAGGTCCAGCCAGAGCAGTTGGCGCAGCTGCAGGCCCCGTTCCTCTGCTGGGGCAGACCCGCCGCCGCCGCCGCCGCCGCCGCCGCCATTGCCCAACACCCCCAGAAAGGAGCCGAAGGGGGTGTGGGAGGAGGCCAGGCTGGCGTCGATTTCAAGGGGCAGCTGGCGGTGCTGCCGCAGGCGGTAGGGCAGGCGGGAAGAAGGCGGCGGCTCTGCCGCCGCCGCGCCCGCGCCCGCGCCCGCCGCCGCCCCTGCGCTGTCGGGCGCCTCATCGCTGCCGCCCTGGTCCTTCCCCGCCGACGCTGCGCCGTCCTGGGCAGCGCCCGCTGCTGCTGCTGCAGCCGCCTCAGCCTGCTGCAGGCCCTGCCGCTCCTGCTGCTGCTCCCACCGCTGGCGCAGCTGGCGCGCCTCTGCCACCAGGTCGGCCGCCAGCGTGGGGTGGCTGGCAAACGCCAGCGCCAGCACACGCTCGGTGCAGTCGTCGGGCACCACGCCTGCGTGGGAAACAGGAGGCGCCACCGCGGGAGTGGACCGCCAATAGGGATGGATCTGCTGGACCCACCTGCACCTGCACCCAGCATCTGCTCCCCCTGCCCTGAAGCTGCTTTGCTCTCCCCCACACCCGCTCTGCTCCCACAAGCGCTGCTCTGCCCACCTGCACCCAGCATCTGCTCCCACACGTTGTATGCTGCGTCCACGCTGCCCGCCCGCCCAAAGGCCCCCAGCAGGGAGTTCCACACGGGGAGGTCTGGGACCACCCCCGCCTGCAAGCGGGGGGAGGGCAGCAGGCAGGGGCGGGGGTGGGGCAGCAAGTCGGACATGCGCAGCCGGTCGCATTGCAGAGAACACGCTGCACGCCACAACCAATTGTTACGCCGCATTCCGCCAAGCACCACACGCCTGCAACCCGCACCCTGCCGTCTCATCCCGAGGCTTGCCTGCGGCACCAGCCGCTCGACCACCTCGGCGGCGAGCTGCGGCTGCCGCGCGTCCCCTCTCCTCTCTGCACCCACCGTCCGCCCCTCCCTGCACGCCCCGCGCACCACCCCGCCCTGCTGCACCACCCCACCTGCGGCATCAGTCGCTCGACCACCTCGGCGGCGCGCTGCGGCTGCCGAGCCCGCCCGCAAGCGGAGACGAGTATGGAGAAGGTCCAGGAGTGGGGGCGGGTCCCAGCTGCCAGCATGGCACGGTAGGTGGCGAACGCAGCGTCCGGCAGCGCCGCCTTGGCCTGGTGGGGGGGAGGGGGACGGCGGGCGGGGATGGCGGCGCGAGCGTCTCAGGGGCGGGAAGGGCTGCGGTGCGGTCGCCTGCAGTGTGGACGCCTGCAGCGTGCGAGCTTCCATTTGTTACCCGCGCTCCTTTGCACCACGTGCCGCATGCAACTGCCGTAATGACACAAACAATATTTTTTTTCAATTTCTTTCTGCTTTCAGTGGATCAGTCACCCGAGCCTCTTTGCTTCACCTGGCAGTCCATCAGGTTGTGCCAAAGCACCTGGTTGGGCGTCAGCCCCGAGGCCTGCAGGTCCGCAAACGCCTCCGCCGCCAGGTCGGCGTGGTGGTGGGGCAGGTCGTAGGGAGGGTGCTCCGCCTGCATGGCGAACGGGGCGTACGGCAGGGGTGTGGCTGCCCTGTGAGAGGCGGACCCACGCTGTGCGCTTTGCGTATCTGCTGCCAGGGCGGCGGTGGGGAGGTGGTGGGGCGGGTCGTAAGGGAGGGCAGGTGGCCCAAATGCAGGGAGAGAGGGGGAGGGGAGGCGCCGTGCAGCCCTCCGGGCGCATGCAGCAGCGCCTGCGGCGCCGACCGTCGCCGCCCGCATGCCCAGCTACCCCTGGCTCACCCTGGAGAGCGCTGTAATGACTGCGCTGTAGGCGTACAGATCCAGGGGCAAGGCGTCCAACCGGAGCTCCGTAGCCAGATGCTCAGCCTCTGCCGCCACCTCGGCCTGCCGCGCCTCCAGCCGCGCCTGCCAGCGGCGCTGCTGCCCCTCTGCGCCCTCCATCGCTGCGCCATCGCCGCCGGTGGAGGCTGCGTCGGGGGCTGCGACGGGGGCCGCGCCGCGGCCCTGCCGCCGCAGCCGCCGCTGCTGCTGCCGCTGCTGCTGGGACGTGGCCGCCGCCGCTGCCATGTGCCCGGCCTCGCCCGCACGTGCCCGTGCCGCCAGCTCCGGCCTGCGGCGGCGCAGCTCGAGATACAGGGCCCACACCTTGTCTGCCTGCCTCAGCCGCCCGTACATGCTGAGCAGCATGGGCAGCATCCAGTGCTGCATAGAAGAAGACTACGGTGAGCGGCCGACAGCTGAGGGGGGGAGAGAAAACCGGCAGGCCAAGGGGACCCGAGGCAGGAGCACGGTGCCGGTCCCAGCTCAGCCCAACTGTAAAGCTTAGGTGTGCACCCGTGCACCCACCTGCGCTTGGCCGCCCTCTTGCATGTAGCAGCGATAGAAGTGCTCAGCCTGAGCGGCGTGGTTGACTTTGACTCGCTCCTGAAGAGGGAAGGTGGGCGGAGGAGGAGGAGAGGGAAGGTGGGTGGAGGAGGAGGAAGGATCGTGATCAGCCAGGGGCCTGGGGCGCAGCACTCGCGCAGCTGGTGGCAAGCTGTGCTTCCCGGCTTCCCGTTGATGCCTCGCACCTTGAACCGGCTGCACAACTTGGCCAGCCGGCTGGGGGGTGCCATGTGCTGCGTGGGTGTTGCTTGCCTTCGAGGCCACCTGCTGCCGTTGCCGTCGGTGCTGCCGCCACCGCTCGCCACCGTCGCCAGCCCGGCCGCTTGAGAGAGCGGAGCGGCCGCCGGCTGCGTCAGAGCGCCACTTGCTCCCTCACGAACCGCAAGGGCAGCCCAAGCTGTGCGTCTGCGGCTAAGGCGGCGCGCCACGCCGGCCATCGCGCGCCCGTTTACACAACTTGTGGCTGGCGCGGCATAAACACATGATAGTCCGCACACAGAACTTCGTGCGATCGATGAAGCGTGGGTTGGGGGAACCGAACGTGCTCAGCAGTGCACAGCACGCCGCCGCCAGCGACGCCGCCAGTGCTGAGTTTCAGAGTTTGCATACCACCACGCCCTGCCAGTGCATTGTCACGAGCGCTAACTCCCCCGTCCTCTTCTCGAACACCATTTTCGCGCGTAGATTCACGCACTGCCCACTGAACAGACACTTCTGCAGCTTGAAGCCGCTGGTCGCGGCTGCTTCTCTGCTGAGCATCTGCGCAGGAGGGAGGGCGCTGGTGATGCAAGCTCGCTGGGGCGATGAGGGCTGAGTGGTGGGGGGTGGCGTGGGCAGGAGGCGGTAACAAGGAGTCGGCCTGCATGAAGGGAGGCGGACGTGAGCGGCGGTGCGGCCACGAGTCAGCGCCGCATCAGACTTGGCCCAGACAACCAGGCCGCCTTCGTCTGCCGGCGCTATGCTCTCACTGGCGCGCTCTACGACCCTTGCATCTCGCTTTGCAGCGTCCCACCTCGCGTCCAAGGCCTGCCTCCAGCCCGCCGCCTGGCGTGCGTTTGCAGCGGCGCAGCTCCGCCTCCCCTCCTTCCACACCTCGCCAGCCCTCCCAGCCGACATGGGCGACAAGCAGCCGCAGGGCATGGCCACCAAGGGTGAGCGACAGGCGGGGCGGGCGGGCGGCAATCTGGCGGCAGCGAGGGGCATCGCCGCCCACCGGCCTGCATCGTGTGCATGGCTTCCTCCCACCAGCCGGCTGCGGTCTGCGTGCTGACGATTCTGTGCTCCCCCCACAGGCATGCCGGAGGGTCCTGAGATTCCTGACAAGAGCCAAGTGGACACTAGCCAGGTGGGAGGCAATGGCAGGTGCACGCCCCCAGCCGTGCTTGCGCGTGAACTTCGCCGCCACTGCCCTGCTGTGTGCGCCGCCGCCGAGCGCCCCCCACCCCCCCACCCACCCACCCACCCCCACCATCCACCCACCCACCCACCCACCCACATCATCCCTCATTCCGCACGCACCGCAGAAGGCCGGCGGCCAGCCGGGGCTGCAGCGCGACATGCAGGCGCAGCCCGTGTCGGACAAGCTGCCCACGCAGCACGGTAGGGGAGGGTTGACGGGGGCTCGCCCCCAGGCGCTGCTTGCGGGGCCGGGGGCGCACTGACTGCTTGATGAGGGGGTGGATGGGACGGGATGGGGAGAACGAGCGTGGGGCAGGTGGCTTGCCGGGTGAACGTGCCCATCACAACCTTGCGTTCCTCTGAGCACCACCGCCTTCAGGCGACCAGGATGTGCTGACGCTGGAGGCGTACAAGGGGGTGGGCAAGTTCCGGGGCAAGGTGCGCAGCCGCTGGCTGCTGCTGCGGCGTTCCGTGGGTTGCTGCGCACCCCTTGCATGCCCCTGGATGCTCGATGCCCCCTCCCTGCCGGCGCCTTGCTTGCAGCACCCTGCCGCCAACCCTGTTCATCGGCTAGATGGCTCCCACCCACAGGCGGCAGCGTACCCGACGGGCGCTTCTGGCGCGGTGCCGCACTACCGCCGGCCAGCCGCCGCACCACAGAACCCGTCCCTACAACCTCCTCCCGCCTCGCTCCCTCACCCAACCAACAACACAGGTGGCCATCGTGACTGGCGGCGACAGCGGCATTGGTCGCTCCGTCGCGCTGCTGCTGGCCAAGGAGAGCGCCAAGGCGGTGGCCATCGTGCACCTTCCCAAAGAGCAGCCGGTGAGCAGTACAGTTCAGTGCATGTCTCAGGGTTCAGCGCTCAGCGTTGGCAGCACGTGGAGGTCGGCTAGGGGCAGGGTGCGACCAGCAACAGCGCCAAGGCTGTTGTCCGGCAGATGCCAAAGGCTCCATCGTGCATCCGCCCAAGGGGCAGCCGGTGGGTGGCACGGCCGGGCCTGCCGCCGGTGGTGCCGCCGCTGCCGCCGCCGCCGCCGCCGCTGCTGCTGCTGCTGCTGGCATCGCGGTCGCCCACCTCGAGCGGCCGTCGCACCGAGCGCTGCCTCCGATGCTGTCACTCGTGCTGCCGCATGCCCGCCCTCCCCATTGGCAGGACGCCGACGAAGCCAAGAAGCTCATCGAAGCAGAGGGGGTTGAGGCGATGTTGATCCCAGCAGACCTCTCCGAGGGCGAGGAGGCCTGCCGCTGCATCGTCGAGCAGGCAAGGCGGGGCGGCGTGGAGGGGCAGGGGCGGCATGGAGGGGCAGGGGCGGCGTGGAGGGGCAGGGCGGCGTGGAGGGGCAGGGCGGCGTGGAGGGGCAGGGCGGCGTGGAGGGGCAGGGCGGCGTGGAGGGGCGAGGGCGGCGTGGAGGGGCAGGGCGGCGTGGAGGGGCGAGGGCGGCGCGGAGGGGCGAGGGCGGCGCGGAGGGGCGAGGGCGGCGCGGAGGGGCAGGGCGGCGTGGAGGGGCAGGGCGGCGTGGAGGGGCAGGGCGGCGTGGAGGGGCGGGTGGGCGATGGGGAGGGCAAACCGAGCAGGAGGCATTCATGCCTCCATGTCCTCGCCCACACGCAACGTGCCCCCCTGGCTACCCCCACATCCTTCCTCTCGCTCTGCCAACCCACCCACCCACTCACGTCTCGCCTGCAGGTGGTCCAGAAGCACGGCCAGATCAATGTGCTCATCAACAACGCTGCCATCCAGGTACTGCATGTACTGCATGTACTGCATGTACTGCATGTACTGCGTTGTGCAACAGCAGCTTTACACTGCGCCGGTGCAGCAGCTGTGCAGCGGTCGTGCCAGCCTTGTAGTGCCACAGCAGTCCGGCGGTCGTGCCAACGTGCAGCAGCCTCGGGTCAGCGGCGTCGCATGACCGCTGCGTGCGAACTGTGTGCCGTGGGTCATCGTTCTCCTACTCCTTGCTCAACACGTTGTGCAGTACATCGTGCCTTCCATCACCGAAACCACCCCCGAAATTGTGGAAGACACCTTCAAGTGAGCCCCCCGCCTCTGGCAGCAGGAGGGCCCGGCGGCGGGCGCGGCGGCGGGGGAAGCAGCCAGCTCGAGCGCCCATCCAACGCCGACGCCGGCATCAGCCTGACATGCAGCACTCGCGCTACGGTGCCTCCTCCCCCTTCCTATAGAACCAACATATTCCCACTTTTCTATCTCACAAAGCATGCGGTGGGTGGGGGTGCAGTGTTTGGAGCGGGGTGGCCCAGTTCCGGCATGTCAGGATGGCCGTAGAGGGACCCCTGCCCGACCGGCCTTCGTCAGTGCTGCTATACCCGGCGCGCCCTTAATCCTGGCAGCAGTGCGTTGTGAATGTGTGGCACACACGATGCGCTGCCGCCACAGTGCCACCCCGCTTCCGCGGCTGACTGACCCGCCCGCATGCCACCCACTGCCGCCTTGCAGGTGCCCCACATGCCGCGCGGCTCCGCCATCGTCAACAGCACCTCTGTCACCGCCTACCAGGGCTCTAAGAGCCTCCTCGAGTATAGGTGAGGGGCTCTGAGAGCCTCCTCGAGTATAGGTGAGGGGCTCTAAGAGCCTCCTTGAGTATTAGGTGAGGCCTCAGCAATGGGCCAGCAAGCAATTAGCAGGGCCTGCTGCGGGGCAGGGCTGGTGACGCCGCAGCACTCCCCGGCAACTAGTGCAGCGCAGGGGCAGGGCGGGCTGTGCACGGCATTGCGCCCGATGGCTCTTTTCGGCATGCCTCTCGTCTGCCACAGCTGGCGGGTGCTGGTTGCGCTGACGTCACCTGGCCTGCAGCCCGGCACGCTCCAATGACAGTCGGGGCCCTCGCCCACCCCCCTCTGCCGTGCTGCAGCGCCACCAAGGGGGCCATCGTGGCATTCACTCGTTCCCTGGCCGGCCAGCTGGCGCCGCAGGCGAGTGGCTTTTCATCTCCTGCCCGGCTCCGCAGGCCTTGCTGGGCGAGGACAGCAGCTGCTATGCCGGTGCTGTGGCGCTGCAAGTGTTGCTCCAGGCGGCCGGCAAAGCGAGGTGCACACTTACCGACAAGCCATCGGGCACCAACCGACACCGCCTGCACATGTCTTGCCTCACGCCACCCCTTTGCCTCACCCACCCGCAGGGCATCCGAGTGAATGGAGTTGCCGCCGGGCCGGTGGGTGGCATGGGGCAGCGCTGTGCAGCCGTGTGCCCTGCAGTCGTGCCTACACGCCTGCGTGTCCTGCACGCCGCAACCTGGTCGCTGCTGCGCCGGCCCTGCTGCGCCCCGCTGACGTCACAGGGCTGACGCGCGGCGCGCCCGCCGCGCCCGCCGCGCCGCGCCCCAGATCTGGACGCCCCTGCAGGCGGCCTCCCGCTCCCCAGAGAACCTGGAGCAGATGCTGGAGGGCATGAGGGACTCGTCCCCTCCCCTGGGCCGCATCGGGCAGGTGTGCTGCGCCCGCTGTGGTCTTGTTGTTCACTGCCGCCGCGCCCGTGGCTCTCTCGCTGCCCTGCCAGATCTGGACGCCGCTGAACCCGGCGTCGCGAGACCAGGAGAATCTGGAGGGGTGGCTGTCAAAGGAACCGCCGCTGGGCCGCATCGGGCAGGTGGGGAGGACGCTTCCCGCGCACTTGCTGCCGCTGCCGCTGCTGCCGCCGCTGCCGCTGCACCTGCTGCTGACGACGGCGACCCGCTGTCGCTCCCGGTGTCGCACCCCACTGCCGGCTCTGCACGTTCCACTGCCCCCCGTCCTCTGCCGCCTGGGCTGCTGGAGCTCACGCTATCCCACGGGACCTCTGACCGGCTCCTCGTGGAGTCGGTATGTGGGCGCCTGATTGCTTGTCAATGATCGATTGAAGGGCATTTCAACTAATCCCCCGACCTCTGCAGCCCATCGAGGCGGCCACCTCCTACCTCTTCCTTGCCGGCCAGGAGTCCTCCTACATGACCGGGCAGGCAAGCTTGTGCAGCGCGGGTACTGCTGCCCGGCAGCAGAACCCGAGGGAGCTGTGCTGCTGCTGCTGCACACCGGCTGGCGGCCCCGCCTGTGCCAGCCTCGACCCCCTGCGTGTCAGTAATCACGCATGCACTCGTGCTTTGCCTCCGTTGCAGGTGCTGCACCCCAACGGAGGCTACGTCGTCAACGGTTGAAGGGTTTAGGTGGCCCGGCAGCCCCGTGGCGCAGACGGCGAATCAATCACAGCCCCCCAAAGCAGCGCCGGCGGGCGGCGCGTGCCTGCAGCGCGCGAGCCCGGCCCCGCCGCCCGCGTGCACGACCCCCACTCATCGGTGCAGCAGGCAAGCCATTACAAGTTGACGAATCCAGCAGACAAGTTGTTGTTGTGTACAGCGTTTGCCTGCTCTCACACACTCGAGCAGTTGATTTGTTAGCACAGCCGTTCACTCGAGCACCCAAGACTTGGGCCAGACAGGGCCAGGGCCAGGGCTCACCTCTCGCCAGCGCCGCAGCCTCCCGCAGCATCCACTGCTGCCGCCGTTGCGCCCAGCGCCGCTTCCGACAGCTTCGCCTGCAGCGCCGCCAGCGGGGAGCTGCTGCCATCTCCTACGACGCTCCGCTTGCTGCTGGCCGCAGAGGGCAGGCTGGCAGCAGCGGTGACTGCGGGCGCCGCCTCTGCCGTGCTTGCTGCCTCTGCCAGCTCAGCAATGGCCTGCAGCATCTCCTTGGGTGCATCGTCCTCCAGAATATCCGCGTCTGTGTCTGGCAGCGGGGTGTGCAGGGCCGCCTCCAGCATGGCACACACCCAGTCGAGAGAGCCGCCCGCCGCGCCGCCCGCCTGCTTGCTGCTGCGCCGGCTGGCCGAGCCGTCGCCGCCTGCCGCAGCGCGTGCCGCTGCAGACGCCGCGCGGCTACTGCGCGGCGGCAGGTTGGAGCCGCGCCGGCTGCCAGCCGCGCTGCCCACAGCGCTGCCGTCCTGCTGGGCCTGCTGCGCCAGCGCCAGCTCAGAAGTGATTGCCTCCAGGTGCCTCTCCAGCACGGTGTTGCGCAGCGCCGCACGCTGCGTCGCCCCCAGCACAGCGGTGTCCAGCTTGCACTGCATGCCGTCGCGCTCCGACTGAACCTGCAGGGAGGGGGTGGCCAGGGTGGGAGCGGCAATCAGGTCCAGGCACGGCTTGAAGGCATCGCAGTGGCGCTGGGCGGATTCGGGGTGCGCTCCCCCAACCCCCCAGCCCCCCTACAGAGTGTCCTCCCCTCAAACCCCCTCAGCGCCGCCCTCTCACCCGCTCCAGCCGCTGCTGCGTCACCTCCAGTTCCCACTCCAGCGCGCGCCCCCGCTTCTCCGCCGTCGCCAGCCGCGCCTTGGCAGAGGCCAGGGCGGCGCGGTCCCGCTCCGCGCCCGCCAGCGCCGCTCGCAGCTCCTCCGCCTCGTCAACCGCCTGAGGGAGGGGGGTACGCGGGGGGGGGGGGGGGGGGAGTTGGCCCTTTCAGGGAGACAGGGGCAAGCTGACAGGCTTGCAGCTGCCGTACATTTCAGCCAGCTGCCTTGCGGACAGCACCTACCATCGGTTGCTGCTGTCAGCACGCCGCCTTACGCAAGGCCCTTTACGCATGTGATAATTCACCTCACCCCACCCCACCTGTGCCAGCGGCTGCGCCAGCCGCTTGTTCTCCCGCACCACGTCCCCCACCAGCTTTTCGCGAGCCGCCTCTGCCGCCTTCATCTCCGCAATCTCCTCCTGCGCAGCAGCAGGGAGAGCCGGCAAGGGCAGGCCGGGAGTGAGCACAACGCACGCAGCGCAAGCGCACATCCACCAGTGCCGGTCGCCGCATGCGCTTTGCGTGACGTCCATGCTGCACGCCATGCACGCTGCACGCTGCATGTCAGGCATCGAGCAAATGCACGCCCTGCGCCGCCCCCACCTTGAGAGCTTTGATGAGGTCCAGGTTGGCGCGGGTGACGCCTGCGTAGTATGCCCGCATGTCTGCGTACGCTGCCTCGTGGCGCGCCATCAGCGCCGCGATGTGCGCGCTTTTGGACTCCTCCAGGGCCGCCAGGTCTGAATGTTAGTGTTGATGGGAAACGATGTATGGCAGGGGCGAGTAGCGTACGCGTGCATAAAGATGGCCAGGCCCCACTGCCTCTGCCCCAACCACTGCCACATCAATCCCTGTCATCCTCCAATGCAGCTGCAGTTTGACGCTCTCCACCTCCTCGTGCAGCACCCAAAGCAGCAGCAAGCACGCACGCTGCACACGCTTGGTGCTCAAGCCTACCTGCTGCGTAGTGCTCCTCCGCCGCCTGGTGCAGCCCCCGCAGCTGCTCCTCATACTTGGTCTGCACGGGTGGTGGGGAGGACAAGAAGTTGGTTTATGGGAGCGATATATTCGCTCTTGTGGCAGTGCACTAATCCAGCATGCTGCGCAGCACATCCTTTTCCCGCCCACCCACCTGGATGGCGCGCGCCTGCGCCTCGAACTCCTGGCGCAGCCGGCTGACCTGCTTGGCGTTGTCCAGCCTGCATTGCCAGGCAGTGACAGGGCAGGGGGGGAGGGTTGCGGCGGGGCGGGGCGGAGCAGGGTGCTGTTACCAACTGTCACCACCTCCTGCACGACGTGCCGCCCTGCGATTCCCTGCTGCGATTGCACAGTCAACTCCTGGTCGGCACCCACGCTCCCCGCCTGCCCAGTCTCCTTGTGCCCATCCGTCTCCGGTGCACCCGACACGTCGCCGCACCCACCTGAACTGCTTGATCAGCTCCTCGCTGGACAGCTCCTGCTCGCGCACGTGCTGCTTCAGCCGGCGCTTGTCCTCCGCCAGCTGCACCTCCTGCGAGTTGTAGACCTCCGCCTGCAGCAACAAGGAGGTGTGCGGTCATGAGTCCACTGTACCGGTGCTTTCATGAGTAGCCTGCACGCCCGCCCGCATTGATGGACGGGTGGGGAAGTGCAGCAGGCGGCGACAGCTAGCGAAGCTGCCCGGTCAGAGTCTCGTGGCAGGCTGCACATTGCTGTGACGGCTGCACCTCGTCATCCTCCCTGCCCGGCCCTGTCTGGCCACCCCCCCTGTCGCCTGCGACTTGAGCGCTGCCTCGCCCTGCGCCTTGAGCCGCGCCAGCCCATCCTGGTGCTCAAACAGCAGGTGCTTCACGCGCTGCTTGTACACCTTGAGCTCCAGCGCGTGGCGGTCCTGCGGTAGAGGTGGCGCCAGGGTGACGGCATAGAAGCGGGTGCTTCACGCGCTGCTTGAACATGTACACCCCCAGCTGCACCCCAAATCGACACATGCAGGGGCAATCCACGACGCGGGGCGACAAAGCAGCGGCGGGGCACGGCTGCGCATGCGCATCCGCCACCACCACCCAGCGTCTGCTGCTTGCGGCAGGCGTGCCTCCTGCCGCGTCGGCTCTGATGCCTTTTGGCTTCGACGACAGTTAACTTCATGTAACGTTTGCATGCACGCACTTCGTTCCCAGCCGCACCTGCACCTCCTCCAGCTCCCTGTCCTTGAGGCGCAGCTCCGTCTTGCGGTCGCCCAGCTCCCGCTTGGTGACGTCCCAGAAGTTGTGGATCTTGTCCTGCGGCAGGTGGGTGCAGGCAGGTAAATGGTGGGTGCGGGCGGCGCGCCGCCCTGCACTGCCTGACGAGCGTGCGCACCGGCGTGCACCGGCGTGCTTGCCCTCGGCCCCGGCAATCCGCCTGCCGCACCCGTTCCAGCTGCATGTAGTTGCGCGCCAACTCCTCATTGCGCAGGTTGCGCTCCAGCGCCTCCGCCTTGTTCTTCAGCTCCTCGGCGGCGGCGGCAGGCGGCGGCGCAGCGGCGGCAGCGCGCTTGCCGCCGGCGGTGCCTGGGGCACCGCTGCGGGGCCGGTCCGCCGAGGTGGCCGGGCGCGCGCCAGAGGCCGGCCTGGACTGCAGGGAGGGGCGAGAGCGACAGTCAACCCAAGTCGTGGCGCGGTCCCACACAATTCAGCGCGCGAAAGGCGTGCGCCGCGCTCACCGAGGTGGCAGCCTTGGGCGGCATGGCGACGGCGCGATGAATGTCGATACGCTGGAGGGCGGCAGTGCTCAGTGAATTTCCTCGCTGGCGCCAGCGCCGTCGGCGGCAGGCGCCGTCTGCCCATTTGGGTCTCTGAGGCTTCCCCCTACTGCGTCAGTCTGATTCGGCAAGGAATACTCCCATGTTCTTCTGGCCACGAGTGTGGCAACGACCTTGTGGGCGACGCTGTGCACTCGGCGGCGGCGGCGGCGGGGCACCAATTGAGCTTTGCAAAGCTCACGCCACTGCCTTCCAACCCCGCGCCGTATCAAGCTCGATTGGCGCCACCTTCCCAACCACGTAGCTTCGAAGGGTGGCTGACCCCTGCTATTTTGCCCCTCTCAATACACAGTACCAGCCAGCGGCTTGGCTTCATCATCGCCCAGATGCAGTGTTCGGCGTGCTGCAAGTGCTGCGTCAACTTGAAATAAACGTGGCGCCTCTCTGTCCGTGGTGGTGCTTCTGCCGTAGGGCGGCATGGCGGCACCAAAGAAAAGCGCGCTCTTTGATGCCGTCTCCCGCTGCGAGGTGGCGAACGTGCGGGCGCTCTGAACCCGGAGTTGAGCCAGCTGCGCTTCATCGTTCCTCATGAATCTGGAAGCAGCTTTACCCCTCTCTTGAACGCCGTGGCGCTTGCAGGCCAAGCCAAGGTGCCCTTCCCTCCGCAGCCGCCGCCGCCGCGCCGCCGAGCGGTGCCGCTGCAGTGCCTCAGGGCAGCTCGACACTAGGGCCGTAGCCTCGCACGTTTCCCGGGCACGCTGTGAACATCAGTGATGCTTGCTCGCAGGTGTGGCAACCTGAAGTGGGGCACTGGAAGGTGGCGCGCTTGGAGGTGGCGCGCATCCTGCTCGACACCGTCCTGTCTCTGGACCCCGCCGCCAGCGACGCCCAGCTGGCTGCCTCCGACGGTCACGGGGACAACCGGCTGCACCTGGCGGCCTCCTCCTGGACGCCTTACCGGCCAGAGCACGCCGCGCTCGCGGAGCGGCTGGTGCCAGCGCTGCTGGCGGCTGCGCCGGCAGCGCTGGCGCAACGAGTGGGGGCCGACTACAAGATCCTGTGGCAGTCCGCTGACGGCAGCACCCCGGCGCACCTGGCCGCCATCACCGGCAGCATGTTCCTCGAAAGGCTGATCGACAAGGGGGCAGACCTGCAGTGAGTGCCAGCACATCAACACATGCGCACGCTGGCCGGGCCTTGCAGTCGCGGGGGCTGGCAGGGGCTGTGCAGCATCCACCGGTGCGCCATGTGAGGTGCAGCACATCTGCGGGGCTGTGCCACGCGTTGCGCCCTTGCGGAGCAGGCAGCTGCGCCCAATGTGCCAGCATGTGAGCAGGCCCGGTCCACTCGTGGTGTGCCGCTGCAGGGCCAAGGACGGCTTTGGACGGACGCCCCTGGAGGCTGCAGTGATGCAGGGCGAGCCCGCCACTGCTGGGCTCTTGCTGGAGCAGCTGCAGCCGAGCGAGGGGCCGCCGGGCCTGCTGCTGCTGGCGGCGCAGGCGGTGAGGCTTGTGAGGCAAGGCAGCGGCGCATGGGATTCTGGGAGAGCAGCAGGCAAGGCTGGGGTGAGGTGGGAGGGGCGGCGCCTGCTTGCGAGTGTGCTGACAGCAGGCAGGCCGCAATGAGACGCCAGCCGCATCCTCCTGAAATCCCACCGCTTGTCCCCGCTGCTGCTGCAGCTTGATCGTGTAGCATGTGCTGGCCTCCGGGCTGGAAGGCACCTGGGAAATGCTGCTGCTGCCGCAGCAGCTGGCGCTGCGGGTGCTGCAGCTGCCGCCGGCGGCCCCGCCGGCAGCGGGCGGCGCGGCAGCCCCTGGCAGCAGCCGGCAGGCAGCGGGCGCCCACCCTGCTGCTGCTGCTGTTGATGCTGTTGCTGCTGCTGCTGGCAGTGGGGCGTCACAGCAGGGCAGCAGGCGCTGGCATGCAGGCTCGCCCGCCAAAGCGGCAGCTGGCGCTTCAAGAAGCACCACTGCGTCAGCAGCAGCAGCAGCAGCAGCAGCAGCAGCAGCAGGCCGGTGAGCTCGAGGTGGTAGACTTGTTCGGCGACGATGAAGAGGTGGCAGCGCTGGGGGCGGCACCAGCAGCAGCAGCAGCTGCTGCAGCAGGGGTACCAGCTGTTGCAGCGGCAGCAGATGCGCCAGCCATGCCAACTGCTGCAGCAGAGGAAGTGGCAGCAGCTTCGAACATCGGCGACCTCCCCGCCGCTCAGCAGCACCACCACCACGCCGCCGCCACCGCCGCTGCCGCCGTCGCCGCCGCCGCCGCCGTCGTCCCCTCGGGCGCGCCGTCGGAGCGTCAGCTCCTGTCGCTGCGGGCGCTGCTTGAGCAGTGCTGCGCCGCTGGCCTCCTGGATGGCGGCACTGCGGCACACTATCGTGTGTTGTTCAGCCGTGGGTCGACGTCGGCACAGAGGAACGAGGAACTGGAGATGTTCTCAGGGCTGGCAGAGGCAGGGGAGCTGGCAGCCCTGGCAGGCTGCGTGCGCCTGGCTGTGCGGGTGGCACGCTGAGGCGGCTGGCAGCCTGGGCGCGCGGTGAGCTGGCTGCAGCTGGCTGCCCCCCCGCATGGTGGCAACAGCGGCGCGTGCGCAGCCACGGCTGCAGCCGAGTCGCTCGCCCGTTTGCTCTCCGTGGCCCTTTGTGTTTGCACACGGCCCCTCTGTACACCTCCTCGTCTGGTTCGTTGTGGTTGCTTCTGTGGTTGCTGACCGCCCATCCTGCCCCAACCGTCCCGCTCTCCCTGCAGCTTTCCTGCCTCCCGTTTGACCCTCAGAAGCGTGCCTTTATGACTGTTCTCTCCATCAATACCCGCAATCTGCCATACGGCTTGCCAGCGACACCATGCAAGGCTGCGCTCGCGCCGCCGGGCAGGGACACGGAAAGGGGTGCGCTCCCGCGTGGATGTGTCTGTGGTGTGGGCGCGCAGCAGCGCATGCAGGCTAGGGTGTGACGCAATCGCGGGCTGAGAGGTTTTGGCGCCGGTGCCAGGAGCAGGGGTGGCAGGGCACGCGGCACTAGGAGGCTGCCGGCCCAGCGGTTTGTGCTGTTCCGCCAGAACAGCAGGCCGCAGCAGGCGCATCCCCCGTTGTGTCTCTGCTGCCCCGTGCAATGATCGTCCCGCTGCCGTCTATCATCACAAGGGTTGCACGTCTCGTTGGGGCCCGTTGGCTGAACTACGCAGAGCCAAACCCTAGGACCTGAGGCAGTTTAGCCGAGCGGTAGTCGCTCGCCACCTGGCGTCGAGCGGTGGTGACCGCTCGGCGCCGGAGCTGCTCCTCAGGCACGTGAGAGCATCCCCCTTCCCACCAGGGTGCCGGCACGATATTTTGTAGGCGCAACACCTGCTCAGGACGCTGCACCAGGAGCGGGTGGGGCTCCCCAGAAGGCCTGGGGAGCAGCGACGTCATCGGCGTGTCGCCGCAAGCTGGCGGCCAGCGCCCCCAGCAGATCGCCTGCGCGGCCGCCGCCAGCGGGGATCACCAACAAACGCCCCGCTCCCTCCTGGGTTGTTCCACCTACATGTGCCACAAGCGTGACGCGAGCCACACGCGCTCTGCCATCAGCTCTGCCATAACTCGTTTGTAGTTAATAGACTCGCGCCTGGCCATCCGCAAGCACTCGGCCGTCTTCTGCTCGCCTGCGCTCCTTTACTCGCTTCTGCGACGCACAGCCCTCCAGCACTCGTTGCCCGGTCCTGCCCGGCAACGCCCCTCTGGGTTCCCGCTTCCCCGCACCTGCAAACGAACGCTACCTCGCTCTGTCGCCCCATTATCGTGCCGCAAACGTGTGAGTAACAGCGGCAGGGGTGCTGCAGCCCTTCACACGCAGCCACAGGCCGCGTTGACTGCCCTTGCTAAACCTGCGGCCCCTGCCCTCTCTGCAGCCCACAACCGCGCTCATCACCTGGAGGTGCATCAATGACCAGTTGCAGCCAAGGTGCGTTTGTGGGTGCGAGCGCACTTACAAGTATGGCGGCGGCGCCGCCGCCCGCCGCCAAGCTGCCGCCGAAAAGGGAGCTCCCCCTTGCGCGCAACTAGCCGTCGCCACCCCGCCGCCCGCAAGATCCTCACACGAATCCGAAGTTTGCGGCCGTCCCCGCCGTGTGCAGGCTGCGCGCCGGCGGTGGCACTGCCCACCAGCAGCGCCGCCAGCGCCGACACCAGCTGCAGCGCGCCGCCGACGCCCGCCGCCGAAGCCATGCTCGTGTCAAAGGTCCGTCCGGGCTGGCACCCAGCAGCAGTTGGTAGCAGCTGGGAGGAAGCCTGCATGCCGCTGGGCTCGGGGCAGCGGTGCCCACCGTAGCACCTGCGCCAGCGCCGTGCATCAACCGGCATCCGTGCACCGACCCGCGTGCTGCCCCCCCCCGCCCCCGGCTCGTCCTCTAGGTGCTGACGTATAGTGACGTGTCCACTGAGGTGGCGCGCACCGGGCGCATCGTGCTTCCTCGCATCCAGGTGCGGCATCGCAAGTGCAGCACAACGGGCGCAGCGTCGAGGCTGCGGTTGGCGTGCGGCGGCCGCGCTGTGGCGGCGGCGCGCTGTGGCGTGCGGGACGCAGGCGCATGGCCTGCGAGCGCGTCGTGGGTCGTCTGCCCCGCAGCGCCCCGCCTCCCTGCTCCTGCCTGCCCCTCATTTGCGCACCCACATCCCCCGCAACGACCGCTTGACCACCGACCACAGCTCCCTCCTCCCGCCACACACCCTTTCCTTCCCTGCAGGTGCAGCAGTGCCTCCCCGACCTGCTGCGCCTCTGCCAGGCAGAGCACGCGCTCGCCGCCGCGCGCGCCGGCGGCCCTGTCAAACTGAGCGTTGACCTGGCGGTGGAGGACGAGGCGGGGCGCAGCTGGGTGCTGCTCATGAAGACCTGGCAAAACGTGGTCAGCGGGGAGCACCGCCCCACGTTTGTGCTGGAAAACACGGGTGGGTGGTGGGCGGGCAGGGGGGCGAGGCAGCGGCGGCAGCAGGGGGACAAGCCGCGTGCACCATTGCTCAGCATGCATGCGTGCGGACCGCCACCCACCGGCACACCAAGCACCTTGCAGCACAACGACCACGCACTTTCTGACCCTTGCTGCCCCCCCCCCCCACCACACACCCTGCCCCCCACCACACACCCTGCCCCCCCCCACCCCCCACCACACCCACCCCTCCCCCTGCCCCACCTGCCGCAGCCGACTTTGTGCGTGCCAACCGGCTGGCCCAGGGTGACACTCTGGCCTTCTGCCCCCACCACGACCGCATGGTCCTGCGCACGAGCCTGCGCGCCGACCAGCTGCTGCCTCGCACGCTCAAGCGCGGCGCCGCCGGCGCCGGCGCCGCGGGCCCCGCCGCCAAGCGGCGCCCCTCGTCTGCGAAGGCGGTGGCGCCCGCCCTCACCCACACCCCCGGATGGGCCACCCCCGAGCCGGTGCTCGCCAGCAGCGGCGGCCGCAAGCGCCACGCCGCCAGCCCGCCACAGGCCTCGCCGTTTTGGCAGCCCGGCACCAGCCGCGCGGCGGAGGCCGCTGAAGCGCTGCTGTTCATGCACAGGTGGGTGTGGTGGGTGGGTGGGTGGGCACGGTAATGGGTGGGGGTGGTGAGCGGCACAGTGGAGGGAGGATGCAGACCGCAGCGTAGCCTGTCTTGCTGCTGCCCAGAGTGCACACAGGCGCACTCACCCGCACCTCCCCATCGCTGTGCAGCGCCGGCAGCGGCCTGGACAGCGGCGCCAGCGACGGCGAGCACGTGCCGCTCAGCGCCGGCCCCAGCCCAGCGGCCTCCCGCCCACCCAGCCCACCCAGCCTGGTTGCCGCCGGCAGGCCAGCGGTTCCCATCTGCCGCCCCATCCCCGTGCACTGCCAGCCGCGGCCCGCCGCCGCAGCATTTGGCGAGCTGCTGCCGCCGCCGCCGCCGCTGCGTGCGACGCGCGCGGCGCGGCCCGCTCTGCCCGCTGAGGCGCTGGCCCAGGCGCACACCTGGCTGTCTGCCATCCTGGCGCAGCAGCAGCAGGAGCGGCGATGGATTGAGCAATACAACGGCATGCTGCTGATAAGGGCGCTGCAGGAGAAGGAAGCAGGTGCGCCACATGGCGGGCCTCAACGCGTAGCACAGACCGCTGCCGCTGCCGCTGCTCAGTATGTATAGCATAAGAGCAGCTCATCTGCGGCGGAACTTGCTGGCCGCGGCGACATGCATGCCTGGCACCGCCGGCCGCCGCCCCCTCGTGCCCCCCTGCCGCCCTCGGCCTCCGAAAGATGCCTCCCCCCTCCCCGCACTGCTTACCTGGCATGCCCCATGCCCCTGTCTTCGTCCCTACGTCCTTCATCCCCCCCCATCTTCTTCCCTGCTTGCATGCCTGTCTGCCACCGAGCATGCGCTTGGCATGCATGCACAAACGTCTTCTTTCTACTTGCTCTCAATTCTTTGCCTCTCTCGTGTCCACCCCCTCTCTCCGCCCCGCCGGCGGCCGGCGTGCGCGCGCCTGCCCCCTTCTATCCAACCAAGCAAGCCGCGCCACGAAAACTCTGGGCCCACCTTTTCAACCAAAGCTTTCACCCTCTTCAGCCTCCCGCTCACACACAAACCTGGCTTTGCACCGCTCCATTTACTAGGAATGTCCCCATTCGATCCACCCCCGCCCCCCATTTGGTTTGCCACTTCCCTCGTGACTGCACCTGTCCTCCCCGCCCCCCGCGAATGCCTTGCTGCACTGCCGCCCGCACCCACCCCCCTCCCTACAGACACACACCTCGGCGCGTTCCCACCCTAGATCAGGTATCAACGCAGCACCCCGACACCGGCTGCCCTTGCCCCCACACGGCTTCACACCGACCAAATCCCACCCGTGGCAAACTGCCGTGCGCCCTCCTCCCGAGCGCCGCCTGTGTTTTCACAGCACCCGCCTGCCCCCCCTCCCCTTCGCACCCATCCACCCACCCCTGTTTGATTCATGCCTTTGAGCGATTATTGTAGCGATTCTGTGCACAAAGTCGAGAGAACCGCGGGAGGCTGGGCGACTGGGCGACGCAGTCTTGCCGCGACGCTAGGCAGCAGAGCGGCGATGGCTATGGCGGTGGCGTAGTCTTGTTCGTCCGCTTTACTTGCCGCTTCTCTGACTGCCGTACCTGTACGCAAACATCTCGCCTGTCGCAGTGTCTGTGAGCGCGGTTTCGACATGGCTGCACGCCCTGTGGACGGCTCATCGGCCGTAGTTCTCGGACCCACTCCTGGCCTGCCCGCAGAGCCTCCTCGGCAGCCGGGGCCGCACCATTTGCTGCGTAGCGAGCACCCGGCCGTGGAGCTCTCTTGCTCGTCTGCCCTTTTCACCGACCGGCCCAAGGTGGGTTGCATTTAGCGTATAGGATGGCAGGGGTGCTGTTGCAGGGACGCGCGTTGCTTGCAACTGCCGTCGCCGCCGCCGCTCTGCCGCCGCCTGCCCCCCCGCTCCCACCCGTTCCCACCCGTCTGTGCAGCCCGACGTGCTCAAGCTGCGCAAGCGGGTGACCGCCTGGCCGCTGGAGTTCACATTCAAGGTGAGCGCCATGTCGGGGCGGCGAGCGTGGGGGTCCAGAGGCGTGTCACCCTGGCTCGCCAGGCTGCCCACTGTCAGACACGGTACTAGTTTTGGTTGTTGTTTGTACGGTGGGGACTTCGTTTTGGAGCGCGCACCACGTCTGTTTACATCCACCGCCTCGCCTCTGATCTGCAGGCAGACTATCACACGGCAACGCGCGAATTCGCGTATGGGTTGATGTGCCGCGACGCGCTGGTGGGTGCCGCCGCAGCTCTCTCGTGGCAGGGCTGCAGGGCTGCAGATGTTTCAGGTGGCGCGTCGGATGCGGACGAGCTGACGACCGCGCGCGCCGACGGCGCCCAGCAGCAGTCCCGAAATCACTGACAAAGCTTTTTGCGACGCACCTGCTGCGCCAGCCGGGCTGCTGTGCCGGGCTGCTCGCTGTTGCACGTCCCCATGCCGGTGCCCGCCGCGCAGCAGCAGCCAACCACCCCCCCTTCACCTTGCCCCCTTCACCTTGCCCCCTTCACCTTGCCCCCTTCACCTTGCCCCCTTCACCTTGCCCCCCCCCCCCCCTTCACCTTGCCCTCGTTGCTCCCGTGCCTGCCCTGGCGCTGCGTGCAGGTCAGGGGGCACATCACGCTCAACATGCCGCAGCAGCAGATAGAGTACCACAAGTGCGTGCCGCTCGGCGTGTCGATCAACGGCGGCGCGTCGCTCGCCGTCAGCGCCAGCTGCCGGCTCGAAGGTGCGATGCCCTGGGCGTGGGCGGCAGACCCCTGTCTCGAACACGGGGGCCGCGGCCGGGGCGAGAGTCCCGGAGGGACGGCGATGCAGCAGCAGGCAGCGCCCCAGGGTGCGTTTCGCCGGCCTGCCGCCACCGTCGCCGCCGAGCCCCTGCTCCATGCATGCCGTCGGTGCGCGCCCACGCGGCACGCTGCTGTGCCCTGCAGACCAGCGCCTGAAGCCCGATCTCAAGCTGTCGGTGGAGTTTGGCACGCACAACAGCAGCAGCGACAGCGGCAGCGCGGTGTTTGTGGGAGGGGCCGGCGGCGGCAGCTTTGACGTGCAGCAGCGGTTCAAGATTGCGAAAGGGCTCGCGCTGGAGGTGAGCAGACAGGGGGGGTGGACACGCATGTGTGCTAGGGTTGGGGTTGATGTTCATGCATGTGTGCGTGCGCGGATGTGCGGAGCAGGCGGCGGCAGCGTTGGTGGCGGAGGTGCAGGTGGGGTTGCCATCATGCCGAGTCGACCGGCATCCCTGCTTGTGCTGCTGCTGCTGCTGCCGCCGCTGCCGCTGCTGCTGCCGCTCTGCCGCTGCTGCTGCATGTCGTCTGTTTTGCCGCCGCCCACGATGCCCCTCCCCTCCCTCACGGCGCTAGGTGTGCGGCAACGTGCGGCTGCCGTCACCGGCGGCTCGCTACTCCCCTGCCAGCGGACAGTTGGTGCTGGGGGAGGGCGGCCTGCACATGCACGTAGCGCAGGTCAACGCGGTGGTGCACATCTGATGGCCGCGGCACACATCTGATGGCTGCACATGTGATGGGTGTTAACCACGGCCGTAACCTGGCGGCACGCGGCCGTGTGTTTCCGGTCCCGCTGTTGCTGCTTGCATGCTGCGCTTGTCCGCACCGTGCAGCCCCATTCTGTGATCAGCACTGCCATTTATCTGCCCTGCTATTCATTCTTGTTCAAGCGACATTTGGCAGGGCTTTTCCAGCGCTTGTCCGCACAGGCGGGCGGGAGGGGGGGAGGCACTCGACGGCGGCACTGTCGTCGTCGGCGGCGCAGGGTCCTCTGTTCTTCGGCTCCTCTGCAGCGCTGCTATGGAACAACCGTGACTGCTGAGGCGCTGCACGGCTTTAAGGGGGCTAAAAGTATAGTACACATCGAGCCCGAGGCAACTGCCTTCTGGCCCCGTCTGGCCCTCTCGCCCCAAGCCCCCAAGCAGTTCTGCGTTTCGAGGACCATCTCCTGCAACTTTCTCAAACCACGGATCGACATCCGCAGCGTCTCCGCGGGTCTCGCCTCGGGCGCCCACCGCGTTGCTTCTTCATGGAGCCCCTCGAGAGCGTGCAGCAGCTGCTGGAGCTCGCGGGTTCTCCCCCGCCGCGCCGCCGCCGCTTCTCCCTGCCCGCCGGCGCAAGCGCCACCGCTGCCGCCGCGGCACCACCCGTCGCCGCGGCCAGCAGGCCGGCCAGCGCAGGCAGCGCCCTGCGCTCTAGCCTGGCCAAGGAGCTGAACGCTCTGGACCACATGTTCCAGCACTGGAAGCAAGGCAAGTCTAGGTAAAGCGAGGGGCAGACCCCTGCTGGCTGGGAAGGGTCGACGTCGATTGCATCAACACGGGCGCTGGCTTTGCACTGCCGCGTAAGCAGCTGCCGCTGCATAACCTTCTGCTCAAATCCCCCTGCGCAGAAGCTGCCGCCAAGCGTGCTGCCGCGGCCTCTGCCCGAGACTTTCGGGAGCCAAACGAGTTTTCTCTGGCGCTGGTGGTGCTGAACAAGAGGGGAGAGCTGCGGCGGGGAACGTGCGTCGCGCAGGTTGTTTGGCACGGGGCCAGGGCGGCAGCAGCAGTGGCAGCAGCAGCTGCTGGTGGCACGTGTTAGGGTCGTTGGCAGCGCACACATGGCAGGTGCTGAGAAAGTGGAGGGGAACTACGGGCACGGCACACGAGTGTGCCAGGTGTGTAGGGAGGGTTGGGAGGTGTGAGGCGAGGGCGAGATGCGAGGGTAAGTTGGCGGGTGGTCGGTGCACACTGGATATCGATGCACGGCCATCCTGAAGGAGTGTTGTGAGCTTGCATGAAGGCATACGTCATCCCTTGCAATTGCAGCCTGCTGTGAGCCTCTGCCTGAAGCCCAGTCCCTTGACCGTGAACCGTGAATCAGGTGGTCTCACGCTGAGCCTCCCTCTTCTCCCACAGCTGGTACTTTGTGCCTCTGAGTTCCTATGATCTTATTGTATCATTCATTAATCAGCTATATCCCCCCCACCCCCACCCCCCCACCCCCACCCCCCCACCCCCACCCCCCCCAGAGCTGGTACTTTGTGCCCCGCCAGGCGTCCAGCGCTGCAGGGGAGCTGCCCTGCACGCGCTGCTGCGAGGAGATCCGGCGGCGCGAAACCTTTTTTGTGGACCGGGCTGCACGGGAGTGGCGGCAGGTGCGTCAGCATGCATGTCTGAGCAGCAGCGTGGGCGAGGCGGGCGTGCGTTGTGCCTGCTTGCGCGCAGGCCCGTGCGTGTGCTGCAGCGCAGTCCCAGCCTGCCGCGATGGGTGCGCACCTGTTTGCACGGTACGATGCACTCCCTCCCGCCCTCTGCTCCCTCCCACGGCACACAGGCGGACGAGGTGTGCCGTGGTTGCATGCTGTGCATGATGCGGTCCCTGCTGGGGGATGACGATGCCGCCATCCTGGAGGAGGCGCAGGTGGGCATCGTACTTCTGTTTGGTGCCCCTATAGGGAGCGGCACCAGCAGCAGCAGCAGCAGCAGCAGCAGCAGCTGCAGCTGCGTGTACTATGCACCGGGCTCCGCAACAACATACGTGCAGCGCCTCGTCTCTTCCGACCCTGCTCTTCTGACGCTTGCTCTGTTGCAGGCAATCCTGGGCTCTGCCTGGCGGCCCACCGTCAACTCGGCGCTCGCCGAGGCGCTGCAGGGCGAGCGCCGCCCCCGCCTGGCCGAGCTGTGAGCTGCGCAGCGTGGCACTCCCAAGCGGCCCTGCCTAGTCGAGCTGCAAATGCCGGCAGTTGTGAGCCGCCCCCACCTGGCCGAGCTGTGAGCTGCGGCAACAGCGCAGCACTCTTTGGTCGCCCCGTCTAACGCAATTGTGAATCGCGGCCCTGCTGCTCTGCGCCTGAGCGCAGCACAGCGCTGCATAGCACGTGGTAGAGGAGCTGCCAACGCATCCGCTGATACATTGCACCACCTGCCGGACGTGTACATTCGTGTTTGATCACATCCCCGCCTATAACCGCACCACCACTTGCCCGCCCTGTAATTGGCGCACGCCTGCGCAGGCTTGCTCAATTGTGTGCCTGCTGGCTTTGCAGCTGGCAGCTGGCAGTGCGGCAGTGTGTTGGGGGGAGTGGCGCGACTGGGCAGAGGCTGTTCGAACGAGGGGTTGTTGTTAGGAGAGGACCTGCACCGCTAGCAACAGGAATGAGGTGTACACAGCGACGGGTGAGAGGGGTACACAGGTGCGCGGGGGGGGGGGGGGGCATGCCTTCGAGGGTGCAGACGCTGCTCGGAGCAGTCGAGGCGTGAAGCGTGGAGGTGGCGGCTGGGAGGGAGGATGCTACAGCTGCGTTGCGCCGTGCCCAGAAAGGGGCGGCCCAGCAGGGGAGGCTCAGAAGGCCCAAGCAGGGATGTACAGAAACGAAGGAGGGACGTGCTGCAAGGCTGGCAGGGCTGGGCAGGGACAAACGGGGGTTGATGCGTCGGGGGGGAGGTGGGCGGCAGCTCTGGCGCCAGTCAGCACCAGTCGGGCGTGGGCTGGCCGGCTGGCTGGCCGGCTGTGCAGGGGGCACGCCGCCTCCCCTCCCGAGGCGCCTCTCGGGTCATGCATTCATACGGCGTGTGCAGCGCCATGCTCCGCGCACCGCAGGCAGCGTGCGGGCAGGCGGGCAGGGCTTGCGCTGATCGAGCGCGACCGACCGCAGCTGGCCGGCCCTCAATTCATGCGCTTGGCGCAGCAGCGCGCGCCGCAGTTGCAGGGGATTGGCGCGCCGTCTGGTTCGCGCTCCATCTGCTTGGGACGACAGGGGGAGGTGGCAGGCACGCAGGCGGCGATGGGATGGGCAGGAGGGGCGGCACTGAGAGACGCACGAGAAACGCAGGGCCAAGGGTGGGGCACGCCCAAGGGCATGCCCAGTACCCAGTCCAGTTTCCCATCTGCATCTGTAACTTGAAAACCGCGCCCACCTTGTAATCGTGCCCTGCCGCGAGGTACTGCGCGGCGAGCATTGCACGCACCCCGTCCTTCCAGCACCCACCTTGTAGTCGTACGACAGCTCCTCCCCCTCGGCGACGTCGCGCCTCGCAAAAATGCCGATCGACTTCTTGCCTGGCGCAACCAGAGGGGGTAAGGGGAGCATAACGGCGGCTGTTTGACTGCCCGAGGTTGGTTGATTGCCTGGGCAGGCATGCCAGGCAGGACCGACAGCGCCCCGCGGAACTGCCGGGGGGCACCTTGCGTGGTGCCAAGGGGGGGCAGGGGGGGTGCGTAAGGGCGGGCATCCAGGGCAAGGGCGTCGAGGCGGGGGGGGGGGGGGGGGCAGGCAACAAACCTATTGCGGCCAACCGACCCTCCCTGCTGCAGGACATGCACGATGCAGTTGTTTCGACGCGCCTGCCTGCCCGCCCTCACACCTGTGTACATGTCGACCAGCACCCATGTGTAGCAGTTTGGCTCGCAGGAGTGGTTGATGTAGCGCGCAGCGTTGCCCTGTGAAGGGTCGACAAGGAGGGAGGGAGGGAGGGAGGGAGGGAGGCCCTTTTGAGGCGGACGGTAGGGCGCGGCACGCAAAGGAAAGGAAGCAGTTGATGCGGCGCACGGCGTTGCCCCAGCGGGGGGGGGGGGCAGAAAGAAGGAACCGACGCGCTTCAGGGGAGGGCAGCAGGGCGAGGCATGCGCACGGCATTCTAGCTCGCATGAGTGAACGCTGCGGCGCGCGGCGCTGCCCGCCGAGGGTCGCTGTGCTGGGCGGATGCGTGCAGGCAGAGCGAGCAGGCAGGAAGCCGAACGGGGGGGCGGCGCTCACCGCGCGCGTGGCGTCGATGACTTGCTGCTTGTCCAGCCGGAACATGTAAAACAGGCCCTGCGCCTCGTACACCCTCTCGCGCCGGTCTGCACGGGGAGAGCAGGAGGGAAGTCGCCGCTGGGCTGAACTACTGCTGCGTTGCTGACCGTCTGGGCTGTGGGGGTCAAGATGATTACCAGCACTTGGTTTATGGAACGAGTATGCGCATGTATGCACATGCACAAACACGCACAACTGCGGCGTGCTGTACACGACGGAGGCCCCTGGCCCTCACCTGCCACGGCGTTGCTGACCACTTGGCCCACGTACTCGATCACAAAAGAGTCGCGCTTGATGGGCTGCCCCGCAAACAGGCCCCAGCCGTGGGTGCGCGAGCGGTGCTGCAGGCAGGGATGGGGGGCAGAGGGGGAGCCGGGGTGTGTGACCCAAGGGTACAAAATAGGGGTGGGAAGCGATTGATGCTGCAGGCCCCGCACATCCCTGCGCTCCAAGCACATCCACGCACTGGGACTCAGAGGGTGGCCATGTGTTTGTCTGCCGGCATTTCCCCCACAGCGAAGAGCCAGCACCATTTCGTGGCACGCCCGCGCCCATGATGCAAACACACCTGCTTCAAAAAGGGCGCCGTGGCCCGCAGCGTCCCCATGTCCGCCTGCTTCTCCGTCGCGTTGTCCGTCAGCAGCGCCGCCGCCTTGCTGGCCGCCGCCCGCGGCGCCGCTGCCCGCCTCGACAGGCTGCGCCCCGCCGCCGCCGCCGCGAGCAGCTCGTGCTGCGCCCGGATCTCTGCTGCCTCGGAGTTGGGGAGCACCGGCGGCATGGTTTGGGGGTTGGGCTTGGGGGAGGGCGCCCGCTGGCGGCGGCGCTTGGGCGCCGCCAGCTGCGCTTCCGCCTCTTCCCGCGCGCGCTTGCGCTGCTGCCACGCGTGCAGCGCCGCCTTGTGGTCCCGCCAGGTGTCCAGGGAGAGGGTGCGGGCGCAGGCGTGCGGCGGCAGCTGCGGCTCGGGCCCGGGCTCAGGAGGCAGCGCTGCGGCGCCTGCTGGGGCAGGGGCGGGCGCCGGCGGCCCGGGCTCGCCGCGCCGCGCCTCTGCGGCGGCTGTCGCTGCTGGGGCCGGTGCTGCGCCGGGCTCCCCGTGAGCAGGCTGCTGCTGTTGCGGCGGCGGCGGCGGCGGCACGTGCTGCGGCGCTTCCTCCTGCTGCTGCATGTGCAACTCCTGCACCTGCCGGTATGAGACCGGCGCCAGCTGTGCTGCCGGGTGCACCGCCGCCGCTGCCGCGCCGCCAGACGGTTGGTCAGCGCTGTTGGCGTGCACAGCCGCCGGCTGCTGTGCCGGCGTGGTGGTGGCAGGCTCAGGAGTGATCTGCTGCTTGCCACGGCCGCGGCCACAGCCACGGCCAAGCCCAGCGGCACCCCTGTCGGTGCTCCACCCGCGGCCACCGCCGCCGCCGCCGCCGCCGCCACGGGGGGAAGCAGCGGCAGCGCCGGCGGCAACGGCGCCGGCCGCAGCAGCAAGCATGCCGTCGTCCGCACCGTTGCACTCCGCACCGCAAGCTGGGCTGCCAGGCCTTTCGCCGTCGCCGCTGCTCTGCCTGTCGGAGCTGCGGCCGCGGGCGCGGCGGCAGGGGCGGGCACGGCGGCGGCAGGGGCCGCGGCGCCGGCTGCCGCCGCCGCCGCGTGCATTGTTCTGTCCCTGCTCCTCGGCAATGTCAAAATCAGCGTCCAAGGCATCATCCTCACAGGCTGAAGAGTCTCCCTCCCAGCTGTTGCCGCCGCAGCTGCCACCGCCGCCGCTCTCGGCGGCCCGCGCGCCGCCCGCCCCCGCCTCTCCGCCGCCGTCGCTGCCGGCTGCCTCGTCGCGGCCGCTGCCGCCGGCTGCCTGCGCCGGCTCGCTGGCGGCTGGCCGCTCTTGTCCGCTGCCGGCCACGGAGGCAGGCCCGGCTGAGGCTGGAGCAGCCCCTTCTGCTGACGAATATGTTGGCAAAGCGCTGGCAGTCAGCTGCAGCTGTCGCTCGCCGACTGCTGCCGTCGCCTCGGTGGCGGGAGCAGCCCCGCCCGGTGGCGCCCGCTGGCAAGTGCACTTGCTGCTGCTGGCTGCAGCCGGCTGCGCCGCCGCTGCTGCCGCCGCCTCGGCCGTCCCACCTGCGTGCTGCTCCTCCTCCACTTGTGAGGCCCCAGTCTGCAGCTGCTGCGACTCCGCTCCAGGCGCCTGCTTATGCTGCTGGTGCTGCTGCTTCCGCTCCTCTGCCGGTGGCTGCGCTGGCTGCATCGCTGCCGGCACCTGCTCCTGCTGCTGCTGGCCCTCCTCGTCAGTTGGTGGCCGCGCTGGCTGCGCAGCTGCCGGCTGCTGTGCCTGCTGCTGCGCTCCCTGCTGCTGCGCCGCCAGCTGCCTCAGCATGGCGATTTCTTCCAGCACCCGCTGCACCAACTGCATGACCACCGCTCGGTCAGCACTACCAGCCTCTATCTGCGCAAGCACCGCCGCTGCGTCGCCGCTGTTGACGGCTGCCAGCGCCGCAGCCAAGCCGGCGTCGCCGCCGTCGGCAGGCGCCATGCAGCTCTGCGCGTCTTCCAGCCCCGACGCCTGCTGGCCATGCGCTGGGGTGGGCGTTGGCGAGGGGGGCGGCGAGGCAGGCCGGGCAAGGGGCTCTGGGCCACTCGGCGCTGCCGCCTGCGCTGCCGCCTCTGCAGGCGGCATGCCGCCAGCCCGCAGCATCCACTGCAGCGCAAAGCGCGGCGACGGTGGCAGCTTGGCGACCTGCTGGTGCTTGATGGCAGGCGGGCTGCGGCGCCGAGGGCGGCAGGGAGGGAGGGAAGCGACGCACTTGGAAGTGGAAGTGGAGGCAGCAACGTGGCCGGCGACATAACACACGCCGCAGGCATGCCACACAACTCGAGCAGGTGGGCAGGGCAGGTGGGCAGTCACATGTTGCCACGTATGCCACATGCCATGCACCGACGAAACCACCCCTCCAGGCTCACCTACCTGCCTGCGGCTGCTGTTGCTGCTGCCGCCCAGCTGCCTGCTGCCGCGGCTGCTGCTGCCGCTGCCGGTCGTCCCACCGCCGCCGGCCAGGGGCTGTGGCTCCAGACGAGAGGCCGACAGATGCATGCGAGCCATGCTGCGCCTGCTGCTGCTGCTGCCAGCTGGCGTCCGCCTCTGCTTGCAGACGCTCAGAGGAGGCGACTGGCTGCACTCCTGCATCGCCGCCTGGCCCCGCCTCAAGGGGGTCTCCGCCAGGCGCGCACCGCATCCCCGCCGCCAGCTCCTGCTGCTGCTGCTGCAGCGCTGGCGGCTCGGGCTGCCCCTGCTGCCGTGCTGCAGGCGGCTTGGGCTCGAGTTGCTGTGCTGCTGCTGGCGCAGGCTGCTGTGTCACTGAGGCCCTGGCAGCAGGCGCCTGCTCTGCATGCTGCAGCAGCGTCGACGTTGCGCCGGCCTCTTCCAGCAACTCTGCCGCTGCAGGCTGCTGAGCTGTGGCTGCCAGCCCCGCTTTCTTCACGACCTCTGCCGCCTGCTGCTGCTGCTGCTGCTGCTGCTCTGTAGATAGCTGCTGCAGCGCCGCGCCACCGCCGCCACCGTCGCCAGCATGCCGTGCACGCTTGTCTCGCTGACGCGTGGACCGAGCCGGCACCTCGTCAGCATCAGCACGCTCTGCCGCCGCAGCGTGCTGGCAGTGCCGCTTCTTGCTCGGCTGCTGCTGCGCTTGCAGGGCGCCCGGCTGCCCTGCCGAACGGAGCCGCGTGCGCTCTCCTGCTGCAGGCTCCCGGGGTGGCTGACGCAGCCCGCCATCGTGCAGCCCATCGTCAGCAGCGCTGGCGGGCTCGTCAGCTGCCGCTGCCGCCTCAGCTGCTGGGCTTGCCTCGGCTGCTGGCGGTGCCTCGGCCTCTGGCGCTTGCGGGCACCCACTGTTGTGCTGGCTGTCGGCGGCTGGCTGCTCCCAGCCCAGAGACGCCTCGCGCTGCTGCTGCTGCTGCACTTGTGCCACCGGGGGCGGCTGCGCTGCCGCCTGCCGGCCCCGAGCGTGCTGCGCTGGCGGCCGCCCGCCCCCTTGCTCAAGCTGCGGCGCTGCTGGGAAGGACACCTCGTCCGGCCCTCGGGTGGGTCCTCCTGCCAGCACAGCGGTGCTGTCGCTGCCCAGCGGCGCCGCCTCGTGCCACCCCATGCCGCCGCTCAGGAGGTCTCCGATGCGGCGCATGGCGGCCGAGGGGCTGTCGCCGCCCAGCAGGGAGCTGCAGGCAGCCACACAATCAAAAGGGGCCAGGGCAGGGTGGTGTTTCTGTTTAACAACAACGGCTCAGGTGGGGCCGAGCAGCCACACGCGCACGCTAGCTAGCTGGCAGCGTGGCGTGGTGCAGCACACAGGTAGCACTGCCAGCCCCCCAGCGACCCACCTGCCAGGCTCGCTCTGCGCGGCAGTCGGCGCTGCTGCGGCGCCCCGCGCCGTGCTTGGCGCCGCTGCAGAGGGCGCGGCAGCCCCCTCCTCCACCTGCTGCTGCTGCGTGGCAGGCGCCATGCCCGCTGCCGTCTCCTCCCCGGCCGGCTGCAGCGCGTCCTGGCTGCAGAGGGCGAGGAAGGGGGTAGGTCCTTTGTAAGTCCAGCATGCGTTACGTGGGGAACATGGCGCAGGCAGCACAGGAGACGGGCAGCAGCAGTGCGTTGGGACACGTGCCCGCCCCGCAGGCAACGTCTGGAAAGCAGTACAGACGCCAGCGCTGCATGGTGTGCTGCCGTGCCAAGGACCGACGCGACACGCATGCCCTGCCAGCCACAGCGCACCTGGCGAGCTGCAGGCGCTCCGTGGCAGCAGCTGCCGCCTGCTTTCGGGTCGTCTGCCGACGCCGCACGCCAGCCTCCATGAATTGCTCTGCTGCCGCGGCCCCCGCCGGACGCGCCTCGCCGCTGCCGCCATCCCTTGCAGGCTGCCGCCGCCGCGCGCGCTTGCCGCGAGCGCCCTCCACCTCGGGGTGCTCTGGCTGCGCTGCCGGCGTGCCACCCGCGTCAGGCTGGGCTGCGTCGGCATGCCCAGCATGCCCAGCATGCCGCTTCTTGCCGTGAGTCTGAGGAGGGATCGGCAGCCCAGCCGCGACACCAGCCGCTGTCTGCTGATGCTGCTGTGGGTGGGTTGGCCGCATTTGCCCGCCGTGCCTATGGCTGTACCAGTGGCACCCGTTGCACACCCGCTCGCCGCTGCCAGGGTGCCACCGCCACTGGCTTGTGCTCGTGGAGCCACAGTTGGAGCACTGCGGCGGCCCCCGCTGCTGCCGCTGCTGCTGCTGCCGCTGAAGGTGCTGCCGCTGCAGTTGCTGCACCTGCTGCCGCCGCTGCCGCGCAGGCGGCAGCTGCTGCTCCTCCCGCTGCCGCAGCTGCTCCTGCTCTGGCTGCGCCATCATTGGATGCCTCTGTGCAGGCTGCTGCTGCCGCTGCTCCTGCTGCCGCTGCTGCCCGGCCATCTGCTGCGTGGGCTGCTGCTGCGCCAGAGGGTCAGCCTGCGGCGGCGCGTGCGCACAAGCTGGCTGTGCTGGCACAGGGTCTGGGCCAGAACGCGCCTCCCGCTGCAGTGCCACGCTCGGCTCGCCCTGCTGCACACCCATGACTGCCGCCGCCGCCACACCGCCGGCAGCGGCGAAGGCTCGCGCAGAGCCGCCTGCCCGTGCCGAGCGCGCCTCGCCTTGCTCCGACAGATCCTGCCAGTTGCCGCCTTCTGCCCAAAATGACTGCTGCACCCACAGGGTGGCCTTTGGATTGGGCCCCTTGCGGGGCTTGCCAGCAGCGGCGGCGGCGCCAGGCCGCTGCGTGCCGCCGCCACGGCGGCGGCACGGTTGCACCGACGGCGGCGCCGCTGCCTGCTCCTGCTGAGCTGGTGGCGGAGCAGGTGGTGCCACTCCTCGTCGCTCGTTCATGAGATGCCCTGCAGGGACAAGATACAGTAGAGGGTCGCGGCAGGCGCAGAGGGAGGGGCGTTCAGGGCTCGAACCAGCCCGTGCGCCGGCGCCACGCGCCGCCGGGACGAGACGCCTCAGCCAGCTGGGGGGACGCCGTGGCGTTGCATGTCTCTCATGAGCTTGCTACATCAAGAAAACGGCAAGCCGCCGGCGAAGGGAGCGCCCAGGGGAGGCAGTGCTGCCCACAGAAAATGGGGACGTGAGCGCCTCGGCGATTCCCTCTGCATCGCTCACCACGGCCTGCAGGTTGCCAAACCGCGCACGGGCTCTCCGCGCCTCTGGCCTTGTGCTGGGAACTCCGACCGTCGCTGGCTGCCGCGGTTGCTGGCCCAGGGTCGCAACACGGCCGTGGCAGGTGGTGTGCTGGTAAGAATGGATGCGCGCTGGCGGGGCGATGCCGACGACAGGGGGTCAAGGTGCCCGCCGCCACCGGGCAGCAATCCACACATCTGGGCTCTACTTTCTTACTGATCAGCTCCCCACCAGCACATGTACTGATCATAGCCTGCTCACTGATCAGCACAGGCTTGCTCCCAGCAGTGATCAGCGAATGCACTGGCCCACAGAACTGGTCATTGTGTACTCTGCCTTGACAGCGCACGGCTTGATGCTTTCACAAGCGGAAGGGGCAGGGCAGCGTGGGCTGGGCAGGAGAGCAGGGGGAGGGGGGCGGCATCCGTGAGGGATGAGGGAAAGAGTGGGAGAACCCAGAGGCAGACCAAACACAAGTGAGGGGACAACAGGTGAGCATACGGGGGCGGCAGTGAGCCAGTGAAGGAAGTGGCGGCGAGCGACGACGGGTGAAGCGGCGTGGGTGGTGCGCGGGGGCCGGGGTGCGGATTTGCAGAGGGCAACGTGTGCAAGGAAATCTTCTGCAAAAGGTAAACATGCGAGCCCAGCAGAGTGCTCAGACTTAGCTACAGCAGGCCCTTGGCACTCCTCTGAGTGCGGCCAGCCGCGGCCACCGCCATGGCGCGCCATGGCGGCGGCCGACCTTGTGGGCGCAGTTTTGACTCAGGCCCTGGCCTGCACAAGTAGGCAGAGAACAATAACTGCCATGAACAACTGGTTTCCCAGCGGGCTCGTGCAGGTGGGCCCTTGTGAGCCCCCCTTCACTTCCCTACTTCCGTACTTGACGGCGGGCAGGCGGCACACCACGCACAAGTGCAGCCACCTCTAGCAAGTGAACCACAAGCGTGGCCCCACACGCTTACTTTTGACTGTCTCGTGAACCAGAAGGAAGGTGCTAGAGCTGCCTGAACATTTCGGATGAGGGACGGCGGCGGTGGGGGTTGGGGCGGCGGTGGCCGGCGTCATGTCTTGGCGTCATCCCTGCGCGCCGCCGAAATGGCGATTTCAGATGCTTTTTCGGCGATATGCCAGCGCGGCAGAGGTGCTGAGCACCGGAACGGCGGGCCAGCTCTCACCGAACGGCAGTTGGCTGCTTGCGAGCCCCTCGCAGGGTGATGATCAGTCGGTAATGCTTGCAGCGTTGTTCGAGCGGTCGGCGCCTCAAGGCGCCGCTGCGCGCGCGTCATGGCGGGCGGTTGGGTGGGGCGGGGAGGCCCAGTGGCAGGCAGGCGACTGCCATAGTGCTCAAAAGCGTGTGCTGCGTGCTTGCAACGCAACCGGCGGCCGGAAATGGCTGCTTTCATGAGGCCCTGCAGCCCGTGCTGCGGCGGCGGCAGCGAGCAGCATGCCGTCGGCATGAGGCCACCGCAATAACCAGCCAGTCTGCTCGTTCTTCCTGGTCCCTAGGAGTGGGAGGTGGCTGAGACGGGGCAATGGAGGCAGTGCTGGCAACTCTATGCCTCAAGCCTGGCAGGCACGCCGGCGTGCCAATCAGCAGCCACCAGCACCCCAGTTTGGGCGGCGGTCTGGCAGAAGCAGCGCTCCCCGGCGTCGACCCTCCTCCTTGCCCCTGCACCCCTCAGGGTTGTGTTAAGGGTGTTTGTGGGCCAAGAAGACAGCATATTGATGAATTGGCAGGGGGGGCCAAAAATGGCCTATCAGCACAACCGCTGGTTGACTGCTGATCAGTACCACCAAAAATGGCCTATCAGCACAACCGCTGGTTGACTGCTGATCAAGAAGGCAGTAGAGGGCAGGAGAGCCCAGATGCAGCTGGCAGCTGGTCTTCACCGTATCGCATCGCGGGTGCCCTGCTCCGCTGGCAGGAGCTTGAGTGGGCTGCAGGTGAGATGGTGGATGCCTGCATGTGCCAACATTATGTCTTGACAGCATTTGTCTGGCAGAAAGTGTGGCGCTCCATGACGGGCACCCAACGGCGCACCACGTTCACCGCCATTGCGCCGGCGCGCGGCGGCGGCGGGGCATGCAGTGGCAGCATGTCAAGACATGAAGGCGGCACGTTTTCTGCTTCCTCGAATCGCGAGCATCAAAAGGCGCGACCATTGCTGCAGGGAGACTTGAAGGAGCCGCCCGAAAGACGCTGCCCGCACCGCTCCGCTTGCCTGCCCCTCTGTCGCTCACAAGCGCGACAATCGCGCGCAGCCGGGCGATTTGAGGCACCAAACGACGCATCCACGTCTTCAGCGCGTCTCTCAAGCCACGCCCGGCCTCAAGCGCGGCCTCTGCCTTGCCGGTGCGCCGCAGGGCGCGTGAGCTAGTCGATCACGTGATTTCCAACTCAGGAAGCCATGCAGCGGGCCCCAGCGCTGCGCACCGCCCTGCCGCCGCCGCCGCTGCCCTTCCCACCGCCGCCGTCGTCGCGCCTCCCTGCAGGCCGGCCAGTCCCCAAGGGCAGCAGCAGCAGCAGCAGCAGCCATGGACGTGGACGACCAGCAGCTGGCCCGCTTCATGGACGCGTGCCACTGCGGCGCCGACGAGGCGCGATTCTTCCTGGAGGCCTGCGGCGGGCACTACGAGCGCGCCATGGCCATGTTCCTTGGTGGGTGCTGACGCGTGTGCTTGCTGCAGTGGTGCTGCGGCGCTGGCGAACGAGGGCGCGGGCTGCTTTGCGGGTTGGCAGGCAGCTGTGGTAGCAGCGGCTTAAGAGCAGGCACGAGACGGAAGCGACGTGCCGCAGGGGTGCTGACGTGTGCTGCCACCTGCACTCTTCACATGCAGAGCAAACCGGCGGCGGCGGCGGCGGCGGCGGCCACGCAGCTCGCCTGCAGCACCCGGCGGGCGTGGCGCCACGGCCCGCAGTGCCCACCGGCGGCGCCGGCGGCGCGGTCGACGCGTACGCGCCCGCCGGCGGCCCGCTGCCTCTGCCTCTGCAGCTGCTGAGCGCCGTGTTGGGTGCTCCCTTTGCCCTGCTGGGTGGCAGCGTGCGGCTGGTCGGACGGGTGCTAGGCATGGGCGCTTCGGTGGCGGGCGCGGTGGGGCGGCGGGTGCTGCCGGCGCGGCTGGTGGCGGCGCTGGGGCGCGCGGGGCGTGCCGTGGCGGCGGCAGGCGCCGAGGTGGCGCCCGCCGCTGCGGCTGAGGAGTTTGTGCGGCAGTTTGCAGGTGGGTCGTGTGACTGACTGCTAAGTTAGGAGTCTAGAGGTTGGGCAGCAGCAGGAGCGCTGGGGGAGCGCCCGTTGGGAGTCCGGCACAAAAGCGGCGCGCTGCACCAGGTGTTTGTGCCAGGACAGGCGCTGGGGCACGCCCCTGCGAGTCGTGCTCACGCCTGCTGCTCCCTCCCGCCTCTGTTTCCCCGCCTCACTCGCCTCTGCCGCGCCCCCTGCCCTGCAGACCGCTACGGCGACCGCCGGCCGCGCTGGCAGGAGTGCGGGTGGAACGAGGCGGCGGGCCGGGCGCACGCCGAAGCCAAATTCCTGTTTGTCTACCTGCACTCGCCGCAGCACGAGGTGTGTTGAGGGAGCGTCCGGGCTTGCTGCGGAAGCACGCCACCTGTTCCTTTGCAGCTGGGCATACGTCAGCTGTGTGGGAAGCGTCGAAAGCCTCGGCATCTCGACCACACACCTTTGCGCGCCTGCTGTCAGCCCACCACCACCGCGAGGCCCCCCCTGCGCCGTGCAGGACGCGGACGCGTACTGCCGCGACACCCTGTGCAACCCAGAGTTCGTCACCTTCGTCAACCAGACGTTCTTCTGCTGGGGCGGGGATGTGCGCCGCGCAGACGCCTTCAGGTTGGTTTTCAACGTTCGTCATCGGGGTGGCCTGGCACTGGTCCGGCAGCTTGCAGGGGAGGAGCAAGCTGGGCGGGAGGCCCGCGCGGCGCGTTGACCTGTCCGCCAGGTGCAACGCGTCGCTGCACGCCGCTGCGCCTCACCGCTGCGCCCCTGCTGGGCCCCCCTGGCCACGTGCAGGCTTGCCTCGAGCCTCAACGCGGCACGCTACCCCTACGCCGCGCTGCTGGCCTTCTCCGGCCCACAGTGAGTGCCTGGCTGCCAGCAATAACGGGCACCACGCGAAAGGGGGGGGAGGACGCATGCGTGTCCGGTGCTCTCCTGTGCCGCTGCGCTGGCCACGTGTGGAACGGTTGCACGGCGCGTGAACGCCTGCTCCGCTCACGCAGACCGACCGCTGCAGCGTTCCGCTCATGCAGAGCGCCGCCGCTACCCGCCCACCCGCTCGTCCGTGCCTGCTCCCCTTCTCTTCTGGCTGCCCGCTGCAGCACTCGTCTCATCACCTGCGTGGAGGGGCGCATGGCGCCGGAGCAGCTGAGGGAGGTGCTGCAGGCTGGGGTGAACGACCACGGGGGGCTGCTCTACCAGGAGCAGGTGGACCGGCAGCAGCGGGTGAGTTGACTGTGATGGACGTACGCCGGCGGCTACTGATGTGTTGGTTGGTTGGTGTGTGTGTGTGCATGTGTGGAGGAAGGGCGCGCTCCTCCATGTTGTTTCTGCACTACACCAGTTGCCCCTTCACTGGCGCGGACGCTCCTCTCCGCCCACGGCCAGCTTCGCCCGCGTCAACCCCCCGTGTCACCTCCGGCAGGAGATCGACCGGCGGCTGCGGGAGGAGCAAGACGCAGAGTACCAGCGCTCCCTTGAAGCCGACCGGTGGGCCCTCTTCTCCTCCTGCTCTGCACCCCATTTGGGGATTTGCCTGCGGCCGCACCTGCTTCGCTGTATTGGTGTGCCTTACAGACACAGGACAACCCTCTGCTGCCCTTTGAACCAAACACACAAACCTCTGACCCGGCAAACTCCCCTTCAAACCACCACAGGGCGCGGGAAGCAGCACGGGACGCGGCAGCACGCGAGGCGGCAGAGGCGGAGCGTGCGGCGCGGGAGGCGGAGGAGCGCGCACGGTGCGGCGAAGCATGGAGAGCTGGGGGGGGGATGGTGCGAGTGAAAAGCGTCCCTGCACAGGCAAGGTGTACCCGAGTGTCGCAAAGCGCAGTGAGCAGCGTGCTGTGTTGAGACCGCCACGCAGGCGCGCCGACCCCCCCGCCCGAACTCTCGCCCCGCCCCGCCCCTGCCTGCTGCAGCGCCGAGGCTGAAGCGGCGGAGCGGCAGCGCGCCGACTTTGCTGCGGCTCTGCGGCGGCGGCAGAGCGAGAAGGCGCTGGCTCTGCCAGAGGAGCCGCCTGCAGGTGGGTGGACGGGCAGCTTTGCATCAGCGTGGGTGGCTACTCTGGGGGCACGCACGCACAGGGAGAGAGCGGGCCAGAGCTGGGTTCCAAAGTGCGGCTGTCAGTGCCTACAGCAGCTGTCCGAGTTGTGCCCCAAACAAGCCGTTGTGGCACCCCGTGCCAACCTCCCACCCTGCAGGCACCCCCGGCACCGCCCTCATCCGCATCCGCCTGCCCGACGGGTCCAGCCACCAGCGGCGCTTCCAGGCGGCGTCGCCCCTGCAGGTGCGCTGCCACAAGTCTTGGTTGACATGTGTTTGGTTCGTGTTGCCGCGCAGGGACAAGCGCCAGGGGTGCTGAGCGGGCACGTGTGGGTGGCCGCTGCTGCTGCATCCGCCTGCCCCTGCTCCCGCCGCGCTGTTGGCTTGCGTTACACGGGTGCCTCCTCGTGTGCCGCTCCATGCCGCCCAATTGATTGGTCGGCTACTGCTTCGATCTGTGCATTGATTGATGGATTGCCGCCCTCGTGGCAGGCTGTCTACGATTTTGTGGATTCCCTGGAAGCTGTGTCTGCGCTGCGCTACTCCCTCGCCACCACCTTCCCTCGCCGCGTCTACGCAGCAGGTAGGTGGGGCTGGGGCAGCCGGCGGGGGTGGCCACGGCTCGCCGGCACTGGCTGGATTCAAGTGGCTGCCGTGGCTGCCTGTGCTGCCTGCCCATGCTGCCTGCCTGCCACCCCTTCGCTCCTGCCCTTGCTCCCCCGCCAGCCCTCCTGCTTTGCCTGCCGTGCGTTCCACATCCCGCCTGGGCCCCTCTGCGCCCCACTCTTCTGCTGCAGAGAGCCTGGGGCAGACCTTGGCCGAACTGGACTTGGCGCCGCAGGCGGTGCTGCTCATGCAACCAGAGGACGATTGAATTGGGGCGGGCGCGGCGCGCTGGCAGGCACCGCGGTAGACGCAGCAGCAGCGGCAGCAAGGCGCCATGCCGCCCTGCGTGCCACCTTGCCTGCATACCGAGCTGCATGCCTGCTCGTGTGCATGTGCATGTAAGCAACAGGAGGATGACGAGAGACGCAAGAAATGGGCATGGGGGCCACCTGCTCGCCGCATGAAGCGCAAGGTCGCCGCCGCCACCGCAACTGTGGCATGCAGCTCGCCCGCTAGGCTGGTCCACTCCCTGGCGAACGTCGTCGGGGCGCTGTGCGACGAAGCCGCCTACTGGCACGCGCAGCGCGCCTGCCGCGACCATGCACAGCGGTTCCGATTCCTTCGCAGCCGTGAGCCACTACCGGGGCGCCACCCAGGCGGTGTGCCTGTGGCAGCACGGCCCGCCACGTTTCAGCTTGCCTCGCACCCCCTCGCAACCACAAGCAGCCGTGGGCGGACGGCTATAGCTCTAGTCGGGTGGCACCGCCAATGAAACGCAAAAGGTGACACACGACGATACGCAGAGGGACGTCGCCGAGGGCGCCGAGGGAACAATGAAAGCACGACAGGTGGAAAAGATGACAGCGCGGCTGCTCTCGGGGTGCGTGGGAGCGTGGGCGAGGCGAGGGGATGGCGCCAGCCACGCGGCTCGGGTGCCGCTTTGGGGGCGGCGGGGCGGCAATGTGCCTGCCTGTGCATGCGCGCGGCAATGAATCGGGTCGGTCGGTATGATGCGCTGACGGCGGTTGGGGAAGCACACGGCGGAGGGAGAGCAGGGGAGCGAGCAAGCAAGCAAAAGGGCGTGGAAAGAGAGGTCTAGCGCTTGAGTTTTGAGGTTTGGGGGCGCCGAGTCCGGTCGGTGTCGTGCCGGCGCCGGAGCGGCGTGCGTTGCGTCGTGCGTCGCGCTGCCTTGCTCCGCAGCTGCCTCATAGCTGCCTCATCAGAGCATCTGCCGGGGCCTCACTCTCAGCGGAAGGGCGCAGGCATGGCGGGGCTCTTGGGCATGAAGGTGACCGACCGGGAGAAGATGGCGGGGGCTGGGGAGGCGGGGGTGCCGCCCACGCCGGCGGGCACGGCCTGGGGGAGAGCGCGCGACGCGGCGACGGGCGCCGACCGCGGCGGCATCTGCGGCGGCCGCGGCCGCGGCGGCCGCTGCTGCGCGGCGGATGGCGGGGGGGGGGGGGAGGGGGGGGGGAGGGGGGTGAGCGGGCAGGGATTGTTTGTTGGGGAGCATTGGAGCCCATTCCAGCGTGCATGACGTTGCACTGTTCTGCCCCTTGCAGCGCTGCAGGCTTGCCAGCACCAGGCCGTGAACAGCCGGCAGCACGCGAGCCCCCTTTTCGGGGCGGCAAGAACAAGGTGGGCGGGCGCCGCGCCCGTCACACCGACGCACCTGCTGGCGCGGCAGCGCCACCCGCTTGTGCTCCACCGCTTTGTACTCGTAGCGGGCGGCCACCCAGAGGAAGAGCAGCAGGTTGACGAACATGAGGGCCGCCAGGCAGAGGAAGAACAGGTCCAGCCGGCCCTGCACGGGTAATGCAGTAGGGTCACGATATAGGGTGGATGGGACGAGCGGCGGGTTGACGCACGTGAGGGCTGCCGGGCACAGGAACGGAACAGGTCCAGCCGGCCCTGAAGGCAGCCAGCCGCGACGGGGCGTGAGACAGGTCGAGCCACGCGACGACGCTGAGGCGCCACCGGCAAACGCGGGTGCGCGCCGCGGCGCCACGTCGCAGAGCCTTCAGCTGCCCGCCAGCCTCCCGCCCTCCCCCCCTCTCCCCGCCCTCCCTCCCCACCTGGTTGAGGTCCTTGGGCAGCCAGCCCTGGCCCGAGGGATCCATGCGAGAGGTGATGACGCTGGCCCCCAGCACCAGCGCGCCTGCACGTGTAGGCATGGGGGGCGGGCAAGGGAGCAGAACAGAGGGGGGTCGCGACATGCACGACGCCCCAGGCCGGAGCAGGGAGCACGGCACAAGCACGCGTGCAGGCATACGCTGCAGCCCCTGCAGCAGCTGCCCCTGCGGCAGCAGCAGCCCGATGCACCGGCGCCGAGCGTGCCTGACAGGTAGCTGCCGATGGCCACGGACAGCAGCTGCAGCGCCATGGAGCAGGAGCGCATTACGTCGGGGGCCTGGTCGTAAAACAGCTCCAGCTGGCCGATGGAGGTGAACACCTGTGTGGAATACGAATACAACACCGATGTGAGCACCAGTGTGATGGAAACACAACCTTGATTGGATGTTGACGCCCAATTCCACTGCAGGGATTACTGCAACGAGGGTCGAGGAGGTCGCAACAGCTCCAGCTGGCCGATGGAGGTGAACACCTGCGAAACGCAACGCAAGGGAGGGTAGACGGGGTTGCGCGGGCCGACACGCGGGCAGGCCAGAAGGCAAAGGGGAGGTAGGCAGGCAGGCGGGCGGGCGCACCGGCAACCAGGCAGCACGTGTAGCCAGGCAGCCAGCCACGCAGGCAGGCAGGGGGCCGCTTCTCCCCACCTCTGACAGGCCGACCGCCAGGTACTGCGGAATCTGCCACCACACGCTCATCGCCACAACCCCGTGGTGGTTGTCCGCTGCTCCGTCTGCAGTACCAGCGGGGTGAAGCGAGGCGGTACAGTCCGGCGAGGCAAGGGCGCGAGGCGCAGGGAGTGGTCCGGCGCGCATGCATGCCGCAGGGCGCCCGGTGCAGATCACTGCCAGTGAGTCGCTACGGGCGGCGACAACGTGGCCACTGACACGGCCAGGCCATCAAGCGAGCAGCGTGTGCGTCACACCCACGCACCTCCAGAGTATTTGCCACCGTGGAAGAGAGCAAGGCGCTTCCACTCCACCCACGCAGCCAGCAGCATGGCTGCGACGCACACAACCAGGCCCCAGCCTGCGCAGGAGGAAGGAAGGGGGTGCGGCAGTGGGTGACGTTACGCAAAGGCGGCGAACCCAGGCAGCAGGTCGAGGGCACACGGCCATCCGCCGCACAGCCACGCTGTCCCCCTGCCCTCGCCGCCCCCTGCCGCACACCCACCGATGCGCTGCAGCAGCGTGATGGGCCGCCCTGCCTTGCGCAGCGCCGGCGCCAGCAGCTTGTCGTACATTGGGATCAGCACCACGATGGCCAGCGTGTTGATCATGCTGCACCACGGGGAGATGAAAAGACACACACACGCAGGCGTTCAATGGGCAGGGGCAGCAGTCGGCCGGAAAGGTTTCCGACGCGGCACAGCAGTGGCCGCCGCGCTGGGCACGCCGCAAAGTCTTGCCAGGGTCTCTGCAGGCGGCGCGCATCGCATGCCTGCCGCAGCAGGCCCAAGGCTGTGAAGCCACGGTCGGCAGCCCGCCTCGTTGCCCGCGGGCGGCGCTTGCTGGTGCAAGCAGGCGCACCTGAGGGAGGCTGCAGTCGTTCACTTTCCCACTCAATCGTGCATGCACACACACGCACACACAAATATATATATATATATACACATATTATATACATGCATTCGTCTATCTAATCATTCACCTGAGGGAGGCCGCTGGGATGACAAAGGTGCCGCCGCCGGGCAGGCTGATGGTGCGGTCCATGCACACGCCCTGGGCCACGAAGAAAGACCCCATCTGCGGGCATCGGGGTGTCGACGTCGAGGCGGGGTTGGGGTACTGTGATTGGCGGCTGGGCGAGGCGCGGCAAAGCAGGCACAGTGCCGCGCGGAGGCGATACTGTCCTCTAGCCGTGCCGGGCGGGCTGCCTTTTCCGCCGTGCTTGCAAGCACCTAGAGCGCAAACGGCGCAGCTGAACACGTTCCCCCGCCCCTGCTTGCCTGCATGTAAATGGTCCAGTAGAGCAGGGTGGCGCCAAAGATGGGCAGCAGGCGCAGCACCAGCTTGACCTCTTCCACCTGCCGAACCGTGAAGCGCCGCGCGCCGCCTGCAGCGGCGGCGGCAGGGGGGGGGCTGCCGGCTGGTTGGGCGTGCATGGAGGTATACCACAGGGCAGGGCACGCTGCCGGCTGTGCCACAACCCATCCGCATGCGTCACTCCGCCGTCCTCGCCTGCCCACCTCCCCCCACACACAAACACCACAAGCTCCCGCCACCACTGACCCCCCCCCCCAACCCCCCCCCCCCGAACCCCTATAACCCCACCACACACCCGCCCCCGCCGCCACCCACCTGCCACCCTGACTTCCGCTGCCTTGTTGAGCCACTGCAGCGACTGGCTGCGCCGCCCGATGCCCCCCTCTACGGTCCCCCTCATGCCGCCCATGTTGCTGCCTTCATCGCCGCCGCCGCCGCCAAACATGCCGTTGCCGGCGGCGGCGCCGCCGCCGCCGTTGGCAGTACCGTTGCCGAGCAGCAGCGGTTCTGATAGGCCGTCCGAGGCGGTGCGTTCTGGGTCGGAGGTGAACAGGCCGGTGGGTGCCTTCCACGCGGCCCACACCACCTTGAAGACGCGCGACAGTGGGCTGCGGATGGGGGGGGGGGGGGGCGAAGGGGCGGTGATAGTGGTGGCGGCGGCGGCGGCGGCGGCGTGTGTGTGAGAGCCAGTGGGACCGTGTGCCTCGTGCTGGCCACACAACACTTTGCAGGCCTCTGAGGCGGGGACTGCAGCGGGGCAGGGAGGAGCGCAGGGGCGGCCAGCCAGCCAGCCAAGCAGCAGAGGTGGAAGTTGGCGACATCCCAAACCACTCCCTGCTCGCCCCGGCGCCCCGCCAATCCCTCACGCCACCCAAGCCGCTCTGCCCTCTGGCAGGCAGCACAGTGTAGCACAGTGTAGCACAGTGCAGTACCACACCTCTCCGTAGGAGCCACGTGGGTGTAGAGGGGCGAGCCGGCCACAAAGGTGACGACGGCCAGGGCCATGCAGGCGGCGGGGATGGCAAAGCCGACCGCCCAGCCGACGTTCTCCTGTGGAAGCCAGGAGAGGGAGACGAGTGGAGTGGAGCGGGGCACGGCTGCAGGGGAGCTGCATGGTGCGTTGCATTGCATTGCAGCAGCGGCAGCGCCGGCGGTGGCGACAGCAGCAGCGGCAGCGGCGGCGGCAGCAGCAGCGCGGCGGCAGCGCAGCCAACGGCTGCTGGAAAGCCTGCAGCCGCACCTGCACCCAAACGATGACGGTCACCGCCAGCAGGGACCCGATGTTGACGAAAAAGTAAAACCAGTTGAAGAAGGAGGTCTTCTCCCGCCGGTCCTGCAAACGAAAGGGAAGAAAAAAATGTGGGCGTCGTAGTGAGGGCAGGCATGCCCAACGCCAATTCCACAGTTCTCCGTGAGCGGCTTCCACAATGCAACCGCTGCTGCCATTTCTGGGCGCCAGCGCCCACCGCCAGCACGAACGCACCCGCGACAGCCGCTGCCAGCGCACGCAGTGCAGGAGGCACACACCAGCGCACGCACGAGCACACAATGCACCGACCGCTTAGGAAGCGCAGGAAGCACAAAGTGACAAAAACCATCAAGAAAAAGTGAGCACCTGAGGGTCTGACTCGTCGAACTGGTCCGCCCCAAAGGCCGACACATTGGGTTTAATGCCGCCGGTCCCCAGCGCAATCACGTACAGGCTGCGTGCGGGAGGCGCGGCGACCGGGGGGCAGGGTTGGGCAGGCAGCGCGGTGCAAGCTGGCAGCAGCCGGGAGGTGCGGCGGGCTGGTGGCAGGGTTGGGCAGGCAGCGCCAGGCTTTGCCCGAGCCGCACCACACTCGCAGCTCTGGGGCGGCCCAGCAGGACCGTCGTGATGGGCGGGACGTGTGGGTTCACAGCGACACGAGAGGGCAGGCGTGGCCCCACCTGGTGTACAGCGCGGCGTTCTGCAGCGGGGTCGCGTACTCGTCCGGCGTCGGCGTGAGGCCGGGGACCCAGGCCGACAGGGCCAGCATCACCATGCCCTGCGACGAGGAGGCGACGAGGGAGAGCACCCAGGGTGGGGTGGGGGAGGGGTGTGGGGTGAACCGCCGGCGCGCGTGTGGCGGGCGGGTCCAGGCCAAGTGGGCACCACGCGCTGCAAGGAGAGCCAACAGAGGGAGCAAGCAGTGCCGGTGGGGGTTGTGGGATGAGGCGAACCAGCAGCAGCAGGAGCAGCAGCTGCTGCGCAGCGGCACCAGCGCCAGCAGCACCTGCGCAAGCCGGGCAACGCAGCAGCAGCAGCAGCAGCAGCAGCAGCAGCAGCGACAGCTGCACACACAACCACCGAGCGCACCACAAAGTAGATGGCCGAGAAGACGATGATGGTTTTGTAGCGCCCCCACATCGAGTCGGCCAGCCACGCGCCCAGCAGCGGCGTCAGGTAGCAGGTTCCCTCGAAGAGGTTGAGCTGGCGCAGGGGAAGGAAGGAAGAGGCGACGGCGTTGTCGATTGAGCAACAACAACGAAACCCTAAATGAAAAACATCGTGCTGCGGCGGGTGGAGCGTGGAGGCGCGCGGTAGCGAGTTCCATGTGCGTGAGAGGCGTGCTGCTGTGCAGCAGCGGCTACAGCAGCAGCGGCGACAGCGGCAGCGGCAGCGACGGCGGTGGCAGCAGCAGGAGGCGAGATACCGCTTGATTGCTCGAGCACGGTAGCGCCTGCAAGCCACCGTCTCCTCCCACCCCGATGCCTTCTAAACAAAGGGGCCTACCTGAATGGCAGCAAACCCGTTGTCCTCGCCCATCACTTTGGTCAAGTAAATAATCATGTTGGTTGAGAGGCTGCAGTAAAAGGGAGCGTGGGAGGACACAGAGCAGAGAGAAATGTGTTGGCCGCGCGACGCCCGGCCAGCCCAGCCAGGCCGCTCCCTCTGGCGGGTTGGGTGCCCGGCAGGGAGAGGGGCGCGCGCCCGGCGGCGGCGGCCATGCAGCGCAGGCTGGCGCGGCAACCAGGCGCGCAGGCCCTCCGCCTAGCAGTGCTGGAGGTTCCCCTGCCACCCTGCCCCCCCCACCCCCCCGGAAGCAGCTCACCCGTAAAAAGCCAGGCGCTCGCAGAACTCATTGCCCAAGATGAAGGGGCACACTGCAGGCAGGCAAGGGAGGCGGTGGTGCCAGGTGAGGGACCCGCAGCAGCAGGGTGTTGGCGGGACGTGAGGCGAGGCAGCGCCGTGCACGCATGCATGCATGCATGCGCGCATGCATACCGTTCCCTGCAAGCGCCACGCGCTGCCGATTGCAGTATGTTGTGCTCCGGCCGGCTGCACGCATGGCGGCAACAATCCGTGCGCTGTTCAGGCGATGCTGGCGGGCGCACCGGTGAGCAGCGTCGACCGCCGTCGAGGCGGCTCTTCAATGGGGGCCAGCGCCGCCGATGACGACATGGCTGCCTGCTGCTGCTGCTGCGTGGTGCTGCTGTCAAAATGTACGCACTCCCTGCAGGGTGCGCAGCGGGCGTGAAGCGTTGTGTGAGGAGCGTGGCTGGCGGTGGGGGCGGCGGGTGCAAGGCGGCAGGCGGCAGCGGCGGCGGCGCGTGAGCTCTGGGCGACACAGCCATCGGCGGGACCCGGCGCGCTGCGATGTCACCGCTTGTGCGCTCGCAACTGCAGCGGCGCAAAGTGGCAGGTGGGCCCCGGAGGCGCCACTTGAGGGGCCAGCCCGGCCGCACCTGCAGCTGCTGGCACATATGTCGCGCAACTGGTCCTGTGGCGACTGCAGATATACGAAATGGGGAGCAGCGACAAGCGGGCGCTCGTTGCGGCAGCTGCGTGTTGCGGTGGCTGAGCTCCCAGCCTGCAGCGGGCGCGCTACAGCCGCTGCACGCTGCTGTGCAATCTAGACACGTACTGGAGCGTTCGATGAATGCAATGGCGCCCGCGAGACACCTCAGTGCCAGCACGTGCTTTGCTTCTGCATGACTTCCAGCCGCTGCAATCCCTTGCCTGGGCGGCCCCCAGCGTGCCCATTGCTCGTTGCGATATTCAGCTGCACGCCCGTGTGCTTGAAGCGCGTCCCCTAGCCCTCCCCAGCGCTCGCCCGCTCCCAATATGGTTTTGGTGACTCGCGCCTGCCGCCCTGCCCCTGGAGCCACGTGCCGGCATCAGGCAGGCCTGTCGAATGCCGCTGTGCAGCCTGCGGGCTTGCCCGCCCTCCTTCAGGAGCAGCGGCGGCAGCGGCGGCGCCGCGCCGCCCCCGTGCGGGCCGCGCCCGACGAAGGTGATCTTTTATGCCTGCTGCCCCGCTCTGCTGCTCGCGTGCGTCCTTGCAGCCATCTGCTGCTGAAGCACCGCCTTGCAATTTCATCTTGCTGCCTCATTTTGTGTGCGCTTCAGATTTGGACCAGCAGCTCCAGGCAGACCTTGACCGCCTGCGCCAGCGGCAGGCGGCAACAAACGGCGCGGGGCCCTCCGCGCAGCAGCGCCAGCAGGCAGCGGCGCGCTTTGAAGGCTCGAGAAGCAGCAGCAGCAGCGGCAGTGGCGGCGCCCTGGGCGGCTTGAAGGACGCGGTGGACAAGGTGTGCTTGGGCGTCGGTGCTGGTTGGCGTGCTGCAGGTGGTGGGCCTGCCCTGCGAGCGATGCCAGCGCCACAGGCACCTGCTGCTCACCACCCGCCTCGCGTCGCTTCCCCTTTGCTCCGCATGTTCACCTCGGCGAGCCGCCTCTTTGCTCCACAGATCCCAACCGCTGACCCCTCCCTTGGCAGGACTTGGCCTTGCGCCCCCCCACCCACCCCCCACCCGACAGCCAACCTCTTTCTTCTGTTTGCTGCAGCTCCTGATCGCCGACTTCTTCTTCATCCTCTTCGCCCTGGGCTGGCTGGGCGCCGGGTTGGCCGAGCGCTCGACGCTGCAGTCCACGGTGCGTTGACGAGTTGTGGGTGGTGCGAAGGAGCCATGAACACGCAAGCAGCAAGCAGCAGGATGCGTGCCGCGGACGCGTCACGGCCAGCCGGTGCGGTCAGTTGTCGGCCAGGCGTCGCGTTCGAATTCAGCTGCGGGCGTGTTTCAACCGCCCCCCTCCTGGCACGCCCTGCCTCCCCGACGCAGAACCTGCTAGACGCTTGGCTGTCGCTGTGGCAGTGGGTGTTCCAGCCGGCGATTGGCGTGCTCATGCTGGGCGCGGTGAGGCATTCTACGTTACAGTGCAGCTGCGTGCTGCCTTTGGGCAACTTTACAGTGCGTGCTCGTGCTGGGCGCGGCGAGACGTCCTGAGATGCCCAGCGCTTGCTGGTGTGAAGCGAAGCCCTGCTTTTGCAGGATGCCCGCGGGCGTCGCACCCCAACTCATTTCGTTGAAGCATGGCTGGCATGGCTGGCAGGCATGCATGCTCCGTGTGTGCGCACGTGCATGCTACGCGGTTGCCACCCCATCACGACAGAGCGTGCCAACGTGTACTGCTCTGTTCGCCTCCCCCTTGCGCAGCTTGTGTCTGGTGCTTTTGGATGGGCAAAGGAGAACCTTGGCCAGGAGCAGCGGTAGCTGGGCAGCTGCAGCAGCAGTGCCGGCAGCAGCGGCTTGTGGCTGGCACTGCAGCAGCCGGGGTGCAAGCAGCGGCAGCTGGGCATGCTGCAGCAACGGCGACAGCGGCAGCGCCATGCGGCAACCTGCTCTGGTTCTGCGGCAGGGAGCGGCGGCAGCCGCGGCACGCTCGGCTGCAGCTCGGACGTTGCACCCTGCCCGCCCTGCTGCTGCCGACCCGCCAGCGCTAGCGCTGCATCTCCCTGTCTGTCCTTCTCCATGCTTCTCTGCCATCTCTCGCCACTCTGCAAAAGGTGTATTGCGTTGCCCTCAAACAGAAGGCGGAGCGGGCTGATCAGCGCCGCAAATGCTCGTCATGCCTTGCGTGTCGCCCAGGCGAGTGCCAGCGCTGCCGCTCCTCCCGCCGCCGCCGCCGCGCATGCCACCGCGCGGCGCCGCCACCTGTCGTCGCTGTCGGGCGACGGCGGCACGGCGCCTTGCCACGTGCCCTCTGCTGCAATGGCAGCTGCCATGCTGCGCCGCAGGCGGGCGCTCCATATGTGGTAGTGCAGCCAGCCCAATGCTTCCATGAGGGAGAACCCTACCGCTACTTGCCAGCAGCTGGGTTCCACGACATACCCGCCAGCATACCAAGCGAAAGGCGCGTCAGGGCCGGCATCTGCCGAGGCCGCCGCCCCGGCGCCAGCCACGGCCGCGAGGGCGCTGCCCGCCAGCGGCGGCGGCGGCGGCATCGGCTCGCCGCGTGGCCTCTGCAGCAGCGGCAGCTGCACCAGCGCCAGGCCTTCTTGGGCGATGCCCAGCTGCGCTAGTGCGCTGCCGTCGGGAGCGTACACAGCAGTCGCACCCAGCATGGGCCCGCTCAGGGGCACGCGCTCGTGCGGCAGGAAGGGCAGCAGGCGCGGCAGCGGCGACGACCACGGTCCTGGAGGGGGCAAGAGGGCGGAAGGGTGGGCGGGCGGCCCAGGCAGTGAGCGAAAAGCCAAACAAAGCGCGCGGGCGTGCGCAGAGGGGTTCTGGATGTTAGGGCCGCCCCTCCCCTCTGGGGCGCGCGCCTGTACTACAACCACAGTGCAGAATCTGATGTGCTCACTGCTGCTCAAGAGTTACCCCAGGCACCCACCCACCTGTGTGGTGGCAGGCCACCGCATGCAACCGAAGCTTGACTGCGTGCTGGCGGACCACGCCCGCCGCGTTCGCAGAAAAACGCTCTGCAGCTGGCGCGGGCCAGCCGAAGGTGGGGTGGTCGTGGCGGGGGGCCATGGCACAGAACGGGGAGACCAGCAGGTCCAGCCGCTCGCGCCGGTGCCCCTCCTGCAAGGCAGCGAGAGAAGAGCAAGCAACTGCTCACGGCGGTGCTTCCCTTGTAAGCAAGAGACCGAGAGACCAATGATGCTCCCCTGCTGGAGTACAAGGGAAAAAACGTTGCAAGCATGGGGAATGAGTGGAGGCGCTGGCGCTGGCTGGCCAGCCATGGGGGCGGCACAGCACGCCACGCCAGCACGCTCGCCCGGCCCCCCACCAAACCCGGCATGGCGGCTCCCCTACCCACCAGTATAGCCTGCATGGGCGGCCAGCACATGTTTTCGTAGCAGATGGCCACACCCACGCGCAGCCTTGGCGCCAGCCGGCCGCCGCTGCTCATGCCGCTCTGGTGGGCATCGCCGCCGCCGCCACCGCTGCCGCCGCCCAATCCGCGCTTGCGCAGCAGCGGCGCTGCCTCAAGCTCCAGCACATGCGCTGCAGGCTCGCCGCCGCGGCTGGGCGCGCCGCCGCTTCTAAACACAAACCCTTCGAGAGAGGAAGCACGGTGCTTGCGCACCAGAGCCACGCTGCCGCCGCTGCTGCCGCCGCTGCTGCCGCTGCTTGCTTGGGCGCCTGAGCTGCCAGGGGTCTTGCTGCGCCTGCCTACGCCGTCGTGGCCGCCTGCACCGCCGCTGCTCTGCTGCCGCCGCACGAAGCTTCCATCCGGCGCGGCAAGCACCAGTGCGTTGTAAAAGTGCCCCTCTGGCGTGGCTTCCAGCAGCGTGGCGGCAACGTAGCAGCGGTACCGCGCCGCCCAGACCGACAGCTGGCGCAGGCTGGGGCTGCAGGCAGGGTCTGACAGGCCTTCGGCGTAGCACCAGGCCTCTTCTGTCAGCAGATAAGGTGCATTGAAGAGCTGCAGTTGGGTGGTTGGGGAGCATGGGGGAAGAATGGGAGGTTGGGGGATGCCCGTGGCATGCCGGTTAGACAGCATGCCGGCTTGCATCCGCTGCATGCGCAGAAGCTGCAGAGCCAGCATCCCATAGTGTGCAGCCACCTCATGGCTCCCACCTCGGGCAGCACCAGTAGATCTAGGTGGGTGCTGCTGGCGCCGCTGCAGCCGACGCTTTCGCCGTCGCTGCTGCTGCCGTCCCAGCGCGGCACGCCCAGCCGCGAGCACTCTGCGCTCAGCAGCGCATCAACGTGGGCCAAGTTTTCGGCCGTGGGCGCTCGCCGCGTCTCCAGCTGCAGGGCTGCCACGCCCAGCAGAGGCGCACGTTCCATGTGCTCCATGGGTCCAGCAAGCGGCGGCAGCGGGCAGCGTCGAGTGGCAAATGGCACAGCGGCCTGCTAAACGACTGGCGCTAGCAACTTTGGCGGCTGTCGGCGCCTATTCGAGCTCTGCAGCGTACTTGCGCGCACTGTCTGTGCAGAGGCGAGCTCGCGAGGGCGCCGGCGCAGCCGACAGGTCCCTCCGACAGGCACGCGAGGAGCCAGCAAGGTTTGGAGTTTCCAGGCTGAGTTGTTGAGCAGAGAGGAACGGCGCCAACTATCCGCAGGCTATGCTGCACCGGCTGTGGCAACAGCGCAGCGTGCCAATGCTGCCTCTTCAGCATCCGTGATCCTGCCCCTTCCATGTTCACTTCTGCAGTAGAAACGTTCTTCTGGCGAGCAAGAAGCACAGAGAAGGGCTGTGCAAGGTTTATTTTTGCATGTGCAGGCTGAGACGAGTCGGTGGGGTGGGGCGGCATGGAGGGGAGGGAAGGGCGTTGCTGTGGGGCGGGATTGGAATGGGGGGTGGGAGCACGCTACTGTGGGACGGGGTTGGCATGGGGGTGGGAAGCACGCTACTATGGTGGTGGTGTGGAGGGAAGAAATGGCACTACCGAAGGTTTGGCATGGATTAAAAGGCACTTTACACGGGGGGCTGCAGCAGGGCACTACCGTGCGCCAGCGAGGCAGAGGCGTGGAGGGAGGCACGGCACGCGGTCATGACCAGCCGAGGGCGGCGGCGGCAGCCAGCGGGCGGCGGCGGCAGCCAGCTGGCGGCGACGGCGGCGGCGCTCGGGCCGCAGCTTTGAGGGCGCGGGGAGCATCTGTCCACCTCCAACGTGACTGCTGGCACTCTCCACGGCGATCCAGGCTCGTCCGAGCGGCCTGGGAGCAGGCGAGTGCTGGGGGGTCAGGCAGAAGCGGCAGGAGGGCGCAGCCTGGTCCTGGAAAATGGGTTCACACAGACAACCAGAGACAACCAGCTGCGGCCATGACTCATGACATCCATGCGCAGCAACCCTGGCGGCGGCGGCGGCGGCTGGCTGCGGCCGGTGCGTCAGCTCGCGCGTTCACCTCCCTCCTCTGCATGCTCTGCGCCCCTCATCTCCTACCTGCTCCACCTGCACCGTACCTAGTGCGCTTACCTGCATGCCTGCCCCACACTCCCTCCCCACATTTCCCCCCCAACATGGTGCCCCGCCTTGCATGCCAACCGACTCGTCTCAGCCTGTCTGCGATAAAACAATCGTGTAGCCCCGCTCCGCTTTCTGCGTGTGCACCGGCCACAGACCAATGGTTACAGTGATGTCAACAGCCAAACGTGTTCGCATGCCGCGCCCGCCGCACTATCACGCAAACCCTGCACTGCCATCGGGCTGGCCTTCGCAGTGCGCTGCCGGCACCTCGACGGCCAGCGCCGCCGCTGGGCCGCGCCCATCCCAAGCCGCCCACCCGCCGGCGGCAGCGGCGCCGCCACCGTTGTCGCCTGCCCCTGCCCTGCAGCTACGCAGCGGCATGGCAACCACAAGCGGCGTCTGCGGCATGCCGACCGAAGATGGCGGCCGCGGCTTGGCAGGGCCTGCCTCAGCCGTCGGGCTTGCGCCGAAGTCGGCGGAACTGGCAGCGGCCGCCGCGTCAGCAGCGGCTGCCATGTCGGCGGCGCCAGACGCATCGTCCATCATCGCCTGCAGCGCTCGCAGCGTCCCGCCGCAAATTTGGTTCAGGGGCAGCACCCTGAGCAAGGCGGCGGGGGTGGGAGGGCTTCAAAATGGCGGGTGCGCTGGAGATGGTTGAGGGTGCTAGAAATATAGTCACGAATTGCATGTGTGCAGCACGCACGCTTCCTGGGACCCAAGCAGCCCGAGTCCACGCGGGCGCCTTTGCCCCACGCTGCCCGCTCCCCCTGGCAGCAAGCGACCTCGCCAAACGCTTGCAACCCTCGAGCAGGAGGCCTCGCACCGGTGGGGCTCCTCTATCTGGCACCCAATGTTCTCGATTCCGCACAGCAAATAGGTGAGCATCGCCATGACCGCGGGCGTCGCCCAGCCGAAAAAATCTGCGTGCAGGGCAGCCGTGGGCGGGCAGGAGGACGGTCGGCGGGTACACGGCCAGGCTCGGGTGCGATGAACGGTCGGCGGCGCAGCGGGCAGGGCAGGAGGGAACTCTTGAGGGACGGCAGCAGTGAGCGCGGCTCAGCAGGCGTGCCGTACCTCCGCGCATTGCACAGGGCACGTGACCCCCAAAAGGCTTCGGCCCTTGTCAGCCCTCGTGCGAGCAGCACGTGCCATGCGCCATGTGTCATGTGCCATGCGTCACTCACCAACGAAGGCGGCAGGCAGGAAACGTGCACTCACAGCAGACCAGGCGTGCTGGCACCGCCGCAGGGCACGGCGCAGCGCAGCACGCTTGTATTGCTCAGACTGTGCGAGATGGACACCGAAATTCCACTCACCAAAGTATACGACGGGCAGGAAGGTGACGTAGACCAGAAGGAAACGCTGGGTGTGCCTGGCCGTAGGCGGGGGGAGGTGGAAAACAGGTGGGCATGTGCTGCGGGGATGGCGTCCGAACTAGGCATGGTACAGGTCGAGCAGCAGGCGAATTGCGCCGGCCTGCAGGTTGCACTCCTCCCTCCATTCCTCCCTCCATTCCTCCCTCCATTCGTCACCGCACTCCTCCCTCCATTCCTCCCTCCACTCCTCCCTCCATTCCTCCCTCCATTCCTCCCTCCATTCCTCCCTCCACTCCGCACCTGTGGTACGCATAGGGGATGGGCTGGCGCAGGATGCGCTCGCAGCCCCCCACGACTGTGTCTAAGTGGCTGAGCTGGGCCTCGAGCTGCTGCCGCTGGATGTCGGTGAGGGGCGGCTCAGCACGGTCCAGCAGCGCCGACAGCACCTGAGCGGCAGGGGCGACGGGGAGGACGATTGGGAGGGGCAGTGGGCAGGGCGACGGGTGGGCGAGGAGCTATCAGATTGCATGTGGGAGGCGACAGGGGGGCTGCACCGTGCAGCTGCGCCACGCGCTGCTGCCCACAGTCATCGATGGCAGACCAGCAGCAGGTTGGTGCGCCAGGCACGCCGCCTGCATTATGGCAGGTGGGGCGGTGGCAGCGGCAGGCAAGCAGGCAGGCAGGATGGCATGGAGCATCACAACCCCTCCCTCAAACCCCCCCCCGCCCGCGCCGTGCCTGCAGCGCGGCAATGGGCGGCGAGGGACGGCCAACCAGCCACTCTAGTTCTCCCGGCAGCAGCAGGCCGCTCATGTGGTCCCGAAGGTAATGTTCTTTCTGCCGGAGGTGTACAGAGAGAGCGGGGAGTACAGCTGCCGTCCATCGGTGCAGCGCCAGCAGCAGCTGCGGCTGGGCGCACCCCACGTAGGAGATGCACTGCAATGAAGGGGCAGAGTGTGTGTGTGTGGGTGGGGTGGGTGGGGTGGGTGGGTGTGTGTGGGGGGGGGGGAGGTTGACTGAAAAGCGTGCAGGCAGGTGTGGATATCCAGCACTGGTAACGAGTCTGGCGCATGCCGTCCAGTCCGCCGTCGGTGCACATGTTGCTGCCGCCTCCACACCCGCCACCCCTGCCTCGCACCACCCACCAGCCTCAAATGGGAGCGGCACGCAATGTAGCCGCTGCCCAACAGCGTGCGAGACTCCCACCAGCGGGCATAGCTGCGGCAGGGGGGGGGGTGTGGAGGGGTGGAAGGATGGAAGGCACGTCAAGAGAGAGGGCCAAGGGAGGGAGGGAGGCAGGGGGGGAGGCAGGCAGGCAGGCTGCTGCACATCCCGTTTGCGCTGGCAGCACCGATGGCCCGCGGCGTGGCCTCAGGCCCCGCACGGGAAAATGAAGGGCCCTCCCAACTACCCTCTCCCCACCTAGAGTTTGTCTTGAAGAGCATGAGCAGGGATAGAGCGAAGGAGGTGAGGGTGAAGGGGGAGATGAGCTCTGGGTGGCCGGAGATGCGCGGCGCTCCCTTTGGCTGCAGCGCGAAGCGTGGGGTGGGTGGTGCAGCGGCAGGCGTGAGGCTGGCGGCTCAACACGAGGGTTCAAGGGTGGGGACGGAAACGCCTGGGATCAACGCTGTGAGGGCCAGCCACGGGCCGGCGCCGGGCGCCCCTGTTTCCCAGAACCGCGACGGGCCCATGGCGGCGCATGCAGCGGCGGCGGCACCCCTCCAACGCGCAGCGCCTCCGATCTAGCATCTTCACCTCTGCAAGGTCCACGTACAGCCCCACAGCCACCGACACCAGCACAGCCCACAGCCAGACGGGTGCCAGGCTCAGCAGCGACAGCGACAGCACGCCCGGCTCCGGCCAGTAGCGGCGCCACGTGCGGTGGCGCTCCCACGCCGCCTCGTCAAAGCTCTGGGGGAGGGATGAGGGGAGTGGTTTGCAGGTTTGGACGCATTTGTCGGCCGAGTTGCACAGGGGCCGCGACAGGTGGAAGAGGGAAGCTGCAGGGGCGGCGGAGGAGGAGCAGGCGGCGGCGGCGGCAGCAAGCCGCGCACATCGTCTCGAAAGGGTCGACCGCGCAGCTCCTCCCATGCCTCCCGGAAGAACGACAGGCAGCAGGGGGACAGCAGGGGCGGGACGTCGTCGCAGCTGCGCCCTGCCGACATCCCGTGAGTTGTTGTGGTCGGTCTGGGGTGCTGCGCTCTGCGACTGGAAACATGCGGCGAGCTCATGCGACTGGAAACATGCGGCGAGCTCATAGCGGGGAAACTCTACTTGGACGCCGCCGCGGCTGCCGCCCGCCGCTCCCGCTGCGCTAGGCTCTGGTCATTCGGCCCTCTCCCAACCATGTCCTCGCCCTGTGATGTATCTTGCCCTCGTCCAGGAGCTGTCGCCCCTCTCTTTAACGCAAGCTCCCTCCTACCTGAGCAGCCTGGAGCCGCCAGAGTTTACTGGGCGCCCACAGATTGATTAGCCGCCCGCCTTTCAGGGCTCAGACCAGCACCCCAGGCCCATCGGCAGCTCAGGTGAGGCTTCCAAGGCAGCGGTGCAGGCGGGGGCAGCGGTGACCTCGCCCTGCCCTTCCGCCCCAGCACTGCTCCCCCAGCGCTGCCTGCGAAGACACCAGGGAGACGAGCAGGGGTGACATTGCGTGACGGCCATCCAGCTCTCTTGCGCCTGGCTGCCGCCGCCGCCGCTCACCCGGCTACCGCACGGTTGCACTCCTCATCGACCGCATCGCTCAACCTTGCCCTGCAGCCATGGCGGCAGCTGCATGCGAAATTCCAGCCCTGCGCAGCAACAGCGCAGCAGCGCAAGCGGCAGCTCAAGGAGATCTTGCCAGCAGCATGGCACGCACCAACCTCACAGCGGCGCAAACCAGACAGCAGTGCTGGCTGCTGGCGGCGCTCCGCTGCTTCTCTGCCTGCTGCACAGCCAGCACACAGAAGTACAGTCGGGCAGCCCGTGGAACGCTTACGTTGCTGGCATTCAACAATCAAGCAGCCAGGTCGCAATCGCAGGAGCGGGCGCCATCCACAGCTTGCCTCGCTGCTGCACGCCAGCGAAAGCGTGGCCCACATGGCAGCTGCAGCGCTGCTTTGTATCGCGCAGGGAAACCGCGACGTCAGGCCGGCCGTGGCGGCAGCTGCCGCTGGAAGCATCCCGCGCCTGCTGCCGCTTCTGCGTGGCAGCGGCAAGGACAGAACGCAGCAGTTTGCTGCCGGCCTGGTGGGCATTGTCCTCTACTTCAGCACCCTCAGCAATGTTGGTGGCAGCGAATACAGTTGTCGCTCTCGGCGGCGCCGCCCTGCTGGTGCAGCGCCTGCAGAGCTCCGTCGTTGCCAACCCTCCCCTTTTCCGCAACCACTTATCCCCAATGCCCTTGCTCTAGCGTGCACCCTTTACCACCCCAGGGCCCGCCTGCTGCACCGCTGTCACCCTGCTCATGACTTCCTGGTTGTCCCTTGCGTGTGTACATTTTGCCGTGGTTACTTGCTGCGAGAGGGCGTGTGTGTGCTGTAGTGCCTGGCCCGCTCTTCTGCAAGGTTTGTGTGCCGATTCAGTCGGCCGCCAGTCGCCTGCTCTTCCGTCTGCCGGCAAGGGGTTCAGCGGACCGTTGCGCCTGTTGCCTGGCGTTTCCCCGCCGAATGCAGCTTTGAGACGGTCAAAGTGCAAGCACCGAGTTGTTGTGAGCAGCTGGTCCTGCCTGCACTTGGAGATTTGAACGAGTGCAGGCAATGAAGTGAGGCCACCCGCCGCACCCGCTGCGCGCTGGCTCCGTCGGCAGCCTCTTGGCTCGCGCTCTGTCACTTGTGCCATCTTCTTCGCAGGATGATTTCGCTCGACGTCATCTCCATGCGCTTGCCCAGCGCCGCAGAGGGCCTCCTGGGCGAGCTGGGGGCGGCGCCGCCGTTTGCGGGCGCTCCCAACCCTGAGCTGCCCCGCAGCCTGGCAGCCTGGGCGCGTGAGGCGCGGCAGCAGCCCGTGTCCGCCCTGGACTGGCTCGTGGTGCTGGCGGCAGCGACGGCGCCGCCCGCCGCCGGCTCCAAAGCGACCCAACAACTGGCGGCGCTGCTGGGCTGGGCTGCAGAGGCAGCAGCACAGGAGCTCATGGGTGGCTCGTCCAACCTGCAGTTGGCTGCAGCGGACAGCGCCGACGCCGTTCCAGCGCCACCTGCCGACGCTGGCAACCCGCGCCGTCGGCTGGCGCTGCAAAACAGTTTTAAGCTGTCGCTGGCCTTCCTGTGCTGCCTGGCGCGGGGCGAGGGCTGCGCCGGCGGGGCGGCACAGCCCGCTGAAGCGGGTGCGGGCGGCGCCGGCGGCCGGCAGACCAAGAAAGCCAAAGGGGGTGCTGGCGAGGATGCGGCGGCGGCGGCGCTGTCGGCGTTGCAGGCCAGGTGCGATGCCCTGCAGGCGCTGGGCCGTGTGGCGGCTGCGCTGGCCGCCAGCGGCGGCGCGCTGCTGCCCGGCGTGGCAGACCTGCGGTCGAGCGAGCGCCTGGTGCGTGGCACCGCGCTGCACTGCCTGCTGCACCCGTTGGCTGCCGCGGCGGGCGGCGGCGAGCGTGGCGGGAAGGCGGCTGCAGAGGCCTGCCACCATGCTTTGGCAGGTGAGGTCATCAGGTGGAGTGCGGGTTGGTGCAGTAATTGTTGGGTGCTGGCTGGCGAGCAAGCCGGACACGAGCAGGCGCAGCTGTGTTCATGACCAAGACACCAGCACCCACATCGTCACCCTCTTCCCAGTTCTCTCCCCGCAGGCATTTTGACCCGCCCCCTGCTGGAGGCGGCGGCCGGGCAGCGGCGCGCCCCCGCCGGCACAGCTGTCGCCGCCTCTGCCGCTGCGGGTGCCACCCTGCACGAACTCCTAGAAGTTGTGTCAGCACCCAAGCAGGCGCCGCAGGTGGTCTGCGCTTGTGCGGCTCCCTCGCCCTTTTCTGCTGGCCTGCTGTGCCCACCCAGCAGCACCCTCCCGTGGCAGGCAGGGCACTGGCCTAGCGCCGCTTGGGTTCCGTATTCGATGCAAAGCCGTCCAGGGTTGCTCAGCTGCGTCCCGATCCCTGCACCAATTCTGCATGCAAACACGAGCGTTCTCAACTCCTTTCCCCTGCCTCCCCTCTCCCAAAACAGGTGCTCTCCGCCGTGGCCCGCATGCTGGCTGGCCTGGCACAGCAGTGCAGCCACGCGGGGCTGGCTGTCGTGGGCCGGCTGGTGAGCCGCTGCGAAGAGCTGGCAGCAGACAGCTCTGCAGGCAGCGGCGGCGCTGCAGGCGCAGCCGCAGGCCTGGCAGGGCTGCGCCTGGATGCCTGCCTGTCCTTCGCGGCAGCCATGCTGGCCGCGCCGGGCGGCGGCGCCACCGCAGCGCCGCTGCTCCTCTGCCTGCCGCGCCTGCTGCCGCTGGCGCGGTCGCCTCGCGGCACCACCCGCCGCCTCGTCCTGGACGTCTGCTCCGGTCTGCTGCCTGCAGCGGCGCAGCGGCCTGTAGCGGCGCCGCGGCAACCTGCTGCAGAACACGAGCAGCCTGCTGCGGAACACCCGGGGGAGGGTGCTAGTGGTGAAGCCGGCGGCGGCGAGCCTGCTGCTGACTGCAAGATGGGCGAGTGCCGCGCGCCCGAGGCGCTGCAAACGGCGCTGCTGGCCGCCCTCGCTGCCGACCTGTCAGACAAGGACGCGACGCTGCGGGCCAAAGCTCTGGCGTGCCTGGAGCGCCACTCCGCCCTGCTGGCTGCACACCTCAGCGCCTGCACAGCGGCGGGCGGCGGCAGCAGCAGCAGCGCTGGCGCGGCCGTGTGCAACGCATGGCTGGCAGCGCTGTGCGGCAGGTACGGTACGAGGCTCGGGGCAAACCCACATGTGGCTGGCTGCACGCCGACAGGCACAGCCAGCGACCCCCCCATTTGCTCCAACTCGCTTGCACTTCACTCTCATTGACAGCTCTCTTGCTTGATGCCTCTTGGGTGCAGGCTGTGCGACAAGAGTCCCAGCGTGCGCAAGCGCGCCGTCGCCCTGCTGGCTGGCCTCACAGAGCAGCCTCGCACCTGCCTGTCCCCCGCTGCCGCCGCCCGCCTGGCAGACGCTGCGCTGCCAGTGGCCAGCGCGCTGCTCGGGCTGCGCCCAGACTCGGCGCTGCACCCTGGAGAGGAGGGAGTGCAGGTGGTGGCATGGGCGGGTGGGCGGTTGATCGGCTGAGGGTGCCGCCGAGGCTGGCCTGCGGTTGTGAGCGCAGGTTGCGTGCATCCCGGCGCAAACTACCAATCAGGTCCCCTTGCTCTCATGGGGGACGCGCTGCCATCAGACCTTTGCTATCACACCCCAACTCACCCATGTCACTTGTCCCCCCCTTGCAGGCCCTGAGCGGCGCGGTGCTGCGCCTGGCCGCCAGCGGCTCCTCCTCTGCCGGCCTGCTGCCTCTGCTGTGCCTCGCTGGCGCCGTGGGCGAGGCCGGCGCGCGGGCACAGCTGCAGGCGGCAGTGCTGGATGTGCTGCTCCCCCATGGTGCGCCTGCCACAGGGGAGGCCCTGCTTGCCCACCTGGCTTCGGCGGGGCTGCACCAATGGACTGCCAGCCAGGTGCGGCAGCTGCGAGACGCGGTGCAGAGCGGGCTGGCAGCTCGGGGCAGCAGTCGGAACGGCGCCGGCCAGGCAGCCGCGACGGCAGCTGGCAGCGCAGCGGTGCGGCTGTGCTACCAGCGGGTGCACGCTGCCGCGGGGGACAGCGCTGCCCAGGCCTCCGCGCATTGGGCGGAACCTGCTTGGTCGGATGGCTGGGCGAGTTCTGCACGCGGCCCTGCTGGCAGCGCCGACAAGCCTGGCAGCAGCAACAGCAGCGGCGCACCCGCCGGCGGCAGCGCTGACGCTCACGCCAGGGCCTTGGAGGTGGTGGAGTCTACTGCTGCAGCGCTGTTTGTGCTGGGGCCTTTCAGCGCTGCTGATGAGGCGACACGCGTTGCAGAGGCGGGCCTGCTGCTCGGCAGCCTGGGCAGCCTGAGCAGCACTGCTGGCAGTGGCAGCGACCCTGGGAAGCCGCCCGGCGCCGCCGGCGTGCTGTGGGTGCTTGCGACCCTGGAGCTGGCCCTGCAGCAGCTGCCGGCGCCCGCCAGCCCCGCCGGCAGCCAGCAGTGGGACGGCGCAGCCCGGCCAGAGGAAGTCAGCAGCCAGCGGGCGGCGGCGGAGCTGGTGCAGGCGTTGCCAGGGGCGGTGCACTCGCTGCTGCTGTCGTCAGCCGGCAGCAGCAGCGCCGTGCGGCAAGCCGCGCTGCAGGCGCTTGCCGCGGCTCCAGAGCCTGCCGCGCTGCAGCTTCGGCTGCTGCGCTCCCTGGCGGCGGCAGCTGCGGCAGACGGGCAGCCACCGCCGGTGCCTGGACCTGGCCTGGACCTGGGGCGACAGCTGGCGGAGGCAGTGGCAGCGTCAGCTGGCGATGCAGGAGAGGCAGAGGACCATGCAGCTTTTGTTTCAAGCCAGGAGCAGCGGGCGCAGCAGCAGGCGCAGCAGGCGCAGCAGGCGCAGCGGCGGCGCCCATTGGTGGCTCTGCTGGAGCTGTTGGGCAGCATGGCGGCCGGTTACGAGCGCCAGCGCGCCTCCTTCCTGCACCGCCTGCTGGCAGAAGCGGAGCCGAGGGCCGCCGGCGCGGAACAGCACACCAGCAAGGCCGGCCGCCCGCTGCGGCCCGCCGGCGAGTGGTGGGTGGGCGAGTGCCAGCAGGGCGGTGGCGGCGCCGGCGGCGGCGGCGCGGCAGAGGCAAGCGGCGCTGAAGGCGGCGCAGCTGCCGATGCCGGCCAGCCAGAGTTTGAATACATGAGGGGAGAGGACCAGGCATCAAAGCACGAGGCAGCTGCCCAGCGGTTCCTAGAGTCTCTGTTGGATGCTGCCGACACCCCGCCCGCCTGCTACCTGCCGCTGCTATGCGAGCTGGCGGCGCCCGGCGCACCGCCGGCGGTGCAGGTGGGAGGTGCAGCTGGGTGTAGCGGGGCGTGACGGGCAGCACTGTGCTGCCTGGCTGCACCCGCGGACTGTACCTGCCATCAACAGTTGCCATCAACAGTATGGTTGATTGTCCATTCCCCTCCCCTTCCGTCGACACCTTCCGCCCCTGCAGGCGGCGGCGCTGCGATCCCTGGGCAAGCTGGCAGTGCTGTCAGAGCCCCTCTGCCGCCACGCTGCGGAGCTTGCAGAGGCTTGCCTGCGCAGCAGCGGCAGCGGCAGCGCCGGCGACGGTGGCGAGGGCAGCGCTGTCGGCAGCGGTGGCAGCACAGCCGACCCTGGTTACGGCAGCACAGCTGCTGGCCGTGACGCAGGCGGCATGTGCAACGAGGTGCAGGAAGCGGCGGTTGCTGTGCTCGCCGCCGCAATCGACGCCTTCCCCAGCGCGTATGGAGGCAGGCTGGCGCTGATTGGTCGGCTCATGGTAGCACCGCTCGCTGGCGGCCAGGGCGGCGCCTTGGCAGATCGACGGGCAGAGCAGCTGGCGCGCGCGGCGGCTTGCGCCTACTGCAGGCTGCTGACCCGCAACAAGCTGCGTCTGCAGGACGCCGGCATGCTGCGCCCGCTGGGCTGCGCCCTGGCCGCAGCGGGCGGCGGCAAAGCAGGCGGCGGCGCTTCGGCCGGCGCCGCGGTGGCGGCGCTTGCTCGTCATGCGCTGGCGCAGCTGCTGGCGGGTGCATCCCCCAAGGATCGCGCCCGCCTGGCGCTTGCCGTCTTCCATCAGACGCCGCTGGAGGCTGGCTGGCGCCGGGCGCTGGCAGAGGTGGGTCCAGGGGCAGAAAGGCAGGGCAGCGGGCGTGATGGCTCCAGGGGTTGAGGGGTGGGAGGAGCCGAGGCTGCCTGGCCAGGGGCTGGGCTGCTGCCAGACCTGGTATGATCGTCTCCTCTGCCCTTTGTCCTGCCCTACGCTGCGCCGCTGCCTGCTGGTGTGCCTACAGACGTACCTGCTGACGAGCCTCTCATTGCTGGTGCCCCCCCCCCTCCCCTGCAGGAGCTGACGCGCCCTGGCAGGGCCCTGCTGCCAGAGGCAGACCTGCGGGGGGATATGCTGGTGGGCCAGGCGGCGCAGGCGCTGCTGGCGGCAGACAGCGCAGCGTCCGCGGAGGCGGCGGGCGCGCTGCTGCAGGGCATGCGCCCTTCGGCCAAGGTGCTGGGGTCGCTGCTGACGCAGCTGCTGAGCGGCGGGGGGGCTGGCGGCGGCGGCGGCGGCGGCGGGCTGCTTGGCAAGTTGCCTGCGGCGGCGCGGCGTGCGCTGGCTGCCTTCGTGGGGAGCCACGTGCCGGATGCGGCGCCGGAGGCTGCAGGTGATGGGGCTCCTGCTCAGCAGGGCGGCGGCGGTGGCGCCGCTGCGCAGAAGCGCAAGCGTGGTAAGGCAAGCAGCGCGGCGCTGCAGCAGCAGCTGCTGGGCCTGCTGGGCGGCAGCGGCGGCGGCAGGCAGCCGGGGCGCCCTCCGCGGGCGGGCCGCCCGGCAGGCTCGGGACCTCCCGCCAGCTCAGCACCCTCCGTCGGAGCGCCAGCCTCCTCGGAAGCCATCACCCCATCAGGCAGCCGTGGTGCGGTAACTCCCTCGGCAAGCCGCTGGGCGGGCGGCAGCACGCTGCGCGGCGGAGCAGCGACAGCGGGCAGCAGCCGGCGGGGCAGATGAGCCGCACAGCAAACGCGCACCACCCCTGCGACAAGACGATCAATTATCTCGTTTAGTATGCTTGTTAATTAGCAATATGAAACGCACCCGAAAGGATGAGGGGTCAAGTACCAAGCAGCAGGTGGCGGTGTCGGGCAGGTAGAACGATGCTCGGTGTCGACTTGGCGGGCAGGTAGAACGGCACGCCGTGCTGCTCCATCGTATCATCCTAGCATGGCTTTGAATTTGATTGAAAGTCTCCGCTTCTCAGGCGTTGTCGGTGCTCCCTCATGGCGCTGCTGCCCGCCTCAGCTTGCAGTGAGCTCGGGCAGGGCTGCCCAACCACCACGCTGCCGCCACCGCCGCCGGCGTACCACTGCAGGCCCGGCCGCGGCTTGACCCGCTGTCGCGATCAGCAGGGCTGCACCGGCATGTTGTGGGCCCGGGCGATGTTGTCACCGCAAGGGGAGGAAGAGGCTCCCCAAACACCTGACCAGCTGGCCGAGTGCTCATACGTCGAGCTCAGCACAGCGCTGCCTCACCGGATGTACGCAGGCGAGCGGGCGATGAGCACATGGGAATAGACCGGCAGGGTTGTCCAGGCCCGCCGCCCTCAGCCTGCCGCCCGCCGTCGCCGGAACCTTGCGCGCTGCAGCACCAGCAGCTAGGCGCCTAGCGCTCTGCCTGCCTGCAGTCATCCATGCAGACGTAGATGCAGGGCAATGCACAGGCGAGGACTGGCCTGCGGCTCGCCAGCCGCCGCGGCGCCTGAGCTGGGCCGACCGTCCCCAACACACGCGGCAGCACACGCACCTGCTGCTGGTGGCGGCGGCGGCAGCCGCATGCCTGGCACCTGCGCTGCTGCTTGAGGCCAGCTGGCTGCCCAGCGTAGCATCAGCGCCGGTGGTTGCCCGGCAGCCATGACCACAAGAACCAATCACCCTTGCTTCCAGTCCCAACGACATCAAAGGTGCGGCTGCCCCCGCCGCTGCGTCCGTGTCTACTCCTGTGCGCCGCCCTGCTCCCTATGCGCTTCTACGCTCCATACTGCCGCCTTTATCCCTGTTGCATTTATTACTGGCCAGTACACGTATGTGTGTGCTTTGTTTTGGTACTTGCTTACTCCCGGCTGCCCTTCCCGCCATTGTTGCTTGCGGTCCCGCGTTTGTCCGTGGCGCGCGTCCGGTAGCCACCCCTCAGCCTGCCGCCCGCCGTCGCTGCAACCTTGCGCGCTGCACACCTGCATCAGCAGCACTTCTCACACGTCTGAGTGGCAACGCGTGGCAGCCAAAAACACGGTGCCAGCTGTCCAGCCCTGGCACGTGTGCACTGCACCGTGCTCCGCCGCCAGTCCATCTGGCACAGCACGCGGTGCATCCGGCCCGCGCTCAAGAGCACGACCTGCTCCTCTCGATGGCTATTCTATCTCCTGGTTCAAGGCCTGGCCTCTCCGATTGGCACCCCAGCAAAGTCGCGAGCGCTTCCCCCCGCCAAGGTGAGCGAACGCCATCTCCTGTCGCAGAGCCACTCGGGCCACGGCTCGATCATGCTGCGGTGGCAGATGCGAGGGTTGTGACGGGGGTGGAGGAGGCTGACCATCATGCCTTGCCCTGACGATTGAGGGCGGACGTCTCTTGGGGGCGCGGTGCGGCCAACTTCCCCATTGTTCAGCGATGAACATCGCTAGATATGGCAGTTCAGGCCGGTTCCAGTCCGTTCGGGCCGCGGCCCCACGAGCGTGTGGCAGGACCGCCAGCGGCAGACCCCTTGCCAGCTGGCCGTCGTAGGTAGCCCGCCTCCGGCTACCTTTTTCAGCTGATTGCTCTCCTGCTGACAAGGCCCCCCCCCCCCCCCCCCCCCCCCCCCCCCCCGCCCCCGGGCATACGCGCCCTCTACAGCGCACTGCCTGCCATGAAGTTCCTCGTCGCTCTTGTGCTGCTGGTGGGCGTCGCCGCCGCCGCCGACGACTGCACCCCTCTGGTTGGGTAAGATATGCAGAAATTTGCCTCTGCTGTGCCTGCTATCGCAGGCGCAGCGGTCCTTTCCCACCCCACCTCCACACTCACCTTGCGTGCCTCTCGCCACTGCTGCTGCTGCTGCTGCTGCTGCTGCTGCTGCTGTTGCTGCTGGTCCCACTCCTGCTGCCGCCGCCGCTGCCGCCGCCGCTCACCCCACCCGGCTTGCACTTCCTCCCATGCAGCTACTACCCCACCGTGAAGGCCATCAGGTGCGCTGCGCTGTGCTGTGCTGTGCTGTGCTGTGCTGTGCTGTGCTGCATTACGATTTGCCATGCAGCGCCTCAGTGGTGCGCTGGGCAGCGCGCAGCGTCACGGTGTGCTAGTGGGCCCCGGCTTGCCGGCGGATCGGCACAGCGCCGGCGGCACGAAGCTGAGAGCTAGGCTGGCTCAAGGCTGCGCCCACACACTTTAGCTGGCTCCACGTGGCCCTGAACGTACATTTTGATAAGACTCTTAATTTTGATCCATTTGCAGCGGCAAGGCCAAGTTCTATCCGATTGGCAAGATCGTGAAGAGCAAGCCCGACATCATCGTAAGCGCCTGCTGTGCCTGCTGCGCTGTGCTGCGCTGCGTGTGCCGCAGGCAGCTGCTCTGCATGCATTGCCTTAGCAAGATCAACAAGCCCTGGTTCAAAGACGCGCTGCCCGCTTGTCCCTCCCACTACCACAAGGCAGCGCGCCACGACGAACTGGGGCGGCTGAGCTGCTTGTCGGGGGGCGCCGCTGCCGGCTGCGCAGCTGCCTGCGCAACCTGCTGCTGCATGACCTGCGCGCCACGCCCCCCGTCCCTCGTGTGCAGTGCCCCAACGGCTTCCCCTTCACCCACTCTGACTCCGAGATTGAGGTGAGCACCCACCACACACGCACCATCCCCTTGTGGGGGAGCGAGCAGCCACCATGAACAGTTGTGCGCGTTCATTTGAGCGCAGCGCCGTGGTCGTATAGCACAGCGAAGTGACCCCCCGCTCGCCCCCTCCCCCCAAGGGGGGCCTTCCTGGGGGGTCAGGGGGCGCGGGCTCGATGGGTGCATCGCAGGGCACCGTCGGCGGCGGCGGCGCCTGGCGGGAGCGCCGGCCCGGCAAGACAGGATGCTAACGTGTGAGCTCGAGCCTGCAGCATTTGATTGGCGCAGCCCCGTAGCACCAAATAGCGTCCCTGGCCCCCCCATCAACCCCCGCCTCTCTGCAGATTGCCCGCAACATCGTGGATGCCTACTTCATTCAGATCGTGGCCGGCAGCCTGAAGAAGGGCAACCCGGTGCGTACAGCGGCACATCATGGAAGTTCCCGCCGCCGCCGCTAGCTCTACTGCTGGTGCTGGTGCTGGTGCAGGTGCTGGTGCTGGCTGCCCTTGGCTGCCCTTGCTGGTGCAGGTGCTGGTGCTGGCACCCTGCTGGCACCCTGCTGCCGCCGCTGGCTGCTGCTGCTGCCTTCGCCCTGCTGCCAGTGCCCTGCTGCTTGCTGCTGCTTGCCGAGGGTTGTGCGGCTTCGCAAACGCAAAGCATGTCCAGGTACCATAACTGACATTTACTGCTTGTGCCGCCCTGCAGTACTGGTGCAAGACCTACCTGTACCCCAACGGCCAGGAGGTGGGCACCATCCACAGCGGCGTCTCCGCCACCGTCCTGCCCAAGCACTACTCTGTGACCGGCTGCTTCGCTGAGAAGATGAAGGCCGGCCGCACGTGAGCTGCCACGCGCCTGCTGCCGCCGGGGGTGCGCGAATGCCGCTGTTGCTGCCGCTGCTGCCCTTGCCAGGCAGCGCCACGCAGCCACTGAGCAGCTGCCGCCCACCTTCCACCCCCCCCCCCGCAGCTACGACGGCTTTGGCCAGGGCATCCTGAACTACAAGTGCAAGGAGGACGGACGCGGTACCATCAAGCAGGTGGGCTGGCTGGCTCGTGCGCGTGGGCTGTGCCGTTTTCCCTCTGTTTCCTGTTCCCCTCGTGATCGCTGTGCTGGCCGTGGTAATCGCCACAGAATGCGCATGTGCATGGGAGGCAACCATCAGCAACAAATGTTGATTTGCATGGATGCGGCGGCCTTGGCCGGAGTGACCGAGGCAGGCACCCGTCGACTCCTGCCAGCCTGCTCGCCTGACCTTGCCTGCCGTTCCCCCACCACCTCAAACCCCACCCACCCATCCATCTCCCCCACCCCCACCCATCCCCCATCCCCCGCAGGTCGCCCTCATCACCACCAAGGGCAGCTTTGTCGCCCAGTAGCGCGCGTCGCTCCGGCGCCGCCAGCCGCTCGACCACAATGCCGGCAAAGCGCAGCGCATGAGCCTGCACCCCCCAAGCGGCATGCCGTGCCTGAAGGCGCAGCGCGATGGATTGGGCGTGCGAACACAGCGCTGCGTGTGCAGCATCCCCTCCTGGGGCTAGTCGGCCGTCCGGCACGGTGCTGCGCGCCGTGCGTGCGTCGCCAGCACAGCGCCATGGATGGAGCCTCATGCAGGGCCGAGGCCCCTGCCTCTGGCCCTCCCCTCCCCCGGTGCCCGCCTGCTGCGCCCGCCTGATCCATTCCGTCGTGGGTGGCCCTCGATCCTGCTGGTTGCTAACATGAATAGTTGCATCAGTGCCCGCTTGTCCGGGAGACGCCGCTTGCCGCTTGGTGCTTGCCAGGCGTGGGTTGACCGACCCGCGCCTGGCCGGTGCCATCCACGACCGTCCATCCACTCACTCGCGATTCAGGCTATTGCCCTCCATTGCTTGCAATTAATTCGTGATCTCTGAATACCCATCGTGTAAAACTTGGCTGGCACCTGCAGGCTGAAGCGGCGGGCGTCCCGGACCGCGGCGTCGTAGCGCAGCGCAGCATCCTTAACATGATTCACCATGCATCTCGAGGCTGCACCCGCGATTCGTCACCCCTCGCTTGGTCTCGCAACTGTTTCACTCGCCGAGCCCCTCGGCCGCGCCTGCCGGGACGTCATCACAGACCCGCCCTCAGGTGCGCGTGCTGCTGCTGTTCGCCGCCGCATCGGCCACACATAGCTGGGAAGAAGAGCTGGGAGGCGCCAGCAAGGGGTTCGACACACGGGGGGAACGATGGTCGAAAAGTCACTCCCGCGGCCTGTGCGCTTGTTCACCGCCTGAGCCTCCAAGTAGGACGCTGGCGGCGCTCAATTGGCTGTTGGGCGCGAGGGGTCGCTTGTTAACCGCCATATCCCACCAGCGTCCGGGACCGGCGGCCGCCGCCGCCGCTCGCACCGCTGCATGTGTCCCTTCCCTCACATCGCATTCCTGGTGCACAGCACAGCAGAGCCGGAACCGACCACCGTCAAAATGCTGCGTGGTCGCCTCCTGCATGGTCGTGGGACCACCCTTGTGCGCCGCTACCCCCCCCCCCCTCTATCCCCGCGACGACGCCTGTGACGCCGCCGCCCGGCGGAGGCGCGTGCCCTCCCCCTTCCTCCCCCTTCCTCCCTGTCCTGCGGCGCACTTGCTGCCCCCGGCCGCTCCCTGCCCCGCGCTCCCCACCCATCTCTGCATGCGTCTTCGATACTACTACTCTCTTCGCTGTACTGACCCTGAGCACAGCTGGCTGCGGGCACTGCCCAGGGCCTCACCCCCCTCCCGTGTGCGCCGACCGCCCTCATAACCCTTCCCCCATCCTTGCCCCCCGCAGCCCACCGCCTCCTCCCGTCATGAGGGCCCTCTCCGTCTTCGTCCTCGCCCTGCTGCTGGGCGTGGCTGCCGCCGGCACCGCCACCTGGGGCCACCACCACCACCACTGCAGCGAGCGCCGCTGCCGCGACTGCGCGTGCAAGTGCCCAGAGGACTCGTGCGAGGAACGCCCGCCGCTTGTCGGTGCGTGGGCTGCTGCTGCTGCTGCCGCCCCTGCCGCGTGCTGCCACCCCTCCTCCGCTGTAGCTATGGCTCGCATGTCCTCCCCGTTGCAGCACAGGGTTGTGCTGAAAGTAAAGTGTAACCGCCCCCCCCCCCCCCCCCCCCCCCCGCCGCCGCCGCCGCCTCGCTGCCTTGCACTGCGAAAACAGTTGCGCCACCACATCCACACTACGCATCTGCTCCCCCCGCTGCCGCAGGCTACTACCCCACCGTGAAAGCCATCAGCGGCAGTTCGCAGTTCTTCCCCATTGGCCCCATTAAGAAGAGCTTCGGCGACATCAAGGTGAGGCACGCTCTGCTGCGCTGTGCTGTGCTGTGCTGTGCTGTGCTGTGCTGTGTCGTTAAATGTCCCCTTAATGCCTTTCTACGCTGCCCACCACAGCTCAGACTGCTCCTAGTGTACCCCCTGCAACTCACCATTTGTCCCTTCTCTGCTTGCAGTGCCCAAGCGGCTACGCCTTCACAACTGCCGACTCTGAGATCGAGGTGCGCAGCAGGGGCGGCCTCGCCGGAGACTTGGCAGCTTGAAGGACACACAGCGTATTGCCCGCCAGGCGGCAGGCGGTGGTGGCTTTCGGCGCCAGCTAGGTCTCGGATCCTGCAACCAGCCTTGTCGTGCGGCTGGCTCACCCATCGACACCCCCTTGTGCTGTGCACCCCCACCCACCCCTTGCAGATTGCCCGCAACATCATTGATGCCTACTTTGTTCAGAAGGTTGCTCCCACCCTGAAGACCGGCAACGCGGTGCGCTGCCGCCGCCGCCGCTGCTGCTAGTACCGTCACCGCCGCCGCTGCTGCTGCTAGTACCGTCACCGCCGCCGCCGCCGCCGCCGCTGCTAATGCCACCGCCGCCGGTGCGGCTGCCGCAGGCCGGTGCGGCCGCTGCTGGCCGCAGAAGCCGTGGTTGCCGCCGGCGGGATCTGCTGCAGTACACCCCCTCCACGTCCCCGCCGCCACCGCGCCAGCGTCCGAGCCGGCAGCTGCCTGGAACATGTGCCCTTTGCAAGTTCCTTGTGCCTGTACTGCCTGCACCCCCCTGCAGTACTGGTGCAAGACCTACCTGTACCCCAACGGTCAGGTCGTCGGTACCATCCACAGCGGCCTCTCCGCCACCATACTGCCCAAGCACTATTCTGTGACCGGCTGCTTCGCTGACAAGATGAAGCGGGGCGTAACGTGAGCGCGGTCCCGCTGCCCAGCTGCTGCCCTCAATTCGCTGCTGATCTCCCCACTGGCGCTGTTGCCGTGGGTTTACTGTCAAGCCCTTGCTGCGGGTGCTGCGCTCCCCCTCGAACCTCTCGCATCGATTCCCCCCTTTGCAGCTACTACGGCTTTGGCCAGGGCGTCCTTAACTACAAGTGCAAGGAGGACGGCCGCGGTACCATCAAGCAGGTGCATGCCCGCTGCAATACGCACCGTGCCTGTGCACGGCGACCCCGCCGCCGCCGCCGCCACCGCCCCTTCCGCCCCCGCCGCTGCTGCTGCTGCTGGCGCTGCTGGCGCTGCTGCTGGCGCTCCTGCTGCTGTTGCTTACCTTTCCTCCCTTGCCATGTACCCTCCCTCGTGCTGGGCGCAGGTGGCTCTGGTCCTGTCAAAGGGCCAGTTCACCGCTCAGTGAGCGGCACCATCGCGCTGCTTATCATGCCCCGGCAGTTGCGTGCCAGCTGCCAGCTGCCGGCGCCCTTTCCTCGGCGTCAGCTCTTGGCCAGCAGCCGGCACTTTTGGCTGTGTGGCGCCGTGCAGCAGCGGGCGTTACGGAGGATTGCCGTTGAGGCGTGATGGATGGCAGGGCGATGTGCTGCGACAAGCGCGTCGTGCCTGCTGCGCCAGCCGGCCTTCACCGCACCCCTGGCAGGGTGCTGCAAGGCGCACGGCAGGTGCAAGGCGCACAAGGCTGCACGCTCCTGCTGCTGGCGCCCACCACCACCCATGCACCCCACGCATTACCTGAGACCCCCCCCCCCCCCTTTTCCATTGTTGAGCCCCTCGCATTCGTGACCCCCATGCGTGCCCATTCGCACCGCTGACACCACTTGCAATGCCTCCCCCCCCGGGCTTGCCTGCATCGGCCCCCCGCCCCAAGTGACCCCCGATCCCCTCGCTTCCTCAGGCGTTCTGGCCCGCCAGCACTCTTGGAGTAAGCGCACCCATTTTCGTCCTGCATTTTTCCCCGCTGCACCGTCGCCTTATTCTCAGTGCCCCAAGTCAGCAAGTTTGAATGCTCTTGTGTAACACACGCGTGCCATCAAGAGAGAGGCGTGCAATAAAGCGCACAGGCAGCAGAGGGCCGCAGGTAGAGAGGCATAGGCAGGAGGCAAGAGGAGGTAGTGTCGCATGAGAAAAGAACGCACGCAGGGTGGGGCGATGACGAGACATGTGTGTTTGGTGCTGGTCAGTGTTGGCAGAGTGCTGAGCTGGCAGTAACCGAGCCGGCAGGGGAGCGCTCATGATGAATGAGGAAGGAATGAATTGGAGGAGAGTCGTGGGAAGGAAGCAGGGCGGCGAGGTGCGGGCATGGGGGGCGGGGCACACGGCCCGGTGCAGGCTGCGGCAGGCAGCATTCATTTCGGTGGGTTGGAGACACACAGAGAGAGACAGGGTAGGTGGGGGCTCGCAGGGGTACAGAGCAGGCGCGCTAGGTAGGGGAGCAGGGATCAAATCAGAGAGGGTATCAGGCTCTGGCGCATTACCAGGCGTGGGGTTAGTTTAGTGAGTGAGAGCAGTGCATTTCGGCACCTGGCACGGGGCTGGGCCGCGGGGCAAGGTGCAGGCGGCGCTTGCGCGGCGTGGGGGCTTGGGCACAGGGGGCTGCTGCTGCCGCTGAGGGCAGCGCAGCTGGTACTGCTGGTACTGTGAGGCCTGCCTGCTGACGTGCGGACGCGGCGATGGCGAGGCTAGTGGTGGTGCTGCTTGGCGATGGGTGGGACGGCGCTGGCGGGCAGGTGTGGCCGGAAGTGAGCATCCATCCATTCGGTCACCGCCTGCGAGCCGCCGGGCGCACAGCGGGGAACTGTCACGGTGCTGCTCCTGCGGAGGTGTCGGTCGACAGGAAGCAGGCCACAGGCCGCAAACAACAGCAGGCAGGGAAGCGGCAGGCAGCAGGCGGCCCCTACATGTCGCTCCTACATCATGGCCAGTGTCAGCGCACCTCGTCTATGCGGTGCACGGCCAGAGGGATCATGGCCAGGCCCGCGAGGGGCGGCGCCAGCTGGCGCAGCCGCGGGTGCAGCGCCGCCACGGCGGACGGCCGCGCCGCCAGCGCGCGCGCCGCCCACACGGTGCGGTTGATGAGGGCGGCTGGGATGGCGAGGGAGGCGGCGGCGTGCCTGGAGGGCGGGGCGGGGGGGCGGGCGGGAGGGCGGGGACGGTGGGCGGGCAGGTGAGCGCTGCAGCTTGGGCAGGAAGCATGCAGCGATTGTGTCGCATGCGGATAAGGCAAGACGGCCTCACGGGACAGACAGCACTCACCACAGCGCCGTGTCGAGCACCGCCGCTGCCACGGGCACCGCCACGGGTATACTGGCCGCCTCGTTGGCAGAATTTGCTGTGTAGAGGTGGGCAGGCGGCGCAGGCAGGCGCGCCGCCGCGGCGGCAGCTAGCCGCCCGGCGCACGCTGCCGCGGCCGCGGGCAGCGGCAGGGCGGCGCCGGCGCCGTGGGGCGGCGCGCAGGGCGCCGGCTGCGCGTTGCGGGCAGCCGCCTTGGCTCCCTTGTCTGCCGCGTCTAGCACTCCGTAGAGTGCCACCACTGCGTAGCTGCCCAAGTACAGGCGGCGCGAGAGCTGTGCTTTGAAGGCCTCGCCCAGGTCGCCTGCGAGGCGGAGGGAGGCGGAGGGAGGCGGAGGGCCGGCGGCGGTGAAGTGCACTTGATGGTGCGCGCGGGCGGCAAGCCGCGCAACAAGTGATGCCCAAGCAGCAGCCGTTGCACGCTGCCGCACGGCAACACTCTCTCCCATGACGACAGGAATCAGGGTGGAGGACGACGGAAGGCGGGAACATCACGCAAGGCACAACACAGATCCAGCGGCGGGAGCGCCGCCGCCGCCGGGCGCCCAACACAGTCCCGCGCACTTGTGAAGGCGATATACCGCAGCCAGCTGTCGCGTAGGGGGTCCGCCGCGGCGGGAGCAGCTCCTTGGGGCTCTCGAGGCGCAGACGACATGGCTTTGAGGGCGGCCGAGAGGCTGAGGCGGCCGGGTAAGTGCCGTGTTGAGGAGTAGGGCGGTTTGAGAATAGCGGCGAGGAGAGTGGGGCGACCAAGAAGACCAACTCCCGAGACAATGCGGCGCCACGCGGTGAGATGAGGGAACGGTGCTCTGTCCGCCAACATAAGCTCCTTGGCGCCCAAAGTATTGTTAGCCATGGACAGGAAGCCGGTGGAGCTGGTGCGGGTGCCAAAGTGCGTCGGGACGGGCGCGGACGTGCGCAGCGGCGTGTTGGAGTGGTGTCGAGCAGCAGCCGATCGCGTGAACAACGCACAGGCAGGCGGCCGACGATGCCCGCGCACCGCCCCCGCTGCCGCCGCCGCCGCCTGCTGCCGCCGGTGGCCTTCCTGCCTCTGCCTCGCCTGCCTCCAAACGCTGCTTCCCGCTACCGGCGAATTCGCTGCAGGGAGGAGCGGTATTATGACAGAGAAGAGGTGCTGGGGCGCGACGCCGCGTCGGTCTTCCCCACCGAAGCGAGGAAGGCGGCGGCGGCAGGCGCGGCGGGCCTGGCGGAGCTGCTCGGCGCCAACAAAAAGTTCATTTCCGAAACCGAGGTGGGTGCTGTGCGGAGCGGCGGACGGAATGCGAAGCCCGTCTGGAGGAGCAGGCGCCGCATCAAGTGCTGCGGCGGTTGACGCTGAGGGGACGTGCGTGCTGCAGCCTGGCAGCCCGTCGTTTTCAGCGCAGCATCGGCTCCCCCTTGTCCTGCGGGCCTGTCACCGCTCAGCACCCCGTCCCCTCGCTACTGCGTCAGCCCCTCGCCGTTGTTTCCTCTGCCACCTGCCGTTTGCAGCTGGAAGAAATCCAGTCCAACCGGGGCACAGAAGACGGCTCCGTCGTCGCCGACAAGCCGCTGGCGCAGGTGGGCGGGCGCGGGGAGGTGCTGGGCGCGCTGTGCTCATTCGTTCATGCGTTCAAGCGGCAGAGCAGCAGCAGCAGGGCAGTGCATGCCGCAGCTGCGGCGTCTCAGACTATACCAAGGAATGTGTTTCTCTGGCCTACAAAGGGAGCGCGCAGGGTGGTGCCCTCAGCTGGGGATGCTTGAGTGCTGCTGACGAGCCGCATGATGCTGCTTTGGTGGTTGCTAAGGACGCCCCCTCCTTCTGCACCAAACATAATCGGGCGGAGCAGGACGCAGCTGACCCTTCCCCTCGCTGCAGCGTGCCGGCCCCACCTCCCTGCCCTCCCCCCCTCCCTCCCTCCCTCCCTCCCTCCCTCCCTCCCTCCCTCCCTCCCTCCCTCCCTCCTCTGTTGCACCAGATTCTGCGGGAGGCAAAGGAGGCCAAGGATGCTGCGTTTCAGGACCAGTGGAAGCAAATGAAGCAGGTGCCGCGGGGTGGGGCGAGCGGTTGGTTGCGCTGCATGCCGCGTGACGTTTCAGGGGCCGGCAGGGGGCCCGCGAAGCGTGCTGCTGTGCGACTGCGTGCATGGGGCTAGCGCTTCGGAAGCCAGTGTTCCAGGGTCGGTGGAGGCAGGTGGAGCAGAAGAAGAATGACAGGGATGAGTAGCAGAGGAGTGGCAGGCGGGGCGTGCCGCCACGACGCGCTTGTTGCCCTCCCCGGCCCCTGCGTGCATCTCGTCTGTCCTCGCCACCCCTCTGCCACCTGCCGACCGCCCCTGCCTGCCGCCTGTATCCCCCAATTGCCCAACTGCAGGGCAAGAACCGTTCTTTGAACTTGCCTTTGAAGAATTCGAATTTATCCTCATTTCCCTTCACCCCAACTCGAGTTCATCTCAAATTCAATGGATTCCAAACGCCTTTAAACTTGCAGGGCAAGAACCGCCCTTTGGACGAGGAAGAACTCGAATTCATCGACAGCGTAGCAGCGACAGAGGCGGCGCGGGTGCGCGCCGCGCGCGCCGAGGAAGAATCCGAGCTGGCAGCCTTCCACGCGGCGCAGCAGGGCGGCGGCGGCGGCGGCGGCGGCCTGCCTGGCACGATGATCGGCCCTGCTGGGCCGCCAGAGGAGCAGCAGCCCGGCCCTGGTGCGCCCTATTGTGAGGGTGAAGAGCGGCGGCGACGACGCGGCAGAAGGCGGCCCCGCGGCAAAGCGGCCACGCAACGGCGACGCTGCGATGGCGCAGCCGGCGGCGAGCGGTGACAGCGGCGGCAGCGGCGGCGGCGGCGGCTTGGCGGGGCTGCTGGGCGGGTATGGCAGCGGCAGCGAGAGCGAGGGCAGCTGAGGGTCGCCGCCGACGCCGGCGCGTGCAGCCTTGCTTGCCGCCACTACTGCACGCACGCCAACATCTGTGGTTTTGGTAAAGATCCAACAAATCGCTTGCATTCAAGAACCGGGGGAATCAAGCAAAGCAGAGGTCTCACGATAACAGCCGTGTGAGCCTTTCGAGCAGCAGTGCGTGCCTGCCCGCCGCCTGCCCCACAGCGCGCCGTCGGCTGCACCTCCTCGCCGTCCTGGCGTTGCGCACCCGTGCTTGCCACGTGACAGCGAGCGAAATGTGAGCCGATGGCCCACGCAGGGTGCACATGACAAGAGGGGGATTGGGGGGGCAGGGAGAGGGGGGGGGAAGGGGCGCCGCCCGCACGAGCTTCCCGCCGTCGCCTGTGCGCCAGGCAGCATGGTGTTGGGTCGACGCCGTGCAGGGAGGCGCTGCAAAAGATGGACTTCAGCTGCAAGTTGCTGGGAAAGCAGTCGAAGAGACGTCAAAGATTGGGGGATAAAGATGGGGAACTACTCCTTGGGACGTTCGTCGCATACGTGAGTGTATGCTGCACCAGCAGGCATGCGCTCGAAGTGAAAGCGGCAAACTTGATGCGGAGGGCAGCAGTGTGGCACTGCACAGCGGACGAGCTGGCACGATGTTGGCAGGCAGGCAGGCAGGCGGGCAGGCGGGCAGGCATGCACTAGACGTGTAGGCGGGAGGCAGGAGACGGGCAGGCACAGAGAAGGCCCATGCGGGGCGCCGTATCAGGGGCTGCAGGAGAAAAGGCCTCGCGTCAGTGCAGCCCACAGGCGGAGTATACAAAGGGAGGAGCCACAGGGGGGAGGCTCCCGAGCAAAAGCTTGCAGCACACGAGCACGAGCCGCTCTCGCACGGCCGCCGCGCGGTGCTCCAGGGCATTTGTTTACGTTCATCAAGGGCAGTAGTAGTAATCAAACGTCGCTCCCACCGGGACGGTCTCCCACTCGCCACGCGGCTTGGTGCACTCCTTGGGGCGTAGCTGCATGCAGGGTGGGCACCATGCAGTGGGTAAGGATGTGTGAGGGGTGGGTGGGCCGCCAGCGCTGCCCCACAATAGGGGGCGAGTACGCAGGCGTCGGCAGGCGCCGCGTTGAGAAGGCATGCGCAAGTGCAGGCCCAGCTGCCAGCACCAGCACGGCAGCAACCTTAGTGCAGCCCATTTGGGCGATTGCTCACCCCGCCGGTGGTGTTGTGCCGCACTGAAAGAGTGGCCGGCGGCAGCGTTCCGTCGGCCTTCACCCTGAAGCGCCCCCACGGCTCGTCCTGGTCTGGCCGAGGAGCGGGCAGCACAAACACTGCAGCACGGGCGGGCAGGAAGAGTGCGCGGCGCCGTGCTTCTTGCAGGCCTTGAAGCCGGCAGATGAGCTGGCAGGAGCGCCGGCGTGGCGGGAGAGGGGCACGCCCTGCGAGCGGCAGGCACAAACCTGCCGCCGCTCCCCTGTACGCCGCCTGGCGCCGCCTGCTCTGCCGGGCCAGGCTCCGGCGTTCGAGGGAGTGGGGCAGGCAGCCGGCGCTGCCGCCGGCTGTGGGGCAGGCACCACACCCACCCTACCTGAGCCATGGACGGTGGTGTCCAGAGTGATCGTTCCCATGTGGTTGCCGGTGGCCTCGTCGGCGCAGTCGAGGTACCCTGCAGCGGCGTGCGGCGCAGGGGTGCGAATGGCGTGATGGCATGGATTGGGCTCTGGCCCAGTGTGGGAGGCGAGCTGTGCCGCGCATCGACGTCGAATGGGGTGCGCTGGTCGACAGGCTTGCGCGTCGTCTGGCGCGGCTCCGCAAGTTGGCAGCATGCAGTGGCGCACCCGGCAAGCGGCAGACGCCCGTCAGCTGCCGCCTACGACGCAGCTGCTGCCGCCGGCCGGTCCCACAGCACGGTGGCATGCGCACAGCTTCATGCAAGCTGCGACACGCAGCGGTGCACACCCTCAAACGGTGAGCTGTAGTACCACACGCATGTGAGCTGCGTGCCGTCCTGCAGCACGCCGCGCGCGGTGCCCAGCCCCATAGCGGGTCCAAACTGGAGGGGTTGGCTCGTGCAGCTGAAGTTGCGAGTGCCTGCGGCGGGAGTAGCGGGGCCGTACGTCACCAGCATCGAAAGCTCGGGGTCCAGCGGCCGTACTGCCAAGCTGCAGGCCCCCTCCCCACGTGCAGGGGGTGCACCAGGCGGCGCCGCAGCCGCGCGGCCGCTGCTCCACCTGCCACCAGACTGGCCACTGGGCAGTGCCAGCGACAACCCACCTTGCATGATCACCCTGAACAAATATTGCGCCTTGGCATCTGCCGGCGGAAAGACGTCGCTGTACGTCAGCTGGCTGATGCAGCTGCCAGGAGCTGCGGTGGTGTCGAGCGCCAAGGGTTCAGGGGCAGGCGCAGCGCCGCCCGGCGTGGCGGCGAGCTCGGCTGTTGGCGCGGCGGCGAGCTCGGCCGGTGCGGCGTCGCCCGCCGCTGGCTGCGCCGCAGCGTCGCTGGCCAAAGTCTGCAGCTCGACAGAAGACGCCGGTTCGGCTGCAGCACCTGTGGCAACGCGACCGAGGGGCCTCACAGGCGGTGAGCGGGGCCGAGCGGCGGGCGGTGGCGTCGCCACTGCCGCCAGGACGATCGCAACCTCTCACGCCTCCGCCCGCCTCTTCGCCCTACACGACATGCACTAAACACCTGAGGACGAAGCCTGGCGCGGCAGGCGCAAGCTCAAAGCGTTGCCAGAGGCAGCCGCGCCCAGAAGCAGCAGGAACGCGAGCCAAGAGCCGATGCGAGCCATGCTGGGCGCGGGGAAGCGGGTGGGCAAAGGGCAAGAGGCGGGGAGGCCTTTCACGGGTGTGACGCAGCGTGCCGGCGCCGATGAGCGAGTGCCGTGGCTGCACCGCGGTGTTTGTTCAACGGGTGGACTTGCGCTTGCCCCTCTTCAAGCAGTTCTCTCAGGTGCAATCGAGAATACATTAGGGTAACCTCGCAGTCGCTGTTTCTGCGTCTGCGCGCATCCGGCACTGCCGGCCAACTACTGGTGCGGCCTCTGGCGCCTCAGCCCCGAAGCCGCCGCCAGCGCGCTGTGAACGCTGCAGGCCCCTGCCGCTTCACGGACACCAGTAGCCTTCCAGCGTTGCTGTGCTGGGAACGGTGATCCACTCGCCTTTTGGGGCGTCGCACGTTTCGGGTGGCAGCTGCGCGAGGGGGGAGGGACGACGGTGTGTGGGGGGAGGTGGTGGGAGATGGGAGGGCACAGCAAGCCGCAGCAAGCGAACGAGTGCATGGTGGCGGGGGCACCGGCAGGGTTTGTTGTCTCACCCCGCCGCTGGTATTGAAGCGAACGGCGTAGTTTGCAGGTGCCAGCAGGCCATCCGTGTGGACCTGTTCCCAAAGGAGGGTGCGGCACTGAGACGAGGGAGGAGGGCAAGCGTGGGCGCGCGACCGGACGTGCGCGCCCTCACTCGCATTCACGAGCACTGCTGGCAGCATAAGAAGTCCAGCTGTGGAAGCGGCGGCGGCGTTTAGCAGATGGTACTGCCAGCAGATTTGAATTGCGCAGGTGCAGGCCGTGTGTGGTCACCTTGAAGCGTCCCCATGGCGCGTCCTTGTCCGGGTTTGGCGCCGGCAGCACCAACACTGCAGGCGGGCGGGCGGGGGAGAGGAAGTAGGGTCAGGGCAGGCAGGCAGGCAGGCAGGCAGGCAGGCAGGCAGGCAGGCAGGCAGGCAGGCAGGCAGGCAGGCAGGCAGGCAGGCAGGCAGGCAGGCAGGCAGGCAGGCAGGCAGGCAGGCAGGCAGGCAGGCAGGCAGGCAGGCAGGCAGGCAGGCAGGCAGGCAGGCAGGCAGGCAGGCAGGCAGGCAGGCAGGCAGGCAGGCAGGCAGGCAGGCAGGCAGGCAGGCAGGCAGGCAGGCAGGCAGGCAGGCAGGCAGGCAGGCAGGCAGGGCAACTTTGCACGCTGGCGACCCGCAGCTTTTCAGGCGTCCAAGTGCAAGTGCAGGTGCAGGTGCAGGTGCAGATGCAGGTGCAGCCGCGCAAGTGCCCAGGTGCTGCGCGAGAACGGGCGGCCACAGCCCCGGGTGCGGCAGCACCACCCACCTGCTCCAGGCACGGTCGTGTCTAGGGTAAGGCTGCCGCGGGGCTGCCCTGTGGCTGGGTCCTCACATTTGACCAGGGCTGCAAGGTAAACGAGCGGTTGGACCAAACGAACTAGGTAGCGGGTGGGGAGAAACAGGGACGCTGTTGTTTATTGTAGTTTACACTCGTGCGGGCTTGCTGCCTGCCCACAAGTGACAGCTGCGCACGAGAACAAGCACCCTGTCCCGTCCAGAACGTAGGGAAGGGGCAGCGCTGACGCCGCCGCAGACCCCAGACGCGCACCGAGAAACGCAGAAGTGTAGAACCAGACACCTGCAGGGGGGGAAGCAGGTGGCAAGGGCGTGGCCATGGCAGTGCTGCAACGGTGCGAGTACTACTGCCGGTGCTCACTCCGCACGCTGCCGCCCGCTCGCCGGCGGCTTGCTTTGCGACGCACAGTTGAGCAGCGCCCCTTCGACGGTCGAGCCGTTGGCTGTGCCCAGCCCCATGGCAGGCCCAAAGTGCAGCGGCTGAGCTTGGCAGCTGAAATTGCGGGTGCCGGTGAGGGCGACCCGGAAGCGCAGCTGCGGGCGGGCGGAAGGGGGAAGGGGAGGCGTTGTGGGGAAGCAGGCAGGCGGGCCGCCCAGCGGCGCAACTGCAAGCATGGTGCGTGCGCCAGCCACCGTCACTGGCAGCCAACCGCGTGCAGACAGTCTGCATGCAGACCAACCTGTGCTTGCGGTGGCATAGATACGGTGACATAAGTGAGGCCGCTGGTGCAGCTTCCAGGGGGGGCCCCCTCAGCCGCCGGGCCCGCGGCAGCGCCGTCGACAGCTGCAGCGGCGGCGACCTTTGCCGCTGGGCCAGCAGGCGCAGCCTCCACTGCTGGGGAGGCTGCTGCAGCGTCAAACACCCGTTGTTTGAAATGGGTGCGGCAGGCGGCTGGGAATGAGCGGCAGGCGGTGGTGCGGGTGACGGCGGCGGCGCCAGTGCAAGTCTCTGCAGGCAAATCACCGCCCATCCCAGCGTGTTGCAGCACTCCAAACGGGTCGAATCACCTGGTCCGAGGTCCTGCAGCAGGAGGCGGTCGCCGGCAGCAGCGGCAGTGCCTGCAGTTGCCAGTAATAGGAGCCACGCTGCTGCCCAGGCCGAATGCATGATGACCAGAGAATGTGCGGTCAGGGAGACGGAAGGGCAGCAGGCACTAAACTAACGAGGGAAGAACGTGACGAGATGAAGTGCCGCCGCCTGGTCGGCGCTGCCTCGCCGCTTGCATCGCTCTCTGCGCTCCCGATCGCGACGCCGCCACCTGTTCTGATTTCAGTTGTCATTTTCAGTGCTACTGGCAGCAAGCCGTCGAGCATCGTGTATCAGGAACGAGTGCATCACCCCGCCGTCAGCCCTCCTCTTCCCGCTCGCCCGTCTCCGCCGCCACCGCCGCCAGCAGCCGTCCCACCGCCGCGCCATCAGAGACGTTCAGAGTCAGCAGCTGCTGCACCAGCCCCTGGTATGCGGCCGCACGCTGGGCGTGCTTCCCCGAGGGATCAGCTGCCACGGCCTCGCCGCGTGCCTGTTGGGAGGGGTGGCGGCGGGGAGACGCATCCCATTATGCATCGCTCGTGTCACCAGGCATACGCAGGCGGGGCGCCGGCCGGTGCCTGTGATCCAGGGCAAAGCAGCAGTGGCCACGCCAGACGATGGATATCACTGTTGCTGTCCTACCTGCAAGTCGATGACCTGGCGTGCACGCCGCAGCACAGCCTCCGGCACGCCCGCCAGCGCAGCGCAGTGCAGCCCGAACGACGGCGCCGCCTTGCCCGGCCCCAGCCGATACAGAAACACCAGCTTCTCTGCCGCGGGGGAGCCGCCGCTCCGCTGCTGCTGCTGCTGCTGCTGCTGCTGCTGTGCAAGAGCCGCGCAGCCACCAGCACCGCCTGCAGCGCCACCTGCGCAGGCGCCGGCCTGCCCCTGTTCCTGCCCCTCCACAATCACTGCCATCGTGAGGAAGGCCAGCTGCGGGCTGCGCGGCAGGTACTGCGGCTGCAGCACCTCGCTGCACAAAGAACAAACATGGGAGGGGTGACAATGTGGCGGGCATGTGCTGTCGACACCTCGACTGCGCGCCCTCAGCAGTGCTGTGGGAAAGCTGGTTTGCACAATTCCTCGCCACCTTCCACCACCTCCCAGCCGTGCCTCCCGTGGCGCTCGCCTGAAGTGGGTGCACAGCACGACGCGCGGCGGCGCCGGCAGCGCCGCCCAGTGCTGCAGCGTGGCGCACAGCAGGCCAACGCCGTCTGCTGCCAGGGTGCCTTTTCCAAACTCATCCACGATGCACAGAGACCTGCAGGCAGTGTTGCAGGTTAGTAGGAGGTCAGGGTCGGGTGGTTTGGGGGGCAGATACGCTACATGTAGGCGGCGTGCTGTCAAAGCCGCGCCCTTTGCTGGCTTTTCACTGGCGTACGCCCCCGCCCTCCAAAACAAACGCACCGCTCCGTGCTCAGCGCCAGCATGGCCGCCACCTGCGAGAGGTCAATCATGAAGGCCGACTGCGGCAGGGCCGCCGCCTGCCTGCGTGGGACCCATGCAATGCAACACCCGGGCAGACGCTGAGCAGCAGCTGAATATCTCGATAGGAAGAGCACGGGTAATGAGGCATCCGCGGGCACACCTGAGCCAAGGGCCGTGCTCTGTGCGAGCGACTGCGAGCACGGCGGGGCAAGCAGCAGCACCCGCTGCACACCTCGAGGCCACCCGAGTGAAGATTCGGTCGCAGAGGCCCACACGCGCAGAGGTGGCAGGCACAAAGCTTCCCACGTGCGCCAGGAAGGTGATCAGGGCCACCTGCGTTGATCGGCGGGTGCAAAGATGCACTGATTGGCGTCGGGGGGTGAGCGGCGAGCACGCAGGTGCGTGCTGTTGCCAGCTGGCGGCTCAACACTGGCCTGTCGGGGCGTTGCCTTGGTCCGTCGTCACCCCACCCCGCGCCGCCGTTCCTGCTTGGCGGAGCGGCTCTCTGGAACTCAGCAATGCTGCATGCCATGAACGGTCTGTTGCCTAGGTCGCTCGACGACCGCACCCCGCCCGCCTTGCCCTTGCCTGCTTGGCGTAGCAGCTCTTGCCGCTGAAGTTGGGGCCAGTGATGACCTGGCGGCAACAGGAGGAAAGGCCGGGGTGTGCAGTAACCAACCAATGTGGGACCAAGTGCATCTGAAGAAGAGCTGGCGATGCTTTCCCTACTTTCTGCCACTCGCCCTTTTCAGCCAGCAATGTCGCTGGTGTGAAACGGCACCCCCACCTGTATGTGCCCCTGCCCACACCCCATGGCGGTGTCGTTGGGAACAAAGGAGTCCACGAGCTGCTCCGCCAGCAGGTGCCTGCCGTCTCGGATGACCAGCTCGTTGCCGCGGGTCAGCTGCGGCAGCAGGAAGGCAAAAGGGGGCGGTCAGCGTCTTGCTTCGGGAAGGGCACGCAGCAGCGGCAAACAGGGGTGTGCGTGCTTGCGTGCGCAGCAGCAGCGGCAGCAGCATGCAGGCATGCAGGCAGTGCACCCGGCTGGCAGGCAGTGCCAGACCCCCACATCACAACAACCCGTCCACCCGCACCTCTGGGCGGCAGAGGTTGAGCTCCCTTGCCGCATCGGCCAGAGAGATGAGGCAGTCCAGCTCGGAGCAAGCCTCTGCTGCTGCGCCCAGCTCGGGGGCAAACCGCGCCAGCCGCTGGGTGAGGCGCACCGCGATCCCCGCCTCCATGTCCTGCGCCATGCAACGAGCGGGAGCAGTGCGCTACTTAGGGGGTGGGCGTCTTGAAGAGGAATCGCAGGCAGGGCAGCGCAGCAGTTGGAGCAGCCACAGGAGGTGGAGTTGCCAGGGCGGCGTGTGCTGTCCACACCTGTATGCGGTTCTGCAAATCTCCGAAGCGTTCGTTCAGCTGGCGGGTGCGCTCGCAGTGGTAGAACACAGCCAGGGCGTCCTGCGTGGACGGCAGGAGGCACCGGGACAGCGGAGCGGCTGTGCGTTGGCAGTGGAGCGTCTGTGCGTTGGCAGCGGAGCACGCACATGTGCAGTGTGAACGGCTGTTTTCCCATGCCCTGGAACTGCCCTGTCGGCACCGAATTACATGCGCTCACCTCCCCGGCGCTGCCCTCGAAGGCAAAACAGTAGTCGGGCAGCGCTTCTGCCAGGTGCGCTCCCAGGCGGCCCCCCTCCAGCCGCACCACAAACCCGACCTGCAGGCGATGCATGGGGGGGGGCAGGGAATGACTGGTGGAGCTGGACAACGTGCGCGATTATACAGGCGGCGTCCCTCCAGCTCGCAAAGCCCCACGAGCGTCAGCGCACCCACCTGTGGCATGTACACAATCGACCAGAGGTGCTGGTCCAGCCCGTGCGACAGCTCCCGAGGAACGCGCCGCAGCTCCGCCTCCGCCTGAAGGAAATAAACCAACAGACAGGTACAGTTTCTGTTTCAAGTCGAGGGGCTTTTTTATGGGGGGGGGGGGGACCTCAGTGGAACGTGGTGGAGCGCAGGAGTTACCCCACACAAGCCGGCGCAATGCAGCTCCGCCTCACAAGCAATGCAGCTCCGCCTCACATTCAGCGGACAGACACAAGACAGGCATGCAGGCATGCAGCATGCACTGGGAGCACCACGGTGCGGCAACGGACCAGGCGCGAGCTCTGGCAGCACAACCAGGACCCTCCACCTCATGCCTCTCAGCAAACGAGCGATGTCGCAAACCAGAGCGACCACCCACCCACCACCTCCACCGCCTGCTCCTCGCTCACCACTCGAGTGAGCAGCTCCGGAAGCGCGTAGAGGGTCTCCCTCAGCTCGTCCAGCTCGGGAGAGACGCCTTCGCGGTGGGGAGAAGGGGTTGGCAGGGGAGGAGCAACCACCGTGTCCTGTCAGCGCCAGTCGTGGCGCGAACCGGCGCTCCCAACTACTGCAACCAAATTGCTAGGGGTCGCTGATCCCCTCTGACAAGGTCCCCCGCGGGCACCTTGCGAGATGAGTGCCCCCTCCTCTTCCGCCTGCTTTGAGCCGTCGACCACCGAAGCTATGAGGTTGTGGCCTACAGGCTCGACAGGGGGGATACACGCGTTCGACGCTCAGTGCGGCAGTGCGCCCCCGCATGCCGACTTGCAACGTGAAGCTCGCAGCGCTCTGCTGGCACGCGTCACGCAGCATATCCCCAAATGCTAACATCCCCCCGTCCAGGCACTCACACAGCACCAACTCCTCTTTAATGACCGCGGCAGCCTTGAAGAAAATGCCGGGAAGCTGCTGCTGCGCCTGCTGTGCCTGCCGCGCATCATGCGCTGCTGCCCCCTCCCTCGCAGCGCCGGCCGCTGCCGGCCCGTCGCCTGCCGCTCCCAGCTGGGGCAGGCGCGACGAGGACAACTGCCAGCGGGAAGTCGGCGTCGCCGCCGGAACCCACGCAGGCGCCGCCACGGTCGGCTGCCGCAGTGCGCCACCCCCTGCGGCCAGCGGCGTGGCGTACCCGCAGCCCCCGCCGTCGTCGCCGCCGGCGCCGCCTGCTGCTGCCTCTGCTGAGATCGCACCCAGCAGGCTGGCGGCTGCGCCAGCGGGTGCCAGCTGCACCAGCAGGTCACGCAGCGCCAGCATGGACGCCAGGCTGGCTTGCAGGGCAGGCGCGTGTGGCACAGCAGCTGAAGGCAGCACTTGGTTGGCGAAGCAGGAGGAAGCAAGGAGCAGGCAACTGCTGTGCAACGGTGCACACATGTAAAACAGGCATCCCCCACCTGCAGCGCCAGGAAGTCTCGCCGCTCAGGCATCCCCGTCAGGCGCTCCAGCAAGCGCGGTGCCTCCTTCACTTTGCGCAGCTGGCAGCTGCAGCAGCCAGGCAGAGGGGACGAGTTGGTTGTTTGCTTCCCACAGCTGTCTGCCCATGGGGGTGGTGTCGCTGCAGCCGACGTGCTGGCAGCTGCTGCAAGCGGGTGCTGCGCGCAGCCGGCGCCGGCGCCGCAGCTGGAGGCTGTGGCCGAGGCAGCAGCGACAGCTGTAGCCCTGAGTCTTGGCTTTCCTTCGCTGTCCTTGGCTTCCCTGATTTGTTCATAGGGGCGCTGCGGAAGACACGGCATCTCAACCAAAGTGCTGAGTCGGCAGCATCGTCAGCGCCGATGCCTTTGGACGGCGCCACCCAGCTCCACAGCCCTCTCCTGTGCTTCTAAGACGCTCCAGTCGACCACTGCTCTGAACGCCGGTGGTAAGGCTCGCTCCGAGACGTTCCCAGGCGCCCAGGGGACCTGCTGAAACATCCACCCGCGTCTCCCTCTTTCCGCTTTCAGGTAACTAGCTGCTCGCAGCCGCTGCTTGCTTGCTTGCTGTATGCTGCACGCTGCCGGTAGCACGACACGGGTCGCACTCTCCCCTCTTCCTCCTCGGCCCCCGCTCGCCGCTCCCGCCGCCCGCCCCGTCACCACTTGCCGCTGCCCCGTCACACGCCATCAATTAGAAGTAGACCCCTCAGGTGGGAAGGGCACCTAGGTAGCTCAGAGCTCAACCCATTGAGTAGAGAGAGAGAAACATAGCAGGGCGGACGCTTTGCACAGCAGAGGGCTGTGCAAAGCGTCCGACCTACTATGTTTCAGCAGGTCCCCGTGCCTGCGCCGGGCGATCTCGGACAGCCCTCTGAAGCGCTGCAGGCCGCTCAGGAGGGTAAGGCACCCTGTTCGTTTGCCGCTGCCGCGTGCCGCCCCGCCGCGCGCCGCCCTCGCCCGCGCTGCAGCCGCGTACATCCGTCGTAGGGTTGCCGTGCGACCCCACGCCCACCCGCCTCAGCACCAGACTCTCATCCTCTGGTTGCTGCCAGCTCGGTCCTTGGTGTTTGCTTCTTGAAAGCCAGATATCTGAAGGTGGCGCTGTGTGTGCCACTGTGTACCCATGCCCCGCCCCCCTGCACATGCTGGCCTTCCTCACCCAGCCCTCCCAAAGCCGCTGTCTACCCTCTGCTGCAGGCTGGATCGTCTGGTGCCGCTCGGCGCTGCAGCCCCCCTGGCTGAGGGCCACAAAAGTGACTGACGCGCCGACAATCATGACCGGTCCTCACGTTTGTCGGAGAGTCCGTCACTTTTGTGGCCATCAGTCAGGGGGGCTGCAGCGCCTGCTCGCCTGCACAGGGCGGGGGTTGGGGCCGTTGCCACAGTACTCACCACCGTGCTGCTGCACCAAGCGGCCTCGCGGCCGATCCTGTAGGGGCTTGCCAGCGCCTGGATGCCCAGGCTGACTTTCTGCGTGACGGCCAGCTGGATCTGGTCCTGCACCCCATGGTGCGCGGTGCTGGCCCTCATCCCGGCGAGCAACGGCTGTGCTCACACTGCAGTGCTGGCATTGAGACTGTTGAGCACATGATTTTTGACTGCCCCCTATACTCTGATGTGCGTTCCCGTTTCCACTATCTGTTCCCCCCTGACCCACCCTCTCCAAACTCCCTCCTCCAAAAAAACCTGGCCCTCTCGCATCCTTCGCTGCCGCTTGCCGTTGTACCTGGCTGGCGGTGAACTCCCCCCTTCCTCCCCACCTGCTTAGCTTCCATCCCTCTGCTCCCTTCTGTGCTTCGCCCCCCCCCCCCCCCCCCCCCCCCCACCCACCCCCACACACACACAGCCCCAAGCTGTCTCCTGATGCGCTGCTGTAGTGCCACACCCACCGCAGCGCATGGATGGCATCCGGGCGCTGCCTGAAGAAGTCCACTCCGTCCAGCCTGCAGGGCAGCAGCGATGCACCGTCGGCGCACTTCGATGCACCCGCACAAGCACATTGCTGCGAATCCCACCTTGCCAGGGCGCAAGAGATTGTGCAGCGTGCACCGGCACCACTGACGCGGACTCTCTCCCAGCACGGCTAGCCAGCAGCCTGCTGAGCAGCAGCAGCAGCAGCGCCACCATCGCCAGCGAAACACTGCCCACTTCAGGTCGGGCCACTGACGTGCCTGTCTGAGATGACACGCAGGTTGACGATGGGGCGGGCCAGCCAGAGGCGCAGCAGGCGGCGCCCGCCGGGCGACACGCAGCGACAGAGGGTGGAAAAGACGGAGAAGCCCTCCTTGGGGGTGCCTGCATGTAGGGGAGCGGGGTGTGGGCAGGCAATGCGTAATTGAAGATGTGAATGAGCATGGGGGCTGAGAGCAGGTGCAGGTGGCAGGTAGGATGCAACGGACATTGCGGATGCGTACGCCCCGTTGCGCCCCTGGGCCTGGGCCGCCAAAAAATGAACATGCTGAGAAGCGGGATTCCAATGCACCCGTCACCCACCGATGCCCATGGCGGCGGCGGGGTGCGCCTCCTGGGCGAAGATCTGCAGCGCCGCCAGGCTGGCGGGGTCCACCTGCAGGAAGCCGTCCAGGCTGACCTGTGCACACGAGGAGGCCGGAAGTGGGAAGCAACCGTTCTATGGTTCCTGTGCCTGGCTGCCAGGCAGCCTGTTGAAGGAGGGAGACCAGAATGGGGCTGCGACTGGTTGTAAGAGGCACTGACCTCACGAATGTCGCGCAGCTCGAAGGGGGCACCACCGCCGCCCGCCGCAGCCGCGCCGCTGGCAGCCGGCGTCGCAGCAGAAGCGTCGTCGTAGCCGCCGCCAAAGTGTCCTCCTCCTCCGCCGCCGCCGTCCAGCACCAGCCGCCCCTCCCGTGCCAGCACCGCCAGCAGCGCGCCGGCCGCGCACACTTGCTGCTCGGCGGACAGGGAGAGCGCGGCGTTGAGGCGGTGTAGGCGCTCGCGGGGTCCCAGCCCTGGCGGCCAGCCCCGCAGGTGCACCGCCTGTAGCACAGCGCGCGCCGCTTTGGGGTGGAACAGAGAGCTGCGCTCCACGCGCACATCAAAGCTGCCGGGTTGCGGGGCGCCGTCGCCGCTGCCGCCTGCTGCGCCGCCGCACGGCTGCAGCGGCGCCCGCAGCGCGTCGAGCAGCGCCGGCTCGGCGCGGGCGGGGGCGTAGATGGCGTCCGGCTGCGCGTGCAGCTTTGCCAGCTGCACCAGCTGGTGGTGGAAGGGACCCGTGGTGTCATCCGCGGACTCCATGCAGCACAGCTGTGGTGGAGGGGTTGTCATGAAGGGGAGCGGGGCGAGCCGGCGGCACGTGGGTGCAGCGCGCGAGCGGCCGGTGCGGGCGGTGAGTGGCGGCGGCAGTGAAAGTTGTTCTCCGACCGCGCCTATCTCTGGCCCCGCGTGATCTCGTTCGGCCCACCTCTCCGTTGTCGAACCAGGCGACGCCGACGCGGCCCGCCCACGAGCAGACGGCCATCCACACACCCTCGCGTGTTGAGTCCTCTTCGCCGGCCTCCTCGAGCTGGGAACTGTCCCTGCCAGGTGATATTGGAGCACCGCGCGCCCGCTTGGCCCGTGGGTCCATCGCGAGTTCGAGCAGGGTCGGTGGAGGGCGCTCTGGGCGGCACGGACTCCAGAAGTGACAGGGGTGATGCAGCTGAACTGTAAAAACTCGAGGGTACAAGGCCTCGACGCGCTACAGCACTAATGACATTAGCCGCCACTGCGTTTGCATTTCCGCGGTGCCGCAAGCAACAGAAGAGGCGGCCCGCTCCAGACGTCCTGCCCAGCTGTTTGCGTCTGTGAAATAAACCACAACCGATCCATGTGAGAGCTGCCCTTGGGTGGCGGAGGTGTTTCACGTGACTGACCATCCATGCTGTGCGGCAAACGGCCTTGTTGGCACCCAGATGGGCCCTTGCCTCTCATCGCAGGGTTGGCCTTGCCGCACAGCAGAAATGTATGAGATGTGTAGGGGCTGCCGGGGCGAGCACTGCTGCTGCCTGCTACGTCTGATGCACGCCCGGTGCCCCCCTGTGGGCGCAGGCGCCGGCGGCAGCGCTCACTGCCCCAGACCGCTGGCTAGGGACCGCTGGCTAGGGACCGCCGCGCAGACATAAACCCATTTTACAATAGAAGAGTTGTATTTGGATGCACAGAGCCCTTCCCGCCTCTTTGCGCGTTCTGCCATCTGGCCGCCGCGCCCTCGCCTGGCGACGTGCTTGCTGTCGCTCATTTCACTCTCGACATCGTAACGACGAGTCTAGGACCGACGGCGACCACCCAGCTACCCTGCCGCTACCCGATCTGGCCATAGCGACTTCCATAGCGCTCGCGTGTTGACCCACGGCCCAGGCGGCATACCAATTGAGCGGCGTGGGCGGGTGGCGCCCGCCCTGACGCCGCCGCCGCCGCCGCCAATGGTGCACCAGCTTCTTCGCCTCCTCTTCGCGGCCCAGCTGCTGTGCGCAGCCGCCGCCGCGCTCCCCGCCTGCACCTACAAGTCTACAGCAGGAGACTGCTGTGCGGCGTGGTGCTTTGCAGCAGCCAACCCAAACCAGCAGACGGGCGTTTCCTTTCTTGCCTACCGCGCAGCGTGCGCCGGCGGCGGCCTCGGGTGCCTCGGAGACGGCTCCGGCTGCCGGTTTTGCAGGCTGGCTGACACGCAGTTGGAGCAGCACTTGCCGGTCTGCCCAGCCTGCGTATGCCAGCACTACGGCCTGGCAGCGGCACGGTGCGACGCAGCAGGCAGCACCGTGGTGGGAGCGTCGCCGCCGCCTCGATCGCCGCGCCCGCCACCGCTGCACCCGCCACTGTCCCGCCCCCCGCCACCACGGCGCAGCCCGCCGCCGCCGACGCTGCCGCCAGTGCGCCCCAGCCCACCACCGCTCCTCCGCCGTTCGTTTCCCATCACCCAGCAGCGCCCGTTGCCGCCAGTGCCGGTCAGGCGCCCTCCGCCCCCTTGGCCCTCGCCTCGTCCCCCTCGGCCCTCGCCCTCTCCACCTCGACCGCCACCCCCTCCCCCTTGGCCCTTCCCCCCTCCCCTCGGCCCTCGCCCCCTCCCCCTCGCCCCTCGCCTCCGCCCCCTCGGCCCTCGCCCCCTCCACCTCGGCCCTCGCCCTCTCCCCTCGACCGTCACCTCCCCCCCCGCCGCTTCCATCTCCCCCTCCGCCCCCCAGCCCTTCTCCCCCACGCCCATCATCACCCCCGCCGCCCACCCCTGCTCTCTCCCTGCCTCCTTCTCCCTCTCCACCACCTCCCACGCCCTCAACTCCTCCACATCCCTCGCCGCAACCTCCTCGCCCTTCACCTCCCCCTCCTCGCCCCTCGCCGCCCCCTCCTCGCCCCTCGCCGCCCCCGCCACAGCTCTCGCCGCCTCCCCCACGCCCCTCGCCGCCCCCTCCTAGCCCCTCACCTCCCCCTCCACGCCCCTTGCCTCCCCCGCCCGCGCCCGCGCCTGCCTCTGTGGATTGGGGCACCCCCATCCTCACCGCAACCTTCGAGGGCAGCACCCTGGACCGAACCCTGTTTGACGTGGAGCAAGACTGCTGGGGCGGCGGCAACGGTGGGGCGGGGGCGGGGGCGGGGTTGAGCCTCGGAGTGCCGGGCAGCGGGACGGCGGTGCGGCTGGCTGTGGGGGCGCGGCAGGCATGCTCAGGAGGGGTTGTTGTCTTGCACCCCTTGCCAACCTCTGCTGACGTGCTTCCTCCCCTTCCTTGCTGCGCCGCCCTTTTGCAGGTGAGCACCAGTGCTACGTCGACCGGCCAGAGAACCTGCGGGTGGAAAACGGGCGGCTGGTGATCGAAGCCCGGCGCGGCGACTGGGCGGGCACAGTGGAGGTGCGTCGACGGGCGCCCCTGATTGCGTGCCAGATGCTTCGCTGGCTGGCTGCACCAAGGCGGCAGGTTCGACCCGCACTGCCAGCGCCGACCTTGCTGCACCGCGTCATCCCCCCCTCCCCCTCGCCTCCCTGCACATCTCCCCCGCCTCCACAGACCTGCACCCGCCCCTGGGACGCCTGGTCCTGCACCGCCGCCAAGCCCTTCACCAGCGCCCGCATCCGCACCAAGGCGTCCACCCGGGGCAGCTGGACGTACGGTCGGTTTGAAGTGCGGGCGCAGCTTGCAAAGGGGGATTTCCTGTGGCCTGCCATCTGGATGCTGCCCACAGGTGGGGATGGAGGGGGGGGATGGAGGGGGGGGGGAGCTATCGCCAAGAGCAGCTGAACCAGCTGCTGCTTGCCGTGGTCACTGCAAGCGGTCATTAGTCGGAGCCGTCACCTCCTTCGACAACGGCAGTGCTGCTCCAGGCAGATGAGGTCTGCACGCGTGCTGCTTGGGCCGTCGGCGGAGGAACAGGCAGCGCGCCTTCCTGCGCACCTCGGGAGGCCCTCGCATGGCTGAACGTTCTCTCTACCTCACTGTTCCCTTGCAACCGCGCCTCGCCCCTCCCTCAGACAACGTGTACGGCACCTGGGCAGCCAGCGGCGAGATCGACATAGTGGAGTTCAGGGGGCAGCCGGGTGAGTGTCGGGTCGGTTGTCAGCAGGGCAGGTGCTGGCACTGGGGTTGGTGGGCGGGACAGGCAGGACAGAGGAGTGAGGTGAAGCGTTGCGCTCTGCGTCCTCACAAACTGTCCACCACCCCCCGTCCGGAGCTGGCCCGGACACCCCCTCAAAACGCTCCCCGCCAGGCTCGCCTTGACGCACAGTCCTTGCTTTACCCTCATGCCTCCCCTCCCTCCCCATTTCTGCAGGAGGGGTGTGCGCATCAGGTCCAAACCTCAACCGCTGCCCGGTAGGCCAAACCTCACATGGCGCCCTTTGTCCATCACTCCTCCCTCCCTCCCTCCCTTTCTGCAGCCCTCAACGACACCCTGGAGGGCACGCTGCACTACGGCGCCGCGTGGCCGGCCAACGCCTGGTGAGACCTCACGAGGGGTGGTGGCCGTGAAGAGGGGGCCAGCGCCCTGCGTAACAACGTTCCTTGCTGCGTCGCCCGCCCGCCCGCTCGCCTGCTGCATGGTGCGACCACACGCGTGCGCGCTTGCACCCTTCGTTGAGGCCTCCCGCACGCACGCACGCCCCTCCCCCCCCCCCACCCCACCCCACCCCCTCTGCCTTGCACCCTTTGGCAGGCGCGGTTCGGGGCACCTCCGACCTCTCCCCGGCACAGACCTCTCCGCGGCCATGCACGACTACGCGCTGGAGTGGAGCGCCGACGGCGCCGGCCGCCCGCTGCGCATGCGCTGGCTGGTGGACGGCGTGCAGTTCCACGAGCAGGCACTCAACACGTCGTGGAGCGCGGGGGCCGCCAGCCCTTACACCCAGGGTGGGTGCCGCTGGTGGCAGGTTCTGGTGGTGCCGCCGTGGGTGCCGCTGGTGGCAGGTTCTGGTGGTGCCGCCGCTGCTGCCGCCGCCGTCGCCGCCCTGCGCTGCCACTGCCAACGCCGTGACTGTTATATTGGCGGTACGGCCTCACTCACTTGCCCCCCGCACCGCGCCCCCCCCCCCCACCCACCCACACACCCACCCACACACCCTTTGTCGGTCATACCTGCAGATGGGCAGCCCTGGGACCGGCGCTTCCACCTGGTCCTCAACCTGGCGGTCGGCGGCGGCTTCTTCCCGACTTCCCAGTACGGGGTTTGGAACACGCACGCCCAGTGGGACGCCACGTCAGCGGGGTGGGCGCGGCCGCGCATGGAGGTAGAGCACGTCAAGGTCTGGGCGTGGCCGCGGCAGCAGGGGTGAGCCCTCTGCGGCAGGGGTGAGCCCTCAGCGGCGGCAGCCCCCGCCGCCAACCGGCCCTGCGCAGGGCCTTGATACCTGGCCCATGCATGTGCTGCACCACCAGTCCTGCACTCCCTGCCGATATATCTCGATTGCTGATTGCTGATTAATCTCGATTCGTACCGGGCTCCATGCCCCAACTCCTACCACACATCCCTCAACCAACCGACTCATTTTCTCACGCCTCCTGCATTCCTTGAATGGACTACTATTAACCCTCCGCCCTCGCAGTTATGATACCGATGCCAGTCCCCCCCCCCCCCCCCCCCCCCGCATTTAGTACGGCATCCCCTGCCTTCCCCATCGCTATTGCTTGCATGCACACATATATTTCATATCTTTCTGAGCGCAAGCCGGCCAGCTACCTGCGCACCTTGGCCTGCTGCCGCAGCGCTTAAACTGATATTGCGGCAGCTGCTCAACAAATGCTCAACAACAACATTCGGGGGCGCCCGAAGGCGGGAAAATGCAGGAGGAAGGAGGTGCACAGGCAGTCATGTCGGGGTTTGCCAGGCAGTAACCGGCCGCCGCAAAGCTGCGCGCCCTGCCTTGCCGCAGCGCCGCCACCCCGCCAACTCTGCCTGCGACCGCTCAGCTGCCTGCGTAGGCAGGCTGCTCGATGCGCAGCCCCGCAACCGACTCGCTTTCTAGGTACCTGAAAGTCATGGATTGGCATGTGATAAGGGGGAGGTGAGGGGGAGGGAGGGAGGGCGGGTGGGCGGGCACGCACTGCAGACTGGCTGCTACCTTGGTTTCACGTAAGTAGGTCCCCCGTCGCCCAACCCCATGCCATAGTCTGTCTGCTGCTCAGTCTCTACCCAGCGCCTCCTCGCGCGCACATGGCAACGCTGGCAGCAATCTTCACGCCGACAGACAGCCGCTGCAGGCGGGGCATGGCCAGAACGACATCGCTGTCGCGCTGCGGCAAGCAGAGAGATGGGGGCGGCAGGCAGGGAGGCATGTTTGGGTGTGCACAGGGAGCTTCTCACGCAGCATCGTCATCCTACCAGCAATGCAAGAACTGTGTGCTATACAGCAACCGTGGCACTGATTGGCTCACCCTTCTGATCAGGATTTTGCTGTTTTTGGAAAGGTCGAGCCACTCGAGCTGAGCGCAGGACGACTGCAGGGCAGGGAACGTTGGGTAGTATAATATGTTGTTCCTTGGCAGGCACCGAGGCATCATGCGGGGGTGCCAGGGGGTGGAGAACCAACCAGGGGAGGGGCAGCGCGCGGCTCAACCGCGCGCTGCATGCACACACGCATCGCGTCGTCGCCATACCGCCCCCCCACCCACCAGCACCGGCAGCAACCTGCCAGGCAACCCTAACAGGGCCCCCCAGTTGCGGGCGCCCGCCCAGCAGGTCAAACCCACCCACCGACCCACCAGCGCCGGCGGCAGCGACTTGAAGAGCTGGCAGTTGTTGTCCGAGCTCGAGGTAGCGGAGCTCTGTCGGGGGGGGAATGGACACAGGAAACCGTGCGCAGCAGCGGTGTGCTGGTTGTGCGTTCTGGGGTTGCACTGCAGCGGGTGCAGCGATGATGCACAATGTCCACGAGAGCAGCCAGCTGACTGGCCGTGACGCTGTTGCGGCGCTTACCTTGCAGGTACGGCCCCGGGGGCAGGTCCTCGAGGTAGGTCTGGCGCAGGCGCAGCCAGCGCAGGCCTGCACCAAAGGGCGAGTGCAGCACGGGGGGATTCCCGAGCTGCCAGAGAGCAGGCCGCAGCAGGGCTTCATGCGTACTCCAGTCTTCAAGGCTGCGGGGCGCCTCAGGCAGGGCAGACACCTACCCGTGTGCGCCGCAAGCGCCGGCGGCAGCGCGCCCCCGAACGACAGCTGCCCTAGCAGCTCCACAGCCCACACGGCAGGGGCCTTCAGAGCCCGGGGAGAGGGAGAGGAAGGGGTAGTTGCCAGGGCAAGGCAGGCACTTGCGCCGGTCCAGAGCGGCAATGCTTTGCTGCACCAGGGCGCCCCTGCACCCGGCGCCATGCCTGCACCGACGGCACCACTGCCTGCACCGACCTGTCGCAGCAGGGGGCCCAGCGCAGCCTCCAGGTTGTTCAGCCCACAGGCGCAGAAGTTGCAGCGCAGCGCCTGCAGCGCCTCCAGCTGGTGGCAGCCGGCCATATCCAGGGCAGCCGGCGTGGGGGCAGGCAGCACCGGTCGAGGAGGAGGCAGTCCAAAGGGGCGGCGGAGGCGGGGGCCACCAGCGCGCGCAGCAGCGCGCCCAGGCTGGGGCAGCCGTCCCGCAGGGTGTGGATGGCGAGCTGCCCGACCGCGGAGTCGCCAAAGGCGCACGCAGCGCCCAGAGGGGCCCGGCTGTAGCTTGCGCTCGTCACCTGCGCGCCGGCGATCTGTGGTTGGGTGGAGAAGCGGGCATGGGTGGGTGGGCGGGCGAGCGGGTGGCCCCACCCGGGGTGGCGGGGCGTTCCTGGCAGATAGCAGGGGCTTGGTGCGGCACTGGCACTGTGGCTGCAGCGTCTCTCCAGGCTCCAGCAGTACACCACTACCCCGGCGCCCTCATCCCGCATCCACACCTCCCATCCCTCCAATACGTTCCTCAACAACTCACCTGCAGCCCAATGGGGCCAGAGAGCTCAAAGGAGCAGAGGTGAGGGAAGGCCGAGGGGTGGGGGGTGGGCATGCCGTCCGCCGCGTTTGGCGTTTGTGCGTTGAGCAGCAGGCGCTGTCGGTGAAGCAGAGGGAGGGAACGCAGCTACTGTTATGAACGTGCATGTTGGCCGCTGCAGGACACTAGTGTCGGTCACCATGCATGAGAAAGGAGTGGACAGCATATATCAAGGCAAACAGCAGCACGACAGGCATCGCGCAGCCAACCGCAAGCACCCACCCGCAGCGCCGTGAGCGTGGTCAGCTGCGAGACGTCTCCTGGAGGGGGCACCACGCTCTCTATCTCCAGGCAGGTCAGGCACGCGAGGCGCAGCACCGCGGGCAGCAGCGTGGGGGGAGGCACGCCCACGCAACAGCGCAGCTCGGCGAGGGATGAGAGGGCGCTCAGAGCAGCGGCGGGGGCCGGCGGCAGCGCCATGCTTGTCAGCTGCAGGCATTGGGATGCAGGGTGCAGGAGGCTGACCGGTCAGTCACTCACAAGTGTCGCCAGCCTTGCCGGGTTAGTGTGCCCCTTCATGCCACGTCCACATGTCCCTAGGCGGCAGCTACCTAAGCAGGGGTTGAAAACCCCAGTTGGGTGCAGCATGGCACCCTCGCAGCCATGCCCCATGCTCGCTAACAAAACCGATGCCTGCCGATCGCCCGCCTGCCCCCTCCCACAGCACCTGCAGTCGCGTCAGCCCGCTGAACCGCGCCAACTCCTCCACCTGGCCGCCCTCCAGCAGCCACGGGTTGAGCGCCAGCCCCAGGCTGCGCAAGCCGGCGGGGGACAGCGCGCCCAGCGCGCCCGCCACGCTCCACCCGGGGGAGGCGTGCTGCGCCGCCGCCGCCAGCGCGCCGCCCATCTCACGCAGGAAGACGCGGCAGAGGACGGGGCCCAGCCGCTGGAGCTGGGTCACCTGCAGGGATGTGGGGAAAGGGGAGATCTCTGATAAAGCAGCGGGGGAGGGGTGGGCAGAGGGACGGGGCGGACGCTCGCTGACGGCGCGCCGCCCGTGAGTGACGCGGAATCGATCGAGCGAGGATCCAGGCACCAGGGCCCTCCCAGTTGCCTTGTTAATCAATCAATCAATTGTGCACACGCACTCGTCCACGCCACTTGCCTTGTGCACAATCCATTCGCGCGCCCGCACCGACCCGGGCACCATCTCCTTGTATCGCGAGGCATCGAGTGAAAGCTCGCTGGGGGTCGTTGGTTGTGTGGGGAGGAGGGGGAGGGAGGGTGGGAGGGCGGGCAGCGTGGAGGCGCTGGGCCCTGCAGGGAGCGAACAGCAGAGGGGATGTGGCGGCAGCAGAGCAAGGACGGAGGCCGCTGCAGGTTTCAGAGAGAGTCCAAGGATTCCTATCACCTGCCACCTCCGCTCAGCCTCACCCCCAAAATTCAGCAGCCTCTACGGTGTACAGCAACTCGTGCCAGCGGCGGCACACCAGCGCCAGCGTGGGGCTGCAGGGCAGGGGGTGGGTGCAGCAGCGACGGCGGCGGGTCGGTCGGCGGCGGTGCCGCCGCTTCAGCGAGCGCCTTATCTCGCTCTTGGGGCTCCAACCACTCTCTGAAGGGTGAGGCAAGCGCGGAGTCTGCAAACGCCAGAGAGGCGCTGTAGGCCGTGGGCTGGGTGCGTTGCGGCCTCCTCAGTGCCCTCGTGGCCCGATTGACGCACCCGGCCTGCTTGCCGACCAGGCCGAAGACCGAGCCTAGCAGTTGGTCGGGCAGGAGGTCTATGAGCGGGCCGCGGGCCTTAGCCGCTGGCGTTGCTCTTTGGGGCATCGCGGTAGGTCACTGCGCACCTGCGAGGCTGGACAGAGCATGACGGCAGCTACCCAAGCAAGAAGCCGAGGCCGCCGCCGCATGCGGCCAGCATGTGTTGCGTGCTGGGTCGACCCCTGCACCGGTCGACCCCCTGGCCTGCCTGCTGCAGGAGGCGCAGCGGCGCCACTTTGAACTTGTTACCTGGTCCACAGAGTGTCTCTAGAGACGCGAGGCCGCGCCGGAAAAGCTGCTGAGAGCGAGGGGATGGTCGGGTCCGCGCAAGCCAAGCCCCCTGGTCTCGCCCGCTGCAGTAGAGCGTCGTTACACCGCAATTGAAACGCAAGGCAGGCCGGAGAAGTGTGCAAAGCAAAGCGAGAATGTGGGACAGAGGGCAGGCTGTCGGGCAAGGAAAGCGTGAGCGGCGGCAGGAGCAGCGCGCATCACAGCGCAGCTGCTGCCCAACTTACCTGCGTTAAATGGCTGCCTGCTGCACCAGAGCTGACAGGAGGGGTCCAGGCTGTTGCAGGGCGAAGCTGGGTTGGCTGGAGCCCACGGGCAGCGCCGCCGGTGCTTCACGTGCGGCGGCGTTTGCCGCCTGCCGTCACCAGCAGCTCTGCATTCACCGCCGCAGTGAGCGTGACCAGCGGCGCCTCAGAGGAATCCGCGTCAGCAGCAAAGTTGAGCTCGGCTGCAGACTCGGCGGGGGCCGGGCGCAGCACCTCGCCGCCGCCGTAGGTGCCCTTGAGGAGGCCGGTGTTGCACCGCAGGTGGTACTTGCCGGTCTGCTCTGCCACACCCACCACGCGGCACGTCAGCCGCTTGCGCTGAATGGTGCTGGTGCCGACCTTGCCCATGCTGGCAGGCTTCAGCAGCACGGCATCGCCGATGTCGAACTCAGCGCCGCCCTTGCCGCCCTGGCTGCGGATGCGCTGGCGGTTGCGCACGTGCAGTGCCAGCACCTGCTCCTGGTGAGCGCCGTGGTGGGCGGTGAGGATGGCTGTCGATGTAGGGGGAGGAGGAGAAGAGCAGCAATTGACATGCAGGGTGGAGATGGTGGGCGTGCGCACTGCACCACAGCCGGCCTGCCCAACTCTGTTTATGTCTACCCCAGCTCAAACAGCCCAGTCAGACTCACCCGCTGCCTCTGCATCAGCGCTGGTGCCAGCTCCATCGCTGCTGTCGTCCACCTTATCCAGCTCATCTGCAGCATGGAGGTACGAGCGCTCATGTGGGAGCAGCCACTGCTTCATGCGCCCCCATTTGCAGGCAGGCCCCCAACGAATGGTTTGCCCGCCGCTCCCAACATCACTCCCACACTCACCAGCAGCGTCGCACTCTGCTGCAATGGCTGCCAGCTGATCCAGCAGGCTCGTCGCTGCCCGCCGCTTGCCTGATGGGCTGCGCATGGCTGTAGCACGCTGCGGCAGCGCACGAGTGGGCACCTCGCCCGCCTCGTCCAGCAGCTCATCTGCCACCAGCTGGCTCAGCCGGCCGCCTGCATTAGTGCGGGTACTGCGCCGCCCCAGGGGAGAAGCGGTGGCAGCAATTTGCAGCGTTGCCTCGTCCAGCGCTGCATCGTCGCTTGCCTCGTCTTCGCTATCCGAGGGCAGCACCAGTTCTGACAGCGTGCGGCGGCGCTTGGGCTGCGCTGCGCTGCCTTTGCGCGTGGCAGGGGCTGGCGGGGTGTCGGCATCGTTCGCCTCAGCCGAGGAGGTGAAGCCCAGCAGGCGGACAATGTCATCCAGCAGTGGCAAGTTCATGTTGGAGGGCAGCGTGCCGAACAGCGCCTTGGTGGGGGCCATGCCGCCGAGCGCGCTGGTGGGCGAGTTGTTGACCATCTGCATCACTGTCAGGACGTGGAACGCCCAGCTGCAGAGTGCAGGGGATGGGTGTGGGTGGGTGGGGTGTGGGTGTGGGTGGGGTGGCGTGGGGGCGGGGGGGGGGGGGGGGGGCAGCGCTGAACCACAGCACAGCACAGCAGCACTGGACAGGAGCGGCAGGAACACGACAGCAGCGTGCAAGCAGCACTGGACAGGAGGGGTAGCAGCACGAGCTGCAATGCACGCAGGCACAACAACACTGGACAGGTGGGGCAGCAGCAGAAGCTGCAGCGTGGAAACAGGAACCACAGCACAGCAGCACTGGACAGGAGGGGCAGCAGGGGCAGCAGCACGAGCTTTCTGTACTCACTCGAACAGCGGGCAAGCCATCAGCAGCGCACGAATCTGACGAGGGACGGGTAGGGGATGTGCACACAGCGGTCAGAGAGAGAGAGCTGTGGGCTGGACCTGCAGCACTGCCGCTGCATCAGCCATACCGCTGCCACACACGACCACCTCCGACCACCTCAACGCCACCAGCAGCAACAACAACAGCAGCAGCACACCAGATTCCTCTTCGCACATTGCCCGGCTCCTACCTTGTTCTTGAGCTCGCGGTTCTTACGCTCCACGCAACCGTTGGTTTCAGGATGGCCGGGCATGCTCTTGGCGTTGTGCATTCAGCACTGCAGTACATCCCGTTTTGGCACCAGTGAGCGTCTCGCGAGGGTTCATTTCATCGTTGTGCTAGTCCTCACGGCTCCTGCAGGCTCCTGCCCATGATCGCTTCTTGGCGAGCTGCCGCCCTGCCGGCCGCCCAGCCGGCACCACCGCGGCCGCCAGGAGTTGCACGTCGTCATCGTCGCTCGTTAGTAGCGCGCGCTGAGGCGGTCGAGCCCTGGGCTAAAAGCCTCGCCTATTTGCCGGCCGCGCTCTCTGCGGACCCTGCCACGCACCTGTTACAATCGCTAACAGGCCTAGAGACCATATCGGCAGCGTGTCTCGCCGCAGAGGTGCAGCGCGTGACTGCAGCGGGGTTGTCGCTAGCGGCCGCGGCAGGAGGGTTGGCTGGGGACGAGGCCGCGCCACCGCCGCTCCTCTGGCAGGCGATTGACAAGGCGCTATGGTTCACGCGCCTGGCATGCCGTGCTGAGCATGGGTTTAATGCAGCAGAGCAGCAGGAGCTGGCGGCGGCGACGCTGCAGCAACTCGACCACTGCCTTGCCCTGGGCGAGGTACGGTGCTCCTGGTAGGGTTCAGAGTTGCATGTGCTTGCGGCAACCGCACTCCCGTTCCATATGGCTTTGTGGCTGCGTATGACGCAACTAGCATTTCCCTGCTGCCGCAGCTCTACCGCGCCGATGCAGAGCGGAGCACTGAGGCCGCGACGGCGCTGCGCATGCTGCTCGGGAGTGCACTGGAGGGAGCGGCGGCGGCGCTGCCTGCACTGCTGGACAACAGCAAGGTGCGATCACATCTCGCCGGCCGAGGTCCCTCAATCCGCCACAGCCAATCTGCACGCCTGCATAATCGCCTATGCATCCAATCCCTCACTTCACCTACTGTCTGGCGGCCATCCCTGCAGGCGCAGCTGCACCCCGATCGTGCCATCCAGCTGCTGGACCGGTGCTCTGCCCTTGCAGACCGGCTTGTGCCGGAGTTGAGGCTTCCAGGTACGACAACCGCCCACGAGACTCTGGGCGCGCATGGCTGTTGCAGTGCTTGATGTGCCCAGCCCTTGAGCGCACCGTGGCCTTCCCCCTTGAGTGCAGACGGCGTGCCTGGCGCAGTGCACTGGTGGCTGGCGCCCCTGACGCAGCTCGCAGTCACATGTTTCGAGCTGAGCAGCCAACACCCCGGCTTGTTCACGCCCGAACGCTGTTTGGCAGCTTTTGCGCCTGCATGGAACGCAGGTACGCACGAGTGCAGCCATGCCGAGGCGTGAATGCAGCTGCGTGCTTTGCCAGCTCTGGCCTTGGAAGGGATGGATGCAGCATGTGCTGTGCAGCCATTGTAACCAGCTGAACTACCCGCACGTGCGCCTGCAGTTGACAAGCTGGGCCCTCACATATTCGAGGGCAAGTACAGCTACACAGATGAGCAGCTTCCGGTTGACGACGTAGCAGTGTCTGCCAGGCAAGGAGGGGGGCAAGGTTATGCTACTGCCGGCGAAAAGTATCACAACACGCGCTGCTTCGCCAGCCACCCTACCCTGCATGTGTTTGTTGCAACGTCCCCTCCTGGTTCCGCAGTCTGTTTGGAATGCTGGAGGACATTTGGAAAAAGTGGCGTGATCAAACACCATCAGGTGTCCGCATGCGGCGACGGCTCCGTGATGTCAGGTGCGAGTATGTGACATCGGGAGTGCATGCAGCAAAGCAGGTGGAATGGCAGGTGGTGCATGTTGTAGCAATGGCAGCGTGTTATAGCACACGGCCGCTGCCGGCACGCACAACCCACAGTCACAGCCCCGCCTGCGTGCAGAACACCAAAGTTCACTTCTGTGCAACGGAAAGCAAGAGAACAGTTTGAGCGCATCTATGCGGGCGCAGAACGCTCTCTCTTCCAGGCCATTCAAAGGTGTGTTCCAGGCTTGCTATGTGGTACATTCTGGTTAGCGTTGCAAGCGATTGCAAGCGATACTGTTGAAATGCTGCCAGCAACCTGTCCTGGCACATCACAGTCTAAAGCGTGCACGGCAGAGGTCAACATGCAGGTTTCCTGTCTGCCCCGCATCCACAGGCCATCTGGCAAGCCTGGAGTGGGGCCTCCAGCACCGGTGGATGAGCACGATGTAATACGTTGGCTTGTGACGTACTCGGTGCGTCTCATTCGCAAATGGGGCAAAATAAACCGTGGATGCTTGCTTGCGCCGGCGTGCTGATTTGCAGTAGACACGTGCAAACCCTTTTAGCAATTTGCGGTTTGTTGGTCAGTCTTGCTAATCACATTTCACTTCGTCTTACGTAATCGCAGGGCGTACCCTGGCCTCTGCTGGGCAAGCGGCCGCCGGTGGATGCGGTGTGCAGCAAATTGCACAGCTTGCTGGTTGCCAGCCCCCCGCTGGAGTGGGCGTGCAATCCAAGCCAGTTTTCACCTCATCTGGCAGGGTTCCCCTTTGCAGATGGCGACTCCGCCATTTTCCGGATCTTCCTGTTCTATGCTGGCTCGCGCCTCATGCCTCCCTCCTTGGCGGCATACATTCACCTATTGGTCAGCCCCCCTAGCCAATATGGGCCGGTGCCGCATGCACTGCACGCGCTGCGTCGTGTGCCCTACCTACCGCCGTCGTTGAAGGAGCAGGGGTGGTTCTGTAGTGCTGTCGCACACTTGCTGACCGTCACCATGGCAGCAGGCGAAGCCCACGGCGCCAAGCTTGCTGACGAGGTGATGCCCATCTTGATGCGCATGAACAGGTACGTTGCACATCCAGCAGCTGCCAGGCCGCCTGCCCGCAGGCCAGTGTACTTACGTCCTGTGCTCCGTGCTTGCTTGCAGGCAGGAGACGGCCAAGCATCTAGCACAGGCAGTGCTCGCCACGGTCCAATGCGGAGTGGACGTGCTGCCACTCTTGCAGCAGCTGCCAGCGTGCCTACCTTCGCGCAAGCTGCTCGGCGCTGCGCAGTTTGGAGCGGCAGTCGGCTTTGCGCAGCGTGAGGACCGAGCCGCTCTGCGGTCGTTTTTTGAGCTGCCGCCGCTCCCCTCCGTGCGCCACTCTGTACTGGTGGAGCTTCTCAGGCAGTCTGATTGGGCGCGGGCAGTGGCGTATGCGCGAGCTGCGGGCGAGGCGGGGCAGCCGCTGCCGGCAAAGTTGCTGGAGGCAGCAGGCAGCTCACTCTACGCCGCAAAGCAGTGCGCAGAGGTGGGGCATTGGCCTGCAGCAGCACACTTGTGCTGCTGCAGCTGCTGCTGCTGCCTGCTGCTGCCTGCTGCTACCTGCTGCTGCTGCTGCTGCTGCTGCTGCTGCTGCTGCTGCTGCTGCTGCTGCTGCTGCTGCTGCTGCTGCTGCTGCTGCTGCTGCTGCTGCTGCTGCCGCCTACTGGCTGCATGGCTGCTGCGGCTGCTGGTGGTGCTGCTGCTGCTGCTGGCTACTGGCTACTGGCTGCGTGGCTGCTGGTGGTGGTGCTGCTGCTGCTGGCTACTGGCTGCATGGCTGCTGCGGCTGCTACTGCGGCTGCTGCTGCTGCCGTGGCAACACGTGCTGACCCCATTCCTTCCCCCACTTGCACAGGTGGTCGCCCTGGCAGAGCTAGCACCCGACAGCGAGGAACTGTGGATCCTGGCAGTGTTGAGCACTGCGGTGCTGGGGCAAGTGGAGGCAGCAATGCAGCTGGCAGCGGAGGGAGGGCCTGCTGGCGTGGGTGGCTCCTTGCGGCAGCAGGTGCTGGCGGAGCTGGCAGTACTGGTGGCAAGGATACCTGGCGGTCAGGCAGGCCTGCCTGCGGGTGCTGCCGAGCGGCTTGTTGCAGCCTGCACAGCAGTCGGCTTCAGCCGTGAGCAGGGCAGCTCCCTGGCCCTGGCAGCGTTGGAGTTGCACCGCGGCATGCTGCTGGCTGGGCAGCAGCCCAGTCTCGACTCTTACCGCGCAGCGCTGGCGGGTACAGTGCACCTGCTGCGTGTGGGGGCCAGTGAGGCCGACATTGAGGTGCACTGGTTGCAGCTCATCCTTGCAGAGCACCCGCAGCTTGCAGCAGATCTTGACGACGGCGACTGGGATCTTGCGCTGGCAGGGGCACTCGGCCAATGCGTCGGCGGCGATGCTGCCAGGGCAGCTGGCCTGCTGGCTACACATGGGCCGCTGGTGGCAGCGGCCTCGCGGCAGCAACGGTGGGGTGACGTGCTGCGGCTGGCAGCCACGGCAGCTGGTGCTGCTGCAGGTGGCGCGGCCCTGTCGGGTGGAGCGGCAGTGGCAGGCGACGCAGCGGTGGCACAGCGGCTGGCAGCTTTGGCTGTGCAGCACATGCCTGTGCAGGGCTTGGAGGAGGCTCTTGAACCGCTTGTGCTGGCCTTGGGCAAGGCAGGGTGCATCGAAGAGGTGAGCATCGCTGCGACAGCCTGGACGTTGGCTTGGAGAGCTTGCCATGTGGAACAGCATGCGTGTGCCTCAGGTGCGCTGATTCTGGCATATCCTCTTTTGCGCCTCTGCAGGTGACTGCAGTGGCTGGCTTGCTGCCAAACAGCGAGCGCCTGTGGCAGCTGGCGGTGATCAACATGGCGCGGCAGAGGCACGTGAAGGCAGCGGTGCAGCTGGCAGCAGAAGGTGGGCCTGCCGCTGCCGGGGCTGCCGTGCGGCAGCAGCTGCTGGCCGAGGTAGCGCTGCTGGCGACAGCTGGCATTGGACAGCCCGGCCTAAAGGCAGCGGAGGCTGAGCAGCTGATTGCAGCCTGTGCTGCCGCCGGCTTTGGCGGCGAGCAAGGCAGCGAGCTGGCGCAGGCGGCAGTGCAGCTGGCGGACAGCATGTCTGCGGCTGGGCAGCAGCCAAACGAGGCAGCCCTGCGCGCCGTGATGGGAGGCACAGTGCACTTGCTGCGCGCATCGCAGCCTGGCGAACAGAGCAGCACCCTGCTGGGCACGCTTCGGCAGCTCCTCACCGTGCAGCCGCTGCTTGCCGCAGAGCTCAGCGACAGCGAGTGGGATGTGCTGGCATCAGCTGTCAGCAGGAGCAGCAGCAGCAGCAGCAGCAGCAGCGATGATGCGGCACTGGCGGCACAGCTGCTGACCGAGCATGGCCCGCTGCCGACGGCCGTCTCTCGGCAGCAGCGGTGGGGCAGCATGCTGCAGTTGGCAGCCGCGGCAGCAGGCTCTGCAGGCGTGCCAAACCTTGCTGATGTTGTGTCAGAGTGGGCGGCGGCGGCAGCAGCAAAGCAGCCGCCAACGCCGCAGCTGTCGCCCGGGGTGCAGCTAGCGTTGATGGGCGCGCACCACACGCCCGCAGCGGAGCTGGAGGCAGCGCTCGAGCCGTTAGTGCTTGCTTTAAGCAAGGTTGGACGCACCGCTGAGGTGAGCTCTGGTGTGCTGCCTTCTGCTCTCCTCTGTAGTTTGCTGCTTGCTGCGGGCTCCAGCTCGCAGATTCACACCGACCCATTCCGTCTTGCCCCCCCCCTGCGTGGCTGCCTCTCGCAGCTCCTGCAAGCGCTGCAGCTCCTGCAAAGCGCCACGCGCGGCGCCTACCGCCCGTCGACCCGCCACCTGTCCGCGCTGCTGCTCAGCATGCAGCACAGTTCTCTGTGGAAGACTGGTGCCGCGCTGCTGCCAGCCGAGGCACCGGACAAGCAGCGAGCTGACGAGCAGGCAGCATGGCGCGCAATGTGCGCCGCGGTGCTGCACTACTGCCAGACGCAGGCCGCTGCAGTGCAGGGCGACGGCGGCAGTGGCGGCGAGGCCGGCGGCGCCGGCGTCGGCTGGGCGGCGCAGCTGAGCCCTGATGCGCAGCTGGTGCTGCTGCGCGTGCTGCGCTGGCTGGGCAGGGGCGATGACCTGGTGCAGCTCTGCCTTCTGGCCGACCGGAGGAGTGCTCCCACGGTGAGTGGGCCACCCAATCATCTATGTCGCCTGCCCGCACGCTGGCCAGCGGGTTGCATGCAGATTGCCTGCAGGCGGGCTGCCTGCCTGGGACTTGCCTGCCTGGCCATCTGCGTGTTGCGCTTTTCTGTGCACGCCTTGACTCCAACCATCTGCCTGCTCCGCTCCCCCGCAGGAGGACGCGGCCGCCGCCCTCAACGCCGCCCTGGCGCACGCCTTTGGTGCCTCGCAGCCGGCCAGCGCGCCGGGCGATGAGGGCCCTGCCTGGCTGGCGCTGGCAGCTGCAGCCCTCAAGGTGGATGGCTTTGCAGCAGGCAGTGCGGCAGCACACGAGGCCCTGGCTGCCGCCCACGTTGCCGGCGGCGACTTTGCAGCAGGTGCGGCGGGGGTGCTGTGGTTGGCTGAGCAGCGCGACAGGCATGCATGCAGCAGTGCCCAACGCACACCAGGCAACACAAGGGGGACGGCCTGGCGTCTGCTGCCTCCACACACCCCTCGCTGGCACCCTTTCCACCGCCGCCACCTGCTGTCCTGGCGCAGGCTGGCAGGAGCTCTGCTGGCAGCGCAGCATTTGGGGCGAGCAGCCGCGCGCGTCGACGGTGACACTGATGCTGCGCCTCTTGGCTGGGCAGCTGTCAGAGGTGGCCGACGCTGGCGGCGCCAAGGCAGTGTCAAAGGCGCTGCGCCGGGCAGAGAAAGCCGGGATGGCCGCCGCGCTTGCGCCCCCTCCTGAGCGGCAGCCGGAAGAGGCACCGCTGCCGAGCGCGGATCCAGGGTCGCTGGAAGCCTTGCTGCAGGTATATGAGGCTGCTGCGGCCGCCGACGTGCACCACAACTGGCGGGTCGCTGCGCTGGTGGAGCTAGCATCCAGGCAGCGGGTCCCCCTGACTGCTGCCAGCTGCCTCGCGCTGCTCGCCTGCTGTGAGGCAGCAGAGACGGCGGCCGTCAGCGGCGGCGGCGGTGCACAGCACGCTGCGCTGCCGCTGCGGCTGCTGTTGGGGCAGCTGTTTGGGGAGCAGGCGATGATTGATGTGGAGACCGCTGCATACGCAGACGCGGCGGAGGTGCAGCTGCCGCTGTCGGCTTGCGGCGTGGCAGCAGCGGCTGCGGCGGTGGCGGCGGTGGCCGGCATCGACGCTCCTGCCTGGGCGCAGGAGCAGGAGGCAGCTGGCGAGGATGAGCATTGGCCCGCCGGCGTGGGCAGCCTGTCGCCGGCTGACGTGCGCGCTGCGCTGCGGCGTGGCGACCTCAGCCCTGCTGTGCTGGCGGCGTGCGAGGTCATGGAAGAGCGCACCCTGGTGGCGCAGCTGTCTGTCCTGGACCGGAGCAGGGTGCGCTGCCTGTGCGCTGTGGTATATGCGGCCCCGAGGGCCGTCGGCGCCGCCCTGCCTAACGGTCGGCACCTGCCGTGTGCTTGCTGCTCGCTGCTGGCGCGGCCGTTGCCGGCTGCGCCTTGCCGCCACCCTCCATGGGGCCTTCCCTGCACCGTGGCCTGCCATGATTGCAGCTGGGGCAGTCGCTGAGGAAGCAGGGCTATTTGAAGAAGAAGGGAAAGGTGGAGGTGCAGCACCTTGCAGGCGCGCTGCTGGAGGCGGCGCGTGCGCAGGGCGCAGCAGGGCGGTCGGCGGCCGGCGGCGCGCGGCAGTGATGAATGCGGCCGTGGTGCGCACATCGGCGATGCAGAGGACGCACTGATACTTGTAACTCCTAATCGCATTTAGGCCTAGCTGGCAACCTGTGGCTACCGCCAAGCAATGTGTCACTTCAGTCGATGCGCGACACTCAGCGCGAGTGGCGTGGGGAGCGCGGCCGCCACCGCGGTCAGGAGTAGTGCCGCCCAGCGCTCCTCGGTTCCCTGAGTTCTCCAAATTCTCATAATACATTTTCAAGTCCCCAGCTAAGCTGCGCGGTGCGGCCGCAGGTCAGGAACTCGTCGCGTTGTATTCAGACGGCGGCGCCTCTCTAGGCTGGTACGAGGATATTCACGAGTCATAAAGCTAGCTTGCACGCCGAGCCGCTGTCATCGGCTGCCACCACTGTCTCACCTGCCGCCGCCGCTTCTGACCGCCAGAGCCCGCTTTCTGCACCGCCTGCTGCCTCACTTCTTGTCTGCTGCAGGTCCACACTCGCATGCTACACGCATGAACGCAGCGCCAAGCTTGAAGCGGCTGCCGCTGGCGGCCTTCCCGCCTCCAGGCCAGCCCACCAGTGACCGGGACGGCGCAGCGGCGGCGGCGCAGCGCCCCGCGCAGCTGACGCGTGCCACCGTGCGCCTTGTGTTTGCCACGCGCGCCCACGTCAGCAAGCTGGCAGCAGTGGAGCAGGAGCTGCTGCGTGAGCGGGCCGCTGCTTTGGTTGGACGGTTGGCGATGGTGCACTCTGCTGTTGCTTCGCGTCATCTCGTGTGCGTGCTGCGCTTTCCTACGTGCTGCCCTGCATGCGTGCCGGCCCCAGCACCGTTTGGTGTCTACACCTCCCTTCCCTGCGCCTTTTGCTGCAGGCGCTGCCGGCAAGGACGCTCGTGACCCGCCCAGCGTGCTGCGCGGCGCTGTGGTGCGCTACATGAGCCAGGGGCGGCACCGGCTGGACCTGGTGGCAGGCACGGCGGTGGATGCGCAGGGGGCGCTGGCGCTGCGGCTGGCCGCCTTCTGCAAGCTTGTGCCGGTGGCCTGCCTCAGCGCCAGCAGCCCACTGGATGACGATGCGGCGTGGGAGGGCGGCGGCGGCAAGGAGGTGGCGGAGCTGGCACAGGCGCTGGCCTCGCGCCTGCCCACCTGCAGCGAGGTGCGGTGGGAGCGGTGGGTGGTGGGCAGGTGGCTTGGCTTGGTTGCAGCTGCAGCCACTGTGCCCAGTGCACTGGGCACAATCACAAGGGGAGCCATGAGTGCCGACTGAATGCACAGCTCCTTCTCCGTGTGTAAAGACTCCTTCGTTTGCTTGCCCCCTGCTGCCCAGGTCGCCACCGCCTGCTGCCGTCTGTCTCTGGGCTGGCTGTGGGCGGGGCAGCTGGGGGCGGTCAAAGCAGCGGCACAGGCAGACCTGGCTGGCGTGGCGGCGCTGCTGGATGATGGCGTAGCCGTTGCGGCGGTGCTGCCCTGCGTGGTGCCACCCATGTCGTTGCCGGCCACGCTACAAAAGCCGGCCGCAGCAGCTCAACCCAAGCCTGCTTTGGCTTCACCGCCTCAGCAGCAGCACGAGCAGGAGCAGCAGATGCCGCGGTGGCAGCAGCAGCCGCCGCAGCAGCAGCCACCACAGCAGCCACCACAGCAGCGCGACGTCATGCCATCACCCAAGCGGCAGCGCATCGATGGTGGTAGCGCTGTTGGTAGAGAACCAAAGCCAGGGGAGCTCCCAGACCCGGGACTGTCAGCGTCACCAGCAGCCCAGGCGGCACAGCAATCGCCGGGGCCCTCGCCCCCGGTGCAGGACAAGTCGACAGTAGCTGAGGCAGCGCAGCCACCGCAGCCGCTTGTGGTTGACAGGGCAGTCCGAGTGATGGCGCCGGGTGGGCCGCTCGAGGCGCTGCTGCTGGCGTCTGTGGCAGAAGTAGACAGCACTGGAAAGCCAGGCAGCTGGCATGCGTGTTCAATGCTGGGCAGCATGCTAGCAAAGCATAACAAGTAAGGAACTGTGTATGTGTGTGTGCAGTTGCACATGCGTGCACGTGCGCCGGTTGCCACGTTGTGCCCCATGCCCCTGCTGCGCCGCTCCACTGCCTGCCCGCCTGGCGCCGAGCGTGCTCACCCCGCTCTGGTTCTTTGCCCAGGCGACTGCCACCCCCTGTATCACCCCCTCACCCTGATGCACGCAAACCACTTCCTCGCTTGCAGAAATTGGAGGACCGAGTTTCGCGCTGGCTCTGTCAAGCTCACCGAGCTGGTTCTGGCGCTGCAGCGGCGCGGATACGTGCAGGCCGAGCAGCACCTGACCACGAAGGGCACCGTGTATTGGAGGCGGCTTGACGCGCCCGGCTGCCTTCGCCCCGTTGGCGGCGGCGCCTCGCGGAAGCACACGCCGGCGTTCTTGCCCCCGCTGCAGCACACATCGCAGCTCAAGCCTGCATCGGCTTTTCCGCAGCAGCAGCATGTTGATGCGGTGCCGCCATGGCAGCAGCAGCGGCAGGAGCAGCAGCAGCACCAGCAGCAGGCACTGCCGCCGTGGCCGTGGCAGCAGCAGCAGCAGCAGCAGCCTCAGAGGCCTCCATTGCCGCAGGTTCCATCACAGCCATGTGCCACGTCGCTGCGGTCCTCGCCGCCACTGCCATCAGCAGCAGTACCCAAGCTGCCTGGTTCGTCGGCACCGCTGTCCCTGGCCGTGCTGCCACTGCCTCAGCTGCCTCCCCAGCAGCAGCAGCAGCAGCTGCAGCAGCAGCCTGAAGCTCTGCCAGCGGCCAAGCGGCAGCGCACCGACGACGGGGAAGGCAGCAGCGATGGCGAGCTAGAGCCTGGAGAACTGGTGCAAGAGGCGGGAGCGGCATTGCCGGCGTTGATGGCAAAGCAGCAGCAGCGGCCTGGGGCCCCAGCAAGATCGCAGGCCCCACAGGCGGCAGGCCAGCGGGCAGAGGGCGCAACACCAAGTGGCCAGGCACCGCCGGCGCAGAAGCAGCCACCGGCGGGCTCGGGCCAGCTGCGCAAGGCAAGGGAGCACATGCCGCCCGGCGGCGCGCTCGAAGCGCTGCTGCTGCAGCTGGTAGCGGATGCGGATCGCGCAGAGCCTGGCTGCTGGCACACGATTGGAGCTCTGGGGACGATGATTGGGAAGCACAATAGGTGGGCAGCGGCGCTGGGTGGTTGTGCTGTACGGCGTACGGCCGAGTTGGCAGCCGTACCTGGTGCACCGCTCGACCGTCTGCCGTGCCTCCGTGCGCCCCCGCAGCGGCCTTTCCTGCAGCGCCGCCTCGCTCCGCCCAAACACCTTCCCTGGGCTCCCACCTTCGATGCGCTGCACCTCCCCCAGTGGGGCCCCTGCACCTGTCTGGGCCAGCCTAGTGCAGCCCGCCCACCACCTCAACCCCCCCGAACGGCCCCCTGCTGACAAGGGTGCCTGCCGACGAGGGCTCCTCAACCTGCTGACAGCCAGTCCCGCACCTCCAACCACCCTTGCACGCAGCCAGTGGAAGAGCCTGGCCATCCCGAGCGCCACGGGTGTGCCCAAGCTGCAGCGGCTGGTGACGGTGCTGCAGGAGAGGGGGCATGTGGAGGCAGAGGTTCGCTGGAGCGGCTGCAACGTCTTGTGGTGGAGGCGGCGGTCGGCGCCTCCAGCATAGCTGGCGCTGCCGACGGCAGCGGTGCTTGTCCCGCCGGGTGCTGGCACGCTCCCATGCTCGCGCAGCACGACGGGCAGGCCACTGGCGGACGGGGACACTTGCAGGCTGCCGCGGTTGTCACACAGCACTGCCCCTGCTCTCTGTTACAACCGCATGCTGTGCACCATGCCCGCTCGCGGGCATCTCCTTGCTCCTGAGCGACTGATTTCTGACACGAGTGCAAGCTATCTTGCAGCAAAAACGACAGGACATCAGGGAGGAGGGCGCGGCGCCGCCGCCTCACGCCGCCTGTTGCTTTGCCGCACCCAGGCTGCTGCCACGGCTGCCGCTGCTGCTGCTCTCTGCTCCGGACTGATTGGCAGCAAGCTTGAGGCGTATCATACCTGAGTTTAGGGCCGGCCGGCTGAGTGGAGATGACCAGGCAGGCAAGCCGCTGGACAGCGCAGCTCCCCGCCCTTCTCCGCTGGCAGTCTCGTCCTTTCTCTGGCCTCGTACGCCTCGTTCTACCAATCATGGCCGCCCTCACGCAGCCGATTCTACTTCTGGTGGCACAGGGCAGCGCCGCCGCGATGGCCGGCCGCCGCCCCGCTCGCCGCGCGCGGCCCTGCCACGCGCTCCCCGCAGCGATGGGCGCTCGCAGAGGAGTGCGCAGCCGAGCAGCGTCCAAGGCGAGCACCGGGGGGGGCGGACGGCAGCCCGCCGCCAGCTTCACCTGCGCCGCTTCGCTCCTCCCCATCGCCCTCTCAGCTTCCAACGCCTCCTCCTCTCCCCTCCCCACCGCAGGACTTGCGGAGATCAGAAGGCAACCAGGCTTGACCTTCCACTCCTCAACATCACCCTCCCTCCGCTCCCATCGCCTCCCCCTGCCGTCCACCGCAGGACCCGCCACAAGAGAGCCCCTCGGGCATGCACCCAGCGGAGCCTCTTGAACCCGCCATCCCCTCGCCCCTGGTGCCGGCCCCCGAAGACGGCATGGCTTCGGGCGTGGAGGTCCAGTCCGTTCTGGCCTGCGACGCCGCCGACCGTGCCCCAGGCCTGCCAGAGCCAGGCAGCGAGGACGAAATGGGTGAGTTTGTAGCTGCGTCGCCGCACAGGGTGGGCATGCATGCGTGGGTGGGTGGCCCCTTGGGGGGTTGGGGCCCTTGGGGTTGCGTACGCTGCGGAGTCAGAAGGAGAGCAGGGGAGGCCGCTCCTGCAGCCCAACAGACACTGCGCGCGGTGTGTGTGAAACCTCGTTCTTCCTTCCTTCCGCGCCCACGCCAGACGCCTGCGAGGTGGCTCAACTGGCGGAGGAGCGACAGGCAGCAGAGGCGCAGGCAGAGGGTGTGGCGGCCGCGCCCCCCGGCAAGGCAGAGGGACCAGAGAGCGCCACCGGCGCGCAGGGCGCCTGAGGTGCCGGCCGCTGCTCGTCGCTTTCCTGCCGGCAGCGCAACCCTTGGTAACTACCCTTTGTAACTGAGGCTCTCTGAACACACATTTGAGCATTTCTGAAGCGCTGCTGCCTGCTTCCTGTGTTCAGCGTTGCAGCCATCGGCGAACGAGGCAGTGTGGCTCAGTGGTGACGATACCACCCAAGTCCTGCGTTTCCCTGCTCTCTTGCGTCGCCCTGAGCAAAGGTGCCAGCGATGACCAGCTCGAGATGAGCGGGCGGGCCCGCAGGAGTGCCCGCTGATCTCTCGAGCTTGGTTGTTCACCCTTTCGTGGCCGTCTGCAAATCCAAGCGCCATGTCCGCCCTGACGATGCCAGGCCAGCGTGCGAGCGCCGCCTGCCCAGCCGCCGCCCCAGTCTGCCGCCAGCCAGCGCGCTCGCAACCACCCTGGCCTCGCCTACCTCCACCGTGCCCTCAAGCACGCAGCGGCCACAGCTCGTCGGCGTCGGGCTCGTTGGCGCCGCCCTCGCCGCGCACCCTGACGCTGCTGACGCGTGCAGCGGCCAGCGACGCCACCGGGCGCGGCGGGCCCGCGCCCACGCGCCGGCCGCCCAGCGCGCAGCCCAGCGCCAGCCAAGGGGCGCAGCTCTTCAACTGGGAGCAGCAGTGGTACCCGCTGGTGCGTGCGCGGCACCCCTCCCCGGGAGTTGTCAACAGCAGAGGGCCAGTCGGAGACGATGCTCCAGCCGTTGAATGCACCCCCCCCCCCACACACACATACACAGGCCCGCCAACCCTCCGCTGCAGGCGCCCGTCTCGTACTTGGACCGGCGCAAGCCAACTGCATACACTGTGCTGGGCCAAAGCCTGGTCGTGTGGTGCGTGCGCATGCAAGAGGGGCGGGGCGGGGAAGGTAGTGGATGGGCCGCTGCTGCAGCTGGGCGCGTGGGTGCGCCGCCGCTGCTGCCCTCCCCCCCCCGGTGCCCCCTCGTCTCCCCCTCCTCCCCGCCCGCCTTCCTCCCCTGCGCTTGCACGCCCTTCACACTGCATGATCCTCTCCGGCCTGCATCAGTTAGTGTCCACCGCTGGCGGGGCTGCTCCTTCTCGCAGGCACCACCAGCCGTCCCGGAGCTGGAGCGCCCTGCAAGACTGCTGCCCCCACCGCCTGGCCCCGCTGTCCGAGGGGCGCGTCGACCCGTCCACTGGCTGCCTGCAGTGCACGTGCGGGGGCTGTGCCCAGGGAGTGATGCACCATTACTGGGCTGGAGGCAGTACACCGTCCCCATGCTGCAAGACCTTCGAGCGCTGCAAACTGCTCAGGCGTGCAACAGTCGGCACTAGCTCGTTCCCACCCAATTCTGCCTGCCCTGCTCCCCCTTCTCCTCTGTTACCTCGCGCAGCTATCACGGGTGGGAGTTTGGAGCAGATGGGCGGTGCACCCGCGTGCCGCAGGCGGATTCAGCGCAGCAGGAGGCGGCGGTCTGCTCCAGCGGGCGTGCCTGCGCCGCCGCCTATCCCGTTCGAGAGCAGCAGGCAAGGGCGCGCTGAAGCAGGAGGGGCTGGGCTGGCTGGTCTCTCTGCTGTAGGGCAGAGTGCAGGCTGTTACTTCGGGCGGCTCTTCGTTTGCCTGCGGCTGCCCCAACCCTGCCTCCTTTTGGCTTGCCCACCTGCGCATCTTCCTGCCCTCCGCCCCTTGCCGCCTGCAGGGCCTGCTGTGGGTGTGGATGGACCCCAAGAGCGCCGCTGCTGCCGCGCTGCGCCCGCTGCCGCTGCCCACCGAGCTGCAGCCGACGCTGGGGGGCTCGGAAGCCTCTGGCGTGCTGCTGGGTGACTGGTAAGAGTCATTTAATTGGGCACCGGCGGAGAAGGGGTCTTGGAGTTGCTGAACAGCCTGTCTCACGGCCTCGCGGCCCTTGCCCAGCGCGCTCCCGTTGGATGCTTCCACCCCAGCCGGCACCCCCACCTCAGTCATCGTAACGCCCCCCTGCCCTCCCTCCCGCTGCACCTGTTAGGTATCAGCGAGACCTGCCCGTCAGCGCGCCCCACCTGCTGGAGAACCTGCTCGACCCCTCCCACGTCCACTGGGCGCACCACGGGGTCATCGGCAGGGGCACGTGGTGAGGCGCGGGCGGTGGGAGGGGTGCCCCACGAGGCGTCCCACGGAGGGAGGCTGGGGCTGGCCCCGGGGGGCAGCACAGCGAGGCATGTGGTGCAGGGCGGCTGGCTGTGCGGAGCGCTGGCATACGCGGCGCAGCACAGTCGTGCAGCCTCCACCTGAATGAACAGCCCGATTCAAACAGTCAGCTGCAGCGTCAGTCGTCGCCCCTGCTGCGTGGCACTTGCTGCAGGGCCGGCCCGATCTCGCTCGAGCAGGAAGCGCCCATCACGGCGCAGGGCGGCTTCACGATGCGCATGCAGGGGCAGTGGAGTGGGCGGAGCAGCTCGGGGCAGCAGGAGGCAGCTGTGCACCGTGTGCTAGAGACCGAAGTTTGGGGCGACAGCATGCGGGATGCTGAGCGACTGAATGGCAGCGGCGCCAATGGCAGCGGCGCCAATGGCAGCGGCGCCAACAGCAGCGGCGGCGGCGCTCGCCCAGTGGCCAGCCCTGCTGCTGGTGCTGCTGCGGCTGCCGCCTCGGGTGGCACGCCCGCTGCCACACATTTTGTGCCGCCGGGCCTTGTGTGGTGAGTGGCCCGGCCTGTGCAAGGGTTCTCCTACTCCCCGCGCCACCACCACCATCACCGCTCTGCCTCTGTCCCTCTTGCAGGCTGGAGATGCCAGCTGGCAGGGACAGCCACGTATCCATGCTGTTTTACGTGGTGCCTGTGGGGTGCGCTGCATGCGGGGGGGGCGGGGGGGGGGGGGGGGGGGGGGGGCGGCGGCGGCGGCGGCGGCGGCGGCGGCGGGGGGGGGCGGGGCGGCAGGGGGGCGGGCGGGGCGGGCGGGCGGGTGGGGGGGGCGGGGGCGGGGGCATGCAGGGGTTGTGTATCGCGTTGGCAGGGGCGAAACAGTTGCTGGGGAGCACAACAGGCGCCCCCCCCCGATGTGCTCGCCTCTGTGCCGCCCCAGTTTTACTCTGTCCGCTACAACCCTTTGCTTACGGGACCCCTTACCTGCCCTTGCAGGCCTGATCAGAGCCGCCTGTTTGCCGGCTATTCGACAGACGCCCTGCCGCCCGCAGCACGCAGCCTTCTGCAGTCCGGTGGGTAGGCAGACGAGGGCGAGGGCCAGGGCCAGGGCCAGGGCCGGGCCGGGCAAGGGGCAATTGTCATGCGCTGCCCACCAGCGAGCAGGAGATTCACTGCACTGCGCACCCACTATTCCCTTCACCCTTCCAACGACTGCTGCATCCTGGACCCTGCCCTTTCCAACGCCCCGGCGCTGTGCGTGCAGGCAGGCTGACGCCGCTGCTGCACGCCTTCCAGTTCCTGGGAGACCTGGGGGCACACGAGGTGGTCGATGGCGATCTGATTCACATCTTCCGGCAGGCACGCCTGGGGCTGTGCGACCAAGAGGGGGATGTGCCTGCCAGGCTTGCCAGAGTGTGCACACTGTGGCACTCAGGCACTGGCATAGGAAGCATGGGGCTGGCATTGCATGGCTGCACACGTCGGGCATGTGCATTGCAAGACCTGGACAGCGTTTGGCCTGCCTGCTTCTTTGCCCTGCAGGAGCAGGGCCTGCGCCGCTCGGGCGAGAGCTGGCGCCAGGCCTACTTCATGCCCGCTGCTGCCGACAGGTGGGGTGCCACTGGAGGCGGTCAGGTGGGCTGTGACGGGAGCTGTTCCTGCCTGCGCGGCATCGGGGCAGCCGGCAAGCCTGTCACCGTGTACGCTAGCAACCTGGCATGACATCCCGTTTTTGGTCGGTCACGCGCACACCTTGCGTCGCCATCCTCCCGCAGGGGCGTGCTGCTGCTGCGCCGCTGGTTGGATGAGTTGGCGGGCGGCGGGCCACGCTATGGTCTTGCTGAGCCCGGCGCGCCGCCGCCGCAGCAGCTGGTGTCGCTGAGCAGGATGCAGATTCTCGATCGCTGGGAGCAGCACACCCGCGTGTGCCCATCCTGCAGCAGGGTGAGGCGGCGCCTGTGCACACCTTTTTTACTGTACTGCCTCTGGATACACCTCCTCCGCAGTGCAACGCAAGTAATGCACATTACAGCATGATGTGTCCTCAATAATGTGCAGGCACTGAGCGGCGTGCGCACGGCGCGCGCTGTGCTGCAGGTGGGCGCCACCTCTGGCCTGGCCGCTGCACTGGCAGTGGCGCTGCTGCGCGCGCTTATGCCCGCACCCCCGCTCCCCTCGGCTCCCGGCAGCCGCGCCGTCGCCGGCCCGAGCCTGGTGCTGCTGCTCGGCGCGGCGGCACTGGCGGCAGGGGTGCTGCAGCTGGCTCTGGGGTCGCTGGAGCTACGCTTTATCGGCAGGGACTACAGGCACGACGACAAGTAGCGAGAGAGACCAGCACGGGCAGCCAGCAGCGGCGCTTGCACAGCGCTTCACACGGCACAGCAGTATGCAGCGGCTAAGCAGCTTTCACTCCAACCCAGCAACTCTGCCGACCCCACAAAGCCCCACAGCTTCCCCCCGGTGTCTGCGGTCCACAACCTGCGACCGCCTGTTCAACCGTGTGCAACTTGGGCAGCTGCTGCTTCCCTTGTCGTGCAAGGCAAGGCACCGGATGGGTTGCAAGAAAGCGAAAGAAGAAGAAAGGACAACAAGCATACAGCAAGGGGCTACAACGAGGCGAGCAAGCGAGGGATGCAGAACGCTAAAGGGGCGACAGGAACAAACAAAATGAAAGAGTGTTCTTGCTGCCTGGCGGCCCCCAAAGGGGAATTAAGGGTATAATACAGGGGAACATGCCCAGCAAGCATTGGAGCGTGGCCTGCTGCCATTTCTCCTACTGCTGTGTAAAGCGCTGCGGCTGCGGCAGCAAGCGAGTCGGCTGCTGCTGCTGCTGCTGCTGCTGCTGCTGCTGCTGCTGCGCCGGCGCTGCAGCCTCAACTGTCGATTCGGCTGCAGCTGCTGCAGGTCCTGCTAGCCGCTCCGTAGCCGGCAGCGCTGCCTGCTCGCTCGCTGTCGCCGCTGCGTCGCCGCCCTCCTGCGAAGCCCACAGCCCCACAAGCCGCAGCGCTGTGCCCATGAAGGCTGCGGCGGCGCGGTGCTGCCCGGTGGACAGCAGGCGACGCAGGCACGCCTCCTGTTTGAAGGGGCAGAGGAGGGACGCGTTGTTGTGGGACAGACCGAAGCAGCAGCAGCAGACCTGAGCAGGATCCAGTACAGTCGCAACACACCTGACTTGGCAACCCCACAGCCAACTGCCTGCCTGCTGAAATGCAGCCACTCACCCGGGGCGCCTGCTCAGCAGGGGGCAGCGCATCAATGAAGGAGCAGAAGGCCGCGCAGAGCTCGTGGGAGACGGCGGCCGCGCCGCCGCCGCTGGCAGCCCCCACAAGCAGCAGGAAGAGCGGCACCGCCTCCGGCTGCTGCTGCTGCTGCTGCTGCGCCTGCTGCTGCTGCTGCTGCTGCTGCACCTGCTTGGCAGCAGGAGAGTAGGCGTCTTCGTCATCGCCCGTCATCAAGCCCCCCACATCCACATCCACGTCAGCCGCCGCCGCCGCCGGCTCTGCGCCCTGCTGCCGCCGCTGCCGCTCCCATTTGGCCTTGGTGCGTATAGCAAAGAAGCAGCGATTGCACACCCACTCCTTGCCGGTGAGCGGGTGGAAGCGCCACGTCGCGCCACGGCCGCTGCCGGGGCTGTCGCCGCCGCACTCCAGGCACTCGGGGGCCAGCGGCGGCAGCCGGCCGCGGTGCGTGGAGGCAAACTGGTGGCAGGCAATGCAGCGCCACGTGTCGCCGACGCGGCGCCAGGAGCAGGTGGTGGTGGTGGCGCAGTGGTGGCACACGCGGTCTACATGCGTTGCCTGCCGGCGCGTCGCGTAGAAGCAAGGGCTGCACAGCCACTGTTGGCCAGTGACGGGGTGCGCGTGCCAGGCGGCATGAGACCACGGGCCCGGGCTGCTGCTGTCGCACTGCCGGCACTGCACTCCGACGGGCGGCAGCTCGCCTGCGAACTTGTCCATGTGAGAGCAGCACGAGCCGCAGAGCGGGGCGCGCGTCAGGGGGTGCCACCGCCAACTGCTGGAGCTGTCGGTGCCGCAGTGGGAGCACACCCGCTGCGGCTGCTGCCATCGCAGCTGCAGCTGCAGCCTCTGCTGCCTTCGCCGCCGCCGTCGCTGCCACTGCCGCTGCCACTTGGCCCGCGCACGGACGGAAAACCAGCATGGGCTGCAGCACCACTCCTTGCCGGTGAGCGGGTGGAAGCGCCACGTCGCGCCACGGCCGCTGCCAGGGCTGCTGCCGCCGCACTCCAGGCACTTTGGATCCAGCGGCGGCAGCCGGCCGCGGTGCGTGGACGCAAACTGGTGGCACGAGTTGCAGCGCCAGGCATCGCCAACCCCGCGCCATGCACAGGTGTTGGTGGCGGCACAGTGGTGGCACGCACGGCGCGCCAGGTCCTCTTCGGCAGCCTGGCGCCGGGTGGCGTGGAAGCAGGGCTGGCAGAGCCAGCGCTCGCCGGTGACGGGGTGCGCCCGCCAGCCAGCTTTCTTCCAAGGACCGGGGCTGCTGCTGCTGCACTGCCGGCACTGCACCCCCACGGGCGGCAGCTCGCCCGCGTGCGCGGTCATGTACCCTCTGCACGAGCCGCAGAGCGAGGCACGCGTCAGGGGGTGCCACCGCCAGTTGCTGGAGCTGTCGGTGCCGCAGAGGGAGCACACCCGCTGCGGCTGCTGCTGCGCCTGCTGCCGCGCCTGTGCCTGCTGCGCGGCCGAGCCCTCCTGCTCTTCGTCGCTGCTTCCAGCCAGCGGCACCTCGTCATCGCTCGCGTACAGCCGCTGCCGCAAGCCGCCGCCGCCGGTGCCGCGCTCCGCCTGCAGTTGGCAGCGGCCGCCAGACCGACCCTGCCCGCCCCCGCCGCCGCTGGGTTGGCCATCCAGGGCAAGGCGGCCTGCAGGGAGGGCACGCAGCATCTTCCATTCAGCTGAAAGCCTCTGCTTGTCTACGCCGCAAGCCAGACATGTGGATGTGATGCAATCATTATCTGCAGGCCAGGAGAGGCTTGCCAAGGAGCTGCAAACGGCACCCCCCACGGCAACGCCCCACCCCACTCTCCCTCACCTTGTGCCCCGGTGCTGGCGCGCCCGCCCTCGCCGGGCGACCCGCTGGCTGCTGCGGCCCCTGCCGCGCTGCACCCCTCGCTGCCCAGCGCCGCCGCACCAGAGGAGGTGGCGGCCGTGGCAGGCGAAGCTCGAGCCAGCGGCTGGCCTGGGGAGCGGCTGCGGGGCTTGGCGGGCCCTGCTGATCGCTGCCCTTCAGAGGGGATGGACGCTGTCAGGAGCTTGGCAGGCGGCGCTGCAGCACCTTATCCTAATCCTGCTGCTGCGACGGCCTCGCGCGTCGCAGGCTCCTCTCCCCGCGGGCGCTTGGCTGCAGGCACGCTGTCGCCGCCGCCGCCGCCGCCGCACTCTCGCTTAGTAGCTTCGAGAGGGACTCCTGTAGGCAAGGAGGCCACACATCAGGTCGTTAGTGGCCGTTCTGTACAGCCCCAACATTATCAATATGCAGGGCAGCAGAACACCTCCGGCGCACGCGCCCCCTTGCTTGTGGGTTGTGCAAGCGAGGACATGCAGGGATGTTGCTGAGCAGGCACAGCCGGCATACCTGCTGCCGCTTCCATGTGGGGCCTCTCACGCCTTCTTCCATCCCCGGTTCCGCGGCACCTTCCAGGGGTGCCTGGAACAGCTCCAGCTCGCCGACGTCCTGCATCCCGCCAGCTGGCCACGGACAGAGAGCGTGGCGCAGCTCGCCGGGGCAGGGAGCGGCGGCAGGAGCGGCGGCGGCCTGATGCGCCCGCGAATGACACCCCCGCGGTCAACGAAAGCAGCACTTTTCCTGGGCGACTGCAAAGGTGGACTGGGCACGCAGGAGATTGGGCGGGCGAACGCGAGCCAGGCGCGAGGCCCTGGTTGCCTGCCTGGACGGCCAGGCAGCTGGAGAGGAGCTGTGGTGGCGTAAACAGCGGCATCGACACCGCTGGATGGCCGCAAGCCCAACTGGGGGCCCGGCGGGCTCAGCAAGGCGCACGGCACAGCGCTGTGCATCGACAAAATGCATGCCTGAACTCTGTGTGTGCAGCGGTCAAGTTGCAGAAGAGTGCGTTGCGGCAGAGCTCTTGGCTTCTGGAGTGCAGACACATATTGGGTTGATTTTTAGAGAGCCGCGTTGCGTTTTTTCTTTAAAAAAGGGTTGCGCTAGGGTTTTGTGGCGTCAACCACCACCTGCGCCTGTTTGTGGAGACATGTCGCAGCATATGTAGCTGGGCGCTCCACACGTTCAACGATTTGTTTGCAAGTTACATCCATTAAATCTCCAGCGCGGCGAGGCGGCGGGGCTTTCGGCAGGCTTTTGGCCGCGGGACCCCCGCCGCCTCGCCGTCGTCCGCCGCACCTCTCTGCAGGCTGTGCCGCCTGACTTGCTCTTCGCCTGACCGTCTGTTTCATCGTGGCGTGCAATTACGGTTTCCCAATGACGGCCTCCGTCCTCTCAGCTCGGCCGGAGAAGCTGGTGCCGCAGTTGGCCTCTGAAGAATCCCGCGCTTGCACGCCACACTCGCTGAGCTCGTGATCACAGCAGCGCCACCATGCTGCCCGGCTAGCTGCCGTCCCGGCCAGACGTCGCCAAACGCCGCTCATGTGCCGGCGCGCTCCCCTGCTGGCCCTGCTCGTGCTGGCGGCAGCGCTAGTGGCCGGCCGCAAAGATGCAACTAGCGCTGGGCACGCCGTCAGCAGCGCCTGGCAGCTCCAGCGTGAAGGCGGGCGCAGCGGCGGCGGTCGGGCGCTGCGAGCGGCAGCTGCCGCCGTCCCGCCGCTGCCCACCGGCAAACCCTTCAACATGGGCACCTACACAGTCACCGACGTTTGGATCAACCCCACCGCTGGCAGCGACGTCGCCAGCGGCGCCACGCACGGCACCGCCAAGCGCACGCTCACCGCGGCGTGGGGTGCCATCCCGCGTGCCACTTCTCTGACGCGGGGCTACCGCCTGCGGCTCACCGCCGGCAACTTTACAGAGGCCATGCGTGAGCGGCGCTGGGGCTGGGGCTTGGAAAGGCAGGGCAGGCAGCTGATGTGCAGTTCTCAGGGCCTGAAGCACACCCCGTCGAGCAGTGGCGCACCCACCGCCAGCTTGCTTGCCTCCTGCAACACACCGCCGCCCATGCGCAGGGCCAAACTACTGGGAGAGCCGGTGGGGCACCGCCGCAGCGCCCGTCATCATCGAGGCAGCAGACGGGGCGGGCAGCGTGACAGTGGATGGAGTGAACATGGTTGACTGCAGGTGGGTGGGTGCAGGGGCTGGGATAGTGGGAGGGCGGTGGCCTGCTGGCAGGCGCCGCCCCAGCGCCACTTACTCCGAATCACTTTGAAGCTGCCATGGTGGATGCTCGCTGCACGCGTGCAGGCATGCATGCAGCGTGCTGGCTCAGCAGGAGGCAGCCCTGCCTCATCCCTGCCTTTCCTCGCCTCATCTCGCCGCAGGCACATCTACATAATCGGCGTCCGCTTCCAGCTGGCGGGGGACCACCCCTTCCACGGGGAGCGTCTCACATCACTGCTGATGCGGCGGTGGGTGGGGCGCATGGACGGGGGGGGGGGGGGGGGGCACAGCAGGGAAGTGCGGCACTCACTCACTCACTCCTCGTGGGGCATTCGCAGCAGTTGGGGGGACAGCGGCACCTCCGACGTTAGCAGGCGCTGGCTTTGCGCCCTGCCTGCCGAGCTCGCCTCCCACCTCGCTCGCCCTGCACGCCGTCCACCCCTGCAGCGTCACCGTGGCGGGCATCTGCCCCTCCGGCTACCGCACCTGCGGCGTGCAGGAAGCCCTGAAGCTGAACCAGTGCACGGGTGGGACGGCAGCAGGGGGAGGGGCTTGAGATGTGCATGTGGTGGCTGTGCGTGCGGAGGCGCAGATACACGTGCGTCAGCTTGGCTGCGTGTTAGAAGCTGAGCTGTGCTGCCTCCCCCGTGCGTGCGTTCAGGCGTGTACATAGAGGAGTCGGAGATTCATGGGGGATGGAACGCCGCGTTTGACTGCATGGCCTGCCAGGTGCATGTTTGTGACTGCAAGGGGATGAGGCCAAGGGTTTGTGTGCAGCAGGCTGCAGGCGGCGCCCGAGCTGCTGCCGGGCCCTGCAGGGCCGGCAGGGCTGCTCACGGCGTGCTCCCCCTGCTGGCGCCCCCGATTCCATGCCCCTGCCCGCTGATCTGCCCACCGACTGCAGTACGGCCATTTCCTCAACAGCCGCGTGCACGACGCCGGGTGGTGCGCGTTTGTCAAGGGCGGCTCTGGTGGGTGGGTGGCCAGGGTTGCTCGGCACCACCACAGGGCCTGTGGCTTCTCACAGCCAGGGCCACGTGCCTGCCAGGGATAAACTGGCTTGTGGCAGCTAGAGGTGGCAGCTAGAGGTGTCAGAAGAATTACCAGTTACCACAGGCACAAGCCACCCCACCCTCTTAGAGTCTGCCCACGTCCACATCCCCCCCCCCCCCCCCCCCGCCCGTCCCTACCCAGCCTACTGGGTCATCTCCGGCAACGATGTGCACAGCTGCCTGACGTCAGGCATATCTGCAGGCCAAGGCAGCGGGTTCAACTACCTTGTGTCTCCCTGGATTCAGTGGGACACATACAACATTCAGGTGAGGGGAGAGCACGCAGTGTGCAGCAGCCCTTGTATACTTTCCTCGACGGCCTGCCGTGGCTGCCACAACGCCTCGGCTGGTGCATGCGCAGAGCACGAACAACTGCGCAACACACCGTCGCAGGTGGCGGTGTTGGCCAGGGGCCGACCATCTCCCGGTCTCTGTTGAACCCAGCCTCTGCTCCCTCCTTCCCCTGCGCCAGATTTTCAACAACTACGTGCATGATGTCACGGGCGCCGGCATGGGCGTGTGGGGCTGCTACGACTGCCTCCTCGCCCACAACACCCTGGTCCGAGTGGGCGCCAGCAGCCACACCCTGGAACTCAACTTTGGGCCACGCAGCTGCGACGAGGACGCACCCCGCTGCGCGGCGCTGCACGGCGCCGGAGGGTGGGGGCCCCCCGCGGTGGGCGGCACCACGGTCAGTGTGCCAAACCGCAACGTGTACATCCTCAATAACCTCATCTTCAACCCTGCTGGCTACCAGTCGCAGGTGGGTGGGTGTCGGGGGCGTGAGAGAGAATGGGGCCGAGATGAGCAGCAGCACAGCGGTCGGTGGACCGGGAGGTGACAGGCACTGTGTCCTTGTGGACATCATGCGTGCCCCTCATCCGCCCAACCTCGCCTGCAACCCCTGCCAGCCGCCCCCCTCCCCTTTCCCCTGCAGTGGCAGCACATTCAGGTGGAGGCACCCCGCTCGTCCAACACCCCGCGCCTCGCCTCCCCCGTCCATGCCGACACAAACCTGGTCATCAAGTAAGCCAGAAGGTTAAAGGGCAGGGCTGCAGGACGGCACCGCGTTGCCTGTGGGCGCCGCCAGCTAGCAGACGGCAAGGCACGCAGCCCATGCACGCGATTGTTCGCCACACCCACAACCCTCTCGCGCTCCGGCGACTGCCCTTCCCATCTCCAGGGGCAACGTTTTCCACAACGGCCCCGCCGACCACCCCCTGGGCTTGGGCCAAGGCCCCGGTTGCAGCAGCGCCAACCCCACCTGCAACCCGGTGCAGCTCCAGGCGGACAACTACTTCAACTCGTTCAAGCCAACCCTCACCGCCGCCTTCCGCCCGGCGGCGGCCAGCGGCCTGGTGGGCCTGGCTAACCTTGTGCGCCCTCTGCCCTCCTTCCCCGCATGGGCCGCTGCCGTGGCCCCAGGGCCTGCTGTGCCTGCTGGCACGCTGGGCAACGCGGTGGCGACGGACAAGGAGGGCGTGGCTCGTGGTGCTGCAAACAATGTGCCTGGCGCGTGGCTTCGGGGTGGGCCGTCGCCGCCCTCGCCGCCGCCCTCGCCTGCCGCTCGCCCACCGCCTCCCAAGAGGCCCCCTCCCCCTCTGCGGCGCCCACCCCCACCGCCTCCCCTGCGCCGACCACCGCCTCCCCTGCGCCGACCGCCTCCTCCCCCGCCGCTGCGCCGTCCTCCACCCCCACTCAAGCGCCCTCCACCGCCCCCTCCGCCATGGGAACCTCCGGGCCGCCTGCCGCCGCCGTCGCCGCCGCCGTTGCACCCCCCTGGCTTCTGGCTGCCCAGCGGTGCACCTTACGACATGGGCAGCCCCAGCGGCATGCAGCATCTTTGGGTGAACCCAGTGGGCGGCGTGGACGGCAGCACGCGCGGCGGCAGCCGCAGCTTGGCGCTGCGCACGCTGACGGCGGCGTGGCAGCGCGTCCCCGCCAGCCAGCGGCTGTCGTCGGGCTGGCACATTCACATTACAGCTGGCAACCTGACCGCTGCTCAGAGTGAGACCAGAGGGAGGGGTCTGGCATGGCAGGGTGGGTGCGGCAGTGGCAGGGAGCCAGCGCCGCCACTTCGCTGGAGCTGCTGCCCCAGTGCCCAACAACTGCTGCTTGCCCCGGCCCGTGCGCCTCGCCCCATGCAGTGCCCGTCTACTGGGAGAACCGGTGGGGCACCCCTGCAGCGCCCATCATAATCGAGGCGGCCGACGGGGCGGGCAGCGTGTGGCTGGATGGCACCAGCACTGGCGACATGCCCATGAATGTGTTCAACTGCAGGCACGAAAGCAGGGTTGAGGCGGCGGGGGATTATTGCAGAGGCCAGGACAGCTGGCGGTGGTGTCCCCAAGCTGGGGTTGAGGAGCAGAGGAAGGGACGGAGGCGGCCAAGCCGCAGCAGCAGCGCGGACTGCATGCCCATTTGTAACCCTTCCACCACCCTCTCACGCACCACCGCCACCACCCCTCTTCATGCAGCCACCTGTACCTGCTGTCCCTCTCCCTGCGCTCCACCGTGGACCCCTTCCACTGTGAGCGATGCACCCACCTGCTGCTGCGCGACGTCACGGTCCTGGGCGTCTGCCCCGCCGGCTGGCGCGAGAACAAGGGCTGCGGAGTGCAAGAGGTGCGCGCGCTGCCCGTGCGTCGGCGCGCTGCAGCCGATTGAAAGGAAGGCGGGGTTTGCCCCTCTGTTGCACTTGGCAGGTGCGGCGGGAGCGTGCGAGCGCTGCCTTGGGATCCGTGCTTTGCTCTTGCTGAATGCCTTGATGCGTTGTCGCCTTGGGCGCAGACCGTCAAGATCAACCAGGCCAAGGGGGTGTGGGTGGAGAACTGCGACATCGGAGGCGCGTTCGACAACTCGTTCGACTGCGTGGCCTGCCAGGTGGGGCGGTGGCGGGGGCAGGCAGACAGACGCAGACATGCCAGCATGCGTGCTGGCAGTGGGGCGGCACGCACGGCAGCAGCGTGCCCTGCCTCAGGTCTGTGACAGTGGTTCGACGCGCCCCCCTCCCTTGCTGTGTTTGCAGTACGGCCACATCCTGAACAGCCGCCTGCACAGCTCCGAGTGGGGTGTCTACGTCAAGGGAGGGTCAGGTGAGTTGGAGGGGGCCGGGCAGAGCGGCTGCACATGCACATGCACACTCGCGGGCACCCACATGGCAGTCCAACCGGATGGCCGCCCGAGCGTGTGGCCGCAGGTGACACACCTTCTCCCTGCGTTCCGACTGCCCAACAAGTTTCCCTCTCCCGTTGCTCCCTTGTGCAGCCTACTGGATTATCTCTGGCAACGAGGTGCACAGCGGCGGCACCACCGGCATTGCTGCTGGCCAGGGCACAGGGTTTGAGTACATGGAGACACCTTGGATCCAGTACGAGGCGTACGATGTAAAGGTGCGCTGCCCGCCGCTGGCGTCTACTCTCGCGCTGCACGGCTCTGGCAAGCGAGCCGGCACAGGACCAATGGCGCGGCCGCGCTGTCGGGCAGCGCAACGCGGCAGAGCGATGCAACGATTAGCCACGCCGTGCAACTCCCTCGACTCCTCCGTGGCGCCCCTTCCTGTTACTTATGGCATCCACTCCGCAGGTGACAAACAACATCATAAGAGACATCGAGGGCGCGGGCTTTGGCATCTGGGGCTGCTACAACTGCCTGTTTGCCCACAACACCCTCGTCCGAGTGGGCCCGCGCTCCCACCTGCTCGAGGTGAGTGAGGGGGGCATCCACACATGCTGCGCAGCACATCCGCGCTGCGCGCAAACCACGCCGCCACGCCACACATGGGCAGCAATCAGGACCGCGCCCCAGCCGACTCTCAACCGTGTCTTTGTGGCTGCACTTTTTGGTGAAGGTCTTGCACGGCGGGCGCTCATGCGACGGCGACGCGGCGCTGCCCGGGCGCTGCGCGGCCCTGCACGCGCAGGGTGGCTGGGGGCCTACCGCCACCGGCGGAGAGGTGCGCTGCGTGTGGGGGTGGGGGTGGGTGGGGGGGGGGGGGGGGGGTCGGCGCCGCGTGCTGGTCATCAACGCATGTGTGCGTCACATGCGTGGAGGCCACGAGCATACTGCAGCGGGTTGCCATCCTTCCCCGCCCCGCCCATCCCCCCCAGGTGGTCAACGTGCCTAACAAGCTCGTGTACATCCTCAACAACCTCATCTTCAACCCCACCGCCTGGGGGCTATCTCAGGTGGCCCATGGGCAGGGGAGGATGCGGTGGGTGCGGAGGCACCTGTCAGTCGGGCGTGCGGGGGGCACACGCGGCGGGGGACGAGTGGCGGAGCATAACCTACGTATACAACAAGGGGCGTTCGCAGACGGCGACACACCCTCGCAGCAGACTCTGGTCCTTGCCCCGCCCCTGGCCGCCGGCCCCTGTACCCTGCAGTGGCAGCACCTGGAAGTTGCTGCGGGCCTGCCCTCCAACGACGCCCACCTGCCCGGCATCCAGCAAGCAGACAGCAACCTCGTCTTGAGGTGAGCACAGCCAGCCCGCCGGGGCGGCCCGAAGGGCGGCGACAGCTGGAAGGCAGCCGGTTGATCTACTAGAGCGGAAGAGCTAGCAGTTGTGCGCCAGGAGATGGGCAGCCCACGCACATGTGACCGTGGCGGCGCCGCTGCCCGGCAAACCCTAGCATGCGCCGCCTCCCACTTCGACCCCTGCTCCTTCCCCTTCCGCAACCCACCCTGCGTAGGGGAAACGTGATTTGGAACGGCCCTGCTGACCACTCGCTGGGCATCGAAAACTCCGGCACAGGCTGCCCCAGCACCAACCCCACCTGCACTCCCACGCTGGTGTGCGCCTGCTCTCGAGCACTGGGGCGTGCATGCGCACGCGCAGGCGCTGCTGCTCTGCCTGCCGACAGCACGCGCCGCCCTCCGGCCTTCCCGCCTTCTGACGGTATCCCTTGCCCACCCCACCCACCCCTCCATCCACCCAATTGCAGGTGCGCAGCCAGAACGCCATCAACGCCCTCCTGCCAGACCTCAACCTAACCAGCTTCCGGCCCGCCAGCGCCGCCGGCGCACTGGCCTCGTACGCCGGCCTCTGGGACATCCCCGCCTTCCCAGCCTGGGCCGCTGCCGTGGCCCCAGGGCCTGCCGTGCCTTCAGGGACGCTGGGCAACGCGGTGGCGACGGACAAGGAGGGAGCGGCGCGCACAGCGCAGCGCCACGCGCCCGGCGCGCTGCTGCCGCCGGTGTGATGGCAACCCTCACCTGCCTACTAGTGCCACCTTGCTAGGCGCAGTTTGATTTTCCTCAGGACGACCCTTGAATCTTAACGCCCGCGAACCATCCACGGCGATATGCAGCGTCTCCCCTTCACATACATTCATTCACCACACACACTCTTCATTCCCCATGCCTCCTTCACCACACTATGGTTCCCACTCGGCTCTCCCTACCATCCTCACTGCCGCACTGCTTTTCCTGCTCACCTAGTGGCACCTCACTCACTCTCAATTTTCCAGGACCCTGCGTACATCCTAGCATGCCTTTCCCACTTGTCAGCATGCCACCGGCCAGTGCAAAGGGCGGCGGCAGACCAAAGGTAGAGCGGCGGGCGCTGTGGACCGACGGCGGAGCAGCGACAGCACGCCGGCAGCTTGAGGGTCGGTGCTCCAGCCGCATGCGACTAACCATATGCCTGACACAGTCTGCAATTCTCGCATGCAACACAATGCGCAAGGCAGGCAGAGCCACGGGGTGTGATGTGGGCGGCGGCAGCGTGATTTGGGCGGCCCTCGGCTAGGGTTGTTGGCGGAGGCTCAACATCTCGTCTACCCATTCACCTCGCGCCTTCCGCTTGTTCTCAACACAATGCTCTCCCCGATAGAGCCTCGGCCCCTGGTCCCCAGGCCGCTGGGAGCGGGCGAGGCCAGCCAAGGGGCTTCTGCTCTGTCCCCTGTCCCTGCTTCTGGCCATCAGGCACGCAATCACATTGGTGCGGAAAGCGACAAGGCAGCAGCACGCAGCAGCGCTCGCTCGCTCGAGAGTGTGCCGGCAGGCCTAGCAGCAGCAGAGTCGTTACAGCCGCAGGTCGAGAACCTTTTCGCCCTGTATCGACAGCTGGGCACAAGCAGGGAGCAGCGCAGCGGCCCGCAGCAGCCGCTGCCAGCCCCAAGCGACGAAGCCTGCGGCCGGCGCAGCGGCGAGCCGGCCGGCATGTCGCAGCAAAAGCAGACGACGCCAGCAGCGACCTTTGAGTTCGTGGACATGGCAGAGAAAATGGCGCCTCCTGCGGCGCAAGGCGGCAGCCAGCCACAGCAGCCCAGCTCTCGGCCAGCGCCGCTCAGCCGCCGTGACCCACGCCTGGCAGCGGGCATGCGGCCACTGGGCATGGGCGGCAGTGGCGGAGGCTCGCCTGCAGCAGCAGCTTCAGCCTGGGCGGCAACACCAGTTGCAGGCTCCGCAGGTGGGCCTTCTTCTGCCAGTGTCGCACCGGTGGCAGTGCCCGTTTGCGCAATCATCCGCCTGCACTGCATTTCACATTGCATTCTGCCTTTCACTGCAGGCGGCGCGTTGCGGGCAGCCGGTCAGCCGGCCCCATCTGGTGGGCTGCCACCATCTTGCGGGCCTGCCACAGCGGCGCCCCAAGCTGCCGCCACGCTGGCAGACCTCTCAGGGCCAGCTGCTGCACCACTTCGCGGCTTGCAGCCCAGTGGTGGTGCTGCTGCCGTATCCAGTGGCAAGCAGGCAGCAGATGCGCCGTTGGTCCAGCAGCAGCAGCAGCAGCAGCAGCAGCAGCAGCAGCAGCAGCAGCAGCAGCAGCAGCAGCAGCAGCAGCAGCAGCAGCAGCAGCAGCAGCAGCAGCAGCAGCAGCAGCAGCAGCAGCAGCAGCAGCAGCAGCAGCAGCAGCAGCAGCAGCAGCAGCAGGGCGCTGGCCTCTCTGCCCCAGGCTTTCGTGCAGCGCATGCAGGCAAAGTGCAGCTGGCAGGCCAGGCCGCATCAGGTCAGTGTGCAAGAGGTGCCAGCGCATGTCGCTGTACCCTTCCTCTGCCATGCTGCAACATGTGGGTGCCTGCAGCCAGGTGCACAGCTGTGCACGAGCAGCATCTTTTTCGGCCAAGATGGTTCGCACCTGCTAACGAGGCCAGTTCTGCTGACCAACCCCGCTCTGATTGGGACGTGCATGCAATGCAATGGTGTGTTTCTCATGCTTGCTCCTGCTGCAGTCGACTGGACTGCAATCGACAACCTCGTGCAGCTGCAGACGCCTGAGCAGCCCAGCTGGATCGCTGCTGCACCCTGTGCACAGCCAGGTGTCATCCGCGCAAGGCTGCCAGCAGCGGCAGTAGCAGAAGTAGGAGCAGCGGCGGCTGTGGCTGCGGTGGCAGCAGGCGGGCCGACACCCATAGCCCATGGACTGCAGCCCGGTGTCACAAGCACTGGACCTGGCGGCGGCGCTCCACCCGCACCACCAAGCGGGCGGCGCTGCAGCAACTGTGGGGACACGCACCCCAGAGAATGGAGGACGCACCCCATCACCGGCGAGCAGCTGTGCGGGCCATGCCGCGATTACCTGCGCACTGGCCGCGACCGGCCGCCAGAGGTAGCCGCGGCATACCAGCAGGCACGGGCTGCGGGCTGGTCTGTGGACGGCGGAAGCCCCAGGCAGTGGCTCATGCGGCAGGGTGGCGCGAGTGGCAGCCGGCCGCAGCGCCGCAGGCATCAGTGGCTGGACAGCGGGGGCACGGAGTTGCACAGTGATGCGGACTGCGGTGCAGTGGAGGCAGGCAGCGAGGAGGAGTGGCAGCCAGAGGAGCAGGACATGGCAGCAGCAAGCGAGGAGTGGGCAGATGAGCAGGAAGTTGCAGCAGAGGCTGACGTGCAGCACAGGCGGTGCACCCACTGCGGCGACACCGCTGCCAACGCGCGGGGGCGCCACCCTGCCACCGGCGCGTGGCTTTGCACACGCTGCTCCGACTATCGGCGCAAGACTGGCCGCGACCGACCGCCAGAGGTGATTGCAGCGTACCGGCAGAGGCATGCGGTGCGGCAGCAGCAGCAGCAGCAGCGGCGGCCACCACCGCCGCCGCAGCAGCAGCGCGTGCCAGACGCCGTTGCTGCCGCTGCCGCTGCCCGCCCTGAGACGGCCATATCCCCAGTTGGCCAGGCGGAGCAAAAACAGACGCCCCTGGCCTGGCCTGCAGCATGGCCCGCACTGTTGGGGCAGCAGGGCATGGTGCTTGTGCAGCTGCCACCTGGTTTGGGCTTGCAGCAGCCGCCACTTTGCACGCAGCAAGCAGCGGCAACAGCGGCGGCAGCAGCGGCAGCAGCAGCGGCAGCAGCAGGTAGTGGTTGCGCACTGCCACCTGTCAAGTCTGAGCAGCAGCAGGCAGCGACCGGGGCCATTGCGCATCCAGTGCAACCGCTACCAGCACAGCCCCCTGCTGGTGCAGCTCAGCAGGAGGCACGTGAGGAGGCAGGGGCGCCGGCTTCCAAGCGCCAGCGCACCGAGCAGCGGCAGCAGGGGCAGGGGCAGCAGCAGCGGCAGCAGCAGGGCAGTGGCACTGGCGCGTGTGCCTCACACGCAGCCGTGCCGCTACCGCCAGCGCCCCCTGGACCTACTGCTGCACCGCCTGCGCCTGCAGCAGCAGCAGCGCACCCAGCTGAAGACGCAGCAGGCGAGCAGCCTGAGGCTGACCTGTTTGCTCTGCTGGTGCACGCAGCGGGCGGCGCAGAGGCAGCTGCTGCAGGCCTCACTGCCGACCTTGCTGCCTCCTTCTTCGCGCTCATGGATCGCCTGCCTGCCGCTGAGCAGGCTACCAAGGTGAGGGTGACTAACTAACGGCTCGGTCCTTTGTCTGCTGGCGGCAAGGCAGCCTTCGACGGCGCTCCTCCAACCTGCCAGAGGAGCCGACTTCAACCCTCGCCCGGCTGTTTGTTCACTGCAGGACGCCCGCCTGCGCTTGCTGCTCCGCTCTGGGCTGCTCAGCTCGGCGGCGCTGCTCATGAGCACGGCCTTGCGGCTGGCAGGGGCCACTTGAGAGGCAGCTTCCAACGGCGGGTGCCCACAGCCGCTGAGCGCCCGTGTTGTGTGCTCAAGCGAGTCCCCTCGCTCGTCCGCCAGCACCCTGCACAGCTCCCTGAGCCAGCTGCCCTCTGCAAACGTCATGCACAGTACATCACACGCAAGCCACCAAAATGCACCGCATGCACACCGTCAAATGCCTGATTGCCACTTGTGTTAGCCCATCCAGCGAGTCGGCAGGCGCAGGCGAGACCCGCGGGGTGCCTGCCCGCGGCTGGGCTGCGCCCACTGCTGCGGCGGGTGTCCACTGGAAGACGCTGCAGAGCTGGCGGGCTGACCTGCCTGCTGAGCCGGTGCCTGCTGCGCTGCCGCTGTGCCCTCCTTACTGGCAGCTGGTGCTGCTGCGCTGTTTCCTGCTGCCGGATTGCTGTCGCGGGGAATCGTCGGTGCCAGCGGCACACGGGTCTGCCTCATTCCTCGGGGCGTGTCTGGATCAGGGGGCGCCGCCGCCTGCGCCGCCTGCTGCGCCGCCACAGATGCAGGGCTGTGCTGTGCTGTGGGAGTGCTCGGCGGTGCCTGCTGCGCCGCCTGCAGCAGCGCCACTCGCATGGGGCTCTGCTGGGCTGCAGGTCCGAGCGGCTGCGCCTGGCGAGCATGCCCTGCCGCATGCATCAGTGCGCTGAGCAGGTTGCCAAACGGCACGGTGTCACCGCTGCACTGCGCCGCACAGTGCGCACAAAACTGGCCATGGCTCGCCTGCACGCAGGGTTGCGAAATGCAGAGCAGGTGGGGCAACCGACCATCGGGATCCATGCCTGCCTGGACGCCTGCCGCCTTGCCTGCCATCCTTCAGATGTTGAGGGCCCAGCTGATGCCAGCAGGCAGCAGTGACCGCCCTTACCATAAAGTCCTGCAGCTCCACAAGGCCCGCCTGCTCGGTGGCACGGTGCACGCACTTTAGCAGGATGCGCTGCAGCCGGGTCTCAAGCGGCTGCAGAGCAGCGGAGGGCAGAGGGAACAGCAAGGGGCAGGTGCCAGTCGGATAGAGGGTTCAAGCGCCGGTGGTGCAGGCACGGCTGCTGCATGCCATGTGGGTGCTGAACCCAGCTGGACTGCACCAGTACTTCAAGCGGCGCTCCTGCGCCAGCGGCGCTCCCCCGTACCTCGCGGCGGCACTCGTTCTGCATGCGTCCCCACTCCGCCTGCATGAAGTGCAGCAGAGGCGGGCGAGCCCCCGGCCCGTCGTACGGCGGCAGGCAGTCGCGCCAGGCGGCATACAGCGGTGCCCCCTGGGAAGCAGGAACAAGGGTGGCAAGGGGCGGCTTGGGAGTGGGCAGGTGCTAAACTGAGTCGAGAAGACAATACGAGTGCTGTGTGAACTGTGGCACGGCAGGCAACCGACACCGTTCCCTACGCACTCACCCCTGCGTGGATGAGCTCTGCTGCCAGCGTCCGCACGCCGCGCCGCACCGGGCTCCACACCGCCTCCCAGGCCTCTGAGCCCATGCGCTCGCCCAACAGCGCCCCCAGCCGCTCGTTCAGGGGTGCCGCCAGGTGCTGCGGGCGCAGGCGGTCGGCCAGCAGCGGCGCCTGCGCTGCCATCCACTCAAGCGCCTCCCCCAGCAGCGCGTTGGCGGTACCGCTGCAGCAAGGGGGGGGGGGGCATGGATGGGCAAGGCCAGGGAGGAAGGTGAGGAAGGAGAGGGAAGGCAAGGAGGCACGAAGCAGGCGCCCCGGCTGCCAGCTGTCGGTGCCACAGCGCTGCCCTGCACCCACCCACGCACCGCATGTTGGCGGCGTGCACGTCTTCCTTGCGGAGCAGCGCGGAGGCCAGCAGGCGTGTGCCGCACGGCGAAGCCAGCACCAGCAGCGCGCGCAGGCCGCACGTGGGTGCTGCCCCCAGCAGCGCGTGCACAGCCGTCCACAGGCCACAGCCCGAGGAGTTCTCCATCAGGCGGGAGGGGTCGTTGCCCATGCAGCGTACGCCGGAGCTCATCATCTGCAGGTGGGCAGTGGACGGGGGAGTCGGGGAGTGGGGTCGACAGATAGAGAAGTGGGTGCATCGTGGGCGCACGGCGCCAGCACCCAGCAGGTGCATCGCGCAGCAACCGATCCACCCCTCATTTGCCAGCAGCACCCAGCTCCCGGTACTGAGCATACACCTGCGAGATCAGCAGCTCCAGCAACTCCAGCGTGTCGTGCACGCTGCGGCCGCCGCGCGCCGCATCCTCCTCCACTGCAGCACCCACTCCAGGTGCGGCGACGACGGTAGCGATGGCGGCCAGGATGGCCTGGTAGAGGGGTGCTGCAGCTGGCGCGGCGCTGTGGGTCAGCGCGGCATGTGCCGTGGCCTCTGTGTCCAGCTGTGGAGGGTTGGCATGGGGAGCAGGCGCAGCGGATTCAGAGGCGGGAGTCGGCGCCACGGCGGCAGCTGGCGCCACGCTCGTGCTGCCCGCCTGCCCTTCCCTCCGGCCCATATGCTCGCTCACAGCCTGCAGCGTCGACACTAGCTCGCGCAGGAACGAAAGAGCATCGTGGGCCAGCTCTGGCGGCGGCAGTGCGCCGCCGTTTGCGGCGGCGCGCAGGGCGTCCGCCGCCTCCAGCCGCGCGCCCACGACTGCGCGCAGCCGCTCGCTTGGGCAAGTTTCGAACGGCAGGGAAGGGCAAGGGCAGGGCAGGCAAAAGCGGCCCTTTGCTGCCACCGCCGTCGCCGCCGGCGGCCCGCCGTCACCGCTGCTGCTCAGCCGTAGACGGCGGTTGGGCAGCGTCATGGTCAGCGAGTGCGTGTAGAGTTGGAGGAGTGCAGGCGGAGAGCGCCAGGAGAGAACCAGCGCGCGCCATCAGCCGACCGCCACCTGTCGGTCGCCCGCCGCAACCGCCGCTCTTACGCTTCTCCTGCGTCGCCACCTCTCTTTCTCACTCGCAAGTGGTGGTTTGCATTATATCGAGGCGTACAGTGTTCAGGGGTGATCGGGAGAAGGGCGTGTCTGGCAAGAGAGGCGGGGAAAGCGCGGCTGTCGATCGGCGAACGAGTGGCGCAGGCGTTGGCGGATGCGGGCGCACCCGCCTGCACTGGCGCGCGCCTAGAATGAAATCGGGCAGGCTAGCAAAACGAAGGGGGGAGGGGGGCATGAGGAGCGCAGTAGACGGCCAAAAGGCGTGCTTAAGAGGCTGGCAGAGGAAAACAGAGGGCGCTGCCGGCGGGTGGGTGGTGCATGGAGGGCAGTGTGCTGAGATGGGAGGGCTGTGCGAGTGTGTTCCGAGTGCTGCGTTTGTGTGGGGCCAACCGGCTATGGGGCCGGCGAGCAGGGCGCGCGGCATCCGACGAGAGCAGTGCTTCGGGTGGCAGTGGGAGGAGAGGAGCAGCAAGCAGGGAAGCAGGGGAACTGCAGCGCTGCAGGGAGCATGAGGCGCTGAGGCGAGCATGGCGGGCAGGAGCCGGGCAGGGCTGCACTGCGCGCTGATAGTGGATGCAATAGCATGTGGGAAGGAGATGGGAGCTAGGCAGGCCGCACATGCGCCAAAGCACAGACGCTTTGCTTGCTACGCGGCGGCTGCAACAAATACATTCTCGAGGCGTCTGTATGGCACGCTGGGTATTCGCTGGGTGCCCGCTGGGTGGGCACGCCTCGAAAGCGACCCAGATGCGGCCGTCACCTGGCCGGGCACTCGCCAGCTTCCATTCCAGGCGCCGGCGCTGAGCACTTTATTGAGGGCTGTGCTGCTCGCCGTCGGCCGGGCGGGCGCACACCGAAGCGCCGTGGCTGCTGGGCGCATGCAGCCGCCCCCGCTTAGTCGAACTGGCGCTCGCCTGTGGCAAACAGGTTCCACACGACTGTGCCCACAAGGTACAGGGCCACTGCCACGCTCCACACCTGCAACAGAGGACCGAGAGGGGGAGGGAGGCAGGTGTGTCAGTGGAACGCACCCCCCGTCGCCGGCGGCTCCTCTGGCTGCGGCAGGGGTCACCTTGCCGGCGCCTGTCAACATGACGCCCACAGCAGCTACCCCTGCTGGCGGGAACCCAAGTTCCGGCACTCACAGGCTCGACTTGCCCAGCACTCCCGCCCGCCCGGCACGCCGGCGGTGGCTGTCACTCATCCCCAGCAGCACCCACATCACGCCCGGCGCCCACCTGCTTCCAGGTGCCCTTCTGCAGGATGTACCCGGTGGCCGCCGTGCCCAGCACCCCCGCCAGCACGCCGGCGGTGTTGCTCAGCCCCAGCAGCACGCCCGCATAGCGAGGCCCGATGTCGGCGTGGTTGCTGTACAGGCCGCTCTGCAGCACGGGAAGGGGAGGGAGGGAGGGAGAGCGGTGGTCGGACGCAGCAAAGCTGTAACAGGGACGCGCATGGGGCGGCCAGGCGGAAGGGAAGCGCTCCTAGCATCAAGGCTGCAGGCAAAGCAGCAGCGGCTGCAGCGGCAGCTGCCCCGCAGCTGTCTGACACCACCGTCGCCCCCTTTGCGCGCCTCCCCCCCTCCGCCCACCTGCGAGAAGGCGTCCAGCCCCTGCGCCGCCATCATGCACGCCACCGCGCCCGTCACGGTGGTGATGTTGCCGAGCTGGGTGAGGAAGAAGGCAGGGCCCAGGAAGCCAATCTGCAGGGGAGAAGGGAAGCGACGAGAGCAGGACGTGAGCGGCCCACACACGGGGCCCACACACGTGCACTGGCAGGGGGGCATATGGGGGCACGCCGGCGCCTGCTGCCCAAGCTGCCCAACAGGTCACCCGCAGCGCGAGCGCGCGCCCCCTGCCTCCCTCCGCCGCTGCTCCCGTGCCCCGCACCGTCTGCATGATCTTGCGCACGTGGGTGACGCTCCACCCCTTCTCCACCATGCTGTCCGCGATCCAGCCGCCCACGTTGGCGGCCAGCGCCATGGTCACCCAGGGCAGCACGGAGAAGAGGCCAGAGGACTTGAGGTCCAGGCCCAGCACCTGGGGGTGCAAGAAGGAGGGCAGGTGGCGGGGGAGCATGGGCACTGGCAGGGCACAAGCGAGCAAGCAAGAGCTAGGTTCTCGAGGACTCACCCCAGCACCTGGGGATGGAGTACATTTACAACGAGGGCGCAGTGGAGGGTGTGAGCGTGAGCGAGCACAGGCGGCAGGGGCCGGGGCAGCACGCCTGCTGGCGGCCCTGCCTGCGACACGCATCCAGTCCCCCCGGCCACCTGGGCTCCCTGCATGTCAACCAACCAACCAACCAACCAACCAACCAACCGGTCACCCAACCGGTCACCCAACCAACCAACCGGTCACCCAACCAACCAATCAATTAACCAACCAACCAACCGGTCACCCAACCGACCAATTGCTGACCCTGCCACCACGCCGCACCTGGTTGTAGTAGGTGGGCATCCACGTGAGCAGGATGAAGGTGCCCCAGTTGTGGCAGAAGTGGCAGATGATGAGGGCCCAGGTGGCGGGCTTGGAGAGCAGCAGGCCCCAGGGGACCTTGGCCAGCGGGGGGCGCGGCGGCGCGGTGTTGCGCGAAATGTAGCGCAGCTCCGACTGTCGGGAGGCGGTGGGGAGGGTGGGAGGGTGCGCGGGTACGGTTGGACGAGAGAACTGGGAGGCTGAAACTAGGTGCGCGTGCCACCAACTGCGCGCCGTGGCATCCCAACGGCTTGCTCGCACTTCCTCCCCAACCGACCTCGCTGATGGCTGGGTCGTCCTGGGGGGCAGGCGCGGCGTAGCGCTGCCACCAGATGTACCACATCAACCCCGCCGCGCCAAAGATGTAGAACACGGAGGGCCAGCCCCAGGAGGCAATCATGGAGGGGGAGGCCGCCAGGCCCAGCATGCTGCCTGCGCGGTGGGGAGGATCCGCAGGCGTCAGTGAGCGTTCGTTCTGGCCGGGCTCCGCTTGCTCCGGGCGTTGCCAGCATGATGTGCACAATCAGCGACAGCAGCAACTGGCCTCTGCGCAGGCAGACGCAGCTGCAGCCGGCGGTGCTGCCGGCCGGCACCTGCATACAGCCTGGCCCATCGGTGCCTGAGGCAGGCAGGCAGGCGCACCTGTGTACATGCCGCTGTAGACCAGGGACAGAGAGCGGGAGCGCTCGCGCACCGGCACCCACCTGCAGGCAAGATGGAGGCGGGGGGGTCAGCGAGCAGACGAGAGTGGATTGAGGAAGGCACGCAGGGCATGGCCACAGGCAACGCTGACTGTGGGCACATTCGGTGACCCTGTCTTTCAGTGTGAACGCCACGCTCCCTGAGCCCCCTCACTTTGAGAGCAGGTTGTTCATGGCGGGCATGGCCACGCCCTCGCCGATGCCCATGCACGCGCGCGCCGCCAGCAGCACGGGCAGGCTGGTGCGCGCGGCCCAGGGGGTGAGCACCGTCGCCAGGCTCCACCACAGAACGCCCAGGCCAAGCACTTTCTTGCCGCCAAAGCGGTCGGCCCACACGCCGCCGGCCACCTGCGCGCGCAGACGGGGTGCATGGGGGTGCGGCTAGAGGTGGGCGACCGAGGGGGGGGGCGAGTGCGGAGGCGGGCCCTGGCGGATGAGGAGGCGCGGCACGTGCAGGACGTCGCTTGTGCGGCTTGGTCTTGACCCAGCGACTCCGTGCCGCTGCAATGCGGGCCTGGCTCTCCACCGCTGGCCGGCCGGAACCTCAAAGGCACCTCGAAGCAGCCCCTTTCCGCGTACACCCCTGCCTGCACCCTGCCCCACCCACCTGCGTGAGCAGGTAGCCCCAGAAGAAGGACGACTGCACCAGGCCGATGGTGGCGGAGGTCCATTGGTACTGCTGGGAGATGGGCAGGATGGCTATCGACATGTTGACCCTATCCATGTTGCACAGCTGCGGCGGGGGGGCGGGGCGGGAGGGGAAAGCAGGAGTCGGAATAGTTGGGAGGGGCGGGCGGCACTCGCCGCGCATGCGCATGCAGCGAGGCCGCGCCAGTGCCCGGAGCTTGCTGCTGTGCCAATGCATTGCAAGAGCCCCAGGGCCCACCAAACACGTCCTGCAGGTGCCACCACCCACCATGAAGGCCACGAAGCACATGGCCACCATGGTCCAGCGGCGCTGCCAGCCGGGTTTGTCGCGGGACACGGCGCCGCCGCCGCCGCTGCCGCCGCTGTAGGAGCCGCTGTAGGAGCCGCTGCCCACCACCTCGCTTTCCTCGAAGCCGCTGCCCAGCGCCGCCTCGCCGCCGCCATCGCCCGCGCTGATGAAGTGGGCGCGCAGCGGGGGCGCCGCGCGACGGCAGCGCCGCGACGTCGGAGCCGCGAGCAGCAGCGCGGTGGTCTGCAGGGCGAGGGGGAGGGGACATTGTGGTTGCCGAGGTGAGCTTCGGGAGATGGCAGAACTTGACATAATCACACAACGTGGATTCCCCCACTAGTTGGCAGCAGCGACGCGTGTGCACCTGGCGGGGGGAGAGGCGCAGAGCCGCCGCAGGCGGCAGCGCGACCGCCGCCGCCGCCAGCCTGCGGCGAGAGGCTTGCGCCAGCGGGTTGTGCGCCATCATCCTGCGCGTTTGGGCGTGTGTGCGAGTGTTAGCGGTGCCAGGCACACGTGAAGCGCGGGCAGGGCTCTTTGGGATAATTCTGCTGCCTCACCTCAGCCCAGCCTCCTCGCGCCCGCTCGTGCTGGCTTGCGCCAGGCTAGTGACGCCCAAACGCATATCTGCTGGCGGCGGGGCGCCCCGGGAGGTGCTTGATGCTGGTGGCGAGGGAGGGGCACTCCCTGGCTCCTGTGCCGCGGCTGGCTCCTGTGCCGCTCTGTACAAGCGCGCAGAGTTGGCAGATGCAATGCGCGGACAATATGATGCGGCAAGAAAGCGCTGCTGCTAATGGGCGGACTGTGTGGTGTTGGGAACGGTGCTGCCCAGCTCGCAGCGACTTGCAACCGCCTCTGTTTCGACCCTTGATGGCTGGATGCGGTCGCGTTGCCGATCGACTTGCGGCAGCGCGGTGCGCACGAAGAGCCCTCGAGGGCGGGCCCGCCCGCGGCGTGCGGCTGGGCACTGGGGAACCAGAAGGCAAGCTCTTCGTCCTCTGCACCTGTTCTCATTTTACTGGGTTTGCACCTGTACAGCATCATGTGCATGATGGCAGACACGGAGAGAGGGCTGTTGAGGAAGTGCTGGCCTGCGCTGCTGTAGAGCCCTGACGACGCTGCTTTAGTATGAACGATTCACTGCCGTGAAATCCTCAGGGTGCATGCATGGACGATAGGCTCGGCACAAGTGCAACATGAGTGGCTGGCGTGCACGCAGTGCATGTGCACGAAAGACCGCACAATACAGCGCAGAGGCAAAAGGCCCAGGCCAGGCAGCACTTTAGAGAGGGTCGGTGGTGGGGGTGCAGGGAGACACGAGATGGCCAGCCTCCCACCCTCTGCTCCCCCTGAAAAGCTCCTTTCCCAGGCTGCGCTTACATGCCTAGCATTCCCACGCGAAGCACCTCCCGTAAACGTCGAATGCAGCAGTGCAGGTGTAGGGGGGCTGTGACAAAAGTACACACAGAGCACACTCGCACGGTGTGCAAAACGCTGGCGGCCTGCCGGCACATGGCCTTGCGCCCCGCCGCCTTGGGCTGCTGGCGCGTGCTGCCGCCCACCGGCGCCGGCGGGCTGGATGCGCGCTCAGACGATGCCTGCCCGGCGCACCACCAGCTTCAGCAGCTGAGCTGCGGGGCCAAACTTGCGGGCCTGGAGGAAGGCTCGCAGTGTGGCATCCTGCATGGGGGGAGGATGTGCAGGCGCAGGGGCAGCTGAGTCGCGGGCCGCGGAAACAAAAGCTCTTGTACTCACACCACGCACTCAATTATCCACTCCGGATGCGTCGCTCGAGGCCCCGCCCGCCCCTCACCAGGCTGGCTAGCTTGGCGGGCGTCATGTGCGCCGGCGGGTAGTACAGCAGCGCACAAAACTCGACGACCAGGCTGTCGGTGATGCCGGCATCCACTGCCGCCTCATCCTCCGCTGTCTGCTGCAGCAGCGGAATCAATGCGAGCTGGGGCTCGCCTGCTGCGTATGCCGCAGCGTCCGGTGCGGCTGCGGCCGCCGGCTGCAGCGCCGGCTGCTCTGCAGGCCTGGCCCCCAGCGGCGGTGGCTGCTGCTGCTGCTGCTGCTGCTGTGGCGCTGGCTGCTGCTGCTGGACGAAAGGCTGCTGCAGCGGCGCGGCTGGTGCTGTCACGCCTGCAGGTGCTGCTGCAATCTCCTCCCTGAGAGGTGCTGCGCGCGCGGGCGCCGCTGGTTGACCAGGTGCCGCCGCCGGTGCCGCGGGCTGCGCCTGGCCTGCTGGCGCTGCAGCAGTCGCCTCTTCAAGTGCCGCTGCAGGCTCCATCGGCGCTGCTGGTGGTGCTTCGGCGGGCTGCGCCGGCACTGCAGGCGCTGCCGCCAGTGGCGGCGGCGGCTGCCGCAGCCGTGGCAGGCCTGCCGATGCAACGGAGCACGCTTCTGGCGGGCTGGGTGCGGCGGCAGCCTGCGGCTGGATCTGCAGCACTCGACGCGGCGGCGGTGGCGGCGGCGCCGCGCGCGGCTGCGAAGCAGGTGCCGCGTCAGCAGACCGGGCCGCTGGCACAGGGCCCGGGCTGCCATGGCCTGCAGGCCCAGGAGTGCCGCCGCCTGCGCGCGCATCCGTGGCGGCGGCGGCACGCGGCGTTGACGTCTGCTCTGGGAGCTGCGCTGGGCGTAGGAATGTGCGGCGTGCCCAGCTGGTCATACGCTCGTCACCCACGCTGCCGTGCCGGGGGTCCTGCTGCACAGAGCGCCGCTGCTGCTGCGCCTGCTGCTGCGCTCCCTGCTGCTGCTGCGCCTGCTGCTGCGCTCCCTGCTGCTGCGCTCCCTGCTGCTGCGCTCCCTGCTGCTGCTGCTGCTGCTGCCGCTGCTGCTGCTGCTGCTGCGAGCGCTGCTGCTGCTGCTGCTGCTGCATTGGAGGTGGCGACCGTGCCCGCCCCTCCTGCTGCTGCTCAACCTGCTCCTGCCCCTCCACTGGCTGTTCCTCCTTGACCTGCTGCTGCTCCTCCCCGTGCGGCAGACCCCGGCCTGCCGCGCTGCCTGCCTCGCTGCTGCTCTTCTGCTGCTGCTGCCGCTGATGCACGGCGGGCGGCGGCAACGGCAGCTCCTGCTGCTGCCGCTGGCGCTGCGCGGGAAGCTGTCCGGACGTGCTGGCAGGCCGCCTGGCAGACGCCGGCTTGGCGGGGGCCCCATCGCTGGAACTTGCCAGCGCTACTGCCGCCTCACGCTCCGGCGCTGCTTCACGCGCTGCCAGCGCAACAGCATCGTCAGTTGCTGCCAGCTTGGCCACCGCCACCAGCCGCGATTTGGCTGCAGCCGCCGACGGGCGTGCACGCCGCACAAGCAGCAGGCGGTCGCCCGCCCGCACTGGCAGCCGGCGGTACAGCTCTGCACGGCACATCAGGGACAGCAGGTCGGTGGGCAAAGACGCTGCGCTGCGCACGAGCCCAGATGTGCAAACAAGGGGCTCGAGGGGCTCGAGGTTCTGTACAGGCCTTTTACGCACGTCGCAGTGCTGCGAACACAGGCAGGATGCCCAAGCCAGCCCGGAGGTGTCGGCCCTCCTCACCCTCTGCATCCAGGTGGCCGGTCTTCAGGCGGACATGCCACACCGGGGCGTCGTCGTCGGCGTTGTCCCGCAGGCAGCACAGCTCCACCCTGCCGCCATTGGGCAGGCCCATCAGGTCGGCAGCCATGCCGGCTGCAGGAGCAAAAGGCAAGAGAGGGTAAGCGTAAGCGGGAGGGGGAGGTGCAGGGGAGTGTGACTTGCGGAGCAGCAGGCTGCAAACAGGAGCCCGGCTGGCAGCAAACAGCACACGTGGCACGCACGCACAGGCACGCGGGTGGTGCAGCTCCACCCACCCTAGCCCCCTTGGCGCCCTGCACGCACCGGGCAAGCGTAGGCAGCTGTTGCGCACACAAAACTCGCTCACGACCACCTCCAGCGCTGCAATTGGAAGTGGAAAAGTGGGAGGCAGGACGAGAACGGACATAGCGAGTGAGCTGCGCTCGAGGGATGGGCATGCACCACCAGCGGTGCGGCGCAGCAGTATGTGCGTCCAACTCCCTCGCACACCAGCCCACCGGCTCACCTGCGCGGTCCTCGCCCACCCACGAGCACGGGCCGCCGCCCTTGCCCTTGCGCTGCGGGCCAGCGGCAGCAGCAGCGGCAGCAGCGTCGGCTGGCGGCGCGTCGGCTGGCGGCGCGTCGGCTGGCGGCGCGGCGGCGGCGGCGGCAGCTGCACCGGGGGAGCCAGCTTGGTGCACATCCTGTGCGTGCAAGCGCTTTTTCTGGGCAGGGACCCCCCGGTCGCTAGCCGCTTCTGCCAGCGCCGCAGGTGCGTCGTCCGCCTCCTGCCTGCTGCGCTTGTGGCCGGCAGAAGACGAGGGCTGGGCGGCTTCGCTTGCCGGCAGCCGCTGCCGCTGCTGATCCTCCTCCTGTTGCTCCTGCTGCTCTTCCTCCTCCAACCAGTGCTCCTGCTGTTCCTCCTCCTCCTCCTCCTGCGGCTGCGCCTCCTCCTCCTGCTCCTGCTGGGGTGGCAGCGGCTTGTCAACTCGCTGGATGCGGCTTCGCTTGCTGCCGCTGGCTGCCTCGCTGCGTGTCGCCTGCGCCGGCTCCAGCTCCCGCTTGCGGCCGGCCGTCGGCTGCACCTGCTGCTGCTCCTCCTGAGCGCCATTGTGCTGCTGCTGCCGCTGCTGCTGTGCCTGCTGTGCCTCCTCCTGCTGCTGCTGTTGCGCCTGGCTGGAGCTCGCACAACCCACATCATCATCGAGCGCAGGCAGCTGCCCGCACCTGCCCATGTGCATGCGGCAGCCGCTGCACAGCCGTGCCTTCGTTTCAGGGTGCAGATAGTTCCGCGTGCTCATGCAGGCGGCGCCGCAGTGCGTGCACAGGGGCAGCCCCTGCTGCTGATGCTGCTGCTGATGCTGCTGCTGCTGCTGCTCACGCCGCTCCTGCTGCTGTGGCTGCTCCGCCTGCTGCTCTGCGACTGCAGGCTCTGCCGCTGCCGCATCCTGTGCCTCCTCCTGCTGCTGCTCTTGCGCCTGGCTGGAGCTCGCACCACCCGCAGCATCATCGAGCGCAGGCAGCTGCCCGCACCTGCCCATGTGATGGCGGCAGCCGCTGCACAGCCGTGCCTTCGTTTCAGGGTGCAGATAGTTCCGCGTGCTAATGCAGGCGGCGCCGCAGTGCGTGCACAGGGGCAGCCCCTGCTGCTGTGGCTGCTCCGCCTGCTGCTCTGCGACTGCAGGCTCTGCCGCTGCCGCCTGCTGTGCCTCCTCCTGCTGCTGCTGTTGCGCCTGGCTGGAGCTCGCACCACCCGCAGCATCAACGAGCGCGGGCAGCTGCCCACGCATGCCAATGTGCATGCGGCAGGCCCAGCACAGCCGCGCCTTGGTTATAGGGTGCCAATAGTTCTTCGAGCTAGTGCAGGCGGCGCTGCAGTGCGAGCACAGGGGCGGCCCTTGCTGGTGTTGCTGCTCATGCCGCTGCTGGGGCCGCTCCTGCTGCTCTCGCTGCTGCTCATGCGTCGTGCCCTGCTGCGGGGCCTGCTTCGTCTGCTCGTGCTGCTCTGTGGCTGCAACCGCCGCCTGCTGCTGCTGCGTCCCCGCTGCTGCTGCTGCCTGCGGCGATGCCTGCGCTGCCGACGGCCCCACCGCCGGTGGGAGCTCTGGCAGGTGGCCTTGGTAGGCACGGGAGAAGTCATGGCAGGCCTTGCACAGCCGCGCCCCAGTGAAGGCCTGTTTCTTCCACGCAGCCTTGCTGCGCGGGCCTGCCTTGCCGGTGCCGCAGTGGCTGCAGCACAGGGCTTGCTGCGGCGGCGCCGCCGCCTGCTCCTCTGCCTCCACCTGCTGCTGCTGCTGCTTCTGCTGCTGCTGCTTCTGCTGCATGGCTTGCTGCCGCTCCGTTGCCGGCGGCCCGGCCTGTGCTGGCTGAGCACCCTGCGGGGGCTGCTCCTGCTGTGCCTGCTGCCCTGCCGGCGGGTGTGGCAGCTTCCGCCACTTGCCCTTCCTCTGGCCCTGGGGCACCAGCGCGGGCAGCTGCTCGCCGTGCGAGCGCATGAACTGCCGGCAGGCGTGGCACAGCCTGGCAAAGGTGCTGGGGTGCCACGCCCACCGCGCGCTGGCGGCGCCGCAGTGCGAGCACACATGCTGCCGCTGCTGCTGCCCTTCCCCGCCTTTCCCGCCTTCAGGGTGCTCCGCAGGGGGCTCGTCGTCGCCTGGAGGCCAGCCCCCCTGCTGATGGCCGTGCCGTCCCTGCAGCGGCGCCTGTGCCTGCTCCTCCTGCTGGCCGCCCTGCCCCTCCTCTGCACGCTCCGCCCGCTGCTGCTGCTGCTGCTGCGCTGGTGCGCTGGTGGCGCCTGCCGCGGGCGCTGGCGTGGCGCCCGCTTGCAGCGCACGCACGCCGCCAGCTGGCGGCGGCGGCACCGCCTGGACTCGCACCCGCAGCTGCCGAGCGCTGCCCACCTCTCGGAGCCCCTGCCAGGCCTGCATGCCACAGCCGTCGCACAGCGTGTGCTCGCCTGTTTGTGGACTGCGGCGCCACTGCCGGGTGGTGGCGGTGCCGCAGCCCAGGCAGCGCCGCGGCGGCCCAGCGGGCTGCTGCTGCTGCTGTGGCGGCTCGGGCGTCTGCTGCTGCTGCGCCGCAGGCTGTGCGGGAGCAGGCTGGGAGGCCGGCGCAGAACCTGCAGCACTGTGGCTGGTCTCCTCCTCCGACCCGCTCTCAGGAGGGGGCGCCCCTGCTACCTCTGCCTTTTCAAACAGCGCGCCTGCTGGCTGCGGCATCTGAGGCCCATCATCGCTGCCGCCAGCCGCAGCAGGCGCGTCTGCAAGCCGCGGCAGGGGCACGCTGCTGCAGGCGCCTCCCTCGGCTGGCTTGCTGCAGGCGGCTTGGAAGGCCGCTGCACCTGCTGAGTGCGGCATCGGCGACGCAGGCGCATCGGCAGTGGACCGTGCTGCTGCAGGGGCTGCCACGGGGGCCGCGTCGGGGCCAAGGGCACGGCGTGCCGCCGCCGCGGCACCGCCGGTTTCAAGCATCAAGCCCGCTACCGCCTCAACTGCAGTTGGGGGTTTGGGGGTTTGGGTGGGTGGGTGGGTGGATGGCGGTGGTGCGGGTGGGTGTGGGTGGGGTTGGGTGTGGGTGGGTGGGTGTGGGTGGGGGTGGGTGGGGGTGGGTGGGTGTGGGTGGGGGTGTGGGGGGTGGGGGCACCGCAGCACACCGCACGCAGGCACGCAGGCTGGCTGGGCAGGGCTCCACCACGCCCTGCGCCCTGCCGCCACCCCCCCGCCTCGCCACCACGCACGTGCAGCGCGCTGGCCGCCGCCGGCGTGGGTCGAACCCTGCACACACTCCACCACATCCTCCAGGTTGCGGGGCACCCACTCAGCCAGGGCCTCCTTCAGGGCCGCACCGTCGGGAACGCCGCGCAGCTGCGGCAGCAAGGGGTGCGGGGCGGGGCGGCGACTGCGTGATGAGCAATGCAACGGCGCCACGGAATCACACAGCGTCGCTGCCCCGGGCAAGCCGGCGCCCCCCCCTCCCCCCCCCCAAAAAAAACAACAACACCCTGTCGGCGATGCAGCACCCAGCTCGACGTCAACGAGGCTCACCATTTCCATAAGCCACGCGTCGCCGTCAAGCATCAACTGCGGCAGGTTGAGCCGGCACGCCGCCTCGGGCTCTGCACACAGAGAGGGAGGGGTGGGGGCAGCCAGGAAGGTGACATTGGGTAGTGGCGGTGAAGGGGAGGCAGACCAGGCGGCCTCCGAAAGTAATAGCACGATCCGAAAGTAGTAGCACGACGCAGCAGGGGAAGTAACGTGCGCAGCGCAGGGAGGAGGGGGTAGGGGAAGGACCTGTTCCGGAGGGCATGCTGCGCCAGCATGCCTTGCCGAACACCACGTTCCTTGTCTGCTCCCTGCCACCCAGCAGCAGCCCGCTCACCTTGGAGCTGCTTCCACAGCGTGCCGATGTCGCGCACCACCGCCGCCTCCAGCGCGGTGGGGAAGCTGCCAAGGTACTCGCGCTTGCCTCGGGCTGCACAGGGGGAGGTTGAGGCATTCGTTACGCTTGCAAAAGGCAAACAAGCGGGGGGCGACTGCTGGGGCACCACCAGCCAGCCTTACTGCGTCTGCCTCCCCTGCCGCCCCCCGACTTTCCACTTGAGCCTGTAACCCAGCTGGCGGCCCCCACACAGCACGGCACAGCACTCTGCAGCACGACATGCATGCGTGCAGCGCGCACCCCGGCACAGCACAGCACCCACCCGTGATGCCCGCCGCCCAGCTGGCGCCTCCGGTGTTGCGGCTGACGCCCAGGAAGGAGGATGTGTTGTCCTTGCGCAGCGCCGCGGCCGAGGCGACTGCGGCGGCGCCACCGCCGGCGTCACCGCCTGGCCCGTTGGCCCCCGCCGCAGTGGGTTCCCACTCAGCCAGCGCATGGGGGCGCAGGTGGTCCAGCAGCTGCTGGAAGGTGGCGGTGCCGAGCTGCAGCAGCAGCGCGCTGTTGGTGAGGTACCTCTGGGGCAACCAGTTGAGGCAGCTCTCCAGGCCCTCCACCAGCGCGGTCGCCTGCTCCAGCGGCAGCTCGGCGGCGTGCGCGGCAGCCGCTGGGCCGCCCCCGCCGGCGGGCGCCGAGTGGTGCGAGTGCAGCGTGTGCCAGAGCAGCACGTGGTCGTGTGCCGCCGCCGCCAGCGCCGCGGTGCGGTAGCTGCCGACGCGCACCCAGCCCTGAGGAGGAGAGAGGGGGGCAGGGCAGGCCAACGAGGTCAGGCCTGTTGACCTGCGCCAGACGGGCAAGGCACAGACGGGCAGCGCTGGCATGGCAGGGCAGTGGAGCCAGCACAGACGAAGGCGGGCCACATGCAGGCAGAAGCGCACCTGTGGGAAGATGCGCACAGCAAGCTTGAAGCTGGCGCCGCTGCCCTCTTCCACGCCGTGCATGCCGTGCGACGGCTCTGCAACTGGCGCTGCCGGCTGGCTGCCCTCAGCAGCTGCGCCAGCCGATGCGCTGCCCAGCGGGGCGATTGCAGTGGGGCTTGCGCTGCTGCGATTGAACGCCGGCCCCAGCCCGCGTCTGCTGCCGGTCCCAGGCGCTTGGGGGAAAGCGGGGCCGGCCGGCGGCGCCGCCGCTTCTGCCGCTGCCACGGCTTTGTATGTGAACGCCTGGCCAGGGCTCCACGGCAGGGTGCCTGCCGCCTCTGCTGCCACGGCACCGTAAACGTACGACTGACCAGGCCCCCGCCGCAGAGCGCCTCCAGGGACATGCATCACCGAGGCATGGGCAGCATGCTGCTGCGGAGGCGGCAACTGCTTGCTGCATGCTGCTGTGGTCGCCATCGCCAACGCGCCGCCAAGCTCGCCAGCATCGCCGAAAGCGCCCGCTGAGACCTGCCCGCCGCCAAATGCAGAGGCGCTGGTCGACTGCCCCACCTGCGCTCTCATCATGAGAGGTGCTGCAGCTGGGAACTATCGGGACTTGCACATCGACTCTTGGGCCGCGGCTGCGGGGAGGCAGGGTGAGGAGGGCGGCGGGAAGGGCGTCGTCCAGCGGCGGCGGCGGCGGGAAAGAGGCTGCCACTACAGGGCTCTCCGAAACGAGCCGCACAGCCGTGTCGAGCTGGTACGCGGCATGCTCGCAAGAGGGGAAGCAGAGAAGCGGAGGAGACGGGACAGTGGCAAGCAGAGCGAGGGCGCTGTTCCGCTGACTGCGACTTTGCCCGGGCATTTCTGCGTAACCACACGTCGTATTGGCGAGCGCTTGGCGGCCGGGGTTCGCCCTGTGCTGCAGGCCCGGCCGCATCGCACCTGCTGCCTCAAAAGTGCCGGCTGCAACGCTCAACTCGTCGTTGAAGACGAATGAACGGCTCACGACGGCTGCCGCGCGCTAGCTGCCGCAAATTGGAAGAGCCCCAGAAGCTTTCTTTCGCCAACGCCTCCCGTTGACGCTTGTTGCGTCAGTGCTGCAAGCTCAGACAGCCGCAGTTGAATATTGCGGCGCGGGCGAGGGCTTCGCGACTCTCTGCCCAAGCGCGGCGGCGGCGCTGTGAGATGAGCGGCGGCGCTGTACACATGTGTGTGGCACTGCCAGGTCGCCCTCGCTTATGCCTGGGATGACCGTGCACACTGGCAGCGTGTGGAATGATACACACTTGGCGGAAATGAGTAAAGGGCAGCTTGCAGTTACCTGCTGTCCAAGCGGTAGATAACATGCTAATGCACTAGACTGGTGTTGCATTCACCTGCCCTCACAAAAAAAGTAGTGCCCTCAAATAGAGAGTGCATGGCAATTTTGCAGCTCTGGGATCTGGAATGAGCAGCACATACGGTTCAGGGATGCATCCCCGACACGCAGCCGGCCCAGAGCAGCCGTGCGCATCTTGGGCCAGCCACGGCCTCGGCCGTTGGTTGCGGGAGGTCTGAGCTCCAGGTCATACCGTGCGGCTGCCTCCACCCCGTGCGATGCCTGCCACGGTGCTTTATAATGTCCGACGGAATGGGCTGCGGCGCACTGCAGCGCGCGAACAGGGCAGCGTGGGCTTAGACTTCGACGCCATGCACGTCCACGCCAGAGCACACGGGCCGCAGCGCAGACCATGCCATGGTCGTCAGCCCCACATGTGTGCGCCAGACCCCCACCCACACCTGTTTTGGTCATCTGTGATACAGCATTGGGGCCTCCCCGCTCAGGCCTGCTGCACGGGGCTTTCAGCCTCGCCCTTGGTGACGGCTTAAGCCTCCAGCAGAGTGAGGTGGCCGTGATGCCGAAAGTTGATGGGCGTGACCGGGGGAAGGACGAGGGCTGCCAAAGAAGGGCGCCCCTGTGGGGCTGCCGTCCCCGCGCCGAGGCGCCGCTCGCCAGCGGGGCAGGGTGAGCCGCTTGGCTAAGGCAACATTGCGCAGCGCGCCCGATCCTGACCGCTATTTACGCACGCTCCGCAGCTTTGTGCACGCCAGCGCAACGCGCTAATAAGCCCGGCCACAAGCCCAGCCTTCGCGCTTTATACACGCACCCCCTGCGCTTGCGGCGCGCGCTCAGTATCATGCAGCGTGCCACGACCGCTTGCAGGAGCGCGGCGTGCTTCCAGGAGAGCAGGCGGGCGCCTGGCGCTCGTCAGCGCGCCTCGGGTGGCGCATTGAGCGGCAGCCGCAAACCAGCGGTGCAGCAACAGCGGCAGGGCATGTCAGCGGCGGGGCGCAGCGCAACAGCCTCAGCAGCAGCAGCGGGCAATGAGACGGCAGCGGCGGCGGCGCCTGGCGGCGGCGCCGCCGCCCTGAAGGAGCAGCAGTGCACTCTGTGCACCAGCCTGGTGGCCACCACCGTCAAGGGCATGCTGGCGGAGGCGCAGGAGGCGGTGGCCAACGGAGCAGACATTGTGGAGCTTCGCCTCGACTACCTCGAGTCCTTTGCACCAGAGGCAGACCTGCCGCGGCTGCTGCAGCAGTGCCCGGTGCCCGCCATCGCCACGTACCGGCCTGTGTGGGAGGGGTGAGTGCGGGTTGGGGGCCAACGTCGCAGGAGGGCGTCAGCCTGGGAAGCAGCAGCCATCGCTGGCCAGGCGTTCGCGAGCCCCTCACCGCTGCACTGCCAACAACACCGGAAAATTGCTCTCCGCCTGCCCTCTTGCAGCGGCAAGTACGACGGCCCCGAGGCGCCGCGGCTGGCGGCGCTGCGCCTGGCGGCGCTCAGCGGCGCAGCGTACGTGGACGTCGAGCTCAAGATTGCACCCGTGTTCTTTGCAGGTGGGCGGGAGCCTTTGGGTTTGGGTTGGGGTGAACAGGGGGTCTCGAATCGAGGGCCGCCCAGCGACCAAGGCTTGCGCCCCTGGCCCCGTCCTTACGCCTGCTTGTATGCATTTGCAGAGCCATCTTGTCCACCCCACCCCTGTGTGTGCGTCGGTGCAGCCAAGGGCGAGATCCCAACCACCACCAAGGTCATCGTGTCGTCCCACGACTACGAGCAGACCGCCAGCGAGGAGGAGCTGCGGGACCTGGTGGAGGTGCGCCCCTCTGTTCTTCTGCACCAGGTTGGGCAGAACTCAGCTCCGTGGCGGCGGGGGGCCGGAGCTGACGGGGGTGCCGGGGGAGCGCCACGCTTGTTTGCACGTGGTGCATCAAGTGGCGTGCTGCAAGAGCCGGCAGGCACGCAACACCGTGACACATGCCAACTGGGCCCTTGCTGCGCCCGACCCTGGCCGTGCCTGCAGCGCTGCTACGCAGCGGGAGCAGACATTGTCAAGTTTGCGACCATGGCGCAAGACATCACGGGTGGGGGGAGAGGGGCATACGCAGCTGGACGTGCTACATACGATTTGCATGCTTTGCCAGCTTGCCTTGAAGCTCCCTCTTCGCCCACACACACACCGCCCGCCAACCCAAGCACCTGCCGCGCTCCCTGCTGCAGACGCACACCGCGTGCTGTCCGTGCTGCGCAGCTGCCCCGTGCCCTGCATCGCGCTGGCCATGGGGGAGCGGGGCCAGATCAGCCGCCTGCTGGCCCCCAAGTACGGAGGCTTCCTTACCTTTGGAGCACTCTCGCCGGAGCGCGCCTCGGGTGGGTGGGGTCGGCTGTGGGGGTTGGAAGGGCAGCCGCCACGTTCGGGCGCAGGCAGGCAGCGTGGATGCGCACGAGGGAACCGAATGCCTGAGAACCGTTGCCGAGCGCCCACCCAAGGCAGTGCCTGTGCCAACCTCTCTCTGCCCGCCGCCTCCCCGCCCGCAGCGCCCGGCCAGCCCACCCTGCAGCAGCTGAGCGGCATGTATGGGCTGAAGCGGCAGCGGCGGGACACGGCGGTCATGGGCATCGTCGGCAACCCCGTCAGCCACAGGTGGGCTGCAGGCTGCGCATACCTCAGGTGGCGGCAGGACGGCCGCAGCTTGGTGTCGGAGCAGCAGCGTCAAAGAGATCATGCGGGGCTGCATGCCGGCACCCGCTGCATGACTGGTTCCACCGTCACGGTTTGAACTTGTCTCCCTGTGCCGCCTCCTCCGCGTGTCCGCCGCAGCCGCAGCCCTGCCATCCACAATGCGGCGCTGCAGCAGCTGGGGCTGAACGCCGTCTACGTGCCGCTGCTTGTCGATGACATGGCCAAATTCCTGGCGACATTCACAGGTGGGTGCGGGTGCGGGTGCTGCGGCCACCGGCGGTGCTTCACCTGCCGAGCGTGGGGGGCTCTGGGAGGGGAGGGTTGGATTCGTTCATTTTGTGGCCAACCAAAGACTGTCAACTGTTTCTCTGAGCTGCACAGGCAGAGGCAGCGCCCGCCGAACTGCTTGCCCGCCTTGTGCCACCCCAACCTGCCACCCCCTCTCGACGCTGCACTGCCCCCCCCCCCCCCCCTCGCTCACCGCCCTAGCAGATGCCGACTGGATTGGCTTCAGCGTGACCATCCCCCACAAGCAGGCGGCGCTGGAAGGGGCCCATGAAGTGGACCCTGTGGCAGCAAAGGTGGGGGCCCTTGGGGTGAAGCGCCAGCGGTGGGGCCTGCCGCTCGCTGCCTGCGCCGCGCTTTGCTCCGCCCCCGGCAACGCAGCCCCGCGCCTCCACGCGCCCACTGTTCCCTTTTTCCCGTGTTGTAATGTGTATGGAGTAATATGTATGCCCCGCTCCACCCGCAGATCGGCGCGGTCAACACGCTGGTGCGCCAGCTCGACGGCCGCGCCCTCAAGGGCTACAACACCGACTGGCCTGCCGCCATCTCCGCCATCGAGCGCGGCCTCGACCCAGGTCGGTCGGAGGGAGGTTTGAGGGAGGCCGGTGGGGAGCTCGAGGGAGGTTACACTGCAGGGTTGGTAGGGGAGGGCAGCTCCTGCTGCAGGGCTGGTTTTGGAAGGGGGCAGGCTGCAAGCGCCTCGACGGCGTTCAACGGAAGAGCATCTGGCAGGCCTGAATGGCAACCCTCCCGCCTCCCGCCCCCTCCTTGTGCGCGCACGCAGCCGCCCCTGCTGCCACCGACGCCGCCTCCTCGCCCCTGGCGGGCAAGAAGGTTGTGGTGGTGGGCGCTGGCGGCGCGGGGCGAGCGCTGGCCTTTGGCGCGGCCGTCAAGGGGGCGCAGGTTGTGATTGCAAACCGAAGCGTGGACAAGGCGGCAGCCCTGGCGGCACAGGCAAGCCACGGGGCGGTACCTTTGGGGAGGGCGGGGCAGGAGGTCTGCAGAGGATATCTGCTTGGCCAGAGGTTGCGGCGGGGAGCAGGGGCTCCGCAGCGGTGCCGTGCCCCGGCTGCCCACCCACCCCTGCTGTACCCGCCTGCTCGCCCCTCCAACCGACTCCGCCCCCCTTCCTGCCTGCCTGCGCGCAGCTGAATCCCCCCGCCGAGGCGTGCAGCCTGGCAGACCTTGCCAGCGGGGCGGTGGCGGGCGATGTGCTGGTCAACACCACCTCCGTGGGCATGCACCCTCAGGTGGGAGAGGGGTGGGTGTTTCGTTAGATAGTGCCAGCAAGAAGGTGGGTAGGGGTCACAACACAGCAAAACACCGATGTGTTCCTCAACCCCTGTGGGCATGCACCCTCAGGTTGGTGGGTCGCACGTGTGGTGGTAGTGCAGCACCAACATAGGTTGCCCGGCAGGCAGGCCGCGCGTTTTCCACTCCGCACCGCTGCGCGCCAGCGCCGCGCTGGCCTCACCAACGACGGTGCCTGCCTGCCTGCGCCCCTCCACCTGTTTGCAGGAGGATGAGACCCCCGTGCCTGCTGCTGCGCTGTCTGGCTACCAGCTGGCGTTTGATGCTGTCTACACGCCGCTGCACACACGCCTGCTCAGGCAAGAGCTGACGTGGCGGGCTGGAGAGGGTCTAGGTGTGCGCTGGCAGCCGTCTGCTCCCACCACGTGTTTCCGCTCCTTGCCCCGCCCCCGCCGCTGTCCCCCCACACCTCCCGACCCTGCGCTCTGCACACAGCTCTGCACACACCCCACGCGTGGCCTCGCAGGGAGGCTGCGGCCGCCGGCTGCAAGGTGGTGACGGGGGACACGATGTTTGTGGGCCAGGCCGCCGACCAGTTCCGGCTGTTCACCGGCAAGGAGGCGCCTGTTGACCTGATGACTCGGGTGGTGCTGGACAGCCTGGCCAAGTGATCGACGTCGCCGCTGCTCCCCCTGCCTCTTCCGCTTCCGCTGCCCAGGCCCTCCAGCAGCAGGGCGCTGTGCATGCATGCAGACCCAAGCCATGCGTGTAACAGTCGACGGTTGCCAGCCGGCGCGAGAGCCCAGGCGTTGGAGGAGGCAGGGAGAGGTGGAGGCACCCTGGGGAGCTATTGGGCAGCGAGTGGCTGGTGCCGGATGACGACAGATCGGGAAGTAGCGGCGGCTGCAGGCAGCAGCAGCGTGTCGCCGTGTTGTGGTGTGGCAGCGGGACAAGTCGATCAATGGTTACATCTGAAGTTTGGGGGAGCCAGCACAGGTCTGGCGGAGACTGGCCGGAGGGTGCGGGAGGTCGTAGGATGAGCAGGGGGAGAAAGGAGCAGGTACAGCAGTGCCCAGAGAGAGGAGTCCAGGGACGGAATGTTGGAGTCGTGGCGTTGGTGACAGTGGGAGGCAGGCGTGCAACACGTGCACGAGAGCACAGCACGCGTCGAGGCAGAGCAGAACGCGGGCCGCCAGCGGGCCAGCCTTCCAGTACGAGCTTGTGGCCGCCTGTTCAGGCCGACGCCGCGGCCTTGGCCCACGCCTGCTTGAAGGCGTCGGTGATCTGCGGCGGCGTGGGCTCCCCCTCAAAGGCGCCAATGGGGACGAACTCCTCCTCCCCGGGGCCCAGCTGCACGCGGCGGAACACCTGCGGGGCGGGCACACGGGACGCCAAGAGGCACGGCTTGCAAATTTACAACACACACCCGCCCTTGCTCTCCCTCACTAACCCCAACCGACCAACCGACCGGCCGCATAGCTAGGCGCCTGCCCGCCCCCCCACCTCCCAGGGACCTCCGTAGCTGCAGCGCAGCGCGCCCATGATCGGGTGCATCGTCACCCCCTTGTCTGCACACAAAAAAATATGTGGGAGCAGGCATGGCGCATGGTGGGGGCCAGCGCCGGCGACGCGTGGCATGCCGACGCAGCTACATGCTCCCTTCTTGACACCGGTCGCTTGATGGACAGGCGGTTGAAGTGTAGCGGCGACGGCGGCAGTTTGGTCGAGCCGCTCTTGTCCTGCCCTGCGCCCTGTCCCGCGCCCCGCCCCGTCCACCCACACAGCAGACGGAGGTGGTAGGCAGTGATGAAGGTGCGAGCGAAATCCAGCCGGCCCTGGCGGCCGCGAACGCTCCCCACGCCGGCGGCGCTCTGCACGTCGGTCAGCTTGGGGTTGATAAGGACCATGGCCTTGTTTGCCACGCCCGCTGCCGCCGCCATCTCTGCATGCGGGCACAGGGGGCACCAGGGCGGCGGGGGGGGGGGGGGGGGGGGGGGCGGGGGGGCAGGGCGATGCGGTGGACCGGCGGCAGCGGAGAGGCAGGAAGAGCCGCTGCGCCACGGGGGCCAAGCGTTGCGTCCTCCTCGTCCTGCGGCGCAATCACGCACGCTGCGCTTGCCGCTGCTCCTCCAAGCGTCCAGTGAAGGCAGGGAGCTCTCACCCTCGACCAGCGGCATCACAGAGTGCCCCACGATGTTCTGCGGGCTGATGCACACAAACGCGTCGGCGTCGTTCACCTCGCTGGCTCCCAGGTTGCCCAGCTTGACGCGGTCTGAGGGGGAGAGCAGGGGCGGCCAGGCGAAGGCTCATGCGGCAATGTGGCAAGGTACGGCAGGCGTGGAGGCCGGGCGACATTTCGTGTCCTCCATGGTCGACGTGCATATGCAATGGGTGGCGCTCACACACGCAGCGGCATGCACCGGGCGGCGCCGGCCCCCCGCCCACCTTTGGCCTCCCCCCAGTCCATCTGTCCCATGATGCGCATCACGCCGTTGAGCGACAGCGGCATGCCCTGGGAGCAGTGCGTGGGCGATTGAGGAGGGTGTGGGAGCGTGGGCAACCAGCGGGGGCGACCGTACTGTGTCCATGCGCTGCTCAATGTCGCCCCACTCCCACCGTCACCCTGCCCACTGAAACGCTCGCCTCCGGCTCCCCTGCTTGCGCCACCACTGCCCCTGCCCCTGCGCCCAACTTTCGCTCGCCCCGCCTCCCCCTGCCGCCCCCCGCCCCTCACCTGGAATACTCCCTCGCCCAGCGGCTGCTGCACGCACACCTTGACGGTGCGCCCGTCGGCGGCCAGCGCTGTGACCACGTCGCGCACCATCTCCAGCAAGGTCCCCACCTGTGATGGCACGGCGCGGCAGATGGCAGGCGGAAACGGGGTGTCAGACAAGGGCTGCAGCGGTGCCACGTGGGGCGTGGTGAGCAGCGGCGCCAGGGACGAGGCCACCTCGCTCGACCGCCCCGCGGGGTCCACAGCTGGTTGCTGATCTCCACAGCTGGCTGTTTAGGTTAGGCACTACACATTCGACTCACCCGGTACACATCAAACTCGGTGTTTAGTTCGGGAATAGTGCAGCGCGCGATCATGCGCAGCTCCCCCGCCGCCACCGCCGCCATCACACCCTCTTTCAAGTCGCGGTAAAAGTACTGCCGGGTCTCGCGGGAGTGGGGGATGGTGTTCAGCCTGGTCGGGAGGACGGGAGGAGGGCGGCAGCGGGCAGGGCGGTAAGCAAATCGGCTAGGGGGTCTTGCAGCGGGGGGAGGCAGAGGGAAGTAATGGGAGATGTGACACGCCACCAACTCAGACGCGGAGGGGTCAACACATCCTGCAGAGCGCCACTGCGGCACCACTACATACATGCAAAATCACCTGGTGGGGAGCGGTGCTGTCAAGGTGGAGTTGGCGGCGCTGCCCTCAACTGCGCTGCTGCAGACCATCAAACCGCGGGGGCAGCGGCGGCTGCGGAGTGACGGCGGAACCGCCGCTGCCGCAAACGCACGCCTGGCCTGGCGGCGGCGCGCGGGCACCGCCGCAGCGGCGCCAGGCGTCTGCAGCGCTGCTGCGCAACGGCTTGCCATCGTTCTATAGAGACCTACGCGACACTAGGTGGCCCGTCCAGCACTGCAAGTAGCCCGCCTGGCGAGGAGCGCAAGGCTACAACCTCCGGGAGGGGCGCGGTTTGCTGGAAGCGGCTGTATACGAATGCGCGTCTCGTAGCAAAGCGGGATTGAGCCGCGGCGCGGCAATCGGCGGCTTACAGGATTCCCGGCGAGGGCCACCGGTGGGATGCGGCGCCAGTCACTGCGCAGAGCGTGCGCAACGAGCCCAGTGTTCTGCACCCTCTCCAATTCCACGATCGGCGGTGCTGCATACTTACAGAAGCGCTCTGGCACAAGATGCAGGTACAGATGGACACAGGGTGGGGGGCAATGAAGGTGATGCGGGCAACGGGAGGGTGAGAGGATGATGCGGGCAGGTGAGCGGGCGGCGAGGGGGCTGCAGCAGAGTCACCTTGCTGCGCTAAGGGGCCCGTGCGGCAGCTGCATGGGAGCTACAGCGGACCAAGGAAGCACGAAGAGAGGCTGCAAGAAACAAAGCAGATGCAGCAGGCCATCAGTACTCGCACAGCATGATGCGCTCGCTGGGCACCCCCGCCGCAGAGAGCCGGCGCGTGAGGTGCGCGGCTGCCTCGCCCTCGAGGCCGCTCATGAGCACCTGCAGGGGGGACAGAGCAGCAGGAAGAGCAGTGTGGGCACGGTTATAGGGGTCGTTCGATGACGCACATGCCCGAAACATGCGCAGCGTGGAGCCATGCTGCATGCCGCATGCGCGCAGCGTTGCCCTCTGCGCTGCACCCCAACCTCCGCAGCATCCGCCGCCCCACCTCCCCCACCCGTCTCACCGCCGCGTCGCGCGCGTGCGCCCCGCCCAGCACCGCCGCCAGCCCTCGTTCGCCCCCAAACAGCGCGCGCTCCAGCAGCACCTCTTCGCTGGGGGGGCCGCCGTTGCCGCTTCCTTCCAGCTGCCTGTACAGCGGGTGCACCTGGGCCTGCAGGGGTGGCGGGCGGGGGGGGGGGGGCCGTTTGGGTTCGGGAGCGCTTCCGGCTGGCACGTGCACGACGGGGCGACGGCGTTTGCAGGAGTTCACCCGTCAGCACGGCCCCTACCCACCCCACACGCTCACCCCTGCCTCCCGCCAGGTGTCCCACTCCACGAGGTAGGCAGCAGAGGAGGGGCTGTCTGCCACGTAGTACAGCGCCACGCAGCTGTTGCTCGCGTGCGCCAGCACCGGCGTCCACGACAGCGCGGCGCGCACGGGCGCGATGCCGCGGCTGCCCGCGCACAGCATCACCAGCGGGTGGCCGTTCTCCATGGCGGCTGCCAGGTTGATGCTTTGGTTGAACAGGGAGGCAAACCTGCAGCAGGGGAGAGGGAGTGCCAAGCCGGCGAGGAAGTTGATCAGAGGGGCAGCGCAGGAGGCAGCCAGGCGAAACATTGCGGCGGTTTGCTGCACGGCACGCTGGCGGCCGCGCCCCGGGGCAACGCCACAACCGTCTGGTGTGCCCCAGCGCGCACCCGTCGCCCGCCACGGCGCTGACATCAATCATCGAGCCGGGACCGAGCTCTGCCAGCGTGCGCTCATCCTCGTCACCTGTTGCGCGGCGAGGGGGGACGAGGGCGGGCGTGTGGACAATGCGCCGGCAGGGGCACTGACAGGGCACGTGGATGCCCTGGCCAGGGGCATGCCGCGCTCCAGCCGTGCCAACCAAGCCCCCTGCGCGCCTCGCCGCGCCCGTCCCGCCTACCCCAGCCACCCCATCCCTACCCCCACCTCACCCACCCACCCACCCACCCACCTGCACGGCTGACCAGCAGCTCCACAAGCGAGGCGTCCAGCAGCGCAGAGTCGCGGCGGGCCTCGTAGGGCGAGGAGGCCAGGGACTGGAGGCAGCGGGCGACGCGCAGCTCGCTGCACCCCTCTGTGGATCCCCCCGAGGCGCAGTAGCGCACGGCGACAAACTGGCCAGGAACGCTGCAGCAGCACGTGGAAGCGGAGTGGATGCACGGGGGTGAGAGGGTGGTGGCAGCACGGCAGCGGGTTTGCGGGGGGAGGCGCCCAGCAGCCATGTTGGCATCACGTGTGCAGTGCAGCGCGCATGCTGTCGTCGTCGCCTCCCGCCCTGCCTGTCCCGCAAGCAAGCAAAGCTCACGTGTATTCATCCACCCAGCGCCGCTTCTCCTGCACGTGCCGCACCTGTGCGGGGGGGAGGCAGGGCAGCAGGGGGGGAGGCAGGGGGGTGCAGGTGTGCGCTGCATCACTGCCTGGCGCACCTCTTGCCCTCTTCAACCCAGATGCGTGCCACTTTGCGCCCCAACCCAGATGCGTGCCGGCTCCCCACCTTGCGCCCTTCCAGAAACGTGACTGCATCTTCCACGCTGAGCAGCAGCGTGCGTGCGCTGCCATCGGCAGACGCCTCCCTGCAGCAGAGTCGACACATCAGAGCTGGTCAACGGCTGGCGCCAGTGCAAGCAAGGATGCATGCAGCTGCTTTGGTGTGAGACTTGCCATCAGCACCATCCCTTGCCATGCCCCCTCACTTGTTTTCCACGACGGTGGCGCGCAGCCACTCAACCTCCTGTGGCCGCTCCTGCGCGCGCTGCGCAAGCCCCGCCAGGCCGCCGCCGCCGCTGGCGCCGCCGCCCCTGCTTGCGGAGGAGGTGTCGGCGCGGCAGGCAAGCGGTCGACGGCTTCTTGAGCCTGTGCGGGCGCGAGCTGCGAGGGTGGGAGGCCGGCTGCGGAGCGTCGCCGCCGAGGCAGCTGCGCCCCACCCCAGTGCCGCCGATGCGTGTGCAGCCATCCCGGATGGCGATGGGAGGGAGATAAGCTGCGGAGGCGTGGGGGACTGGGGTATAGGGAACGGAGAGTGTCGAAACGCTGGTGGCGAGCGCCCTCGTAACTTCTTGAGCACCGGTAGACGATAGAAGCACGCGATCCGGGGCTGACGAAAGCTCGAGCGCGCCTGCCTTGCTGGACGCAGCTGGCTTCCACGCTCCAAGTTGAGGCCTAGCTCGCACCCCGGGCCTCGGGCACCCATACTAGCCTCCCACGCGCCCTGTGCGCGCCCGAGGGGGCCCTTCCGGGCGTGCCCACGCCCGATTGCTTGACCACACACGCCGTTTGATCGAAAGCTCGCCGCATCGCTCCTGCACGCGATGGCGGCCATTTGTAAAGCCGCGGCGGGCCCGCTCGGGCTGCGCCAGGCTGTGCTCGCCGAGGGTGAGGCCTGGGCCAGCTGCTGCCCGACCATCCCAGCACGCTCACATGCCCTGATGCACCCTTGGACGCGTGCTGCAGGCACACGCACGCTGACGAGCCCGCTGCTCGGGCGTCGGCGGCAAGGGGCCACCGCCTGCTCCTGGCGTCGCTCGCAGGCAAGCCCCAACCCAAAGCCTTGCCTGTACAGAGCGCAGCTTTCAGCGACGCCTGATGCATGGAGGCCACTCTGCATGCAGCGTGCAGTGCTCCACCGCCGCTGTAGCCCGCTGCCACAGCCGCGCCGCGTCGAGCTGGGCCGCGGCGCCGTTACCGCACTCCGGGCCTCCTCCGCTCCCGCCCGCAGCCACGGATCCTACCACCCCCTTATTTGCGTGCCAGCGTGCATTCAAAAGCGCCCTCTGCACCTGTCTCGCTTGCCTGCAGGGCCGGGTGCTGGCACTCAAAGACCAGCCCGAGCCGGATCCCACATCCGAGGGGCCGGTAATGCGGGGCGACGCCAAGCGCGCCGCAGACGACAGCGGGCCCTGCGCCACCGTAACATTCAAAACCTGCCGCCGTGTGCCGTTCGGGCAGGTGCGCTGCTGCAGTAGTTTGTGTTGGTTCCCGTGCCGGTGTCGATGTGCAGCAGAGGCAGGGCAGCGGCAGGGGTGGCGCCTGCTACCCTCGTGCTGAGCCCCCCGCATCGCTCCGTTCCCGTGTCTCCTCTCTTGTGCTGAGCTCCCCACGCCGCGCCTTCGCCCCTGCCCACCACAGGCGCTCAAAGTGGTGGGAGGCCTGCCTCAGCTGGGAGACTGGGACTGCGAGCGCGCACCCGGTGAGGCGCGCAGCGCAGGGACTGCGGTCGTGCAGTCGGCGGCTTCCCTTCTGTCAGGGCCTCCCTCACAGGGTACCGCACGGTTGCGCGCCCGTGCTCGCCGCTCCGCGCTTCTCTCCGCCCGCCTCACCCTGCTGCCGCACTGCGCCCCGGCCTGCCGCAGCCATGACGTGGACCGAGGGCGACCAGTGGCTGCTGAGCGTGCAGCTGCCGGCGGGGCACCACCAGTTCAAGGTGGTGCAGGCGCAGAGCGACGCCGCCGGCTACAACTGGGAGGGAGGGCCCAACAGGGAGCTTTCGGTGAGGCGGGACGGGCTGCGTAGGGGCAGGCGGAGGGCAGTCTCCTGGGGCTGCCATGCGCACCAGCCAGATGATGTTTGGGGGGCGGGGGGGCCGGCTGGCGCACCCACCACTGTCACCACCTTGCTCGTGCCCCTCCAAACCCCCGTCCTGGCAGGTGCCCCTGCCCGAGGCGGCGGCGCACGGCGCCTTCACCGTGGTCTGCGAGTGGGGCAACACGGTCAGCAGCCTGGAGACCCTGCCCGAAGAAGAACTAGAGATGGGCGTGGCCCTGTCAGGTCGGTGCTGTTCCCGCGGTCCACACTTTCTAGCTGGCAGCCTGGCAGCGTCGTGAATGTCGACACGGTCGGACGGATTAGAGGCAAGGAGTGTGCGCTGCGCCCTGGAGCCCTCGCCACAGCGTGCTCGCGCTTACGCTCCCATGCACCTCACGTTCTGCCCCGCAGATGAGGAGGACGATGCGCCGCTTCTGCGCGCCGAGGACCTCACTGCTGAGCCCTACTCACCCAACGGAGACGAGGGTGAGGGGCTTTGGAGGCTGGGGGTGTGGGGCCGCAGGCGGCACGTTCAGGCGTGCGCCTCGCAGGCGTGGCACATGCTTGCTGAAGACACGCTTCAGTGTCGAGTCCTGCTTATCTTGGGCTGCACATGGCAAGGTTTTTGGTTGCCTAACTTTTTCGGTTGCCTAACTTGCCCCCTGCCAACTCCTTCCCTCCTTCCCTCCTGCAGATGAGGCACCCGTTGGCGCCATCAACATGAAGGGACGACCCAAGGTGCGCCGCAAGTATGGCACCGGTGCTGCGCCGCACGCTGGTGCCGCCGGCAAGAAGGCTTCCGGCGGCAGCAAGCCCCGGGCCGCTGCCGCCACGGCCAAGCCGCCCGGTGCTGGTGCCGGCGCGGCTGTGCCGCCCGTCGCTCCTGCGCCTGCCGCCTCTGCGGCCGCCGCCACCAAGAAACCCGCCGGCAAGGCTGGCGGCGAGGGGGCTGGCACCGAAAAGGCCGGCAGCGGGGAGCACGGGGGCGGCAGCGGCAAGCCCGCCAGCGACCCCCACGCGGCTGTGCCGATGGCGGCTGGAGATTATCCCTCACAAACGCCGGTGGGCCTTGCACGCGCACTTTGATTGCGCCCTTCTCTTCCTTCTTGCAGCCGCCCACCCGCCCAGCCTACTGGCCCACACATTCGAGCCCACTCAGAACCCTGCACACGTCCTTGCTGCACCCCAGCATCGTCTTTGCTGCTGCCATCGGCCCTTCTGACTGGCCCTCCTGCCCTCCTGCCTGCCTACGCTGCAGATGGGGGTGGGCGCCGACGATGCGCTGCTTGGCGAGCCTGCGGGCGGTCTGAAGCCCAGCACCGAGGCGGCCGTGAAGGAGGAGCTGCAGAAGCAGGTGGGTCTGCCTTCATTGCAGCGCTGCTGTATGTTGGGGGTGGCGCAGCATACTCACGAAGCGTGGAGACTCGTGCATTCAGCGGGCTGCCCTGCTGGGCCTTACAACCGCGCCCTGGCTGCTGTGGCCCGCCCGCCTGCGCCGCAGGCGCCCGACCCGCCGGCCAACCACGGCCGCTTCTTCTCGCGACTCCTGCAGGCGCTCTCCGGCTCCCTGGGCGGCGGCAAGCAGGATAAGGAGGAGGATGACAGCGACGATTATGGCAGCGGCGGCAGCAGCGGCGGCGGCGGGCGCGTGTCGGGCGGCGCGCCGCCGCCGACCCAGCAGCCCCGCAGCGGGCAGCAGCAGGGCAGCGAGCCGCCCAGCGGCCTGCAGATGGCGGCGGCGGCGGCCGGCCTGGCGGCGCTGCCCGTTGTGGGCTGGTCCGAGTACGTGCTGCGGACCACAGGCACGTTGTTGCGCAGGGTGGGGCAGTGCGGAAAGGTTTCAGCAAGCAATCAAAGCTTTGCGGCTTCTGGCAACACGCCCGACAGGTTTGTGTGGGTCGTGCCAGCACGTGAGGACCTTCACACCCCAAACGCCGCCTCACACTCCGTCCGCTCTGTGCTGCTTTGCTTCCCTGCAGGCTGCGGCCTGCCGCCCGGCCCCGGCGGGCTGCTGGGCGCGGCCGAGGGCGTGTCTTACCTGGTGGTGGGAGGCGTAGTGCTGTGGAGCCTGGCCCGCAAGCTCGGCACCGGCAGCGGTGGGTCGAGGGAGGGGGAGCGGGGGGAGGGCGGCGGTGCAGGCCGGCATGGTGCTGGCGTGTGGCACCTGCACTTCTGCCGTCACCGCTGCACAGCGCTCGCCCTCTCCTAACAGCCTCCTCCCCGCCCCACGCCTCTCTGCCTCTCCGTCTTTGCAGGCCTACCGGCAGGGCCCGCGGGCGCTCTGGGCGCTGTGGAGGGCGGCAGCTGGCTGGCAGCTGCTGCGGGCCTTGGTGTCCTGGTCCTGCAGGTACGTCGAGAGGGGGGGGGGGGAGGAACGGCGTCGGCGGCGGCGTCCCTGATGCCAGCAGCTTCTCTGCCTGCCAGATCTCCTTCCCTGTTTTGTGCTGCCCACCCCTCCCTTCCCTCCTGCCTGCCGCGCCCTCACACAGCGGTGCCCCGCTCCCCCTCCTCCCACCCCCTGCAGTGGCAGACTTTTGGCTACATTCCATCAGCCCTGCCCGACGCCAACTGCTTTGGCGCCGGCGCACCCACCGCCGCCAGCTTCAGCGTGGCGCAGACCCCCGGCGGCAGCGTGGCCACCAGCCAGCTGGCCCCTGCCCCCGCCCTGACCTCAAGCGGCGGCATCCGCCAGGTGCTTGCCCCGCTGCTTACCCCGCTGCTGCTGGGCTCGCGCGCTGATCGCCGCTGCCTGGCCCCCCTCTGCTGGGGCACCGTCGCTGCTCCGTGCAGCGCCTGAGGCCACTTTGGCGCCTTGGCGCTGCCGCTGTGGCGGGCTCCAGGTGGCGTTACTGTTATCAGTGGACTTGCTACCCGCAAGTTGGCAACACGCGCCCAAACGCGCACAGCGCCCTCGCCGCCCACCGACTGAGATGCCCTCAAATGCACGCCTCGCGCTGCATTTGCTTGTCTCTGCACCCCTGCACCATCCCTGCCCATGCAGTGCACCCCTGCACCGGCGCACACCATCCCCCTGCCATCCTGCCCGCTCTTCCTTCCTCACTCCCGTCCTCCCTCCCCTCCCTTCTCCTCCCTTTGCAGGCGGCTCCCGCTTTCGGCGCTCCCCTGCGCCTCCCCGCGGGCGGTCCCTCGCTGCCCCAGGGAAACCTTCTGTTTTCGGCGGCAGAGGGCGTGCTGAGCCAGTCTGGCACCATCGCTCAAACAGCAGAGACGGCGGCAGCGGCGGTGGCCGCGGTGCTGGCGGGCCAGCCGCCGCCGGCGGCGCTGGCGGTGGCCTTGCAGCACGCGCAGGCGCGCGCAGTGCAGGCGCAGCAGCTGGCGTCCGCGATCGTGGGGAAGCTGGCCGGCGACGACGCACAGGCCGCACAGGCGGCCGAGCTGCAGGCGCCGCTGCACACGGCCCCCCAGCTGGAGCCCCTCAACCTCAACCCTCCCCGCCACAAGGTGCGCGCCCTGCTGCACTCCTCGTGGGCGGCGCTGATAGCCAGCGAGAAGCTGCACACCCTGCTGGAGCCGTACCCCCTGCCGGCGGTGGCGCGCCAGGCGGCGGCGGCGGCTGGCGGCGCCATCGAGGCTGTGGAACACGCGGCGGAGGCCTCACTGGAGGCGGTGGGGCAGGACCAGCAGCGGGCTGTGGCGCTGGGCCAGAGCGCCTGGAGCCGGCTGCTGCGGGGCGGCGAGCAGGCGCACGGCGTGCTGCCCCCCATGCTGCGCTCCTGGCTGCCGGCAGCAGATGCGGGGCAGCCGGCAGTGGCGGCGGTGGCTGCAGCGCCTGATCCGGCACGGCCAGCAGCAGCGGCGGTCGGCTCTCCGCGGCCGGCTGCCGCGGCGGCGACACCTCCCGCGGCCAAGTCACCACGCACAGGCAGCACCGCAGGCCTTGCCGCCAAGGCTGCCGTCGCAGCAGAGGCGAGCGACGCGAGCAAACCCAGCCCCCGCAGCAGCGGGCTTAGCGGCGACATGTTGGCGGGCGCATTTGCAGACTTGAAGGAAGGCTATGTGGGCCTTTGGCACTCCGCCCTCGAGTTTGACCCTCAGCGCGCAACGGCCTCGCTGCAGGCGCGGGTTGAGGCGCAGCAGGCGGCGCAGCGCACGGCGCAGGCCAAGGCCGCCGCCGCAAGCACCAGCAGCGTCAAGCCCGCAGCAGCTACTAGCAGCAGCAGCAAGTCTGCCCAAGCCAGCAGCACCACCAGCAGCAACGTCAAGCCCTCAGCAGCCAGCACCGGCATCATGCCTGCAGCAGCCAGCAGCGCCACCAGCAGCAACTTCAAGCCCACAGCAGCCAGCAGCAGCGTCAAGCCTGCCGCTGCCAGCACCACCACCCCGTCCACAGCAGCCAGCAGCACCACCAGCACTAGCAGCGGCCCGGCTGTGCCCAAGACAGCACTTGCGCCACAGCGGCCGAAGCCGGCAGCAGGGACTGTGGCGGCACCTCCTGCCGCCTCGGCTCCCTAGCTAGCCAGCAGTACCGCCCTGTTGATCGGGCAGTCATGAGCCGGCGCAGCTCCCATTTGTGTATCAGTCACACCAGCAGCAACGAATAAACCAACAGATCCTTGCACCCCTCCCCCCACCACCACCTGTGAATAGTAGCGTGTATAGTAGCGGCGCCCCACCCGCTTGCATTGTCTGTTGCCGTGGCGCCGCTCTCCCCCCTTGCTCCCACGTTGTCCCTTTCCTGCTGCTCCCCGTCTGGCCCAGCCCCCCTTCCTCCTGCCAAGTCTGTCCCTTCTGCTTTTGTGTTTGCCTGTTTGATCACCTCATCTCACTCACCCTCTTGTCCCACCAGAATCCCCTGTTTGCCCAGAACCCCCTGCCAATGCCTCCCCTCAGCCAGCCACTCCCCCCCCCCCCCCCCTCGTGCCGCGTTTTGCCACGCGGCGGCCACGGTTTTGACATGCGTACCCCTCACCGTCTCCCCTGTGTAAATCTGTGCACAGAGTCAGAGAAGGCGAGACAGAGAGAATTGCGGTTGGCTTGGGACACTCGGGGCAGGGCACACAAGTTTGTTTAGAGGGGCACTTCTCCCCACAGCGTTGCATTGCCCGCCGTTTTGCCCGCCCAGATGGTGTGATGCAACGTGCGCTGGCATCCGATGTGGTATGACGCAAGCGCACAGAGGGGGGGAAGGCAGCGAGGTCACTCGAGCAGCTCCGCTGCAGCTTCCGCCGCGGGCGGGTGCGAGACTTTGAGTGCTGCCAGCGCCCGCCCTTGCGTCATGTTCTTTATTGCGAATCGTGCCACGTCGCTGTTGTTGACGTACACTGCAGCGGGGGCGGCAGGCAGGGTGGGGAACGGACAGCGTTGTGGTGGCCTGCCACTGGGAAGCATCTGCCGTGGTGTATGGCTGCAGCAGCGCATGTACATCGGCGCGTTGACCACCGGCACGCTGTGGCAGGCACACCCCAAATTTCGTCCCATGCGCTGCCAAGGTTGCCGCTCACCCAGGCCGCCATCTTCGGACTGCATGATGGTCCGCAACGGCTCCACCTGCAGCACTGTGCCCTGCGCAGTACAGAGGGTCGTGGTGCAGGCAGGGCCTCTCGGGATGCCGGTCGCAGCACAGGGCAAGCAAGCGTGGCTCAGCGTGGCAGGGAGGAGCGCTGGCCAAAGCGCGCTGGCCGGCACGCTGCGCTGCATGGCCAGCCCACTGCATGCTGTGCCCAGAGCTCACGTGCACCACAGCGTCCCCGTCAAAAGAGAGGTGCACCTCGTCCCCTGAGTTGTAAGGCCGCGCTGTGTATTGCCAGGGGTACACAGGCAGAGCAAGAGCAAGAGCGGCGGGAGCTGGTGTCGAAGCGTTCCGAACTGCCAGCAGAGTGACAACCAAGCAGGTGCGAGTGCTTGCCCCCGCCGACGTACACAGGTGATGTGCACACGGCTCCTGCTGCCTGGCTGCCTGACTGCCTACGTGCTTGCCTGCCCCCCCCCCGCCCGCCCCCCAAGCTCACCAGTGCAATCGAAGACACAACGTTTGTGATCAAGCCCTGGCAGCTTAACCCACCACAAGCCCGAGCCCGCCAAGTTAGGCTAGCAGCAGCGGCAGGTTGATGCCTGGCGGTGGGGGAGGCAGTGGGGCACAAGCCAAGGTTGGGCAATGAAATCGAGGGAGCAGCAGGCATAGATGAGAGGGTGGAGGGCCGCCGGCACGGCAGACCGGGCAGGCAACAAGGAGGGGCGCGGCGTTGCACGCCGCGTGGCAGGCAGCGCATCGGTACAGGCCATGCATGCTGCCAGGCGGTGGTGGCGGCGGTGCGCGGACCGTATGCAACCAGCGCTGCGCCCCCCACGGTAACGGCGATGACCAGGTTGAGGAAGGAGCCAAGGGGGTGCAGGAAGGAGAAGACTGAAGCGTCGTTTTCGTCGCAGCTGCACACGAAGGCAGGGCGCCGCGTCGAGGCGGGGGGGGCGTACCGGTATGTAGCATGCCGGCACGTGGCGGTCGGGAAGAAGGTCGCCAAGCTGCACAACGGCATGCCGCACAGGGGCAGCCTCCACCCATGACGCCACTCACTCGTCTGAAAGGATGCAGGTCGCAAACCACCTCAAAGCACGGTTCTTGAATTCGATCAGCCACCAGGCCGCCAGCACGATTGCCAGCAGGTTGAGTGTGCCCTGGGAGGACAGCCAGGGCGCCCAGGGTGATCCGCAGCAGGAAAGCAAAGGAACCTGTAGGCGTGCTGAAGCCTGTTGGGGACGGTGTGAATCTGCAGCTCTGGCAGGCCTCACCTGCAGCACGTGAGTGGCGCCCTTGAGCATGGCAAAAACCACGTCGCTGCGGCCGCCTGCGGGGGATCGTGGAGGCCACGCAGTGCGTGCCAGTCAGCAGGGAAGCATGCACGTGTGGGTCAGTGCGTTGTGTGTGTCGGTCAGTTCTAGAATCTCGACTCACAGCACAGGGCGGCAAAGGCTTGGGGGCGGCGCATGGCCGCGATCTGCGCCAGCGACGCCGCCAGCGTAAGCAGGTAGGTGCCGCAGCCGAACGGGAGCAGCGCCTGGCAGGGCTGCAAGGCTGACGCCGCTGCAGTAGCCAGGACATTGAAGCCGCCGCCAACGGGACCGGAGGCATGCCGGCTCTGCGCGTGGGCTGCCGCTCGCAGCGTCAGCGTGCCCAGAACGCCGACCGCCACGGCGACAGCTGCCAGGAAGACGCTGTGCTGCGTCGCAGCCGCCAGCGTGTGCTGCTGCATCAACTCATTGACCAACGGCACGCATGACAACTGTCACACATGCAGGGGGCAGCGAGGCGCTGTGTCGTTGTTGCTACCAGTGCTGTCAGGCGTTACGTCGGAAGCACGACCCACGGCGTGTGCCATTTGCACTGTTGCGTATGCACCTGGACTGCAAAGCTGTGGCGAGCAAAGGCTGAGGGGAGCTGGAACCCACGTGAAAGAGCGCATCGGGCGCTTCGATCGGCACAGCACGCGAGGGAGCAGCCCGCTTCCGAGGGCGTGGCTTCGCCGCAGGCTTGCGGCACATGGCACCAGGTGGCGGTGGTGGCGGCAGCCGCGCTGCCGCTTGTGGAGCTCGCTGGCGCGCCGAAGCTGCTCGCAATGAGATGCTTGGAGTGGCCATTGCGGCTCGGAAGCCCACTGAGCCCTAGTGGTCCAGACGGCGCAGCAGCGAGTTGCCTACTTCGCGCCGCGGCGAGAGAGGACGGAATGTGCACTGCATGTGTCTGGAATGCACACACGCAGCGGGCAAGCGACCTGTCGACCTGCCGGTGACGCACAGCGTCGGGCAGCGGGCAGCGTGATGCCGCCGCCTCCGTCCGACGCCACATCTGGCACTCGCGGGCAGATTACGTGCAGAATGGGGTGTGGATGCCACATTAAAGTTTTACCTTACCAGAGGTCACATGCAGGTTTCAAGCTTTATACAGACCGGGCTCGGTGCAGATCTGGGGTAACAAACGGATGGAGAGCTCATTTATGAACGGCTGACGCATGCAAGCAACAGGTACGGTGCCGCCAACGGTTAGCCAACGGTTAATGGATGTGCGGTGCATGGATGTGGCAGGAAAGGGAGACGCGCCCGGGCAAGGTGTACAGACAAGCCAGCGAGCCCGGTGCACAACAGGCCGCTGGCGAGACAGCAGGCCCAGCAGGCGCCACCCAGCCGGGTGTCCGCCTCGAGCTGCCATCAGGGGCTGATGTCCAGCAGCTCTGCAGCCGCCGCCTCTACAGAATCCTCGGCAGCGGAAGGCAGGTCCTTGATTGCTCTCAGCGCCTGCAGGGACAAATCAGGGGCATCAGGGCAGTGCCGCGTGTGCACCCAAACCTGAGGCGCGAGGCATGAGGCGTGAGGCATGCCTTGAAGCAGGCAGCGCATCGCATGCATCAGAGGCGTCGGCGGGACCCGAGCCACCGTCGGACCTCCAACCCAACCCCACCTGTCCTTGTGTCACGTTTTTAATCGCATACCGAGCCACATCGCTGTTGTTGATGTAGACTGCGAGGCAGCGCAGGGGGGAGGGACGGCGTGCGGACGTGTTGGCGTGCTGCACCGCGGTCTGGCTCGCTGCTGGTAGCGGTGTGCACGCGCGTGTGTGTATCTGCTGCACGGTCAAGTGAGCAGGCGGGGTTGGATGAGCCCAGCGGGCACAGCAGGGGTGACGCCCTGCCCATGACGGTACCGCTCACCCAGGGCACCATCTTCCAAGTGCATGATTGTGCGCAGAGGCTCCACCCGCGCCACCGTGCCCTGCACGGAGCAAGGCAACGAAGAGCTCGGTTTGTGGGCGACCCAACCCACTGCCGGGGTGCAATGTCGGCGCGCAGAGGCCCTGCCTGCGCACTGTGCCCTGCACGGCAGAGAAAGAGGAGCCGCAGTGTGCGGGGCAAAGGCAGGGCCGCTGTAAGCTGGTCGCCCCACCGTCCTGCTCTCCAGGGGCTGCCTCACACTAGGGCCGCTGCCAGGCCCTCACCTGCACACTAGAGCCGCCCTCTTTGGGAGCATTGAGGGGCTCCTCTCCCCAACAGGCCTGCAGGGCCCACCTCGGTCAGAACCCCCCCCCCCCCCCCCCCCCCCGCTTCATCGCTGTCGCCGCCCATCCCTTGTGTTGCTCTGGTTCGCTCCGCAGAGGAAAATACCTGCCAGAACGGTAAAGTGCCGACCGGTAAAGTGCCGACCGGTAAAGTGCCGACGCTTTCGCGAATCGGGAGGAGGTGGAGGCGGAGGGGGAGGCCGCGTCCGACAGCAGGCTCACCTGCAGCACGGTGCTGCCGTCGTTCAGCATGTAGATCTCGTCGCCTATGTTGTAAGGCCGGGCGGTGTACTGCGAGCATGGGGGCCCAAGGGAGCGGAGCCATGCCGCGAATCGAATTCATGCCTTCTGCTCCTGCGCTTGTCTCCGCTGCACGCGGCAGGCGTGTGAAGGGACACTGACAAACACCTGCCTGATGCGCAGAGCCCTCGCCGCATGTGCTTACCAGCGCCACAGCAGACAATATGTCTTTGACGAACCCTTGGCTGCAGGGCATTGTGGGGGTGAGGTGGTGGTGGGGTGGGTGGGTGGGTGGGGGTGGGAGTGGGGCGGTGGGGTGTGTGTGGTGGTGGTGGTGGTGGTGGGGTGGGTGGGGATGGCGCACTAGTCACGTCAGTATCGGGCGGGCGGGAGCGACGTCGCCCAGTTGCACAGCCAGGTGAGCCTGCCTCGTCGCGCGCGATACCCGGCCTCTGCGAATACTGATAGACGTTTGGCGTGTTATGCCCCAGGCACCCACCTTGCCAGGCCAATGACGATGCCTAGGCCGCCCAGCGATGCCATAAGCGGCGCAAGGTTGATGCCTGAGGGGGTGGGGGTGGGGACGGGATGAGAGATGGGGGAAGGTGGGGATCACACGGTTATTGCGAGGCAAGCAGATAATGCAGAGAATCTTGGCGAGCGGGACGGCTGGTTGCGCCGTGCACGCATGCGCTGCCCGACTGCAGCCCACGAGCGCACCGTACGCAGCCAGGGCTGCGGCCACGGCGCCCGCCACTACCAGCAGATTGAGCATGGAGGAGAGCGGGCGCAGAAAGGAGACCACAGCGGCGCCGCTCTCGGGTTGGCTGTGCGAGGGCAGAGAGCAGAGCGGCCGGATGGAGCGGCGGCAACAAACTGGGCAGCCAATTTTTCAGGCGAGCAGGCATGGTATGCAGGCAGGCAGGCATACATGCAGGCAGCACACCAGGGTCGCTGCAGGCAAGCACTGGCGGCAGCTGCAGCGATTCAGGGATGCCAGCGCGCCCCACTCGACGCCAGCCCTGCTCACTCGTCGGACAGCATGCCTGCCGCAAGCCACTGCAGGGTGCGGTTTTTGAACTCGATCAGCCACCAGGCCGACACTACAATCACGAACAACTCAGTCGTGTCCTGCGCGGCGGCGGGGGGGGGGGGGGGGGGGGGCTCAACCGCTTTTGTAAGTCACTTGGATGTGGCGTTGTGGGTGTTGCGCTGCTGCTAGCACCCCGCCCTGCAGACTGAAGCACGCCCGTGTGTGCAACCCGCCCCTGCGGCAGCGCCTCCCCCCAACCTGCAGTAGCTGCGTGACGGTTTTCAGGACGGACAGCACTTCGTCCTTCAAACCACCTGCACGTGCAGCGGTACATTAAAAAGCGCAGCGTGTGTGGTCGGTCCTGGTCTGGGCAGCAGACTAGCCGCTGCTGCCGTGCCTGCGCCATAAGCCAGAGTGCCAAGTGCATGAGCATGGCGCAGTACAGCACAGCACAGCGCTTGCAGCGGCGTGCAGCACACCACAGCACAGCGTGGCACAGCACAGCACTCACAGCACAGAAAGGCAAACTGCTTGGAGCGGCGCGCAACAGCCACCTGGGCTAACGACGCTCCCAGCGTCAGCAGGTACACGCCCGTGCCATAGGGCAGCAGGGCCTGCAAGGGCTCCAGGGCCGACGCAGCCGCAGCAGGGAACGCGTTGAACCCGCCTCCAGGCGCCGCCACGCTGCTGCTTGCCCTGCGCGCGACGGCGCGCAGCGCCAGCGTGCCCAGCATGCCCACTGCGAGCGCGACGCCAGCCAGGCGCGCGCTGCGCTGCGCCGCCGCCTCGAGGGTGCCCATGGCCATCAGCTCGTCGATGAGCGGCACGCCAGTGGCCTGCGGGATGGTGCAACATATGGGGTGATGTCGATTTTTCGTGGGGCTGCCATATCCGGTACCGTTGGGAGAGGTGTGGTCTCCGCCCCAGCAATGCCAAGGGCCTGCTGCCGACCCTGGACAGGACCGCACCTCATACAGAGCCTCTGTCACATCAAACGGAAACTGCGATGCGCGTTGCGGGCCAGTCCAGCGCGCCGGGCTCCTGCCTGCAATATGGCTTCGGAAGGTGCCTGCAGGCAGGAGCGGCGGCAGTGTCGGCGGTGCCGCTCTCGCCATCGAGGCTGCCTCGAGGCCAGCCGCTGCTGGGGATCGGATGCTTGCCGCCCCAGCCGCCAGGTGCAGGGCAGCGCGGGCCGGCGGTGAGCCGGAGCACACGGGCAGAGGCGCCCGCGCCCCCCAGCACCCTGCAAACGAGGCGGCCATGCGTGCAGGAACGCTCTGGAGTCAGAGGTTGGTTGACAGGCTTGGGCACGGGAGTCAGCAATGCCACTCGCCCTGGAGCCCTCATGACGTCAGCGACAGCGTACCGTCGACCACAGGGCGCTGCTGCCGCACACCACACATTTTTAGCTCCTGCACAGCGTGGTCTGAACAGTTTAACAGTTCTCAGAAGAAAGATAGCAAACAGCAGCAAAACCAAACCAATGCAGGTGTTAAAAACTACAGCAGGTGGCAGAGTTCGGTGCGGCGCTAATGAAACACAGGAACTGGAGCTTGTTTGTGAGGCGTGACACGTCCAAGCGCCCCCCCTCAAAGGATGATCTCTTCTCCCAGGTCGGGGCCGCCGCAGCCTTCTGAGAGCTGCGCGGTGATGACCCAAACGTCGAAGCGCTGGTCGAAGCTGTCGACGGGCAGTGCGCGGAGCTCGCCCAGCCGCACGTAAGCACTGGGGCTGAGCTCATCAGGGACCCACCTGGGCGGCAGGGGAAGGCATGCAGCCGGCGCTTGGAAACAACAGAGGCAGAAGACGAGGGACGGCAAAAGGCGGAGGCGGAGCAGCCGCAGCCCCCGCGCCCGCATGCGACCATCTCCAGCCTTGCCCACAGCGCGCACCAGGCTCGGCCGCCCCGCCCCTCCCCGCGCACCTGTCCGACCCCGCCTCCTCCTGGCGCAGGGGCTCCACCTCACACAAGTCCAAGGCTTCCTCCGGCAGCCGCCGTGCATCGCCGCTGCAGCAGGGGAGGGAGGGCAGCAGCGATGGGAGGGAGTGGTATCGCTGGGCAAGCCGGGCTGCCAACCAGGCACAAGTGCGGGCGGGCAAGCTTAGCCCGGGCGGTGCTGCAGCACGCAGCAGCACAAGACAGGTGGACACGCCTTTGTCAACCTGCAACCCACACCGTCGCCACGCCGCTGCTCACAACATCCCCTCTGCAACCACCTTTCGCACCGGTCGCAGTTGCGCCCGACCAGGAGTCCCACCCCGTGGCTGCGCCCGTCCTGCAGCTCCGCTTGCACCACCGCTGGCAGGGGGTACTCCACCACAGTGCCTGCCGTGGGCAGCCCCGCCCAGCGCGCCGCCCAGTTGCCGCCGCCCCCGGAAGCGCTCCCTGCAGGCGCAGCGGCGGTGCCTGCTGCGGCTGCCTCGGCTGCCGCTGCTGCCGCCGCCGCTGCTGCGTGTGTCGCGCTGGGCCCGCCGTCCTCGCTGCCGCTGGCGTCCATGCTTGCATCCACGCTGCTGGCGTAGCTGGCGGTGGAGGCGTCGCGCGCCTGCGTGCGCTTGTTCTGCCGCTTGAAGGGTTTGAACTCGTCCCAGGCACGGCTGGAGTTGCCGCGGCCCGCGCCGGCACCTGCAGGGCCAAACAGGAGGCGAGGGAGGCGGTGCAGGCGGGGGTGGGGCCGGGGGGCAGCACAAGGACAGCCGCAGGAGCAGGACGGCGGCAGGCGTACTGACTGCCTGACTGACTTACACCTGCTAGAGCAAATGAATCCTCTGCGTAGCGCTCTGCCCCACCTCATGTGAGTGATGCCGCCGGCACAGCTTCTGCCCTCGGCTGTTTGCTTCTGCCCTTCTGCCCTTGGCTGCCTGCTTCTGCCCTTCTGCCCTCGGCTGCCTGCGCTCACCGTCACGTCCCCGCATGCCCTCTGGTCCGTAAGCGTTGTACAGGGCTCTGGATGCCGGGTCAGAAAGCACATCGTACGCCGCCGCCACCTCAGCAAAGCGCTGCCCAGCGTCGTCGGCGGGGTTCACATCCGGGTGCAGCTGCAGCGCCAGCTTGCGGTAGGCGGCTTTGAGCTCGGGCTGCGCCGTGGAGGTGGGCACACCCAGCAGGTCGTAGTAACGAGCATCGACGACGCGCCCGCCGCCGCTGGCCGGTGCCGGGCCGGCGCTGCCGCCGGCGCCGCTTGCGCTGCCACCGCTGCTGGTGCTGCTACTGCTGCCGCTGCTACCGCCGCGCCTTTTGTTGATCACCTCCTCCCAGGTGCTGAACCGAGGCTCCTCCTGGGGGGCACCTGCACGGGAACCAATGGGGTGGCGGGAGCATCAGGTGCCATTTGTCAGTCACGCTCATGCCATCCTGCAGCAGTCCATGGTTGTTTTACAATTTGAGTTACTAGTAGCCAGCAGCCAGGAGGCGTCCTCATCCAGCGCCGCCTCCTGCCTTCCTTGACCCCCCTCCCCCCCCTCTCCCCCATGCCCGTGCGTGCTCACCGCTGGCAGACGCCCCCTCCAGGTCAAGCTTCCACTCGCAGCCGGCCACCTGGTTTGCCAGCCTGGCCAGCGCCGCCGCGGCCCCGCCTTCCAGCTGCTCCGACTCCTTGAGCACCGTGTGGCGCAGCATGCCGCCCACCACGCGCAGCAGGAGGGCCGCCTGCAGGGGAGGGATGGGGGCGGAAGGGGAGGCAACGGGACTCGTCGGGAATGAATGACGTCTGCAATGCCACTTGAGATTCTGAAGCTCGCATCAAATCCCTTCCTTGATGCCCGCCCTGCATGCGCCGCACCTGTTCGTCGCCGGCTGCTTGTGCCGCGTTCTGAAGCGCGCCCAGCTGCGCCTCGATGTCTGCCGCCTGCCGCTCTTCCCCGCGCAGCATCGTCTGCAGCGCCACGTTGAGGGCCGCGTTCACCTCTGCAGCCAGGTCTGCTGCTGCGGCTGTGGGTGCGGCGTTGCCGCCGGTGCTGCCGCAGACTGCCAGCTGCCGACGCCGTGAAGGCAGGTGGCGGCGCCCGGCGGCGGCGGCGGCACCCAGCGGTGCTGCAGCTTGCGGCGGCTGCAGCGGCACTGATGCTCTTGTGACCGTCATGCGAGCCATGCAGAGCGCAGTCATGGCGCCGGATCGGCTCACGGAGCGGCAACAGGTCGGGAGGCGAGGGTGGGGTTGGCTTGCCCGGCGTAAAGGTACTCCAGCGATTTCAGCGTGCTCTCAGTTCGTGCAATTGAGCACGAACAAAGCGCAGAGAGGGAGCTCAGATGCAGATTTTCGGTGGGCGAAGAATGAATTATGAGAGGCCTGGGGTTTGAGCGCGCAGCCTTGCGGCTCATTATTTGATCCCGTACGCATCCCGTCGACTCTCGGCACGCAGTAGGCAGCCTCTCGACAGCGCTGCAGGCAGGCAGCACTCGGCCCTCGCTGCGGCGGCAGCACCCCCCTCCACGCACTCACTGGTGTGTGATACCGCGCCCACAGCTCATCGCCGGGGTCAGAGTGCTCCTCTTTCGTCTGCCGCCGCTCGCCGCCGCCACCGCCGCCACTGCCGCCACTCGCCCGTCGTCGCTGCTCCCCTCTCAGTGCAGGCAGGCGCCTCACCAAGATGTCGTTCGTGGGACTGGGCGGCGACGGCCTGCGTCCCACCTTCTTCGAGCTGGTGGCGGCGGAGCGGCTGATGCCGAGCCTGCGCGCCGCGCTGCTCTACTCGCTGTCGGTGGCGGCGCAGCGGCGGCCCCGCCTGGCGGCTCTTCTGGAGCGAGAAGACGAGCTTTTCTTTCTGGTCTCAGTGCTGCTGGACAAGCAGGCGCTGGGCGCCAGCGGCGGCTCATTTGCAGAAGGTCTGTACGGCCTGCGCCGTGCCCCGGTGGCGCCCGGGGGCGGCAAGGGCGGCGGCGACGCCGGCGGCAGCGCGGCGCCGGCGCTGCCGCTCAGCGCGCAGGAGCGTCAGACGTCGCTGGTACTGCTGGTGAGCGGGCCGTGCCTGTGCAGCGTGGCAAGGGTGCTGCTGGCAGGCAAGCCAGGCAACATGCAAGGCAGGCAGCCGTCTGGAGCCACCTCTCCCTGCCTCGCTGCCAACCCACCACCCGCCCACCTCACGCCCCCCTCGTCGCCTCCCCACAGACGCTGGTCCCCTTTGTGCGTGCCCGCCTGGACGCCCTCTACCACCGACTGCACACAGCGCAGCAGCGGCAGCACGTCCAGCCCCCGCCTCCCCCGCGGCACAGCGCCGCCGGCGGCGGCAGCACCACTGCAGCCGCCTTGGAGCGCTGGCGCGCATCGGGCAGCGCCGCGGCGGCGCGCGCCTTTGTGGCGGCGTATCCCTGGCTGTTTGCGGCGCACGAGGGGGCGCGGTTTGCCTACCAGCTGCTGTACCTGCTGGGGCGCACGCCCTACTTCTCCCCGGGCCTGGACCTCCTGGGGCTGCAGATTGTGCGGCTGACGGGGCAGGAGGCGGTGAGCGGCGGGCTTACGGGCATGATGAGGGACGCGGCGTGGGGCACCGGGCTGTGGCTTGCATCCCTGAAAGCAGGCACCATCTGGTGCTACAGATACTCCCTCCTCCTCATGCGTGCCTCCCCCGCCTGCCCCGCGTGCAGATGCAGCAGGAGCGGGCGCGGGTGCGGCAGCGCGCCGACCGGCTGGCGCAGCTGCAGGGCGGCCGCGGCGCCGCCTGGCTGCTGCGCCTGCTGCGCCGTGCCTGGCTGCGCACTGGCCACCTTGTGGCGGACCACTCGCGCAGCGCCCTCATCCTGGCAGTGTTCGCTTTCAAGGTGGGGGATGGAGGGAGGGTGCAGGGAGGGCGCAGAGAGGGTGATTGGCGGGCGGCCTGGTCTGCTGCGCGCATGTTGTGTATGCCTGTCATTGAATTTATCCTCTCGTGACCATGAACACCGTGCTCTGTGCAGCTGCTGGAGTGGTGGTACGGCTCTGCAGAGGCCAAGCTGGGCGGCAGCAAGGCGCTGCCGCCGCCGCCGCCGCCGCCGCCGCTGCCGCGTGCCCCGGGCGGGGCGGCGCTGCCCGACGATGTCACGCTGTGCCCGCTGTGCCGCCGCCCCCGCACCAACCCGGCCCTGCTCGCCACCAGCGGGTACGTCTTCTGCTACCCGTGCATACACCGGGAGGTGGAGGACAGCGGGCGCTGCCCCGTCACGCACGCGCCTGCCCGCCTGGACCATGTGCGACGCCTGTACCGCGGCGCGTGACCCCCGGCTGCCAGCACCGCCAGGCTGTGTAACACCAAGGCTGATTTGTGGCCAGGCTCGTTCGATGCGCTGTGCATGAAACGCGGCATGGTGTGCGGCCACACGGTGCAAGGGTTGCAAATGCAGCGGCAAGGCGGCACGTGGCACGAGGGGAAGAGGGTCGACCACCGTACAAGGCGTGGTGCTATGCGGCGCACAGAACATGCAGGAAAAGCTGGGGCAGCTGGTCAAGGCAGAACACGAAGCGGTGCAGCTGCACAGCAAGAGGTGGCTGTGAACAAAGGCACAGGGGCGAGGCAGTGGGATGAACGGATCAATCGTTGGGCAGACAGGGCGCATGGCGGGGTAAGAAGGACAACAGCAAGAGAGGGGTTGCAGAGGCGAATGGGTGCGTGGGTGAGGCTCCAGGCAGGGCAGGGGCAACAGGACAAGCAAGCAGTAAAACGTGGCGAGCGGCAGTCAACGCCGAAAGAAAATTGCAGCCCCAAAGGGAACAGCGATGACAAAGGGTAGTGGAAGAACTAGGGATTGCCGCTTGGACGGCGACCAATTGGCAAGGGGCAGGCTGGAGGCCCGGCTTACGTGTGGACAGAGTGCTAGGCGGCCAGGCGCGGCATGCACCTCCAGGCTCAGCCAAGCGGCTGCCGCTGGGGCGGCGGCGACGGCGGCCCCGGCGGCGAGGGCGGCGCCGCCTGCTGGCCGTGCGCGGCGGTGAAGTGGCGCGGCAGCGCGGGGCGCCGCAGCGCCTGCATGCTGTTGACGCGCTCCAGCAGGCCCTGCTGCAGCAGCACCGCGTTCTCCTGCAGGCGGGCGGTCGAGGAGTTTGCATGATGGGGACAGTGTCAACGGGCGGGGCACACGGGCGAGCGGCTGCGGATGGAGATGGGGCAGGGGAGCGCCGCACTCGCCACGACAGCCTCTTTATCTCGCACACCTTGTACTTCTGCTCCTCGCGCTCTGCGTGCAGGTACCTCCAGCCGATTCTAATGCAGCACACGTGGCAGCGCACGTCCACAAGGATGTAGCGCCCGGTGGAGAGGGTCTGCAGCGGGGATGAGATAGGGTGCATCAGGGGGCCGGCGGCGAGCAGGTGGCCCGCACGCAGGATTGGACGTGCAAACCCTTGCAACAGGGCGCAACGCAGGTCGGTCAAAAGCCGTACCTTGGCAGTCTACTGCCGGCCCAAGCACTCGGTTGCCAACCGGGCAAAATGACCCCCCCCCCATCCTCACCTCCTCTCGCTTGGGCGAGCACGGCGACAGGTTGACGGCACAGCGGAAGAGCAGCGCGGGCGTGCACTGCGCCATGTAGCCCTCCCACAGAAGGGATGCCTCGCTGGCTATGTCGCAGCTGCGTGGCAGGCGTGGGGCAGGGGCGGGCCCGACCGGTTGCTGCGCGGTGCTGCTGCTGTCAGGCAAACGGGGGGATGACGCACCCAGATTAAGAACAACAGCACAAGCACCGCGCGGCTCGCCCCTGGCTGTACCACTCGCCAGCAGCAGCAGCTGTGGTCAACAGCGCACTCTGCCCGCGCACCCGCAATGGCAGCAAGCGTACTTTGCCAGCACGGCATCGTCCACAAACTGTGAGAGGAGGGAGGGTGACAGCATGGGGAGTCCTGGTGGGAAGCCGGGGGCTGCGCAAGGCGCCACGGCGACCCAAGCGCAGGCGCCGGCGGAGCGGCAGGGTGTGTGGCAGGTGCACGCCACAAACGGCGCTGCACGCTACGATGCGCGCCATCTTGCGATTTATGCAGTTTGGCGGCCGGCAGGAGGCAACAGCGCCCGGTGGGAGCAGTGGTGGTGCGGCTGGCGCACCTCGACAAACAGGCGGCCCATCGTGGGTTCGTGAGTACCTCTGCAGACTGCAGAGCGAGAATGCGCGTCGCTGGGCGGCGCAGGGAATGTGGGCGCTCTGCACCTTCTACCGCGATGTGGCCCAGGGTGGCTCATGCAACACCTGCGGCATTCCCAGATCTCCCAGCAGTGTGGTAGATCGAGTTCACGATGTCGAGACGCGCCACCACAGCCTCAGGGCCGTGCTCCGCTGCTGTCCGCTCGCGCTTGCGCGCAGAGCAGACCGTGCGATGCAACAGACGGTGAGTGTATCAGATGCTGTACTTTGAAGCGATCGGGGCTCTGACCCGCCCCAAAACCCTGCCGCCGCCGCCGCTGCCGCCGCCGCCGCTACCCTCACCCATCAACAGAGCGCTCCCTCCTCGCCTGTTTCCTTGCCTCCCCGCAGGCAACTGCGAGCGCGCCGACTACAGGCAGCTACACCTGCTGCATGGCCTCCCCAAGCAGCAGCAGCGGCGGCGGCAGCAGCGGCAAGCTCGTCGGCGGCGGCGTCTGGAGCAGCATCAGCGGCGGCGCCGCCAGCGACCGCCGCAGCACTCCATGCCGCAGCCGCCGTTGCGCCTCTGGCCTCTGTGGTCCCCGAGTTTCCCCGCTTCATAGACCAGCCCGTGCGCGACTGGATCGGCGCAGCGGTGGAAAACCTGCAGGGGTTCAACGCCGACGACGCCGCCCGGCTGCTCCTGCCAGGTGGGTGGGTGCAGCCGCTGCTGATTCAGGGTCTGCCTGGTGGTGGAAGTCTCAGGGGAAAGCAGTGAGGCGCAGCACACCGCAGCGTGCGACGCGCCAGCCCAAGGGGCATCGCACCGCTTCTCACCCCCCTGTTTCTGTCCTGCCGCCCTTCCGACAGACCTGGTTGGGCTTGCGGGCCGGCTGGACGGGCCGACGCTGCTGATCGGCGGCATCCTGGTGCTGGCCTTCATCTACTGGGAGGCAAGTGCTGCTGCTGGCATGCCTTGTGTTGAGGGCGGTCTGCGGCCAGTGCCGCGGGCTGAGCCGCGGCGCTTGCGTGCGGCAAGGCTGGCAGGCGCTGCCGTGCATCCGGTCGGTTGTGTCGCGGCAATCATGCGCCACGCCGCGCCGTTCCCTCTGGCCAGAAAGCAGTGCCCTCATGCTGCCGCTGCCGTGCCTCCTCTTGCTGCTTCAACCCATGTGCAGGGCGGTATTCTGCTGCAAGAGCTGCGCGAGCGGCAGCGCCGGCAGAGCGAGCGGCAGCGCCGGCAGCGCCGCAGCAGCAGCATTTTCGACAGCTGGGGTGGAGAGGATGAGGGTGGTGCCGATGGTGTCGACGGCTGGGATGGCGGCGCAGGCGACGAGGCGCTGCAGGCGGAGCAGCAGGAGCAGCGGCGACAGCAGCGGCAGACTCGCCTGGACCGTGCTAGGTTCGAGCGGCGGCGAGGGCTGGGCTGGCTGGCGCTTGTCACTGCAACAGCCATCTGGCTGACTGGCGTGGGCAACTTGCAGCCTTGACGCCAGGCCTCAAAACACCCCCTGCTCCGCCGCCTGCCGCTGCACCGCTGTTGAACGACCACTGCGCGCACCACACACGCTGCCCACGTTGACCTGTCTCCACCAGAGGGGCCGCGCAATTCGTCAGAGATCCTGATTTGAGGGTGTGGACACTTTGCAATTGTCTCGTGAAGCAAGCACGGCTTGCAGTGGTGCCGCCACTGCCGCCATGCAAGGCGGCCCGCCGGGCGCAGCGCATGGATTTGAATGGGCCGCAGAGGCTCATCCCAGTGCGCTTCTCTGCGGCCTCGCTTGCCTCTCCCGGACCCCGACTCTTCGTTCTCAAGGGAAGAGCCCTGCCCTCCAAGCGGCTCTGAGCGGCTCGAAACTCGCCTGCCCTCCGATTGTCTCGCGCGCCTGCAGGGCCTTGGAAGCCTGGCGGCTGGCTTGGAGGCCTGCGCTGAGGTCAGAGCGCGCAGGCAACCCGCCCCCTGCCTCTTTGCGAGGCGACTCTCCCCACCGCACACGCGCTTCCTTCAAGTGTCGCCCGCTCGCCTACCTCGCAGGATGCACAACAGAAACAGGTGGCAGCCGGGCGATTTGCAGCTGCTGGGGCTGAACGTGCTGCCGCCGCCGCCACCGGGCATGCACGTGCCCGCGGCTCTCACTGCGGCGAGGGGCTTAGCTGAACGGTTTGTCCACCAGCAGCAGCAGCAGCAATACAACCTTGGGGAGTGGCAGCAGCGGCCAGGCTCAGCTCCGGCTCCGCCGTGCTTCCCGCCGCCGCCGGGCGGGCCGCAACCCGCAGCGCCGCACCTCGCGCCGTTGCAGTGGCAGCGCGGCCCTCCGCCACCTCCACGCTTCCCGCCGCCCCCGCCGCCAGGCGGCCCTCCGCCGCCGCCACAATTCATGGCAGGTGGCACGCGAATGCTTAGCACCAGCGCCTGCCCTCCGAGCCATGCTGCACCGGCTTTGGGCGGCACCGGCTGGGCGGGCGGCAGCGGCGGCTGCGGCGGGGGCTGGCAGGGCGGAGGCGCTCTGGGAGGCGCTCTGGGCGGCGCGTGGGGGCCGGAGTGGGGCGGCGGCGCAGGTCCCCAGGCGGCAGCATGGCAGCCACAGGCTGCTGTCCAGCCCGCCCTCAGCTGGCAGCAGCACACCGGCGGTGGGCCGCTGCCTATCCTGCCAGGCCGCCAGCCGCCTTGGCAGCAGAGCAAGCAGCAGAAGAACAGGAACAACAATAACCGGCAAGTGCGGCCCTCGCAGCAGCAACACTGGCGAGAGAAGCAGCTGCTGGTGCCTCCGCCGCCGCCAGCGCAGCCACTGTGGCAGCCAGCGCCGCCAGCGCCGCCGCCGCCGCCGCCGCAGCAGCCGCAGCAGCTGCAGCAAGAGAACCGCCCGCCGGCAGCGGCTCTAGCGGCGCATGGTTGCACCATGCTGCGCAGCACCAAGCAGGTGCTGCACTCCCCGGCCTTCCCGCTTGTCGAACCAATGGATTGCAGCCCTTCACCGCTGCCACTGCCCAAGCTTGCGGCGCCAGTGCCAGACGCGGCACTGCAGCTGGCTATGCCTGCCCCACTTCCTCCCCCAGAAGAGGCGCCTCCTCCGCCTGCGCCCACCGTCGCCGTCGCCGCACCACCGCCGGAAGCGCCGTCTAGCCTGGCCCTGCCGCGCAATGGCAGCAGCGGCAGCAAGGTGCCTCGGCTGGGCGGCACGCAGGCGTCTGCTGGCGGCGACGCGTACCTTCAGGCAGTAGTGCCCGCGTCTTGGCAGGGCGCCAGCGCAGCATTTGACGTCGGCGGTGCAAAGCCGCAGGCGGTGGTGGTGCCTGCCGCAGCACCTTGGCAGGGCAGCAGGCAGGCGGCTGCAGGGGCAGACCAGCACCCACTCGCGGCGGCCGTGCCAGCTCAGCGTGGTGGCACCCCTGATCCAGAGCTGGCTGAGCGAGGAGCCACGCCAGACCTGGCCTCCCCTCTGAGCTCACAGGCTGAGCTGCAGCAGCAGCCAGGGCAGCAGCGGCAGCCAGGGCAGCAGCAGCAGGGACCGCCGGCGACGCTGCTTCCGCCGCCGCCACTGTCGCCGCAGCTGCATCGCCAGCAGCCAGGGGAGGAGGGGTCTTCCCGGGAGGCCACCCCAGATCTGGAGGCAGCACCCCTGCTGCTGCCAGCCCCCGCACGGCAGCCTGCGCTGCTTGCGGCGGCCGCGGCGCAGCCTGCCGCACCGCTGGCGGCGCCACCACCCACGGCTGCCGCTGGCTCGGCGGTGCATCTGGGGCAGGGCGTGGCCCCCAGGCGGCAGCTGCTGGCGTCGCTGTGTGTGGTCAGGGGCCAGCTGGACGCGGGGCTTGCGGCGGTGGAGCGCTGCCTGCTGGGTGAGGCAGGGGGATGCGCGAGACAGGGCGCCGCAGCAAGCAAAGCGTTCTGGTGTGACGAGTCGTGCACGGGCCCAGCTGCTCCGCCTCCTCTGCATCGCCCTTGTGTGTTTCTGTGTGCAGAGCGCGGCGGGGGAGTGAGCGCGCTGGAGGGAGCGCTGGTGCGGGTCATGACCTCAAGGTGTGACCATTCCCCACCGGGATGACCAAAGAACCAAAATAAATGTTGATGAAGAATAGGATCCGCACCACCTGCAGGGGGGGGGGAGCGGGGTGGGTGGGTGGGTGGGGGGGGGCGCGCTCGCTGGGACTCTCCTGCCTGGTCCACGTGCCACATGTTGGGCCCACCTGCCGGCCTGACTGCCCATACGTCCGCATTTTTTTTGTCCAGCAACACCTACCTGCTGCGCCCCGTGCGCTCGACCTCGCTGGCGCCCGGTGGCGGCCAGCTGGGCCTGCACGTGGAGGTGAGCGGGCGCACCCTCTCTGCTGTGCACTGCGGGTTGAAAGCACCCCAGGAACCCGCACCCCCCAGGGCGGGCCACGTTGCAGCTGCGTGATTACGCACTGAAGCTCAGCTAATAGCATCATCAGGCACAAGCATGTGGGCTGCGCCTGGGGGTGCTTAGTCCTCACCCCCCCCCCAGCGTGGCTCCTCCCCTCCTGGCCTAACGTGCAGGGCATCGGCGGCACTGTGATGACTAGCAGCGTCAGCCACAAGCATGCGCTGCTGTGCCGGCAGTGGGAGAAAACCGGTCGCAAGGTAGGATGGCTGCGGGCGCGCTGGGAGGCCGCGTTAAATGGGCTGCTTGGGACGGCCTCGGAAGCGTGGGCGCCGGCCTCCCCCCCACGCTCGAGGCCCTGAGGCTGTGCTGCAGCAACACGCGCGCAAACCTATCCATCCTTGTCAACCACCCTCCTCTTCTCCACATCGGCCCTCGCCAGGAGCTGGCAGAGCTGGCCTCCTGGGGTGGCCTGCTGCCACACGGTTCCGCGCCGGCGCCGGCGCTCACTCTGGGCAGCGTCGCAGGTGGGAGCACGTATGCGTCAAGCAGTGGAGGTGGTTGGCAAAGCGTCCATCTCACGGGGGGGGGGGGGGGGGGGCTGTCATGAAGGTTGATTCCCCCCTCTTTGTTCCCTGTGAACAACAGGCCTTCCTCAACCCCATCCAGTGACGATCTGGCCTCAGAGGCCCCCCCCCCCCCCACCCACCCACCCACCCACCCACCCACACACACACACACACACACACACACACACACACACACACACACACACACACACACACACACACACACACACACACACACACACACACACACACACACACACACACACACACACACACACACACACACACACACACACACACACACCACACACACACACACACACACACACACACACACACACACACACACACACACACACACACACACACACACACACACACACACACACACACACACACACACACACCACACACACACACACACACACACACACACACACACACACACACACACACACACACACACACACACACACACACACACACACACACACACACACACACACACACACACACACACACACACACACACACACACACACCACACACACACACACACACCACACCACACGCACACGCACACGCACACGCACACGCACACGCACACGCACACCACACCACACCACACACACACACACACACACACACACACACACACACACACACACACACACACACACACACACACACACACACACACACACACACACACACACACACACACACACACACACACACACACACACACACACACACACACACACACACACACACACACACACACACACACACACACACACACACACACACACACACACACACACACACACACACACACACACACACACACACACACACACACACACACACACACACACACACACACACACACACACACACACACACACACACACACACACACACACACACACACACACACACACACACACACACACACACACACACACACACACACACACACACACACACACACACACACACACACACACACACACACACACACACACACACACACACACACACACACACACACACACACACACACACACACACACACACACACACACACACACACACACACACACACACACACACACACACACACACACACACACACACACACACACACACACACACACACACACACACACACACACACACACACACACACACACACACACACACACACACACACACACACACACACACACACACACACACACACACACACACACACACACACACACACACACACACACCACACACACACACACCACACACACCACACACACACACCACACACACACACACACCACACACACCCCCTGCAGGGACCACCCACCGCCTGGAGGTGGCTGCCCTGTGGCAGGAGCACGTGGCACACCTGGAGGGGCAAGGAAGGCACTCGCTGCCGCAGGTGGGCTTGCCAGGGCGCTGGTGCGAGTGGCTGCGTGGGGTGGGGCGCCAGACCAGTCTGGCAGCTGGGGCTGGTCGTGCAGCTTCCCCACATTCACTTTTGCAGCACCCGACTGCCAGGCACTCCTGCTGAATGCTGGACAAACCCTAGGTTAAGTGCGCGGCCTGCAAGCGCGGCTGGCCGCAGAGCCTCGCCCTCTTCCTCTCTGCACTCAACGCCCCTGGGCCCTGCCCACCCCTGCACCATGCTGAGCCCGCTCTGCCTTCCCATGTGCCCCTGCCCTCCCACCTGCAGGAGCAGCTGGAGAGGTTGGGGGCAGAGCTGGGGGACAGCGAGGCGGTGGCTGCCAAAGGCGTTTTCCTGGCAGGCGAGCCGCCCTCGCCGGCGGTGACGCCGCCGGCAGCGGCCGGCCGACTGCCGGCGGGGTTTGTACCGCCCAGCGACCCGCGCCGGCGGCCGACCGCCTTGCCCGCAGCTGCGCACGCCCCTCGCCTGGATCAAGCGCAACAGGCGCAGCAGGTGCAGCTGGCAAAGCAGGTCCCCGCTGCAGCAGCACCAGCACCAGCACCAGCGGACGGCGGCCCAGGCAGCGCCGGCAGCAGCGAGAGCACCGAGGGAAGTGTGTACCGCCTTGTGGGGCAAACCATGGCGCAGCGCTCGCCGGCGCCGCAGCAGTGGCCACAGCAGCCGGCAGCAGGCGCTGCAGGCGGCGGCACCCCCCAGTCTCAGCTGGTTTGCTCGCAGCAGGCTCCTGGCTCGAGCGGCCAGCGGCCTGACAGGGGCGGCAGCGGTGGCGGGGCTGCCAGCCTTCTGCCGCTAGGCTTTGGCAGCGAGAGGTCGCGCGGCACAGGCAGCAGGCTGCTGCCACCTGGCTTTCCAAGCGGCAGCCACAGCCTGAGCGGCGGCAAGTGCAGCAAGCGGCCCTCTGACAGGCGCGGCATGGCGCCGTCGGAGCGTGCTGCGGGTGGGGTGGCGCCTGTGGCAGACAGCACGGCGCAGCAGGAGGCTGAGCGAGCTGCGATCCGAGCCTTGTTCGAGAGCGACACAGAGGACGAGCGCAGCAGCCCCACCGTGCCAGCGGCGCGGCCTGCACCAATCAAGCGGGGCTGCGAGTCGGACGGCGGCGGCGCCAAACGCCCACGCACCGAAAAAACCGCAGCCTGATGTCTCCGCAGCCTGACTCAGTGACAGTGTCACTGCAGCCTGATGTCTCACTGCACCTCTCTGCAAACCCACGTCGCATATGCTCGCATTTCAGTGCAGAGATTGATTCTCCCCCTTGCATGCCACAGATGTCTACCCCGTGCCTCACATGTGCTGTTCCGCACGCTTCTCCCTTCATCCACCCATCCTTTCAACAGCAACACAAATGTGTGCCGCAATGCACGCTCCTCCCTGTTCCTGCGCTCTGCACCTGGTGTTACTGATTTTGCCCTGCCTTTAACTGATTTCCCCTCACCCTTCACCCCACGTGCCCCCCCCTGTAACCACTGCTGCCGCTGACCTGGCATCGAGTAACGCTTCGCAGCGGGTAGGCAACTGCCAGCCCTTGCTGTCCTCCAGGGTGTTTGAACACCAACACGGCGCAGGAGAGGATTTGCATAGCAGGGACGATGGCAGACATAGCAGCATGTGGGGAGCAAGTGTCGATGATGTGCGCAGGAAAAGGAGGGGGTAATAGCTCAAAGCGCCTCGATACATAATGGGGGTGAGCGGCGGGGGCCTATGACAGCGCCACCGCACGCACGCAGTTCGTGCAAGGGGACATCAGTTTGCGAGATCATAGCTAGGGTCAGCGTTCAGTGTGGATGCATTCACACGTGGCTGGCATATTTTTGTTGCACGCGCAGGGCCTCAAAGCGCGCGTGGGGGGTGTTGCAGCTGGCTCCCGACACGTGCCCGTCTGCTGGTCATGGCAGCAAAGCGCTGGCCGGGGAGTGCAGGTCACTGAGCCTCACGCCTCCAGTATGGCTGCCTTCAGCCGCTCGCACACAGCCTTGGCGTCGCCCAGCAGCATCTGCGCGGGGAGAGGGAGCCGTGCGCAGAGCGCCTCATGGCACCGCCTTGATGGAGGCCGCTGGGTCCCTCCCATGCATGAGCTGCCACCCAGCGAGCCTGCGTGCAACATGCGCCGCGTGCCCGCCAAGCCCCGCCATCGCTACCTAACCTAACACCCACCCAGGCGTTGGGCTTGTAGAAAACGGGGTTGTCGGCGCCGGCGTAGCCTGCCCCCATGGTGCGCTGCAGCCAGGTGTGAAGCGTCAAGTGTGAAGGCAGCAAGGTTGACGCGGGGCTGGTACGGGGCGAGCTGCGCTGGCGGGCCGGCCATGTTTCGGCAAGCCATGCGTCTCTCCACCGCTTCTGCGCCTCCCCAACACCATCACGTTTCTGTGCTTTGCATCCGTCTAACCACAAAAATTGCCTGCTGTTGACGCAGATGCACGGTGCCTTTCCCCCCCCTTCCCCTGCTGCGGCGCACCTTCATGATGACGACCTGTTTGGAGCGCCACACCTCGATTACGGGCATGCCTGGCGGCGCAAGGGTGGGCGAGTGGCAGTGCCAGGGTGCGGTTGGCAGGGCGAGGGCAGGAGATGAGCCATGCATGCCTCAGATCAAGGGCATGCCAAAAGGGGTGAGCAGGCGGGTGGGTGCCGGTGGGCATGGCATGTCGTGAGAAGGCAGGGGTTGGGGGCAGGCACTCCGAGCCCCCTCGAGCAGCACCAGCGCGGCCCCGGGTTGCCGCTGCATCCCCTTTGCTGCCCCGCATCCTCGAGGCACGCCTCGCCGCCGTCTCAGTAGACGGCCCCCTTGTGCACCACCGCCGCCTCCTCACCGGCAATCACAGAGTTGGGGTCCTCCACGGCCGCGGAATTGACCGTGTTGTTGGCGCCAATCACCAGGCACAGGTCAAAGCTTTCCATGGCTGGGTTGACCTGCGTGCACACGGGGGACAGGGGTGGGCGTGTGGGTGCAACGACAATCGTGAAGGTTGCCCCCCCCCCCCCCCCCCGTTGTGCAGCACAGGCCACGTGCTGGCCACCTTCTCGCACTGCCCGGCGTCCCAGTGAAGGGGCCTGTTGGCGGGAGTTGGAGGAGTCGCGGGTGCTGCGCCAGTCACTGGCAGGCACCGGATGCTGCTGCGGCTCACCTCGTCCATCTCAGCCACCACATCGTAGGGCACGCCTGGAGCAAGGGCGAGAGGGGAGGGTGGCCATTGCATTGAACTGGTGCTTCGTTAGAGCAGGGTGTGCCAGCACGTGTGCCCTCCTGCCTGCCATGGATGCAAGAGCTCCTGCTTGCTGCCGCTGCTGCTGCTGGGAGGCGGTCCCCCCCCCCCCCCGGCCGGCTGCGTCACCCCGCCGCACCTGCCTCCACCAGCAGCACGTTGAGCTGGCCAGGCATGCGGCCCGCAACCGGGTGAATGCCAAACCTTCAGGTGCAAGACGAGGGGGAGGGGACCATGGCATGACAGAGTCGAGCTATGAGGTAGGTTTGGCGCAAACACACCACACCTGCTGCCCGCGGCCAGCCACAAACCTGCGCTGCAGCTCCCTGGCCTGCCTCTGAAGTGAGGCCACTGCAGCTCCTGCCGCCCTGCAGCTCCTGCCGCCCTGCATCTGCAGGCTCCCCCCAGCGCACTCACTTGACCTCCGCACCCTTCTCCCGCCGCGTCCGCACAAGCTCGGCGATCGCGTACTGAGCGCTGGCGGCAGCCAGGCCGTAGCCGGGCACGATGAGGATCGTCTTGGCAGCGAGGATTGCCTCTGCAGCGCCTGCCACATCGACCTCCTGTAGCAGAGGGGAGCAGGCAGCGGGGAGGGTGGGGAAGACAAACATGTTGTTCACAGGCGTCAAGAGGGGGGAGGAGGAGGGCGGGGGCGCAACCTGGCGGCGCAGGATGGGCGGGAGAGGCACCCATGGCTTGGCGGCCCGAGGGGCCACAGAAGGCAAGACGGTGCAGCCAGCCTTGGAAGCCCCGCCCCAGGTTGGATGGCAGACGCTCTGCAGTAGTGCACGAGCAGGCGTGAACGCACACTGGCCCGCACCCGCACCCCACCCACCTGGTGTGTGCCCTCCACCTTGGCGGCTGGGCCCCTGGCGTTGCTCTCATAGCCGCCCAGGATCACGTTGGCCAGGGAGCGGTTCATGGCCTGGACGCGAAGAAGGAAAGAAAGGTGTGCGTTTGCAATTGCAACAAGAAAGTGTGTCCGCAGGTGGCAAAGCAGCAGGCTTGTCATGCCATGCCCAGCGCTTGGGGCCACGTTGAAACGAAGGGGAGGTGCTCCTGCATCGCATGAATCCCCACGCTGCACGCCGTCAGGTGCTGGCGTTACGGCGCTCACCCGGCACATGATGTACAAAAGAATGGCGCCGGACGACCCAATGAGCGCTCCCACGACCGTCAGCAGGTCGTTGCTCAGCATGAATCCCTCAGCGCACAGCGCGTAGCCGCTGCGGTGCGCGGGAGAAAAAGCAATCGGCGGAGTTCAGGTTGAGTAGCACGGGCAGCACGCAGGCCCGATGTGCGCCTCTGCGAAGTTGGCGCAGGGCAGGTTGCGTGTGTGCCTGCCCACTGCTGCTGCACGCATCATGCCCCCGAGTCGCCCAGCCAACCACCTGTACGAGTTGAGCAGGGTGATGACGACGGGCATGTCGGCGCCGCCTATGCTGGCAGTCATGTGCCCACCCAGAAGGCCGGCCAGGCCGGCCACGGCCGCTGCGCGGGCGGGCAGGGCGACAGAGGGGGAGCAGTTGGCAGACAGGGTCATCGGGTGGGGCGAAAGCAACAAGGTGAAACTTGCAAGCATCATCCTGAGGCAGGCAGGCTGTGCTGCGGGCACGCACAACGCACAGCGCGCAGCCACTGGGCCCTGCCCTGCCAAACCATGCCCTCACCCAGCATCATCGCCCCCAGCTGGGGGCTGTCTCCACCGGCTTGCAGCAGGAACACCGTGGCGGCGGCCACGCTGCCGCCCAGCAGGGCCAGGTTCAGGTAGTTCTTGCCTGGTGGGCGAGGAGGAGGCAGGGGGGGGTGGCAGGCTGAGGGAGAGGCTGAGGGCACACCTGTGTGTGGGCTGCTCGAGAGAGGGATACATAGGACACAACTGCTGCCCCGCGCGTGCCCCCCCCCCCCCCCCCCCCCCCCCCCCCCCCCCCCCCCCCCCCCCCCCCCCCCACACACACACACCACACCCCCCACACACACAACCACTGCCTGCCCTCCACGCTCACCCCACACGCTCAGCGGCGCCGACCGCAGCAGGCCGTGCAGCTTGCCAAAGGCCACCGCAGAACCAGTGAGGGTCACCGCGCCGATGAAAGTGCCCAGCAGGGTGGTGGTGAGGTGCACGCCTTCTGCGTGGCCAGCGCCTGCGGCGTGGGAGAAGAGGCTCAGACGTTCTGCTACGAGGATCCAGTCATCAATCTAGCATGCAGCTTGGCATGGCGCTCACGGTGGTGCGCCTCTCCGGCTTCTGGACGTGTGAAGGAGGCACGTGCGTCCCCCCTCCCCAGCCACTCGCCGCCGCCTCACCGCTGCCGGCCATGAAGGAGGAGAGGGAGGTGCACACGGCGGCCAGGCCCACCAGCGAGTGAAAAGCAGCGACCTGGCAACAGGTTCGGGGTGGGGTGTTTCAGGCTCAGCATACAAGCAGGCGTAACACAGAGGCAACAGGGGTGGGACTCGCGACGTGGGACGCAGCGCTGACGAGGCCACAGAAACGTGTGTCACACTCCCCGCGCATTGCCTGCAGCGTGCTTTCCAGCTGCGGCTGGACCCTCCGGGGACTTTGCTACTGGGAGTGCCCCAGCCAGCTCCCCTCCCCTGCCACCCCGCCTGACGTTGCATCACTCGCCATTTGGGGCAGGCTGGTGATGGCGATGTGGAGCGCCACTGCAGAACCCGCAGCCGCCCCCACCACCAGGCAGACTGCAACAAGCGAAGGGGGCTTGGTAAATGGCAGGCGGTCAGCAAGATTGCGACTCCTCGTGCGTTCTTTGCTCGTCTACACTGCTGCATCACCACTGGACGTCACCTCATTGCATCCTTCCCGGCGTGCTTACCAAGGATCTGTGCATAGGTCGCCGGCGCAGCGACGAGCGCCCCCAGCGTGGCGCCCAGACCCCCGCCTACGCCAATCAGGCCAAGGGTGTTGCCTGCAGCAGGTAGGGGTGCCGGTGTGTTGCACCCACCCGCTAGGCAAAGTTGACGAAGATCGCACACACACACATACGCCTCTGCTGACACAGCTATCAACCTCTGCCGCGCCCACGTGTGTGCATCCATGTGCATGCTGCCGGTCCGCCTGCCCTCACCCAGGCGCGCAGTGCGCTGGTTGGCCAGGCAGGCGATGGCGCCAATGCACAAGACGGACGAGGCCAGGTAAGCAAAGCTCTCCATCTCGGTGTGACCTGCACAGAACGCATGGGATGGCATGAGGGCGAGCAGGTGGGAGGAGGAGGGTAAGCAAGGTCAGGCAGCAGCAGGTGTCCTTCCCTTGCCTGCGCCATGCACCCCCCAGCATGCCTCCTTCCCATGCCTGCGGGCCACCCTGCCCCGCGCACCTGTGAAGTGGCCCGCCGCGTAGACAGCAAGCATGGCGGCGGCGGGCAGCGCAAAGAGGCCGTTGTGCTCGGGCGGGTCGGTCGGGCGCTTGAACATGTCCAGCATGCGCTGCAGAAAGGACCAAAGGGGGGGGGGACAAAGAGGAAATGCCATTGTGCGCTGGTTGAGGGAGCCGGGTGGGTTGAGGGCTGAAGCCCACCACACCAGCCAGCCTGCGCTGCAGCACGAGAGAAGGGCCAGGGGATCGGCGGTGGCGGGCTGGCTACGCTTGTCTGGCGCTGCGCTGCTGCCCACCGCTTCCGGTCAACACTCTCGACTACGTCCCACTGCTCGCCTGGGTGATGGTGAAGCCGCCGCCGATGTTTACAGCCGACACCAGCACAGCGAGCGCCGCGAGCGCCTGCGTGGCGCTCCCCGGCACCAGGCCTCCGCCAGCCAGCACCATGCCACCCACAGCGGTGAGGCCTGTCGGGGGCCGGGGGGGGCGAGCAGGGCAATGACATAACGGGACTGCCCAGAGCCCCAGGACGCAGCACCCCAGCAACATGCGGCGCTCCACGCCCGGCAGCCCCAGCTCTGCCGCCGGCTCTGCCAGCCAGTCAGCCAGCTCAGCCGGCTGGCGGGTTACCTGAAATGGCGTTGGTGACGCTCATGAGGGGGGAGTGGAGGGCGGGAGTGACGCCCCACACCGTCTGGTAGCCGCAGATGGAGGCCAGCCCAAACTTGGTGACCATCCCGCTGCAGCCAGGGAGGCGGAGGCGCCGTCGGGGCAGTGCGTGGGGCTCAGTGAGGGGATGCGCGCGCGAGGGTGGGAACCGCAGGGGAGGCAGGCTGCACATTCGGTCATGCATGCAGCCCCTCCCCCTTCCCCTGCCTCTCCTAACCCCCCACCTGAAGACCACGCCAGGCGAGACGGCGCCAAAGCCCACGAGGGTCATCAGCGCTGCCGCCATCCCAGCGGCGCTGCACAGGGGCGAGGCGGTTAGAGGAGGATGGTACTGTGCTGGTCAATGATGAAGGCGTGTGCGTGGCAGCATAGGCTGGCGCTGAAGAAGCAAGTAGTCCGTCGGGCAGGCAGGCGGCGCCCACTTGCGCAGGGTGGAGTTCCAAACCTCGCGAGGTGTGCGCTCCCTCTTGACGACAGCAGCGGTGGCTGACGGCGGGGCCGCCGGCGCCGGTAGCGGCGGCGCGGGCCATCGCAGCTCTCCAGTCTCCAGCACCAGCGCTCCCCTGTACAAGAAGCGGTGATGAAATGTGGGGTAGTGTGTTTAAAGAGGCAGTGCAAAACGTGCGAGCGATGCAGCAGGGGCAGCTGTAGGGTGGACGCACGCACACCGTGCAGCACGGCGCGGTACAGCAGCCTCCCCTTGGCTTTGCCAACTCTCGCCTGACAGCCTCGTCCGCATGGTCCACCAGCAGGCGGCCCTTGTGGCCGGTGAAGGGGCCCATGGACAGCAGGAACTGCAGGGCGGCGGCGGGTGTGGACAGAGGGTGCGGGAGTGAGGCGCAGGGGCATCGACGCACGCGCCGCTCCTCCCTTCACACGCATCAGCCCTCCCAGTCCTGATGCAGCAACGCCCCGCAGAAAAGAGCAACCCCTGGCAGCCCTGCTGCACACCGCCACTCCCCCCCTTTTCGACCACCTTTGAGATGTTGTTCGAGTAGAGGGTGGAGGCCTGTGCGGGCATGCGGCTGGGCATATCGGTATAACCAATGCACGTCACGCCGCCTGCAGCATGAGAGGCAGGTTCCCACAGCAGTCTACGCCTGCATCCCATGAGGGGAGCGCCCCAGCTCAGCCCAGTTTCCCTCCCTGCGGAGCGTTCAACGGCGATGCATTCCCGGCGCAACCCTGCCCTGCGCTGCCCCGGCAAACGAGATCCCCCGGCCTGCCCCCCCGCCACCCACCCGGCGTGCGCACGACTTGTCCGGGGACCGTTGTGGCGATGTTGCCGCCCTGCTCAGCCGCAAGGTCCACAGTCACGCTGCCTTCTTCATCGACTCCACCTGGAGGGGGGGGGGCAGGAGCAGCAGGGTGGAAACGTACGCCAAGGGCAGCAGCGGCAGTGGTTTCACAGGCAGCAGCATGCCCGTGACTCCCCCTCGCCGCCGTCGACTGTCCCTGCCCCCGCCCATGGCTTCCGCCCATCCCGCCCTGCTCCCCTCACCATGTCCCGGGTGATCAGCACAGGCGCACGCTTTCCGGGCATCAAAGCAGTCGTTATGATGATGTCCACGTCACGGGCCTGCTCCCTGAACAGCGCCATCTGCGGGCGCACGGGAGGTAGGAAAGCAGGGACGGTCGGCAGGCTGAGAGGGCAGGCCAAAGCGCAGGGCATGCTGCGGCCGCACACTCGCAGCTCCCCCCGGCTGCTTCCCAGCAGCTGCGGCTGAGATCACTGCTGCCTGCCTGCGGGCTTGAATGCATTCGACTGACTGATCAACTGATTGATCGATTCATCGATGATTTGTCTACTCGCCTCTGCCTCCACGAACTCCTTGCTCATCTCCTTGGCGTAGCCGCCGCTGCCGTCGCCGCTCTCCTCCACGCTGACCGTCAGGAATTCTGCGCCCAGGGACTTGGCCTGCGCGGGAGCTAGGCGTGCACAGGAGGGCAGTCGTGCCGGCTGCCACCACAGGCAAGTGCAGGGCACAGGGCGTGGGGCAGCGGTGGCAGCCCAGCGGTGCTGCGTGGTCCCACATAGTCTCCGGCCATCTATCTACACGCGCTTGCCTGCTCCGCCACCGCAGCACGTGTGTCAAACACACGGACGATGGCGCCCATAGAGTGCGCAGCGCCGACGGCAGCCAGGCCTGCAGGACGGAAAACCAAGGCATTCCTGGAGCGCATGCTGCACGTTCCTGATGGCACTGCCGTCGCGCTCGTCGCCCCACAGCACGCTTTGCTGTTCTCAACACGTGCGGCAGGCGCCCGGCACGCTGTGAAGACTGCAGCAGCGCACCTGCCCCGCCGCCCCCTACGACCAACACCTTCGCAGGGGGGACGCGCCCCGCCGCCGTGATCTGTCCGGTGAAGAAGCGGCCAAAGGCACCGGCAGCCTCCACAATAGCGCTGCGGGGCAGTTGAGGGGAGGTAGGAGGGTGGGTGCGTACAGGGAGAGGGAGGTACTGTGCGCTGTGCCTGCCCGCCTGCCCGCCCCCCTGCCTGCCTGCTTGCCAGCCCCCACGCCGGCTTGCATCACGTACTCCGAGCAGAGCCCCCCCCCCGCGCCTCCCCTCAGCACACCCACCGGTAGCCCGCGATGTTGGCCATTGACGAGAGGGCGTCAAAGGTCTGGGCGCGAGAGATGGTGCGGGGGATGCAGTCCATGCCTGGGGGCGGGGGCGGCAAGGCGGCGAGGGTGGGATCCAAGGCAAGGAGCCGAGCACGGCAGCTGGCAGCATGCGCTGGTAGACCGCCAGCTGGCCGGGCCACAGAAACACAAACGCATCCTCCCCCCTGGCACGCCTTTGAATGGCACGCACCCACGACAGTGAGCCGCCGCGCCGCCAGCGCCTGCACCAGCTCTGAGTGCTGCGAAGGGTAGATGAAGGAGACGAGGACGGCCCCCGGGCGCATCAGCGGCACCTCGTCCGCAACGCCTGCAGCAACGGTTGAGGGGGACAACATGGTGGAAGGCAGGTGAGCGGTGCCCTGGGGGCGGGCAGGAGCGCGGCGCCGACAGCGAGCGGCGCTTGCGCTCGCTTGCAGCCCTGCAGCAGCGCCCCTGTGCTGCAGCAGCGCCAGGCGTGCGCCCTGCGGCCCGTCGCTCATTCAAAGCACCCACCGCAGCAGGGTCACTCGTCACCTGGCGCATGAATCTTGAGCACCACCGCCTGGCCAAAGGCCTCCTCGCGGCCGCCCAGGGTCGCGCCAGCGGCGGCATACTACTCGTCCTGTTGACCAGGGACGCCGGGAAGGCAGGGTCAGGGGGAGACGGTAGCAAACGCTCATGGATGGATGGGTGAGTGGATGGGTGCAGCAGCAAGCTAGCGGCACGGCGCCGCTGCGGAAGCCTCCTTGGACTGATGCAGCCTACTCCTCTACTACAAAATTCACTACAAGTCACCGCCCCGTCCGCCCCTTGAGCGCTGCAGGACCCCCTCACCGCAAAGTTGGCGGCAGCGCCCGCCCCACGCTCCACCACCACCGCCTGAAAGCCGGCCTTGAGCAGGGCTGCGGCGCCGGCGGGCGTCAGCGGGACGCGCCGCTCGCCAGGCGCAGACTCACGGGGCACACCTGAGCGGGGTGCGGAGGGGTGGAGGTTGGGGTTGGCGGGGGCGTGCACGCCTTTCCAGCACCCGTCAGCACGTGCGGCGCCTCCACCTCCCCCTGTTTGCATGCCTCGTACGGCTCCCAGCATGCTCGGCATGCTCACCAACTGCCAGCTCAGAGTATGGGATGCCGGGGGCGGCGGCTTGGGGCGTGCCAAGTGTTGTGGCAGCGGGCGCAGCACCCACCACCACAATTTCCGTCGGGCTGTCGGCGGTGTGGCCGCCTGGCGCAGGGCCATCGGAGGCCTGGCCGTGGGCGGCGCCGTCGGTGCTGCGTGCGGCATCCCCGTTTGCACCCTCCTGCGCTGGGACGCAAAGAGAGCGGGAGGGGTCACAAGGTGCAAGGGGAGTTGACGAGCAGAGCCAGGCACAGCACGGCGCAGCAGCCACAGAACACCAAGCTTCTGTATTGCATGAAGCGCGCCATATCCCATACCCCCAGGCCCACCTCGGCAGCCAGAAGAGGAGTGGCAAGGTCGGCATCGTCCGCGGCGCCACTGGCCGCTACGCCCGCCGTGCCGCCCTTGCCGCGCCGCCTCCTGCCGCCCTGCCTCTGCGCCTGTGGCGCTGGCTGCTGCGTGGCCTTGACCCCCACCACAGCAAACACTGCCACCAGCAGGGCCAGCACAAGCGCAGCGTAGATGCCACCTGGCGCACAGAGGGGGGGCAGGGAGGGAGGGAGATATTTATTGGGCAGGTGAGGGTAGCCTAACACGTGCTGGGGCCCGCAGGCAGCAGCTTGCTCACCTGAGGGCGCGCCGGCAGGCTACGGGTCCACAGCGCCGCCATCGCCGCTGGCTGCGGCTGCGCGCTCTGTAAGGAGTGCCGCCACAAGTGTCGCCGCCCACATCCAGCCTGTGCGTGTCGGGGTGGTCGTGGGGGAGGAAGTGAGCGCGGTGGGGCAGCACCCAGCTGAGCCGGCAGGCCCCCAAACCCAGAGCAGCGTGTGTGGTTGCACCCACCTGCCATAGTGACGGCGCAGCTGGGTCAGGAGGCCGTCAGGTGTCGACGAAAGCTCAGAGAGGGTTCAGGGTGCTGCGTGCAAGGGTGGCGGCGGAGGCGGCGGGAGTTTGCTTGCGAGCGGGACGCCGACGCGACGACGGCTGCGGCTGCACGATCGCCCCGTTTCTCACGGCGATATCTGCACCGCCCTCAACTCGTCTGAGCCTGAAGAGGCTGCAGGAATGCTCTCTAGCTGGCCAATTCGGCGGCGCAGTCGGTCAGGCCCTCAAACCCTTGCCCAGAGCGCTGCATAGCATTGCGAAGCTCACTTGCCAGCCAGCAGGCGTGTTTGAGCCGTGCCAGCGCAAACAGCGCCGAGGCGGGGTGTTTCAACTCGCTGGGCGCGGCCTGGAGCTGCCTTGTGACAAAAGGAGGTGGATTGGATTGGTTGTTGTATGCGATGACTCAGGGGGAGGCGCGGTGAAGGTTGAGCGCCGGCTACGGTCACGGCCGCCAACACTGAGCAGGTGGCGCTGGCGCCCGACCGCTACCAACTGGAAGCTTGCAGATTGGAAGTTTGCCAGACTGGAAGTTTGCAGATTGCTTGAAGTGTTGCATACAGTGAGACAGTTGAGGGCAGGGACCAACACAGCAGCAGGGCGCTGGTCGAACATGACGCAGGGCAGTGTGGCAAATGCACGGCGCCGCCAGGCATCTCAGCTAAAACAGACCGTGCGCTTCTCCCAACTGGTGGTGTGTGTGTGAATCCTGATGTGCACGCTGCCAGGCAACTGGTGCCGCGATTGGGCGGGCAGACCAGCTGCCCCTGCACGGCAGCAGGGCGGGGCGACAGGCTGGCAGGTGGCGTCTAGCTGTCCGTCGGCGCCGGCCTGTTGCTGCTGCCGCCTGGCCTCCAGCCAGAGGCGCTGCCACCTCAGGCGGCTGGCTCTGCAACCGCCGGTGCTGCAGGTGCAGCCTCGGGCACCGCCGCAGGCACTGCCGCAGGCACCGCCGCAGGCGCAGCGTCCTCCCCTTGCCCTTCTCCAAACTGCTTGTCCTTGGCCTCCTCCCAGGGGCACAGTGTGGGGCGGCCGCGGTTCACGTTGTCAGCTTCCCTGCAGTAGTAGCACAGAGGACACGCAGGGCAGGGCGAGCACATCCAATGGAGCCTGTCTGGGGAATGCGACGCAGCGCAAACAGAGGACTGCCCCGGGGCCTTTCGGGCGTAGCAGCATTGTAAGCGCTGCACATAAACAAGCAGGCGGTGGTAGCTCTGGCACTCACTTTTTCACGTCCTCAAAGATCTTTTTGACCTGGCATTGCAAGGCGAGAAGGGCAGCGGGCGGAGGGATGTCGGGCACGTGCAACAGGCCTAGGCCTGTCGGCAGGCGGCCACAAGGCGCCCGCGAGGAGTTCACCTGGTTGCACGAAATGCGCTTCAGGATGCGGTCAAAGGGCGGAGGCATGTACACGCCCAGCGCCAGGTCCTGGGGGAAGAGGCAGGCATGATGTGAGGGAGCTGGAGCAGGGGGGCCCCACGGAAAGGCAGCAGCAGGCAGCGGCAGGCAAGCCCCTGCAGCACCGCCCTCCAGGGCGACGTTGCGGGCTGCTCCCGCTGCTGCGCCCGCCCTCTGCCTCTCGCGTGGCGTGCCGCCACCCACCCCCACCTGATCCAGGGTGGACAGGCTGGCATGCTGCGGGTCTGCAGGGTGCGGCCGGATGGTCCACCGCCCGTGGAACTTGCGCATGATGCCGCTGCCGCCTCCCTGCGGCAGAATTGGTCGGTGGGTGCCAGACCGGTGCGCAGCGCTGGCAGCGGCAGGAACAGCGGCACCAGCGGTGGGGACGCGGCAGCGGCAGCGGCAGCCGCAGCAGAGCTGTATACCCTGGCATGCAGCGAGCGACCTGGCAAGTGAGCCGAGGGCTGACTAGGCAGTTGGTGTGCACCTCAGGGTCTAGCTGGAAGTCCATGATCAGTGCCTGCTCATCTTCCTCCACCAGCAGCCTGAGAGGCACGACGGCCAGGAGAGCGGGGGGCAGCGGGGCACGTCATCCAGTGGTTGCGCACGGCAGCGAAGCGTGCGGTGGCATGAAGGCGCCTGTGCGCGCCGCCCTGCACTGGCTCCTTCCCGTGTGGTGGAGGGTACCCTGCAGGAGTGGCAGCCCCGCATCCTTTCGACACACCCCTCAGGCATGCCCCTGCACCCCGCTGTTTCCCCACCCTCACTTGGTTGTGAAGGTGCCTTTGAGCAGCAGGAAGCGCCAGGACGCCTCGTGCGCCACCCGCACCTGCACCCAGGGCGCGCGATGTGGCATCAAGAACGTGCAATTAGTCGTCGGAAACCTGCGAGCTGCACCGCGGCGGCAGGGCGGCGCCGGGAGATGGCCAGGCATGGCGGGCATGCTGCGCATCACCCAACCCGCCCACCCACCAACCCGTGGCACCTTGCGGAGGCCTTGCCCGTCATCCTCCAGGACACGCCGGTACGAGCAGCGGTCCATGTGGCGGAAGATGGCGGCGTTGTCTGCAGGGTGGTGGTGGCAGTCGGTCGATGTGCAGCGAGTGGAATGGAAGGCAGAAGGGGAGCAGTAAGTAATGTGCTCGTGAAAATCCGCCTGCCTAAGATCGTGCTGTAGCCTGCCTACCACCCATCTCAACGTGCTGACGAATCGACGGCAAACAACCGGAGTGGTGCTTCGACCACCAACCCACCTGCCCACCCGCCCACGCCTCTACTCCCACCTGGGTGCGTGATGACCTGCTTGAAGAGCGTGTGAGCAGGCATGCGGAAGGCGGCGGTGGCCTCAATGTGGCACAGGAAGCCGGGCGACTGGGTCACCTGCGCAGGCAGGCACGGGGGCAGGCGGAGAGGGTGGGCGAGCGGGTCCCAAAGCAGGGCCTAATGTCGGCGGCGCCTGCAGCGTCGCGCCTTGCATTGGCACGTGCCATCCTCGCCACGCTCACCACAGCCTCCCCCCGCAGCACTGGTTTCCCCTTGTCTACGCACCCCCCCAACGTGCCTTGATACTGGTCTCCTCGTCTCGATGAACCTCCTCGTCTGCCTCCGCTGCCTCCTCCTCATCCACGTCTGCCGCCGACATGGCATGGCTGCGCAGGCCGCCGCCGCTGGGCCCAGACTGCTGCTGCTGCTGCTGCTGCTGCTGCTGCTGGCACGGAGGGTCTTGCAGGAGCTGCTGCTTATGCTTGGGGGCAGCTTCGGTCGGTGGCTGGCCGCTGCTCATGCTGGCAGCGCCTGGCGGGAAGGCAGGGGCGTGCGGTGGCCGTCGCGGTGGCTAAAACGCAAACTACAGGCCTGTCACCCGACCTCGTCCTGCCCCAGCACCCACCCACCTCGATACCGCGCGGCGAAAGGTGCCGAGAACGCAGGAGAGGGAAGGGCGGCCAGCGAGCGAGTGTTGTGGCGGTCGCCGATAGGTAACAGGGCGCTGCTGAGAGCTGATTGGATGATCCAGGACGGTAAGGGAATGTCGGGGACTCTGAAACGCGAGGCGAATGCACGGGCGCAGCGCGCGCGCCATGCTGTCACTCGCACGCTTCAACCCCCCATCGCTTGTCTTCTGCATGACCTGCCGATCACTTTCTCGGCAAGCAGTCTCAGTGCAACACCCCCTCCAGCGGTTCGCCGATCGGGCCGCGCTCCTGCCGATCTGCTGCTCCTCTGGCCTGTCTTCCCGTGACGACAGTCCGGGTGATCGACCGCACGGCCAGCACCATCGCGCCGCCGACCACACTTCCCACCGCCGCCGCCGCCGCCCGCCGCCGCTCCCTTGCACCACTGCCGCCAGTTCCCCTCGCGATGGATGAGCTCAAGGATAAGCTGATGAAGCTGGGCCTGTTTGGCTCGAAAGTCAAACCCTCCAAGGGTGTCTTCAGCGGCACGGGCCACCGCCTTGGCAGCAGCGATGCACAGCCGCAGGTGCGTGCTGCGCGGATGGCTGGCTGGGCCAAAGAGCAAGGGCTGAGAAGGTGATGCTACGCTCGCCAGGAAACATGGAGAGACTTTCTTTTTAACACCAATGGCACCCAAACCTTGCCGCCTGCAGGCCGGCGGTGCGCCTCGCCCAGCGCAGCCCTCAGCCCCTCGCTGCCCCGTGCTGAATGTGCCGGCGCCCGTGCCGGCGAAGCGGCCAGCGGTGCCGGCAGCCGCATCACCGCCACAGCAGCAGCAGCAGCCTCCACAGCAGCAGCAGCACCAGGCCGTGCAACAGCCGCCGCCGCCGCAGCAGCAGCCGCCGCAGCAGCCGCCGGCGGCTTCGCCACTGCCGCAGCCCTCGGCGGCGTTCCCAGGGCCGGTGGCGCCTCTTGAGGGCGATCATGCCCCCGAGGAGCTGCGCCTGGCTGTCGCCCAGCTGGCGTCCGACCCAGGTGGCGCCGCGGCAGCAGAGGTGCTGACCCGCCTTCTGCGCAACATCTTGGCTGCCCCTAGAGACCCCAAGTTCCGCAGCCTGCGGCTGAGCAACCCGCGTGTTCAGGCCGCGGTGGTGCACACCAGCGGCGGCGCGGAGCTGATGCTTGCCTGCGGCTTTGAAATTGTGTTTGAGGAAGGCGGGGCCGGCGGCGGCGTAGACACCGTCAGCGGCAGCAGCAGCGGTGATGCGGCTGCCGCCAGCGGAGGAGGAGGAGGCCTGGCAGAGGGGTATGCAGTGCTTGAAGAGGGGGCTGAGCTGGAGCCGCTGCGCAACGCTGTGCAGCTGCTGACGCCACTCCTACCGGCGGCCCCACCCAGCAGCCACGGCAGCAATTCAACAGCATCAGCGGCTCCGCCCCCTGACAGCAGCAACGCGAGCGGCGGCAGCGGCACCGCTGCAGCGCCACAGCAGGGGCGACCGCAGCGCCCGGCGCGGCCGCCCCGAGAGTGGGAGGCGCCTCGGGAGCGTAACACCCAGGCGAGTTGCTTGCAATGGAGCGCGCTGCCCAACAGCATGGACTGAGACACGCCCGACCCCCTGTCTGCCTCCTCTCTCCGCTCCCTTGTCACTCCTGTGCCCCCTCATGCTCTCATGCCCTGTGTCTGATGTAGCTTGCGTCCCACCACCCAAGCGCAGTTGCTGCTGCCCACCAGCGTGGAGCGAGACGTGCCAGACTGGTTCTTCCAACGCACTGGGGCGGAGCTCAAGGCCTCCTTCATGGCGGCAGTGGGGCGGCGGGAGCGTGGCCAGGTGGGCGGTGGGTGAGTGGTCAAGGGTGGCTGTGGCTGTCAGGCCAGGACACGGAGTGGGATGGGCTCGTGCTTTGGAGCGCGAGTTGAGCAGCACGACCTGTTTTGAAGAGGGGGTGGCAGGCACCGCGCCCATGCTTGCTGTGTTTTCGCTCACCCGACACCCTTGCTCCCCCGCTCTGATGCCTTCCCTCCTCACGCAGCAACTGATGACGCGGGCGACGCGGGAGCGGCTGCGTGCCGGCGCACGCGGGCCCGCCCCCGCTTATGCCACCGTCAAAGTTCGGTTCCCAGAGGGCATCAGCCTGCAGGTGCGCACGGGGTGAGGTGGGGTGCGCGCAGAGGGAAGCGAGCATCGTGCTGCTCTGGCGCCGGCACTCAGCCGGCCTGCTGATGCCAGCACCTGGCAGCACCTCGCCCCCACCGTGTGCTAGGTGAACTTGGGCAAACAAGTGGCTTCCGTTTTGGCCTTGTGCCTTCTCTTCCTTCCCTCCCTCCCTCCCTCCCTCCTCCCTCCCTGCACAGGGCACGTGTGACACAGGCGAGCCTGTGGCTTCCGTTCTGGCCTCATGCCACCCCCCCACCCCCCACCCCCCCTTCCCAGGGTGAGTTTGGCGGCGGCGAGCCGGTGGCTGCCGTGTTTGCCTGGGTGGCGGACTGCCTCAGCGACCCGCTGCACACCTACGAGCTGGTGCTGCCCAGCAGGCAGCCGCTGGAAGCGGCTGCGCAGTCGGGTGAGAGGGTGGGACGCAGAGGAGGGTGCTTGGGTAGGCGAGCGGGTTGAGGGCGAGGGGCGCTGGGCTGCACGCGCACAGGTACGCCGACAGAAGAGCGGCCTGCATCCTCATCCTCCCTCCCCGCTGCCCGTCTTCTCCCCCTCCCCTTTGCAGTGCGAGAGGCCGACCTGCTGCCCTCAGTGGCGCTGCTGTTCCGGTGGACTGGGCAGTCGGCGGCGGAGATGGCGCATGTGCCGGCGCTGCGTGCAGAGCTGCTGCGCGCCGCCCGCCCCGCCCCCGTGTCATACTGAAGTACGCCGCCTTGGGTGCACCGCTGGGCAGTCCTGTGCGCTGTAAATCTCTTTATTGTGGCATGCAAGCATCCGACCAGGCCCTTGCAACCCACATGCAGCAGAGAGGCGTGACGTGCTACAGAGGCCGGGTAGCCGGGTGGCATTGCAGGGAGCGCTGGCCGGGGCAGCAGAGCAAGAGAAAAGTGGTGGGTGGGCAGGTGGGGCACCATCAGTGGCAGACCAGCAGCGGGGAGCCAAACGGTGGGGAAGCCGCAGCCGCTCAGCTGCCGCCTGTCCTCCAAAACTCGGCCAGCAGTGCATCCATGCCGTCGGCCAGCACCGCCAGCCTGGCAGGTAGATTGGCCTGGCGCTGCCGCTCCGGCGGTATCCTGACTGCCACCGTCATGGCAAACCGCTGCAGCGCCGACTGCATGCGGGCCAGGCTGGCACTGGCATCAGGTGGCCCCTCAGCGGTGCCTGCTGGCCTCGCCGCTGCTGCTGGCGCTGCACATCCTGGCGTCGACGCCTCCACGGGTTCCCCCTTCACTGCTGGCGCCTCAGGTGCTGGCTCTGCTGCAGGCGCCGGCGCAGGTGGCGGCCCTGCTGCGGCGGCCGCTGCGGCGGCGTTGCCAGGCTTTGTACCAGCTGCAGGCGAAGCACTGCGGCGCGCAGCCGGTTTTTGCTGCTGCTGGCTGGCCGGGGCATCCAGCGGCGTGCTCCGCACCAGCAGCGGCTGCTGAGCGCTAGGTCTGGCGGCGCCTCCCACTGCGCTGGCCTGCCGCGCTGCTGCCTGCTGCTGCTGCTGCTGCTGCTGCTGCTGCTGCTGCTGCGCCGCGATGGCCTGCTGTTGTTGGGCCTGCGCCGCGTGCGCAAACGCCAGCCGATATGCCGCCTGCTGCTGCATTGCTGCAAACCTGTGCAGCGTTGCCTGCTGCTGCGCTGCTGCTGCCTGCTGCTGCGCTGTCGCTGCCTGTTGCTGCGCTGCCGCCTGCTGCACCGCGGCCGCCTGCATGGCAGAAAACCGCTGCCGTGCCACGTTCTGCGCAGCTGCCATGGCTGCCGCCGCAGCCGCCGCCGCAGCTGGCGCTGCGGCGCCATCGGTGGGTGGCACTGGCTGCGAGCGAATAAGCATGGGTCCCTGGGAAGCTCCATTGGGTGCCGCGGGTTGCTGTGCAGCTTGCTGATGAGGGAGTGACACAGACTTGACAAGCATCGGCGGCCGTGCCAGCGTAATGCTGGGCCTGCTCGCTGCCGTGACAGCGACGCCGGCACGTGGCGCCACCTGTGCCGTGGCTGCCTGCTGCCTGCGCTGCTGCAGCACTGCGAACATGGCCGCCTGCTGCTGCTGCACAAACTGCTGCTGCGCCGCCAGCATCTGCGCACGCTGCTCAGGCGTGGGCTGCTGGCCAGGGCGGAGCATGGCTGCAGGCACAGACCTGACAATGAGGGGCTGCTGCAACTGCTGCTGCTGCTGCTGCTGCTGCTGCTGGCTGGCTGGCGGAGCCCCGCCGCCACCTGCGCCGCGCGCCTCCTGCTGCATTGTTTGGATGTTCGCCACAAAGTGGGCATACACAGAGGAGGGCTGTCCGACCGGCTGCGGTTGCCGGGCTGCCGGCGGCGCTTCAGACGGTGCCGTCAGAGGGTTCTTTAGCAAGGACGCCAGGCCGGTGGGGTGGCGGTGCACGGCGGTGGCAGCGCCGGAGGTTCCCGGCGGGGGGCTGGGGGACGCGCTGGGAGGGGCGCCGGCGGGGCCGCCGCCCGTGGCTGCCTCGCCGGCCTGCGCCTGCTCCCAACGCGGCCGCTTGTGCTGATGCAGGGCTTCATCCAATGCTTCTGCGGCCGCAGCCTGCTCGTTGGGTCGCTTTGCAGCCTCGCGAGGCACGCCAGCCGCCACCATCACCACTGCATCGTGGTGCTTCTGGGGGGAAGAACCCCCGGCGGGCGTCACCGGCAGCGGGGCGCCACGCTGCTCACCCCCATGCGCCACCGTGGCTTGTGCCTGGGTCGCTGCTGCTGCCGCTGCTGCGCTGCCTCCGGGTGCGCCATTGGGCGTGCCCACAGGGGCGGCCATGCCACCCTGCACGGATTGGGACCACGAGCGGCGCTGCGGCGTGGTGCGCGCCCCCGGACGCTTGTTGCGCCACGCCGCCTGCTCAGCCTCACAGTTGAAGCCCAGTGCCTCATGCACCTCCCTCGCCGCCTGCACAACGGATCGGGGCGGCAGGCCAGATGGGCAGCGGCTGCGACAGCGCAGCAGCACAGCCACACAGCTGGGCATGCAGGCGGCGAAGGCAGGGAGGTAAGCGGCAGGCAGCAGGCAGCGGCTGCTCCTGCAGCACCCTGTAGCCGTGCTGCTGCCAGCCTGCAGCCTTGGTCCTAAAAACCATGCTGCTCAGGCCCGCAGCCCCCCCCCCTGACCTGGCTGCCGGCGCTCAGCAACGTGACTTGCAGCCGTGCCGTGCCCAGGGATTTCAGCAACAGCACGTCACCCACCACCGCTGAGTAGCGATGCAGCAGCGGGTTAATCCTCTGCGGGGGCACAGGGGCAAGATGGGCAGGGGGGGAAGGAGGTTGCGGGCAGGCAGATGGACAGCGCACAGGTTGGTGCTGAGCAGGGGTTGCTGGATGCCCCGCCCCCGCCCAGCCACTTCTACCATCTGCCCACCCGCTCACGAATGCACGTGCTGTATTGGCACTGCTCAGGTGCATGCTCCGTACTGCCTGTCCCGCCCCCACCCGGCCACCTCTATGAATTGCGGCTGCGAGTTGCCCGACTTGGTGTACAGCGCATACACCACCTCCAGCTCGCCCAGCCCGCCCTCGCTGCCATCTATCAGCACTGTGGGTGGGTGGGGGTGGGTGGGGGTGGGGGGGGGGGGGGGCATGGGTGTCAGGGGGCAGGCGGGCATTGTTGAAAAGGAAGGCGGCATTGAGAGAGGCACCCGGCCCAGCAGCAGGCAGGCGGGCAGCGAGGCGCGCAAGCGGGCGGCGACCAGCGCTGCCTGTGCGGCCCACGCACCGAAGGAACCACGAGTCGTGCCCGCCTGCTCGCGCTGCCGCAGCTCGGCCACCCGCTCTTTGCCCAGCAGCTCACTGGCCATGTCGGCTGGTGGGGACAGCGTGGGCAGGCAGAGGGTCTGCGACGAGACACAGGGCGCATGAACTGCATGGCGGGCAGCGGTGCGTGGCTCGCTGCCCAGCTGTGGCATTCACATCATGGCCCGGGGGGGGGGGGGGGCACCGCAGCAAAGTCAATTGTAGCACGAAGCAAGCCACAGCAGCTAGACGCAGCCCCTCCCTTTCCTCCCTACAAGCAAGCACCGTTCATAAGGAGCAACGCCCCTAACCTCACCTGGGTTGGCCCAAGGCAACGAAATGCTGCGGCTGTCGATCACCGATGCACCAAGCACGAGCGCCCACTGGCTGGGGTCGCTGGGGTGGCGGCACCACAGCTTGGCGGGGCGTGAGCCGCGCCGTGCGCGCTGCTTGTCTGGCGAGTCGCCTGCTGCTCCCGGGCTCACCACGTCTTTGCTCCCTCCCTCCTCACGGTGCCCCTCTGCGTCTGCCGCATCTGCCAGCGCAGCAAGCCCCATGGCTGCATCCATGCTGCCAGAGGCGGCACGCCTGACGATGAAGGGCTGCTGCTGCTGCTGCTGCTGCTGCTCTGCAGGCTGCAGCTGGTGCCGCTGGGCGGCTGGCGTGGTCAAGCTGTCTGCCACACCGCAGCCCGCAGCAACGCCCTCAAAGCCCTCCGAGGCAGTGCCAGACTGCGTCAGGATGGTGGTGGTGGCGGCGGCGGCGCCGCTGCCCGCTCCCCCACCAGCCGTAGCAGCACCAGGAGCAGCTGCTGCCGGCGCTTCGACGACTTTGACAATTTCAACAAAATCTGCGTCCTCCCCTGCATTCTCCTCCTCCTCTGACGTGCTAAAGAGCTCATAGTACAGCTGCAGAAGGAGTGGCGACAACGACGATGAGGGGTCTGAGGCAACGACGGCGGACAGGGCTCTCAAGGCGGCGGTGGTGAGGAGGGTGGACCGTGCAGGGGGATAAGAGGGACCCCTTGCCCCTGAGCAACCCGCCTCGCAGCTCCCATTGGCCCAATGTCTGAATCAGCCGCCCCACAAATCCCAGCCCACCTGCTCCGCCAGGTCGCCCTCCACCGTGGCTGCCAGCGCTGCCTCCAGGCTGGCGCACCCCGCCAGCTGCTCCCACTCGGCTCGCTCGTACACCTGCTCAGCTTCCAGGCACCGCAGCGCCGGCGTCGGCGGCCGCACACCGCCGCCGCCGCCCCCCGGCTGTTGCTGCGCCTGTGCCGAGAAGTGGGCGTGCAGCAGCTGTGCTAGGTCGTGCGCTATGTCTGCCATGTCGCTGTTGCGGGAGGAGCCCAGCTCGTGGCGTGTGCCGCCCAGCACCGCCGCCGCAGCGTGCCGGCCATCCGGCGCCGGCATTGCGCCGGGCCGGCCTTGGTAGACGAGCTGCAATGCCGGGAGGGTTTATGGCAGTGGAACAAGAACTTAAGCGTGTTTTTTCCTGCCAAGTCAGCCAACGCCGTCGCCCACCGCCGTCGCCCGCCGGCGGCCAACCACGCCCGCCCATCTCGCCGGCCAACCACCAGGATGCCCTGCAGATACCCACCAGGCCGTTGGGCTCCTTGCAGGTGAAGAGGCGCCGAGGGTGCGCGGTGCGGGAGGAGGCGCGTGGGGAGGGTGGGCCAAGCGCTTCTCTCGGCTGCTGCAAACACTTCAGAGCTCTGAAAAAGTGGCTTAAATGCCGCTCTTGGCCTCGCAGAGAGGGACTCACGCCGCCGTTCCCATGACGTTGCAACGCGTTGTCGTGATGTGCCAGCGCCGCACAGCATGTTGCCTTTGCGCAAGCAGAGGCGTTCCCAGCGGCCGTGCAGGTGCGCCCCTCGTGTGGGGCTCTGCCACCTCTGGTCGCCCTTGAGTGTGTGCCATCGATCAGCTTGCGTTCCCTGCTTTTAGAAACCACCCGGCCTCGCTGACAACGCTGGGGGCGAGCTGCAAGGCGGCTCAGCTTGACTCTGGATCCGCCCCTCACCTCAGCCACCTGCTGCCACCGGCTGCCGCCGATGCGGCGCCGCCGCTCGGCGCTGCTGTTCGCAGGCGCCGCAACGCGCCTGCTGCTGGCGCTGCTGTGCAGTGCAGCCCACCTGTCGGCAGCGGTGAACACCTCGGCTGCGTCCGTGGGTGAGGGTCCCGTGGACACCTGGGCCGTGATTGTGGACAGCTCGCGCTACTGGCTCAACTACCGGCACGCAGCAAACGCGCTGGGCATCTACCAGGCAGTCCGCAGGTGGGGCTGGCTTGTGCAAGGGGGCAGGTTGAACGGAAGGCAGACAGGCTTGTGCATGTGGGAGGAGCACGGCGTCAGGAGCCAGCCAGATGTGGAGTGCAAGACCCAGGCCTGCGCAGGCGGCTGCAATCGCATCCCCTGCTGGCCTCCCAACCCCCCAGCGTCCTCACCTCATCTCCTTGCACGCCTGCAGGCTGGGCCTACCTGACAGCCGCATCCTGCTCATGCTCGCCGACCAGCCCGCCTGCTCCCCACGCAACGTCCACCCCGGCCGCATTTACCTCGCCCCGGGCGCCGGCGCCGCCGGCGCCGCCGCTGCTGCCTCAGACCCAGCCAACCTCTTGCCTCAAGGTGACTTGGAGGGGGTGGCCAGGGCGGCTGCAAAGCATGGCAAAGCGGTGCAGGGGGCGCTGTGGCAGCTGCTCCTGCCAGCATCACCATGTGCCTGCTGGTCGCACCTGCCAGCCAGCTGCTCCCCGATGTCCACAAACAATACTCGGTTCCCCCGTGTCCCCACCCACCCACCCCACCCACCCACACAGACATCGAGCTGGATTATCGTGGGAGGGAGGTCAGCGCTGAGACGGTGCTGCGCGTGCTGACAGGCAGGCAGTGCAGCAGGGGCCAGGGCAGGGGTCCATGTGGCGCTGGCAGGGTGGCGGCACAGCGAGCACCGCGAGGGACGCGGGCGCCGAGCCGACTGTATTCTGAAGCGCGTGTGGTGGGCAGACACGCCACACCACAGGCTGCTGCCTGCGGGCCGTCAGCCCCCTCTGCATGCCCCTCACCACCTGCCGAACCCCATGTGCGCACGTGCAGGCCGACATCTGCCGGGCACGCCCGCCTCCAAGCGCCTGCGCTCCGGGCGCCGCTCCCGCGTGCTGCTCTACCTCACTGGGCACGGCGGCGACGAGTTCCTGAAGTTTCACGACCAGGTGCAGCGGGCCGCTGTGGTTGCGCTGCGCTTTCAAACGGACGCATTCATGGACACTGAATGACTGAATGAACGAGTGGATGGATGGGTGATGGAGCGTGCTTCAAAGCCACCCTGCCCTATGCTGCACAACCAGGCGCCGCTGGCCAGCTCGCCCCCTCCGAGGCTAGTGCCGCCGATACTGTTCGTCACCCCCGGAGGCACACGCGTGCTCGCCCGTCCTACCGCCTCCACCCTGCGCTGCCGCCCGTCCCACCAACCCACCCGTGCTCACCCTTGCGTCACCCCAACTACCCTGCCTCGGCCCTCAGGAGGAGCTGCTCGCCACCGACCTGGCGGCAGCGCTGGCGCAGATGCACGCCGCCGGGCGGTACGGTGAGCTGCTGCTGCTGGCAGACACCTGCCAGGCGTCCTCACTCTACGCGCACGTCACGGCGCCCGGGGTGCTGGCGCTGGCCAGCAGCAAGCTGGGTGAGTTGGGGGGTCCTGTCTGAAGGCAGGCTGCACCTGGCCAGCAGCTTCCACGCTGCCGCCGTCGCCACTGCTGCTGGCGTGCTGCCGCTGTGCTGGGCCGGGGCGCTGGCCTGAGCATGCCGCATGCACTGCAGGCTGCACATCCGTTTGCTCTCATGGTGGGAAGGCATCACAGCTGCCTGCCCTGCAACCTGTTGCCCGCCACCCCTGTCCCTTCCAAGCACCCTGCCTCCCTTGCCCTGACACCCCACTACCCCCTGCTCTGGCCTGCTGCAGGGCAGAGCTCCTATGCCCACCACTTGGATGCCACCATCGGGCTGCACGTGGTGGACCAGGCCTCCTACCACCTCCACCACTTTCTCACCACTCGCCTGCCGCCGGACCCCGCGGCCGCTGACGGCGTTTCTGCTGCCGCCAGCGGCGGCGGCAGCATCCGTGGCAGCGGCAGCAGGACAAGGGGTCCGTCGCTGCAGCAGCTTGTGGATTATTTGGGGGGACAGCGCATGTCGAGTGAGGTGCAGCTGCGCACAGACCTCTTCCCCCGCTGTCTCACTGACGTGGCAGCGGCAGAGTTTTTTGGAACGACTGTCGACGGCCGGGGGCTTGCCAGCGGCAGCAGCAGCGGCGACGACGGCGGCAGCGAGGGTACGTCGGCAGCGGCGCGAGCGCTGATGGCACTGGCGGCAGCGGCGCATGAGCAGCAGACGGGGAACCACGGGTTGCCAGTGTCTGGAGCGGTGCTGCAAGGGCTGCCGCCGCAGCGCCGTCTCTTTGCATTGCTGGAGCATGCGGGCGGCAGAGCAGCACGGCGGCGTGCCAGTCTTGCAGGTGGCGCAGCAGCTTCGGCTTAGCGACCGTTGCTCCGCCGCTGTCGTCCCTGCGCTTTGAATGATTGCAGCAGTCTTTAACTGGTGTAACCAACAAAGCGGATCCTTTAGAAAATTTAGTGCAGCAAGGTACATAGGTTGGAGGTTTGCATGAACTGCACAGGCCATAAAATATGCCACCACAGAGGAATGGCGCACCTGGGCATGCCCCGCCGCAGAGCCCGCAGCACGGCTACCATTCCCTCGCCGCCGCCCGCACGGCTGCCGTGTGTGTTGGGTCCTGCACCCTGTGCTGCGCCTCCTCTGGCTGTGCCTGCAACATGTGTCATCGCGAATGTTGAACATCTAGCTGCGCAGGCCGGACCTCTGGCCAACCGCCGCCGCAGCGCCGCCGCAGCATCAGCTACTGCACCCGACATCGGCAGCGGCTCCTCAGTGCGACTCAGAATTCCCTAGGCCGCCCTCTCTTTTTGCCTACACAAGCGAAGAGGCTGCCCGAGCTGCCTGGGACGATGGGAGGGCCCTTGAAGCGTCCCCTGCCCGGCAGCACACCTCGGCGCAGCCTCGCCAGCAGCAAGGGCGACGAGCATGTCGTGCTGCACCCACAGCTGCAGCCCGCCGCTGCTGCCGCACCGCGCACCCCTGGCGCTGCGCACCGACCGCCGGCCGCCCGCGGCGCCGGCTCTCTGCCCGCGGGGCCGCGCACGCTCAGCCGCCCAAGTGCCGCCCCGCAGCAAGACGCCATGTACAGCGGCAACTATGCTCTGGCAGGTCTTGACGATGACGAGTCCAACAGCAACCAAGAGGCTCGGCCACAGGCGGGCGTCTTCAAAACCGTCTCTTCAGAAGCGCCGCAGCGTCGTCGCCGCCGCCGCCGGGAGGCGGACGGGCGCCCCGGCGTGCCGCAGGTTCCCTCGTCGCAAGCGGCAGCACACATTGCCCCGGGAGCTGGCAGCAGCGGCGGCGGCGGCACAGCAGCAGGGCAGCAGCCCTACAGCGGGCAGTATGAGCCGCCAGGCGGTTCGGAGGACTCCTCGGAGGCAGGAAGGAGGCAGGGCGACGCGGGCGCGGGGCGGCAGGCCAAGGTGCGTGACTTGCCTGCAGGACAGGAACTCTGTCGGTTCAGAGGCTACCAGCCTGCCTCGCGTGCACATGCTTGCCACGAGTGCGCGTGCCGGCTGGCACTTAGTACGTTACCTCGACTTGCCCCCTTGATCAATGTTGCAGAGCCCCTGCAGGGTGCTGGTTGGCAGCGGGCCGGAAGTTGAGTTCGACTCCCAGGGCTGGTTCTCGCTGCCGCGCCCCACGCACTTGCCGCACAACGGCGCCAAGAAGGAAGCGGGCGGCCACCGGAGGGGCAGGCAAGCCGGGCGGCGGTGCGCGGCTGCACGTGTGGTACCGCAGGCTGGCTGTCTGAAGCATAAAAAAGTCCCCCCTTCCTTCTTACTGAAGCTGGCGCGGTGGGCTTTTTAATCACCTACTTTACTTACCTCAATCAACAGTGTTCCCTCCTGGCCCCTGACCATGCTGCGCGCAGGCGGGCTGAGAGGCCAACCCTGATGGCCTTGCTGGCGCCTTCTCAGCAGACGCAAGACGCCGGCAGCTGAGGGCTCTGCATGGATGTGCAGCCACACACACACACGCACACATGTTTAAGAAGCTCAGCCATCTGGTCGCATGCGACTTTCTTGCTGCACTGCTGGGAACCCTGCCAGCCTGTCTAAGAGAGACTGGCAAGTTTGGTGGGTATGCCTACAAGCTGGTCATAAAATACTGGTGAGGAGGGGGCTCATGCGAGGTCGAGAAGCAGAGCGGCAATGCCAGCCACGGCAGCCTCCAGCCGTGCAGCAGAGCTGGCAGGCAGCGGCGCTTGGCACCACTGGGCCCGCCTGCGGCGCCGCCGCGGGAGCTGCAGTGGGCGCCTGCGCGGGGCGGTGGCGGGTACGGGGGGCCCTGTGCTGCCGCTCAGCTGTGCTGCGGGGCCAGCAGCCCCTCTTCCTCGGCATCCGGGGCGTCGGCTGCGTGCGGGGTGTGGGTGATGGGGGTGGTTGATTGGTCGACGGGACTGCAGAAGCGGGGCAGGGCAGCGGGGCGCAGATACTATGCCGACAGGCCGTGCCAGGTGTACTGCAGGTGTGCCACCAACCCCGCCCACGACCCCAGCAGAGCCGCTCACCACAGGCCGGCAGCGCTGCTGCACACGCCTCCTCAAAGCACGGTCAATGCACAGCAAGCACAACGGGTGGAGTTTCAGCAGTAAAAGGGCAGCAAGTTGATATGGGGGCAAGAGGTATGAAAGAGCAGCAACCACTGCAAGCAAGCAGCGCAACGCCGCGATGACAAGGGCTGTGGTTGGTGCTCCAGCGCCACCGCGAACGGCGGCGCAGCACGTGCGGCCGGGCAAGGACAGGCTCGACCCACTGTGGCGGCCTCATTGCGCTTACAACCGACTTGTGTTCTACTTCTCTACGTATAGCGCAATGCCTCTCGTCGCACCTTGAGCTACAGGCCCGCTTCCACCGGCGAGCGGACACCTTCTTGCCGCCTTCGTCTGAGCGCGTCTCGCGAACCGGTCGCTCACTCGCAAGGTCAGGCACACGACAGAGGAGGCACAGGTGGCAAGTTTACTCTCGACTGATGCTCCCAAGGCGCCATCACGACTTCCTTGCCCTTACTGCTGCTCTAGCAGTACCCTCAAACCCTTCGGAACGTGTAGCGCCTGGCGCATTGGTCGTCAGGGATTTCAGAGGCACCCCGCCGCCGCCGCCACCCGCCGCCAACCGCCCGCCTGCACCGCCGCTCGCTGATGTCGGCCTCTGCGGCACCGCCCAGCAAACTCTCCCGCCACTTTGAGGGGCTGTGGGAGTGCGCATGCGGCGTCGTCGAGCAGCGGGGCGGCCGCGACAGGGTGGAGCATGCGGCGAGCCTGGTGACGCGCCGTGGCAGCACCATCGTTTTGGAGGACCTTGGTGGGTGGATGCCTGTGCTGGGTCGCAACCAAGGGCTACGCGTGCGCCGCAGAAAGGCAGGCCAGTCTGCCTACCCTACCTGGCCTTGCGCTATCCAGTAGTTTAGCGTGCGCCCGCAGCCTTACGCTATTCTGCCACCGCCCGCCGACCCACGCTGCAGGCACCCACAACAAGCCCTGGTTTGCAGCAGGTACGGGTGCCCAGATGAGCTTGCTGACTGCAAGGCTGCTGCTGCTGCTGCTGCTGCTGCCAGCCACCAGGAAGGAGGCGCGTACAGCCAACTGCGCACCCGCTCCCTTTCCCTTGTCGAGAAACAGTCTGCCATGACATCGCTCTGATGAAGTCGGTTTTCGACAGCCAAGACGGCAAGCTGGACAGCCTGCAGCGCTCCGACATGCTGACGGCAGCCTCCAGCGGCGGGCAGGCCCCGGCGGCCAGGCTGGCCGCTGCCACGGTCGTCGCCAAGGCTGCTGCGCGCGGCGAGCCGCGCCTCAACTTCCCGCTGGCTGCCTACATACACCAGCCGCGGCTGTGGGAAGCGCTGGAGTGCAGCAACTTTGGGCAGATCACGATCAAGCTGCGCTGCGAGCGGGAGCTGTCCAAGGTGAGTGGGAGCTCTCTGAGGTTGGTTTGGTGGTGGCAGGGCCGCGCGGCTGTGTGCAGGCTTGCGTGGGGGCCAGCAGAATCGCGCAGTAGGCCCCATCGCATGGCCCTCCCCATGCCAACCTGCGTTCTATCGACTGCACCGCTGCCCCTCCACTAATGCGCAGGCTCTCTTCTTTGGCGACGATTGGGATCCCGCGCTGCCTGAGAAGCGCCGCCAGCAGCAGCAGCAGCAGCAGCAGCAGCAGCAGCAGCAGCAGCAGCAGCAGCAGCAGGCGGGGGGGCGAAGCGGTGCACCCTCAGAGCCCGCAGGCCACAGCGAGCAGCAGCAGCAGCAGCAGCCGAGCCACGAGCGCATCAAGCAGGCCGAGGGTGCGGCGCCGCCGCCCCCGCAGCAGCAGCGCGAGTCGCCGTCCGCATCTCCGCGCGCAGCCAAGAAGCAGCGGCGCGAGACACCGCCGCCGCCGCCGCCAGCAGTGCACATGCCTAGCAGCCCACGGCTTTCCAAGGAGGCACCTGCGGAGACGCCTGCCAAGCCCAAAGCAGGAGCTCTGGAGGACAGCAGCCGCGGCGAGGGCACGCCGCCGCGCTCCAAGCCGCAGGCGGCGCTGTCTGGCAGCCCCTCGGCACGGCAGGCTGGCGCGCGTCGCATCGTCCGCGGCGGCAGCGAGGACAGCGAGCAGGACGCGCCGCTGTCGCAGCTGCGCAAGAAGAAGGCAGCAGCAGCGGCGGCGGCAGGAAACGGAGCAGCAGGTGGCTCAGCCGCAGCATCCCCTCAAAAGCAGTCTGCTGCTGCTGCTGCGGCGGCGGCGGCGACGGCGGGGCCCCGCCCTGCAGAGGAGCCCAGCGGTGTGTGGCTCAAGGGGGGCGAGTTCCCTGTAGGTGAGCGAGTGGGGCCTGGTGGTGGGCAGGACGTCAGAGCTGCTGTTTTGTGTGCGTGCGTGCGTGCGTGAGTGCGTGCGTGTGTGTGTGTGCAGGACGGGAGGCCTGCCTGCCTGGCGCTGCCGCCGCCCCCTCAAACGCTTGTCTTGGGCTCTCCCGCCTGTCAACACTACCTGCAGGCAGCGGCTGGTACCCGTTTTACGTCAAAGCGGGGCCGCGCTCTAAAAGCTACTATACCATCAGCAGTGAGTTGCATTGATGGAAGAGGGTGAGCTGGCGTGGCTGCGCACTGGTTGCCCATGCACACGGATGTCTAACAGCCGCCGTGCGTGCTCACCCCTGCTGCTTTACGCTGTTGCTGCCTTGCCTGCCTGCAGAGGATGCGAGCACGGCGCTGTTTGACGCGGGCTACGTTGGGAATGTGGTGATGCAGGAGGCTGGGGGCGGCGGCAAGTGGACCATCAACACCACGTGAGGCGGCGGGGCGGTGGGTGCCGTGCAGCATGGCGGCACACTCGCTCCAGGCACACCAAGCAACCGTGGTGCTTGCTGCGCCGGATTGACGGATGCCGCCAGCAGGGCAACCTGCATGGCACCGAAAGCCGATGCCCGCAGGCAGCTCTCCAGGCCTGCCGACCCTTGGCTTGGCCCCCTGCCTGTGCGCCTCCCTCTCCTTGTGCAGCCTGAAGGGCGGCACGCAGCGCTACTTTGGCCGCACCTCGGACTTCAACAACGACACCGGAATCGAGGTGGGACGCTAGGAGGTTTGGGAAGATGTTGCACCCGCTCGACGTACGGGTGGAGGAAGCTTGGCGCGGTCGGGCGCGCATTCGTGCGTACACGACGCCCCTCGACGCCCTCCCTGCACCGCAGGCGCACGACGTGCTTGCGTTGAAACGTGGGCCCGCGAACGGCACGCTGCTGTTCAAGATCTGGCGGTGGGGCTCATCAGAGGCCGCTGCCTTTTCAGCCAGGCTGAACGAGAAGGAAGGCGGGCGCGGCAAGGGCAAGTCTCCTGCTGCCAAGAAGCGCGGGCGCTCGCACACGCCGCCGCCTGGCGGTCGAGAGGTTGAGAGCCTGTTCGATGATTAGCGTATTACATATGCACAGGCAAGACTCTAGCCTCCAGTTTTGTAGCTCCGTCGCGCTTGCTCGACTTTCCACGACTCTCCCGCGTGCATCTGCCGCCTTGCCGGCGCTCGCCACTCCCCGCCCTTCCTTCCTTTGATGCCTGCCAACTTCCTGCACAGTCCACCAGCTCACCGCTTTTGTAAGGCTGGAGCCGGTTCCTTTAGATGTCTGTGCGCTGGCAAAGAATGGTGGAGACAGGAAGAAAGAAAGGGCTGCACCGCGCCGTGCTCGGCATACCGCCACAAGGAAGCCACCGCTGCTATTGACCATTTCCAGCGCGCGGCCGCGCCCTGTTCAGTCCTCTTCGCCTCCCTGCGCTGCTCTCTGCTCTACCGGCCCTCCAGGGGCCTCGCTAGACCAGTTGAGCGTGGCGTTTCGAGCAGGGAGCCCCGGGAGCCCGGGAAATGTCTCCAAGCTGTTTCTGAATCACTGCGACACCAGACAGCGCCCCGCCAAGCGAGGCGGTGCAAAGAAGCTGCACTTTTCACCTCCGGCGCCACCGTGCGCGAGGTGCGGCCGGCGTGCACGCTGAGCGCGGCCGGGTTGACCGGCCGAGGCAGCGGGCAGGAGCTCAGCGGCTAGCGGCCCGCTGGGTGCAGCGCCGCCGCCGCCGCTGCCGCCTGTGCCGCCATGTTACGCTCCGCTTCCCGTGTCCCTTTCCTCTGTAGGTGTGGGCCATCTGTACGTGTGGAAGCCCGTGACACTCAACTGCCTTCTTCGCAGCAGCAGTCGCAGCGCTCATGTCTGCGCACTACTCAAAGGTGGAGGAGACGGAGGATGGTCGCTTCTGCCCGGTCCTGAAAATCAAGCATTGCGGGTGCATAGACCTTGGGACCTACACATCTGGTAGGATGGTGGGGCGCCCAGAGGTGCAGGTTGGGCAGGCTCAGGGATACTGGAGCGAGCTGCCTTTCCTGCATCGGGTCTCCCGCCGCATGCGCAAACTCGGCCTCGGCGCACCACGTGCCCACCGTCGCCCCAACCTCATCTGCCCTCTGCAGCCCGCCATGCGGCAGTGGCCTTTGATGTCGCTCGGCTCATTTATGTGCACCAGATGCGGCCGGATGTGGACTTGCGGGTGGACATCGGCCTCATGTGAGCGCGTTGCAGGGGGGTGCGGCTGCTGGGGTGGGTCAGGAGGAATGCCTAGGGCACGCTGCTCCTCGCTGTAAACACCGCCTGCACAGCCCTTCCTACTGCTCATACTCTGCTCCCCGCTGCTGTCCCTCCCACCCACCCAGGCACCCAGCCGACGGGTATTTGGTAGATCCTGCCTTCAGGCAGCTTCTGGACTCGCGCCAAAGCTTTGAGGACGTAGCCAGCCTGCTGCGCTCGGGAGTGCTGGTCGACACCTTCCTGTGCGCCAAGGAGTCCCGCCAGACGCGCAGCAACACCAGCGGCGAGCGCCCCGCAGGCCGCGCCGGTGCCCTGCAGCACAGCGGCCAGCGCAGTGGCAGCGGCGCCGGCGCCCCGCGCGGTTGCCCGGAGCCTGCTGCTGGCGAGCAGAAGGAGGCGCAGCCCGGTGCCAAGGCAGCGCCACGACGGACCTCACCGCAGGCGCCGCCTGCAGTGCAGCAGGCGAAGACGCAGCAGCGTGCAGGACCCAAGTCATCCGACGACACGCAGCACGCGCTGCCGCTGTCGCCCTTCGAGGCAGCGGCTGACGTGGCAGCGCGTGCAGGGCCAGCAGCGCCAGCGCGCGGCAACGGCGGCGGCACGCAGTCGCTGGCAGCGTCGCCCTGCGGCTCTCCCACCACCGCCACGCACACGCAGGCGCCGGCATGCGGTGCCGCCGATAGCAGCGCTGCTGTGGGCGGCCCCTCTGCCACCCCGGCCGCCAAGCGCAAGCCCATGCGCTGGGTGGAGTACCCCATGCGGGGCGGCGGACAATTCGTGAGCTGCATCAGCGAGCGAGCGATGAAGGCCAACATGACGCTGCCCGCCAAGATGAAGGTGGGTAGAAAGGGGAGCGCGGGGCGGACGCGACGGACGGTGCAGTGCACAGCAACCCGGCCTATTGCCTGCCTGCCTGCCTGCCTGCTTGGCACGGCGTCTGGCTAAACGTTGCACCCTACTCAAACCGCTCCCCCTCACGCTCCCTCGCCACCGTGTCAGGCCGAGATCTTCCAGGTGTCGGAGGCTCAGGCCCAGATCAAGGCGTACGACCTCATGCCGGGCAGCACCGAGCGCTGGGAGTGGGAGGTGCGGCTGGCAGTCGAGGCAGCCTGGAGGTGGTTTGCAGGGAGCAGTGAGCTGCCTTTCATCCTTCTACCAGCCTGCCAGCCTGCAGCCATGTCACGCCATGCCACGCTCCTGCCTGCACACCCACCCACCGTGTTCCCCCTGCCTGCCACTCTCTTCTGTCGCTGCAGGTGAAGGACTACGTGGGCAAGCCAGGCGATGCCCCCAGTCGCAGCGCCACCTACATAACCAACCTGGGCCCTTTCTTCAGGCACAACGATGTGCGCTGGGGGGAGCACGGGTCTGCACAGCAAGGCTGCGGGGTGCATCCTGCTCGGTCTGCAGCCACAGCAGCGGGCGGCGGTGTGCCACTGCCTGCCAACCCACATCCTTCCCTTCCTCCCCATTGGCAGGCTGCGCCCGGCGACGTGATGGTCGTGGTGGCATCCGCCCCAGGGGCTGTCAAGGCCACAGTTTGGAAGTGCCACTCCCCGGTAGGTGCAGCTTGGAAGCCTCCCTTCACGGGTGCACGGATGAGCAAAGAGCAGCTGCTACTGGGTGTCAGGCCTTGCACGTTTGGCACCGCCATGGCGCCCACGCTCCACCGAACCTCTTCCCCGCTGCTGCTCTGCAGGACGCGCTGGAGTTCAAGGCGCACCTGGCGCAAAAGGCGGAGAAGGCTGACAAGGGGGAGAAGCCGGGGCGGCAGGCAGGCGGCAGCGGCGGCAAAAAGCGCGCTGCCGAGGGCGCGGCAGAGCGGCAGGGCACCGCCAAGGCCGCTAAGCCGGCGGCTGGGGCCAAGGCGGCGGCAGCAGCAGCAGCGTCTCGCGGCGGCCCAGCACCAGCTGCAGCCCGGCCCCCGCAGGCGGGTGTGAACGCCAAGGCAGAGACCTCCTTCTCCCCAGCAGGGTCGCGCCAGCTCAGCAAGACCGGCAGCGGCATGATGCGCGCGCCGCCCACGCCCCTGGAGCAGCAGGCGCAGCCTGATGCGCCACCTGTGCCTCCAGCAGCTGTGCGGCCCTCGTCGCAGCAGCAGCAGCAGCATGGAGCCGGAGCTGCCCAGGCGCCAGGGCTGCCGCGCCCTTCGCCGCCGCGGCTGCGCGTGGGTGCCACGCCGCACGCGCTGCTAGCAATGGCCGAGTCCGGTGTGGACGCCAGCGCAGCTGACACAATGGCGAGCCCCACAGGCCAGGTGGCACAAAGCCCCTTCCGCCAGGCGCCGCTGCAGTCGGTGCCCTTCGCCGCTTTCGCCATCAAGCAGGAGCAGCAGGAGCAGCAGGAGGCGGCGTCGCAGCGCGAGCCGGGGCAGCACGACCAGCGGGGCCCGGCAGCAGCAGGCGCGCAGCCCGCTGTCGCTGGCGGCGCCACGGCTAGCGGCGCCAACCACAGCCCCGCTCGCATGAGCTGTGCTGATGTGTCTGCGCTGCTGGGTGGCGGCGGCGGCGCTGGCGGGGGCAGCAGCCTCCCGGCGAGACAGCAGCAGGCGCTGTCGCAGCCTGCGGCGTCGGGCGCGGGCGGCATGGGTCTGAGCAGCGAGTCGCACCTGCCCGACCCCCTCGTGCTGGCAAACGACGAGGGAGGAGTGTACGTGGCGATGGCGACGCTGCTGCGCAACATTGCGGGCACAGGTGCGGGGAGCAGATGAGCAGCGCAGCGGAGCGGAGCGGAGCGGCTGCTGGGTGTCGTGGGAGTGCCCCTGAAGGGTTTTGCTCGTCTGCAGCCTGCCTGCTGGCAGTCCCTGGCGACGCTCTTGCCTCCAGCCTGCGGCTGACACCCCTCCCCTTGCCACCCAGCGCAGGCCATGTGCCCGTTGAGTCGGTCAACTCCTACCGCCGCTCCTTTGGCCGCTTGGAGCCCCACGGCAAGCGCTGGTGGCACTACGACTCCCTCAAGCAGCTGGTGGATGCTGCAGAGTGGGCAGACGTGCAGGAGTGGCTGCTCTGCAAGTAGGTCCTGCCTGGCGGCATGCTGGCGCAGTTTGCGCAGCAGTGGGCCGGGCCCTGTATTTTGATGATCCCCTTTCGTGCCCCTTTCGTGCCTCCCCCCGCTTTGTTTTGAATCCCTTTACTGATGTACTGACCCTGTCGTGCTTTTCCCTTCCTCCCGCAACCCCTGTACGCCCCCTCTGTACCCCCTTGTGTACCTTCTTAGGACTGGGTAGGATGTTTTGCTGCCCTCTTCTCCAAGCAGCGTGCAAATGATGTCAAAGTACGCGAGTGTGCAACGCAGAGGGAAGAGAGGGAAGGGTAGTCGAGGCAGGACTGCGGCCGCTGCGATTCCCCTTGAAGCTGTGTCCTGCCTCCTGATGAGCTTGAGAATTCACGATGAACGGAGAACAAAGCTGTGCTGTGTTGGTCACCAACATGGGACGTTTGCGACCGCACCGGGCAGCGGCAGCGGCCATGTATTGTTCAGCGCTCTACAGGCAAGCGCCGGATCAGAGCTAATGTGCTTGTATTTTCGTGAACCTTTGTTTTCCGGACGTGCACGCCTTGCAGCGCTCTGTGCGGCCTGCTCGCGCAGCGGGCTCCGCTGCTGCAGCTGTCCACAGGCTTCCTCTCGCTTCAACGCACTCAACATAGCACGCAGACGCGCGATTGCAGCGAAGCTGGCATCTGCGGAGCATTGGGCGCCCGTCCCACGAGCGCCCTCCGCCTGGGCGCCTCTGCGGCACGCCAGCTGTAGCGTGGCACAATGACGATCCGCTCGCCCATTAGAAGAGCGGCCCGACCTCGCCCCTGGGGCGCGCAGTTGGCTGCCGCCTTTGCCGCCGGTGCCGTCACCGCCCTGCTCCTCGTCTGGCTGCACAGCAAGCACAGGTTGGCCACACCTGCTTGCTTCTTGCAGTCTCCCTTGTGCCTGTGCGTTTCCATGTGGGTGCTCTCTCACCTACCCTGCCTGGTGTCTCCACTGCAGCCACGCGCTTGGGGTGGTGCCAGGGCAGGGGGGCAGACCGCTTATCGACGACCCTCACGCCGTCGCAGCGCAGCAGCAGCAGCAGCAGCAGCAGCAGCAGCAGCAGCAGCAGAAGCAGCAGCAGCAGCCACGTCAGCAGGCAGCACAGCAGCTAGGCCAGGCAATGCAGCAAGTAGCGGTGCCAGCAGCGCCCAGGCTGGACCTCGACTCCCTGCCCCACCTCTTCCTATCCTTTGGCAACGCCGCGTAAGCACCGCGCCTACTCGCATGCCAGCAGCTGCATGCCTTCAGCCCACACCCCCTGGCTTGACTGCCTGCAGTGAGCGCATCATGTACAGTTGCAGCATGCACAGCGCCCGGACCTCCACGCACAGGCTTTGACACCTCCCTTGATGCGTCCCTGCTACAACAACAGGTACTTTGAGCTAGCACATAACTGGGCGAAGAGCGTTCAGGCACTGGGCATCCCCTACCTCTTGGCAGGTGAGAGCGGGCGGGCGCGGTGCTGCAGCAGCGTGCTGTGCCCGTCATTGCAGCGCGCGTGCCCACTCCGCCTCAGAGCTCCGACAGGAGCGCTGCTGCTCCTGCCGCACTCTGCTGCATCTCACCTCTGATAGTTTGCGACCTCGAGTGTTTCCGCCGCTGCCACGTGTGCAGCGTTCGACGAAGAGATGATGGGGATGTGCGGCGCGGCGGGCCTGGCCTGCCGCAAGATAGAGTTTGGGCAGGCGGCGGACTTCCGGCAGGACTTTGCGGCGTTCAGGGCCATGGGGGCTGTCAAGGTGTGGGTGGGCGGGTGGGCGGTGGGTGGGTGATGTGAGCGTCCGTGCCTGCCTGCCTGCCCACTTCCCTCGCCCCTGGCCGAGTCGTCCTGCCACCCCGCAAACGGGTTGTGTGCTGTGCATCACGCTTGCCACGGTGCACATGCTTCTTCCTGCAGTCACCGACTGTCAACCCATTACCCTGCTCGACATCCCCCCACCGCCCCCACCTCCCCATGCTTTCCCACTGCACTCCTCACCGTCGATGCCCCATGTGCGCGGAGCCCGCTCGCCACACCTCGCGCCTCTCCCACCACCCCTGCTTCTCGCTGTCGCTGCAGGTCCGTTTCGTGCTGAGCGTGCTGGAGGACCACCCCGCGCTGCCCACGGTGGTGGTCAGCGACAGCGACACCGTGTGGCTGCGCAGCCCCTTTCCCTACCTGGAGCAGAGGCGCAGCGCCGAGTTTTTCATCAGCAGCGACTGCCTGAGCCACCAGGTGGGGTCTGGTGCCGGTGGTGGGGCCGCGGGTGGGCAGGGGTTGATCTATGTGGGTGGCACAGCGTGAGGGGACCGGGAGGCTGGGTGAGAGCAGCAGGAGACCACAGCAGGCGTGGCGTGCGGGGAGGCATGCGGACCATGCAAGCTCAAACGCGATCTGCCCTGGCCTGCTGCGCCGCTGACCAGCGGGGGCCCATTTAAACAAAAAAAAACAATCGTCTCCCCCGTGACGCTGAACCCAGGTGGAGGAGCGTTGGGAGGCCGACCACGGGCAGCCGCGCTGCGGTCACATCCCTGGCAACGAGTGAGCAAACAAGGGGCGGGGCAGGTTGTGTGAGAGGAGGGCTGGGAAACCGACAGCCAGGTGCAAGCCTGGCACTGTGCACGCAGGCGGTGCGCTGCCCCCACACTCCATTCCCCGCGCTGCCGACCAGCGGCCACTGTGTGTCGAAACCGCTTCCCCTGGCGCAGCGCCCGAGCTTTCAACACGGGGCTCTTTGCGACGCGGAACACCCCTGCGCCGCGGGGCGTGCTGCGTGCCTGGGCTGGTGCGCGGGCATGTGGCGGGCGCACAGGCTGCCTGGCGTTTTGGGCTACTCATGATGTGCAGAACCGCTGGCTGAAACGCTGGCGGGCCGCAAAGCGTGGTGTGCTGCCGGCAGCTCTCGAGGAGCCCCCCTGGCACTGCAAGCTGGCACACGCCCACCCCTCCCTCCCTGCTCCACCCCCTCCCTGCTCCATCCCTCCATGCCTCCACCCCCTCCCTGCTCCACCCCTGCCTGCCTCCACCCCCTTCCCAGACATGCTGACCGACCCAACCAAGGAGCATGCCGACGACCCCATGCACCGCGGCATCGACGACCAGCTGGCCATGAACCAGCTGCTGGAAGCAGGGGGGCTGCCGGCGCTGAGCGAGGGTGAGCGGGGGCGCACGGTGGGAGCGCGGAGGTGGGAGGCTCGAGCCGCGGGCCGCAGAACTGTTGCCGCACCGGGGGATCCCGCGGTGGGGGGGGCAGCATGCTGCCGCAGGCCTTGTTTGGCACAACGCCCTGCGTTTGCCACCCAACCCCCTGCCCTGCATCACCCCTCCGGCGCACCACCCCTGATGCTCGTGCAGGCGACAACCGCACTGTGCTGGCATGGGAGGGCAGGCTGCGGCTGCAGACGCTGCCGGTGGTGCTGTTTGCAAACGGGCACGTTGCCTTTGTGCAGCAGATCCCCTTGAAGTGAGCTGGGGAGCGCCGGGACAGGGGAGGGGCAGTGGACGCGAGCCCTTAGGGCGGTGCGCGGGGGCAGCGCGCCGCCGCTGTGCTTGCAGCAGTGCACACGCGACGGCACACAGACGTGTGTGTTCCTATACATCTTTGGCGCCGCTTCCGACACCTGGGCGCGACACCCCCCACCCACCCACCCCCACCCACCAAACCGCCGCCGCCCCCCCCCCCCCCCCTGGCCAGGCTGGGCATAGCCCCCATCGTGATCCACACCACCTTCCAGCGGCACGGCAGCCCCGGCAAGATATCCAGGCTGCGCGAGTTCCAGCTGTGGTCAGTCAAAGCGGTCGGTTGGTTGATTGGCTGCTAGCTGAGAGGAGCCTCGGGTTAGGGGCTAGGGAGGCCTGGGGGTAGGGGCCTAGGGAGGCCTAGGGGCCAGCCAGATCCTCCATTGATCGTGACTGCCACGCTGACTTCTGGAGGGCTGTGCGTCTAGACTTGATCTGAATACCTTCCTCCGCCTGCAGGCACATGGATCCGCCAGAGTACTACGGCCACCCTGCGCTGACAGGCACAGCAGGCTCGGCTTCTGGCTGCGGCAGCAGCGGCGGCGGCAACGCCAGCAGCGGAGGAGTCGGTTTGCTTGGTGCCACTCTGAACGGCGCGGCAGCGGCGGCGGCGGAAGCGGCGGCGGTGTCCCCCCTGCGCCTGCTCTCGTATCAAAACGACGTGCGGGCGTTTGTTGCTGCGGCGGAGGCAGAGCGGTATGGGGTGGCAGGCCAGCGCATGCCCCTTATGGAGAAGCACTGGGTGGCGTTCACTTACCAGCTGGCGGCCTTCAGGTGGGTGGGTGGGTGGGTGGGTGGGTGGGTGGGTGGGGGTGAGGGTGGGGTGGGGTGGTTGTTAGTTGTTGCCTCCCTCGCAACCATCGTCTCTCTAGTTCTCACGCACGTGCAGAGGCTGGTGCACTGACGCAGCAGAGAGGGGTAGGCCTGCGGGCCTGAGCACGCAGACAGGATGCTGGCGCCAGGTGTGCCCCTGCCGTTTCACCGCCGTCTGCCCTCTTCCGGCCACTGCGTGCAGGGACGCACTGGCGGCGTCGCGCGTGCTCAACCGCACGCTTGTCGTGCCGCAGCTGTGGTGCTGGTGCGACAGCGACGAGCACCCGCACATCCTCATGCGCTGCCGCATCAAGTGAGGGTGGCCGCAGGGGTGGCCGCGCCCTGCTTGGCCAGCGTCCTGCGGCTCTGCCGGCTTTGCAGCACCCTTTGCCTGGCTCGCAAGCACACGTCACCCTCCCTGTCGTCACCTCGTCCCTGCACCCCACCCGCCTCCTCTTTTGTCTCGCAGGGGCTCCGACTACGAGGTACCATTCGAGTGCCCCCTCGACTTCCTGCTCGTCCCCAGCGCCCTCGACACTCACCGCCTTCCCTACCGCCACGCTCGCTTCCTGGAGCATCCGCAGGCAGGAAAGGGACCTGCAAGGGGGCAAAGGGGCAGCACAGCCGGCAGGGGGCTAGAGGGGCAGCCGGTAGGGGGCTAGAGGGGCAGCCGGCAGGGGCTAGGGCAGCGTGACTCGTGACATGAGGGACACGACTCGTACCGGCACGGCTTCAGCTGCTCGGTTCTGCGCAGCCTCGCCACCCCCAAACCGTCCATCCACCCCCACCCACCCACCCACCACCACCCCTCCCCCCCAGGTTCCCGACACGCTGCGCCACTCGCGCGCGCTGCTGCGTATCATGAGCAGCAAGCCGGAGCCGCCCTTTCCCACGGCGGGGCAGACGGTGGGGCACGCTGCCACGCTGTGGCCCGGCATCCTCAGCAGCGAGCTGCTGCAGGCGGTGGCCCACGTGGATTCGGCGAGCGTGCTGACGCTCAGGCAGGTTTGAATCACGTCTGGCATGTGCATGCGTGCGTGCAAGTTGTGTGGGCGCAGCAGGGCGGGAGTTGTTCACGTCTGTCAGCTGTTTACGGCAGGGTGGGGTTGGCGGGAGGGGAGCACGCCCGGCCGCGCCCGCCAACCCCTCCTTCCCCTTGCCCCTTGCCCCCTCTGTCTGCAGCGGTCGTGTCGCTGGCTTCTTCGGGGGCTGGCCAGCAGCGGAGCGGGAGGCGGCAGAAGAGTTTGACGGCGTGTTCAGCGCTGTGGCAGGCACGGCCAAGTGGTGCTGCTTCGGCTGGGGTGACGCAGACTACGAGTACCAAGAGTTTGCCTACGGGTTGCCGACACCGCTGGCGGGTACGCGTGGTGCGACAGCACTGTTACAGAAGGGGGCAGAAGAAGCACAGAGGGCCCGCAGGTAGCAGTTGCGGTGAATCCTGCGTGATGTGTCTTGTCTGCAGACCGCAGCCCACCGCCCCGCCCCCGCCCCTCAAACGCAGTGCCCTGGCGGCCGTATGCCGGGCCGGTGCTCGCCCCGCCGGAGTGGTGCGACAAAGTCAGCACCACCTACGTGAGCGGTGGGGGAGCTGCGGAAGGTCGTCACAGGGGTGCGCTTGCGGGGATGCAGAGGTGCCTCCCGCCAGGCTGCCATCTGGCGGTGAGAGCTGTCGCCATACTACAATGTATGTGCAGACGCAGCCATCTGCAGCTCAGCGCCGACCCAGCAGGCGCTGCTGTGGCCTGCGTCTGTCCCCCCAACCCTGTCCTCTCTCACACTCCCTCACTCCCCTCCTTGCGTGCCCTCCCTGCGCAGGGGAACCGCGGCTTCACGCTGCTGCCCCAGCACCCCTGTGCCTTCTTGCGCAACGCCACCGCCGCCAAGCTGGCAGCAGACGACAGCGGAGTGTACAACACGAACAAGCCGGTGCCGCTGCGCTGACAGCGCTGGCTGCTGAGGCCCCGGCAGCAGCGCAGCCGGAGCCTCCAGTGTTTGCGCGCCCCTCGCGATGCTGTCTGCGTTCATCCGATACTCCTTCCCTGTCTGCCTCTACCCCCTTCAGCACTGCCTCATTTCATGCCACCTGTCGCTCCGCGTATTGCTGGCACATCTGGTTGCACAAAAAAGACAGCGCGCAGAAGGGTGGCAGCAAGCTTACACCGTGCACGAATGGGCAGGCGCCGGAGCAGCAGTGGCTCACTTGCGGGAGGCGCCGTCACCGCCGGCTTGCCCCGCGCTGGTGGCGTCGCCGCTGCCAGCGCCAGCTGCCTGCGACAGCTCCCCCTCCAGCCACGCCCGCAGCTCGGGCAGCAGCCCCTCTGCCTGCATCCGGGGGCGACAGCAGTGATGGATGGCCTGCGTCAGTCCCGGCGGCACGCAACTCTGCGCCCCATCGGTGCTTTGTCAACGTTTCACAATCTCCTGCCAAGCCATTGCTCCAGCCCGGGGTGGTGAGGGGCCCCAGGACACACCCACAGCACACTCGCCCCCCACCCCCACCTGCATCTCCAGCACCTCCTCGCAGTGCAGGCGCTGCTGCCACAGCAGCAGGCGCTGGAAGTGGGAAAAGTAGGCGTGGCGCTGCGCGGCTGCACGGGGGTGGTGGTGGTGTGGGGGTGGGTGGGGTCGGTGGGTGGCGGTGGGGTGGGTGGGGGGTGGGGGTGGGGGGGGGGGGGGGGGGTGGAGGGGCAAGGGCGGACGCCAGGAAAGTCGGGAAAGCTGGGGTTCACAAAGCCAGAAGCGGAGGGAAGATGCGGGGGGAGGAGCAGGGCGCAATGGGGCTGCCGGCGTGGCACTCGCTGGACCAGCCCTTGCACGCTGCCGGCGTGTGCAGGCGCAGCGCACCTGGCAGGCCGCACACCCGCACCGCAGGCTTCATGTGCTTGTACAGCTCGAAAGGGTCCAGGCCAGCCAGGCACGGGGTGCTGTGCTGCTGGGCAGCCGGGCCGGGCGCTGCAGGCACCGGCGGGGCCGTCGACGCGGCGGGCGGCAGCGCAGCCTGCGGCGCGGGCTTTGGCGGCGGCGGAGCCGCTGCCGCTGCTGGTGCGGCGGCGGGCTGCTGCTGACACGGATGGTGCTGGGGCTGCGCATCCTGCTGCTGCCCCGGCTCCTGCTTGATGGCTGAAGCCTGCACCTGCTGCGCTTGTAGCAGCTGCTGCTGCTGCTGCTGCTGCTGCCGCTGCCCTGTCGGCCCGCCTGCCCCCTGCGCAGCCTCTGGCGTCTGCTGCGCTGCCTGCTGCTGGCCGGCCGCGGCAGCCATCATGACATCTACGTATTTCTGTCGCTTTGGGCTGCACAGCAACCCAGCCTCGTCCGCTGCGCGCTTGTGTCCTGGCAGCGGCGAGGGGCTGCACGCCGCCCCACCTGCGGCCCCTCCTGCCGCCGCGGCAGCACCTCCCGCTGCCGCCGTCGCAGCGTCACCGTTTGCAGCAGCGGCGAGCGGCATGGGCAGCTTGGTGGCAGAGGCGAGGACGACAGGCAGCGCAGGCAGGCAGCCGTCTGCCGCTGCTGCCGCCGTCGCCTCGCCGCGGCGCAGCGTGAGGATGTGCTGGCCTGGCAGCAGGCCCAGCGCATGCGCCGCTTCCGCCCAGCCGCTGCCGCCCAGCCTGTGCATCTTGTTGCTGGAGGCGTGGGAGTAGGTGGCAGTGAAGCGCGCGCCAGAGGGCAGCTGCACCGTGACGCCGGCGGGGCGCAGCTCGCTGCTGCCAGCCACTGCCTCCCAGGCAGCGTCTGCACAACAGCATGGGCGGGAGGGAGGCAGGGAGGGGCGGGATTGAGGCAGGGATCAGCGACCTTCAAACGTCTGGCAGTACAGCAACATGCAGGTGGGGGCCGCAGGGCGGCGGCACGTCAGCCTCCCAACCAACCCACCGGTGAGGTTGATGGAGGCGTTGCAGTTGACGGGCGTCAACTTGGAGGCGCACCCCTCGGCGACCTGCACCTTCCAATAGGTGCGCGCATGGCCGTCGCCGCTGCCAGGCGTCTTGCGCGCTGCCTTTGGCGCGACGGCTGCTGTCCCTGCTGCCGCAGGCAGCCGCGGCGCCGCGGGCGACGCCGCGGGCACGGCCGCGCCCGAGGCCGCCACGGCCGCCACGGCCGCCGCTTTGCCTGCTGTACCGGTGAACCGCTGCTTGATGGCTGCCTTGAGGACATCGGTGTCAGCGCAGCCCTTGAGCATGGCCTGCCGGCAGGGACGGTGGGGCGGCAGACGCGCTTCTCAAGACACGTGGGGGGATAGGTGCTGGTGGGAGCTTACAGGCCGGTGTGTGTGTGCGTGTGGTGTGTGTGTGTGTGTGGGTGTGTGTGTGTGGGTGGGGGGGGGGGGGGGTATACAGCCTGTGAACGGGCCTCACAGGCGTCGCGGCCGCACTCCTTGCCATCTTCAACACCAAACACCAGGGCCCTGCCTCCCAACACCAAGGCCCCTGTCCTCCCCACAGCGAGAGGCCCCTGCATCGCATGCACCCTCAGTTCGGCGTTGCCGGTGTAGAGGGAGGGAGGGAAGTTGAGGTTGGGCACAGCGTGTGGAGGCACTGCAGCAGGGTGGGCAGGGCAAAGGGGGAGAGGGGACGGTTGGGGGCTTAAGAGGAGAAGGCGCGTGGGATTGGGGGGACGGGGGCAGCGCTCTGCGCGAGGGCGGCGCCACGGCAGGCGACGCCGCGCCGAGCCCCCTGGCGGGCGAGCGCCCTGCCGCGCAAGCAGCAAGCGGCAGCAGCAAGCAGCAGCGTCGCTCACCCGCTTTCTGCCGCGCCTTCCACAGCAAGGCGCAGTCACGTGCCATGGCCGCTGCCTCCACCGAGTAGAAGCTGCCGAAAAATTTGGTCTTGCCGGACACCACCAGCTGAGGTGGGGGGGAGAGCAGGAGACAAGCAGGGAGGAAGAGGTGCAGTTGCCGGTTGCTAGCCCATGCCAGAGACTTCTCAGCGTGGCACGTGCTCGCACCGCCCTGCCTGGCGCCCCTGCTCACCTGCACGCTCAGCTGCTTGCTGCCAGGAGCGGGGTACGCGCCAACCAGGCGGGGCGGCGTCGCTTGGCCAGGCACGCGCGGCTGCCTGCCCCCCGGCGGCGTGCACCGGCCGGCTGCTGCCTGCGGCGCCGCTGCTTGCCGCCTCGCCGCTGGGCTGCGGCGCGCCGTCCGCCTCCTCCTCCGCCTCCTCCGTTGTTGCTGCTGCGTCCTCTGCCCCTGCCTCTGCATCCTCGTCGCTTGGAACCACTACCCCTGCCAGGTTGGACATCAGCTGCTCCCAGGTGAGCTTTCGAAGGTCCTGCGACAACAGGGGGGGGGGGGGGGGGGGGGGGGGGGCAAATGTTTCGATGGCCAGTAGCGTGGCAGTGGCGTGCAAGCAGAGAAGCAGTGACACGCAAGGGTTAAAGGTGTGCACGTGGGTGGAGCGGACCAGGCAGGCGGGTGCTGGCCGCAAGCAGCGGCGGCGGCGGCGCGGCTCGTCCCGCCCGCCCCGCCCCCCCCCCCCGTCTCGCCTGCGCTGTCTCGCTCTCAAAATGCGCGTGCGCGTCCTCACAGCGGAACATCACATCCTCCAGCGCGATGGCGCCGTCTGTGTCGACAGCCATCTTGTATGAAGTCAGGTCGGCAAGCTGGAAGGCGTCGCTCTCGGTGTCGCACTCGGCGATGAGCGTGCCATCGTCCCGACGCACAACCCATCTCCCGCCCTCCTCCGCCACGCTGCACAGCTCCAGCATGTCTGCACCAAGTAGTGGGTGGGAGGCTCCAGGGCTGTGTTGGGCAACGCAGGCAGCGGCGGCGGCGGCGGCGGCGCAACTGCGGCAAGGGTAGTCGGTTCTGGAGATACAGCGCGGTCGCTTTTTTATCGTGCGATACCCTTGCCGCACCAGAAGGGCGCACAGGAGAGGCGTGAGGGAGGACGCGTTCGCGAGACGAGAGGCTTGAAAGTGCCTTGGTCTGTGCAAGCGCTCCGAGCTACAATTCAGGCGCTCGTCGAGCTGGGTGTCCACTCAGAGGGTTGCAGCGCGATCGCGCGACTGCTGGGTGAACCCTCGCTGTGGCCTGCGCCTGGGGGCCTCGCAACGGCGGACACGCCAAAGAAGAGAAGTCGAAAGTGTCGGCGTTTGTGAGCAAGTGTTGGCAGCGTTGAATGCCGGTCTGGGGGATGGCGTGGCCATGGCGGCACGCTGCCGCGCCGGCGCCGCCGCAGTCCGCCACTGCCGCCGGCGCTGTGTCTCCCAATATTGCGCACAACGACTGAGGCAACATAGAGTACCATGAAAGTATTCCACGCTTCGGCTGACTACAGCCACATCGCCTAGCCTCTCCCAATGCACGATGCCGCCGCATGCCACGGCCCGCTGGCCCGCCGCATGCCGCGGCCCGCTGGCGGCGCACATATCTGCGTCGTGCCTCGCTGTCGGCTCTGTCTTCCACAGTGCCGTGCGCTGGGGCGCCATGACGCCTCCCCACGGCTGGACGGAGGCGCTGCAGGAGTGCATGGGGCAGGGCATGGCGGCGGCCGGCGGCGCCAGCGGGGGCGGGGGCGCGAGCGGCTACCGTGGCGTCACCCTGCACAAGTGAGGGCACGCTGGCAGTGCAGCTGGGGACTATCCAAGGCGGCTGGGGAGCGCAGGCAGTGCTGGCGAGGGATAGATAGCCTGGGAGTGGTGGCCGCCTGCCGATCCGCTCCCACTGCTGCCTCAGCTCGATCGACCCTGCCATGCCGCCCCTCCTGCGCCCTTGTTCTGCCCTCCACAGGCGCACGCGGCGCTACGAAGCCCACATTTGGATTGAAAAGAAGCAGGTGTATCTAGGTAGGCTGGGCATGGAGAAGAGCGTCGAAGCGAGACGTCGAGGCGACGGGAGCAGTGGCCTGCTGAAGGAGTGCCGACGCCGCAAAGGCCGCCTGGAGCAACGGCCTTCCCGCTTTAGTCCAAAGTTTATGCCTGCTTGCCCGTGAGTGGTCCCGGCAGTGCTGATTTGATCATACACAGTTCTGCTGTCCCCCCGCGCCCCCTCTGCAGGCGCCTACGACACGCCAGGCCAGGCGGGCGTCGCGCACGATGTGCTGGCGCTGCGCACCCGCCCCGTGCCCGTACGCCCAGACGCACTAAACTTCCCGCCCGCCAGCTACTCGCACCTGGCGCCGCTGCTAGCGCAGATGACGCAGGTGCGAGGGAGGGGTAGGAGGGGGGGGCGGCGGCGGGCATGGTGGGTGAGGGAGAGGTGGCAGTTCGCCGGGCAGCCCGGAATCGCATTGCCGGGCAGCGTCGACCCTCAGAGTCTGGAGCGGGACTGCACGCTGGCCTCGCGCTTACGTTGCATTATGCCGCTCTCTCATTGACCCCCTGCATCCCCCTCATCCCTCCCCCCTGCACCAGACTGAGCTGGTGTCCGCGCTACGCGACTTTTGCAAGTCTCCCGAGTCGCGCGTGCAGCCCGCCGGCAGGCAGGCAGCCACAGGCGGCAGCGCCGCGGGCGGCAGCGGCAGCGGCGCACCAGGCCGGAGCAGCCGCAAGCGCAAGGCCCCCACCCCCTCGGCCTCAGTCACCGACCTGCAGAACCTAGAGGACCTCTTCCTACAGCAGCAGGCGGCAGCAGTGCAGGCGCGCACCACAGCGCAGCAGCAGCAGCAGCAGCAGCAGCAGCAGCAGCAACACCAGCAGCAGCAGGAGGAGCACAGCGTCAGCGCCACGGCCAGCAGCAGCGCTCGGCCACGCCGCCACGCTGCCGCGCGCTCCGTGCCAGCGCCGATCGCCGAAGACCTGGGATTTGGCGGCAGCCTGTCACCGCGCCTGCGCTCATCGTCGGGGGCTGCCGCTACGGCTGCCGCCGCTGCCGCCGCGCCGCCTCCCAGCAGCGCAGTGCTGCTGTGGCCGGAACAGATGCGGCTGCGGGAGGGCGGGGCCTCCGGCCTGGCTGTGCCGCCGCCTGCCAGTGCAGCCCTGCTGGCGTTCAGCCACGCGGCCGCCGTGCCATCCAACGAGCCTGCAACGCCGACGCGCTGGCAGCCCCCGGCCAACAGCCCTCTCAAGATTGCTCCGCTGCAGGGCGTGCCCACAGGCACGGCGCGCGGGCTGGCGGGCACGCCGCCGCTGCCCGCCGGCCTTCCTTCCCAGCGCAGCATGCTTCCCACCAGCCCGCCTGCCCTGGCCACCCCGATGCTGCACCCCGGCTGGCCCCAGCTGGCCGCAGACGCCGTCTCTCCCTGCAGCCCGCCGCTGTACCATCCTGGCTTCACCGCCGCGCTGCAGGCGCAGCAGCTGGGCTTCCTGCCGCCCATGCCTCCATTCTCGGTGCCCCCATACACCGCCCCGCTGGCGGCGGCGCTGCCGCACGCGTCGGCGAGCCAGGCACAGCAGCAGCAGGACCAGGAGCAGCAGCCAGCGGCAGCCCTTTCGCCACAGCTTGTGGCGGTGCAGAGAGCAGCTGCCGCGGCGCGTGCTGTGGACGAGCTGAACAGCATCGCTGGGGCTCTGGGGCGCGCTCTGCGGCCATCACACTGAGCGCTCAGTGTGCCCATTCGTTCAGGACCGACCTGACCAAGACCTCGATGAGCGCCATGACATGCCAACTGCCACTTGAGTCTTTTCCATTTGTGCTTGTACTCTGCTGCGCCCCTGCCTTTCGACGGCCCCGCTCCGCGGTTGTGCGCTGGCACGCCACTTGCCGTATCGATATCGCTGAACAGATCAACTGCATGCACCCTCGTGATCGCTTGCACCCTGTTGCTGCAACGCATGCTGGTTTGAAGGCAGAGAGGCGGCAGCGGCCATGCACCACAGCGCGCTCCAGCGTGGGGCGCAGCGCCGGCGGCAAGCAGTCCGGGTGAAGAGGAGCACCAACCGGAGTCCTTGCTGCTTTTAATTTCTTCCAGGGGCGTGTATCTAGGCCTGAAACCTCGGCGTTTCGGCGCGTCAAAAGGGGCCGTGCCGTGCCGTGCCGTTTTGCTGCCGGCGCAACCTCCAAAAGGCGCCTCCCTTGCCTGCCGATTCGCGGAGAGCGCAAGACGGCGTGGCCCCGCAGCACAGACCTGAGCCAAATGTCGTTTTGCACTGGGGCTCGCTTCCTGCCGCCAAAACACTGCCAGCGCATTCTGAAAGGGAGCGCACAACGATAGCTGCAGCACGCTGGCAGCGCCGTCGCTGACTGCCGCCAACCGCTCGGTGCCCGCCAGCCTGCCGCCGGCGTCGCGATGCAGCGGGTGCAGCGAGTGCCCAACCAGCGCCGCACGGCACCAGCTGTTCAAAACTTGCCTACCACCCTCGCAAGCAGCAGCAGTGACAGCGGGAGCAGCAGCGATGGCGATGGCGACGTCGCTGCCACGCACCTGACGCGCCTGCGGCTCAAGGTGCGAGGGAACAACACCGCACAGCCGGCCGACAGGCAAACACGATTGCTGACAGCTTATCTTTGCCCTACTGCACGCAGGAACGCGCTGCGCAGCCCCTGCTCAAGCCTGCCGGCAGCAGCAGCAGCGATGAGCCAGGGCCGCCGTCCGCTTGGACCATCGGCGCAGTCGCGCCGCCGCCTCCTCCTGCGCCTCTTGCAGCGCCTCTCGCCGCCGACCAGCTGCCCGCCAGCGAGGACCGCTTTGCCGGCTGGGAGGCCGAGGGGCAGCTGTCGGCGTGCTGGGGCAGCAGCCGAGGCAGCAGCTTCAGCTCCGGAAGCGCCGGGCACCCCTACCAGCCGCCCTGCTGGCCGCCGGGCGCCAGCCGCCCCTGCAGCGCTGGCGGCGCCACACCCAGCGGCGGCAGCTACACCAGCGGCGTCGGCGCCGCGTCTCGCATCGCGCGCCCCGCCAGCGCGTTGCTGGCGCCAGGGGGCGGGTACCTGCAGTACACAGTGTGGGGCCAGCCAATTGTGGAGGAGCACGCCAGCGGCAACCAGGCTGGCGGTGCGGACGAGAATGCAGCTGCCCGCGTGGCATCTCGCGCCGCCAGCTACTGCTGCGGCAGCGCCAGCAGGCAGGGGTCCATTGCGCCGACGCGCCCGCCCAGCCCCGGCCTGCAGTCGACGTCTGTCTGGATGTGCGGCGCCGGCGATGCAGCAGCGCCGCAGCTAGCTGCTGCCCCGGCCCAGCAGGTCGACGGCTGGGCGCGGGTCTCCTACCCGCCGCTGCACTGCCCTCCAGCTGCGACGGCAGACGCGCCAGAGGCAGAGGACAGCGAGGAGCATAGCAGCTTGACAGACGAGCCCAGCGCGCCGCCTCTCTACAACGAGCCCTGGGCAGAGGACTGCAGGCAGGAGGGGTCCAGCAGCGGGAGCCCAGCGGGCAACACTGCCCACAGCACCGGCGCACCTGCCACCTGGGGCGCGGCTGCTGCAGCAGCGGCAGACGGCCTGCATGGAGACAGCCGCAGTGCCCCGTCCGCCACTGGATTTCTGCTGGTGCCGGTGAGCGGCACCGCCTCGCCTGCCAGGCAGGTGTCCGAGGAGACGGGGCGCTACCAAGCGCTGCTGGGCACGCTGGCAGCACGCAGGCGCGAGGCCGCCGCAGCGCGGGCGTCTGGTGCGTGTTTTGCTGCGACACACCAGCAACCGCCTGGGCAGCAGGAGCAGCACCAGCCGCAGGGCCTGCGCTCAGAGCGCCGACGCCAGGATCAGCACCAGGAGCGGCAGGCTTGGAGCGCGCACGCACCGGCACAACCAGCGGCTGGGCTTGCCACTCCTGTTGCGGCACGCAGCACCTGCAGCCCTCTGTCGTCGCTCCTCACCTCGCACCAGGCGGTGCCGCCAAGGCGGCGGGCAGCAGAGGCAGCAGTGGACCAGTGGGGGGGCCTGCCAGGCCCAGCGTGCAGCCCGCGGTGGACGGGCATGCAGACTTTCCTGGGCAACATTCGCAAGCAGGCAGAGGTGCAGCCGCCCAAGCCGCTCCTGCCCGGCGGCTTCTGGGCGCAGCCCCTCACATCAGAGGACGAGGCGGCGGCAGAGGCGGCGGCAGAGGCGGCGGACCGAGACGCATGCGGCAGGTGCTCGGACAGCGTCGAGCGCTGGGGCGGCGCCGCGGTCGCACCAGGAAGCCCGGCGGCCAGCGCAGCGCCACCCACCCTGCCTGCGTCGCCGCCACGCTCCAGCCCTCCCCTGGTGCTTCCACGCAGCCTTGCAGCTGCTCCGCCTTCACCTGCCTCGGCTGCCTCGACCGCATCGCCGCCACCAGCCTCGGCCACCCGTCGCCTGGCGTCGCTCTTCCGCCGGAAGCCGGCCAGCTGCAGCAGTGGCTCCCCTCCTGCTCCCCCTGCTTACTCTGTGCTTCCTCCTCGCTTGGCGGCAGCCTTCTCCCCCCTCGGTGAGTAGGCAGGGGGCTTGGCAGTGACGGGGCGCTGCAATGCAGGGGCTTTGCTTTACACCAGGGCGGTATACACCAGGGCGGCAACCACCGCTCCCCTTGACCCTTGCCCTCACCTGCAGCCGAGGGCGCGAAGCTGGACACCACTACGTCACCGCGGCCTTGATGATGCTATTATGATACCTAGTGTTCTACAACCATTCTCATGCGAAATGCGCAGCAGCAGCAGCAGCAGCAGCAGCAGCAGCAGCAGCAGCAGCAGCAGCAGCAGCAGCAGCAGCAGCAGCAGCAGCAGCAGCAGCAGCAGCAGCAGCAGCAGCAGCAGCAGCAGCAGCAGCAGCAGCAGCAGCAGCAGCAGCAGCAGCAGCAGCAGCAGCAGCAGCAGCAGCAGCAGCAGCAGCAGCAGCAGCGCGCGCCTTGATCATTCCTACCGCTGTATTGCTTTCGTTGAGATCCTTATTATCCAATCCGTATCCTATAATGCCGTCCGCCTGATGTGTATGCGTCACTACGTGTCATCACCTGTGATAATGATGTAACATGCTAATATAAACGGTAGGCCTGATCTGTGTGCACCCCTCCGCCGCCGGCACGCTGCGGGCGGCGGCGATCGGCGGTGGCACAGCTGCAGCATTGCGTGTGCCTCTCAGCAATGCCCTGCCTATTTCATATCAACACACCTTGACTCTCGCACCTTCGTGCAAGGCGGAAGACGCCAAGGCGCTTCCTGCACGCCGACCCAACACCGTGACTAGCCGATGAGGCACGCGTCAGTTCGGCGTTCCTTGAAAGTGATCACCGCCAATCGCACAGTGTTTTGAAGTAGCGGACGCTGACAACTGAGCGGCAGAGGCGCCCGCGCTTGCAGGCGCTTGACGCTTAGCGCCTCTTGCAGAGCATAGGCGCGGCAGCTGGAGGTAGACTGGGTCGAGCTCAGACTGCTTGGACACCGCCTTCACTGGCGCTGCCGCCGCCGCCATCACCGCTGCCAATGTATGCCGAGCACGAGCAGGAAGCGCCAGCCCGTTCCGAGGCCGCGCCCACTGCGTTTCGCGCCGCCGAGAAGCTGTACCAGCTGCGCCGGGAGCAAATCTTTCGCCAACGGTGAGCGGGAAGGCCAAGGTTGGGAGGTAGCTCTTGTGGGACGGCTGGCGGCGCTGGCGCTTCCTGCACCGTTCTGCGCATCCATGTGTTCCCCTCCTCCCTCCTCTCTCCCTGCCTTGCATGCGCAGCAAGGGCAAGCGTGTCAGCAAGGGGGTCACAGTGCGCGCCACCGACCTCACGTCCGTGCTGGACCTTGGGCTTGCCGGAGAGGAGCGGCCGCTGCCGCTTGGGGTGGCTCGCCTGCCAGCGCAGCTGGGCGTGCCGTCGTGCATGCCGCCCAGCGCCGCCGCCTACGCGTTTGACGCGCACCCAGGCAAGAAAATGCCTGTCGTTGATACTGCAATGGGGATAGTGTTGGGTGTTGTTGCTGTTGGCAGAGCAGTGAAGCCATCTGCCTCTGTCTGCCTTGCATCGTCCACCCCGCAAACAACCGCACCCCCTCTTGCCTTCCACCTCAGGCCTGCTGCTGGTGCGTGGCGCGCTGCCTCCAGGCCTGCAGCGCCAGCTCGTCATGGAAGCCTTCACCCGCTTCTGCGAGCCGCCCAACCACACCACCCTCACGCGCACACACCCCGCCGGCCTGCCGGGCATTTGGGCCGCCACGCAGCAGGGCTTGCGCCTACAGCCGGCCGGCCAGGCAGCATGCGAGGCAGCGAGTGGTGCCACAGGCACCGACGTGAGCACCCCAGACGGCGCCCCCAGCGACGGCAGCGCCAGCAGTGGCAGAACCACCAGCATCTGGGGTGCAGGCGGCGGCGGGCCCACAGCCGACAGCCTGCTGCGCAAGCTGCGCTGGGCCACGCTGGGCCCCCCCTACGACTGGACGCAGCGGCGGTACCTTCGGGAGGCGGTGCACGACCCGCTGCCGCCGCAGCTACGCTCCCTGGCAACAGAGCTCGCTGGCCTGGCGGCCTCGCTGCTGGGGGCAGCCGCAGCAGCAGGCAGCGGCGGCGGCGGCGTGGCAGATGGCGCGGCGAGTTGCAGGAACGGCGCGGCAGAGGGCAGCCTCGGCGGCGCCTCCCAAGCCTTCTGCCCTGATGCTGCGCTCGTCAACTTTTACTATGAAGGTCGGGGGGGGGCAAGGTGATGCATGCGGCAGCTGCATGTCATTCGTAGAGCCCGGCTTGCAGAGCCCGGCCTCCCAGTTGCCTTTCCGCGCCCCACCCTCGGCTCCAACGCCTCCCCCCACTCGTCAAATCACACTCCAGAACAGGCACGTTGACGATGCAGCGCCCAGCGGGCCTGGGACTGGCACCAATGCCCTCCATGCCCTCCCCCCACCCCACCACCCTCCCCCTGCTCAGGCGACACGTTGAACGGGCACGTGGACGACGCAGAGAACAGCCTGGGTCAGCCTCTGGTCTCCCTCAGCCTGGGCTGCGACGCGGTCTTCCTGATAGGCGGGCACACCCGAGACGTGCCGCCCACCCCGCTGCTGCTGCGCAGTGGCGATGCGGTGGTGCTGGCAGGCGATGCACGGCGCTGCTACCACGGGGTGCCACGCGTGCTCACCGACCGACCGCTGCCGGCGGCGCTGCGAGCGGATGGCAGGGAGGGCGGCAGCAGCAGCAGCGATGCAGGCAATGCGGCGGCGTTCGCCCCCTTTGCACGGCATCTGCAGCACTGCCGCATCAACATCTCAGTTAGGGACACGCGCTGAACCCTTCCCCTCGCAAAGTTGTTGCCATTTGGCAGCCAGCAGCAGCGGGCCTTGCAACTACATGCAACCTCTGTGCACGCTGCTGCGGTAGTTGTACCCCTGTTTCAGAAGTTCATTGCCACTTCATTGCTGATCAGAGCGATTGACTGGACCCGTGCATGGCAGAGCTGCTGAGCTCAGGGTGGATGACAAGGCAGAAGACAGAATACGCCGGGAGGCGGTTCAGCAAGGCTAGCTGGTGGGATACGTCAGGGTTTTCTGTGCAGGGGTTGGGACATATACAAGCAATACATATGAGAGCACGACCTTATTTGTGAAAGCTGCTCATGTAGGGGCATCACTCCTGGCGAGAGCTAGCTGCAGGCGTTGCCAGAAAACGACAGCATTGTTTCGCCTGCCACAAAGCCGCCGTCTGCCGGCTGGGCCAACAGCAGCGACTGCTCCTACTGGGCTGGCGTCGACGGCAACGACTGCTGCTGTGCATGCTGCGCCTGCTGCCCGGCTGCGAGGCGCATCCAAGCTGCAGCCTCCTCCCATTGCCCCTCCACAGCGAAGCTCTGCAGCAGGCTGAGGTGCACGCCGCGCCAGGCGGCAGGCAGCGCCAGAAATGCAGGGCGGTACCCAGCAGTCACTTCGTCTGGCAGACCTCCTGTGCAGGCAGAGGGGGAAAACCCAAAGAGGCTGTGTCATGCCAGTCGCAGGTCAGCGCAACGCAGCTTTGCATGCGGACAGCGTCAGCAGTCCACCTCAACCGCGTCGAGGCCTGTGCGCTGGCTGCAGCGCACCCTGCTCTTCGGCGCGCCCAAGAACCACAGCCAAAGCCATCCAAAGTGTGCCTTCATCGGCTGCAAGCGGCGACACGGGCGGCAGCGGCGTGCCGAGCATCGAAGCCTCCCACACCGCCGCCGCCGCATCAGCGGTACCGCCGCCGCCCCCAGCTGCCTCGCCCTCCATCTCCTTCGCACCACCTTCCTCCTCGTCCTCTGCCTCGTCCTCTGCTGCTTCCTCTGCTGCTGCCACCCGCCGCTTGCCGTCAGCAGGCGGCGCTGCATGGGGAGCACCCTCGCGCTTGCTGCCCACCAACTCGGATCCGCTGCCGCCGTTGGAGCGCGTCGCAGGGTGGGCAGCCGGCGGCAGGTGGCCAGACCGCTCAAAGCGCCGCGCCTCTGCGGACCCAGCACGCCACACCTCACAAGCGACGCAGGCGGAGGCGCTGCCATGCAGCACAAGCACGTCGCCCGCCTTGAGCTGCAGGGCAGGTGGCAGGGAACAGTGGCAAAGGCACGAGGGGCTACTTTGCTGGGCAGCACGTGCACGTCTGTGGGGCCACTGGCTGAGGTGCCTGACAGGTCCCTCCTGAGAATGCTGACGGCGCACAACTCTGTCCCACTTGCCAAGTACCAACCCTCCCCTGCCCCCTGCCACACCTGCAGCGCCGTCCTCAGGTCACTGTGCAGATAGACAGCCTTCTGGCAGCGGCGGCGCCCCTCTCGATCAGAGAAGTACGTCTTCCAGTCAAGGGCACAGCTGCCGCAGCCGCCCGCAGGCGCCAGCTGCAACCTGCCAGCGTCGCTCAGCTGGACGGCAGGGAAGCGCGCCACCAGCCACGCTGTATGTGTGCAGAGGGACGTGACGTGACGTCAAGAGAAGTCAGGCAGTCGGGCCAAGGAAGGCAAGCAATCGAGTGGCTGCAGCCCAGCAGCAGCGGCGGCGGCGGCGGCGGCGCTTGTGACGGCTGCGGCGGCGCCCCGGCTCACCCGGCAGATTTAAGATTGCACCCTCGGCCGCAGCCTCCGTCAGCCTGATGCAGTACTGCCCGCTGCCGGCAGGGCTCTCCAGCCAGCGCGAAACGTAGCTGACTCCCTTCTGCGGTGCGGGCGCTGCTGCTGCGCCTGCCTGCACGTGCGCCCCCGCTGGAGTGGCGCCGCCACCGCCGCTGCCGGTGCCGCGTGGCAGTGGAGCAGCACCTGGGGCAACGACGGCAGCCGGGGGGCGCTGGACCGTGGGGCAGCATGGCGCTGCCTGCGCGGCCGCCGCTGCCGGCACATTGCCGTGCTGCTCGAGCTGCAGGGCCTCTGCCGAGCCTGCCAGCCACACCTCAAAGGCGATGCGCATGGTAGCACTGCGGTGCAGCACCAGCACGTCGTCCACCTTGAGCTGCAGCGCAGGGCAGGGCAGGATGGATGTGGGCGAGGGAGCCACGAGGGGCGGCGGAGCGCGGTCAGGCCGGGGACCAAGCGATCGCCGCTGCGGTGTCACCACAGCACCAGCTGCCGCGCATCACGCATATGCTGGCCCGCCACCACAAAGCAGAGCTGGTATGCTGGGCCATGCAGGGCACCCGCCAGTTCAATCAATCAAGTTGGAGGGGTGTTGGGTCAACGAACGAGGGCGTCGGTCGCTGCCACCGCCTGCCCAAGTGGCATTCCTCGATTGGGACAAGTGTGTTGGGTCGGGGCCCGGGAGGTGGTGCAGGAAGGCCTGGGATTATGGTGGGCGTCTGATTTCATCGCAAGTAGGGCTGACCCTGCCTGCTACTGCCCTGCCTCCCACCTTGTGTGCAGACACAAGCTGTGACGACAAGAAGGTGCGCTTGCGGGGGCGCTGCCGGTCATTCGCGCGGGCGGAGTAAAGTCGGAGAGTGAAGGCGTCGTCGCTCCCCATCGGTTGCAGCTCCAGGCTGCCGCCGCTGCTGCGCTCGATGGCGGGGAAGGCCTTCAATATCCAGGCTGCACATGGCGCACAACAGTGAACATCACACTCTGATCCAAGAGAGGACACACCGGATGTGTGCATACGCGGGCAAGCGTGCATTGACACATACGAGCGCAGGCCAGCCAGCCAGCCAGCCAGCCAGCCAGCTGCCGCCTGCCCATGCATTGCACCTGGCCACGTGTCCTACATGCACAATGTACCTGGAAGATCGAGCTTCACACCCGCCTGCACACGCTCCGTCAGCCTGATGCAGAACTGCCCACTGCCAGCAGGGACCTCCAGCCACTGGCAGATCTGGCCTGCAAGCTCCGGCTGCCCGCCGCCTTCGGCCTCGCCCGCGCTGTCTGGCTCGCTCTCTACCCCGCTCTCCTCCTCGCTTTCCTCCACACTGCCGTCCTCCTCACTGGCATCATCCCTCTGGCTGCTGTCCCACTCCTCCTCCGCATCGCTGCCTTCGCCCTCGGCGCTCTCTGCTGCAGCGCTGCGTCGGCGGCCGCTGCTGCCTGGCGCAGCCCCTGCCGCAAACGCCGCAAACTGGCGGGCGGTTGGTGAGCTGGCTGGCCAGATGGCAAATGCAGCACGCCTGCGGCCGGGCAGGCCACACAGCGTGAGCAGGTCGCCTGGCTGGGCCTGCAGCGCACCGGGGGGTGGGCGGCTGGGTGTCGGCGGAAGAACAGCGCCCTGCGCACACAGCGACGCGCTGCGCTGCAACTTACTGCGGCATGTTCCTGCTACCCCTCTGGTGCCCCCTGCTGCATCCCCCCCCCCCCCCCCCCACCCACCCACCCACCCCCCACACACACCACCACCACCAGGACTCGCCCTGTGGGCACGGAGCAGGGCGGCTGGTGCGTGTGCATACACACTGGTGCCGCCTTTGTCAGCATAGGACCTGAGGTTGCACTCCCAGGAGCAGCCAGCCACGCCGGGCTGCGGCCCTGCCCCTGCCTGCTCCAAGGTGATGCGCCCGCTGGTCTGCCCGCCCAGCTCGGGGCAGCCTGCTTCGCGCATCCACCCTGCGTGCAGGGCAGGAGGGCAGGGTGCGGCATTCGAGCACAAAGCGCACACCCCCAGTGCGAGCAAATCGACGCAAAAGCAGACCTGCTTTTTGAGCCCTCGGGAGCAAGGGCTGGCGGGCGGGCGGCAGGGGGACTGGACGCAAACAGGCGCACCTGGCAGCGTCAGCCGCCCCCTCTTAATCACGCAGGCAGAAAGCTCCACACAGTACTGGCCGCTGCTGGGCGGCCACTGGCGCCACCTCCTGCCCGCCTGTCGCCCCCCAGCGCGCGCTGCCACAGCGCCGTCCCCGACCCCCTCCCCATCTGCAAGCTCGGCCGTCGTCGGCGATGCTGTCAGCCGCTGCACAGCTGCACTCTGCGTCGGCGGTGCGGACATATGCTGCTGCTGCTCCGCGGCCTGCTGCCGGGCCTGCGGCTGCTGCTGCTGAGCTGGCTGCAGCTGCTGGTCTGGGTGGGGTGCCTGCGCCGCTGGCTGTGCTGCTGCGGGCTGTGCTGCTGCGGGCTGTGCTGCGACCACGGCTTCCTGCACGACGCGCAGCCGCTGCTCTGCCTCTTCAGCAGGTGCCAGCAGCCCTGCAGCCAAGCCGTGGGCCAGCAGCACGCACGCCGCGTCAAAGCTGCACAACGGCGGCACCAAGCGCTGCCACAACGGGTGCGCCTGGTAGAGCGCGGCAGGGCGGTGCAGCTTCAACGCGTGCAGCGGCGGCTTGCTGCGCTCCAGAGCCAACTGAGGTCGTGCGGCAGGGGAGTTGGGGGTGTTGTTAGTGGCTGAGACAGAAGGCCCCAGGCCGCCAGGCCAGGCCGTCGGTTTGCTGCGGCTGCTTGACGGCAGGGATGCAAGGCCTCACAAGCATTTTTCCGGCGTCATACGCTGCCTCTGCCTCTGCCTGCGAGCTGTGCATTCCCAGGGGTATCAGGGCTTGGTTGATGACCAGTCGCGGCTGCCACAGGCCTGCAGGAGGGAGCGGTGAGGGCAGGGTTGACGGCGGCGGCGGCGGTCGCTCGCGGCGGCGGCAGCAGCGGCGGCGGCGGCAGCGGGGCTCGCTTCTTGTTGGCATTGACTCCTCTAGGTGCACGCTCATCGGCCTACTCAACGCCTCATGCGGGCCAATTGAACCTCGGGGGCCCACAGGGCGCACCAGCGAACAGGTCCACTTTGCCAGTGGGCTTGCGAGGGGCCACAGGCTGCCCAGGTTCCGCTGGCGGTAGCTCCATGGATGTGCACGTTGATCCAAAAGGTCCAGAACAGGAACGAGGGTTTAGAAGTCATCGAGTCTCGAGCGAGCGCCCCCTCAGCTCCCCCATTTGCCTCGAGTTCGTGTCCATGGCCCTCGCCCAACCGCCGACCCATCATCGTTTGTATCAGTGCCACGTGCAGGGCTGCGCGAGTCGCTTAGGCCTAGGCCGCCGCGGCATGTGGGGCTCCGGCTTTAGCGGGCCGCTTTCCGATGGCCTGGCAGGGCCTGAGGCGCAGGTGAGGGCACGGATGCCGATGCCCCGCGCCCCGCATCATCACCCCGGCGCCCACATCTCAGCCGCTGCTGCCGCCATCCGCCCGCTGCTGCCCGATCTTCCGGCGGCGTTCCGCCCGTTACTTGCAGCCCGTGAGCCGGTGTGCCTCCCATTTTTACCAACGACAAGGCTTCTCTGTTGGGGTCTTCAAGTGCTCGATTTGTCCGCTGTGAGTGAAGGGGGGAGCGAGGGCACGCACTGTAACACGCTGCGCAGCAGGCCTCGCCGCACTATAATGCAACGCTGGGCGCCTCGCCCCGCCCCACCGTCTGCAGTTGGTCGCAAGCGCAGTGCACCGATGGCGCTGCCTGCTTTTATGCGCACGGGCAGGAGGAGGTGCGGCCTGATGTGTGGCGACAATGGCAGAGTGGCGGCGAGGCCAGGCAGGCGCGTGGGTGCGTGCGGTGGCTTGCGGCAGAGGGTCCTGCCTGGATGCTGCGCCTCGCATCGCCTGCCCCCTGCAATCACCCATCACACCGCCCCTCCATGCACCCTTCCACACGCCACCTCCTGCAGTGAGCGTCGCCCACGAGGTGCCGTACGGTTCTACTTGGCACCACCTGCAGCACCGCACACAACCCTGCGCCGAGCTGCTGCAGACGGGCGCCTGCCCCGCCGGCGACGCCTGTGAGTTTGCTCACTCGCCGGCAGAGCTGCGCCCGCGCCCGCTGCCAACGCGGCAGCTGCGTGCGGGGCTGGCGGATGCAGGGTGGCAGCAGGTGGAGGATGCGGGGCAGCCGCAGGGACTGCGCCTGCCGCCTGCTGCCTGCCTCCTGCTGCCTGGCCACTTGCCCTGCTGGAGCGCGGCGGCGGCGCCACAACCAACGCACCCTCCACAGCCGACTCCGCCTGCACCGCCACAGCCGCAGCCTCCGCCAGGCGCCAGTGCTGCGAGTGGAGGCACCAAGCGGCGCCGCCAGAGCCCGGGGGCGGATGCGGCCGACGAGGAGGAGCAGCAGCAGGGCAACGCCGAGCCTGGCGCCACGCAGGAAGGCCAGCGCAGCGACGGCGAGGAGGCAGCGTCGGAAGGGGGTCGGCCACACAGCCAGCTGGGCGGCGCCGCAGAGCGGCCGAGGCAGCATGAAACCGAGGAGACTGCAGCAGCAGCGGCGCAGCAGCAAGGCATGCCGGGCCCTCCACCTCCTGCTGCGGCTGAAGAGCTCGGCAAGCTGCGCACCAAGCTGCAGCTGCTGGAGCTGGCGAGCGACGCAGACGCGGCGCGGCTTCGAGGCCAGCTGGCGGCGGCGCAGCGGCACCAGGAGCGGGCGCAGCAGGAGGCAGAAGAGCTGAGAGGGAAGCTGGCAGCAGCGGTGGGTGCCGGCGCAGTGCGTGAGTTGGAGGCGCAGGTGGAGGCCCTGGAGGAGGACTTGCAACAAAAGGATGCCAGCTGGATGGAGCTGCAGAGCAGGTGGGGGTTGGGTTGCAAGGCTCGGCTGGATGGAAAGTGAGAGGGGCTTCGACCACTGGGACGCTTGTATGCGTGTGCACATGCTTTGCCCCGCAGGCCTCGCCGACGCCTCACAAGCGTGCCTCGCCTCCGCCAACCCCGCTCGGATCGCCGCTGCCGCACGCCGCTGCCGCAGGGTGCAGGAGGCCGAGGCGGCGCAGGCAGCGGCGGAGCGCGCCGCAGCAGCGGAGCGCGCCGCGGCGGCGGCGGCGGCGGCGCGAGCAAAGGCGCTTGAAGAGAGCATGCGCAGGGTGCAGGCGGAGGCCAACGAGGTGCGGGCCGCAGCGGAGCCCAGCCTGCTGCGCCGGCAGCTGGAAGTCGCCAACAGCCAGCTGGCGGTTGCCAGGCAGGAGGCCGCTGACGTGGAGGCCAGGCTGGCGGATCGGGACGCGCAGCTGGCGGCGGCGCGGGGCGAAGCCCAGCAGGGCGCGCAGCAGCATCAAGAGCTGCAGGCAGAGCTGCAGGAGCTGCAGGCAGAGCACCAGGCTGAGGTTGCGCGCGCAGCGACCGAGGCGGAGGCGGCAGAGGACGCTGTGGTGACGGCGGGCAGGGAGGTCGAGGAGGCACGCCACGAGGCGGAGCAGCTGCGCGTGCAGCTGGCAGCTGCGAACGCGCGCAGCCAGGAGGGCCAGAGCTTGCTGGCCAAAGAGCGGGAGCAGATGCAGGGCCTGCAGCAGCAGCTGGACGCGGTGCAGCAGGCGCAGCAGCAGCAGGAGCAGCGAGCCGAAGCGGCTGCTGAGGTGGCCGGCCTGCAGAAGCAGCTGGCTCGTGTCACCACGAAGCTGGACATTGTGCGCGGGGGTATGAAGCGAGAAATGGAGGTGCGTTTGCGGGCTATCGACGGAAGGTCATGCATTCCGTCACCAGGTAATGTGCGGTAGCCAGCCACCTGCTTGCCCGTGTGCGCCAGGCCTGGCCCGCTGTCCTCTGCATGCGGACCTGTCACAGCTTGGAACCTGTGCAAGCCTCAGCCTCTGCCCGCCTGCCCGCCCCCCGCGCGCGCAGGGGGGCGGCCTTTCCCCTCCCCCCCCCCCCACACACACACACCACCAGCCCCCCCCCCCCCCCCCCCCCCCCCCACCCACCCCCCACCCCCACCCACCCACCCACCCCCCCGCCCGCCCGCCCGCCCGCCCGCCCGCCCGCCCGCCCGCCCGCCCGCCCGCCCGCCCGCCCGCCCCAGCCCCAGCCCCGCCGCCGCCGCCGCCGCCGCCGCCGCCGCCGCCGCCGCCGCCACCCCCACCCCCACCCCCACCCCCCAACCACCACCACCACCACCACCACCAACCACCAACCCCATCCCCTCCCCCCCTCCCCCCCCCCCCTCCCTCCCCCCACAGAAGCACCGCAAGCAGGTGGCAGACCTGAAGCAACAACTGGCTGAGGCCAGGGCCGCGGAGGGCGCCCCTATCGGCTCCACCGCCACCGCCGTCAGCCCGCAGGCGTCGGCGCCGCCGTCATCGGCCCCGCCACACCTGCAGGCGCAGCACTCAGGCGTGCTGGTGCCAGCAGCGCAGCGGGAGGCGATCGTGCTGCAGCAGCGGGTGGCGGAGCTGCAGGCGGCGCTTGCGTCGGCACCGCCAGCCGCAGGCGCTTCCAGCCCGCAGACAGCAGCAAAACAGGGCGAACTTGCAGCTGCGTTGCAGAGGGAGGCGACGCTGCAGCAACGCGTGGCAGAGCTGGAGGCAGCCGCCGCAGCAGCAGCAGAGGCAGACGGCGGTTTGCATGCGGCGCAACAGTCGGCCGAGCTGGCGGCTGCCACGCAGCAGGCAGCAGCGGTGAGGCAGCGCGCCGCGGAGCTGGAGGCAGCGTTGGCGGCAGCTGAAGCGGCGGCGGCAGCCGGCTGCTCGCACGCAGCGGCGCAGCAAGCCGCTGCTCGCACGCAGCGGCGCAGCAAGCCACGCTGGTAGAGCTTGCCACGAAGCTGGAGCAGGCGCAGGCGGAGGCGGCAGCAGCAAAGGCGGCATAGGCATCGGCGACCGAGGCGGCGGCAGCGGAGAAGGCAAGGCTACAGGCAGAGGCAGCGACAGCAGCGAAGAAGGCGCAGCGGCTAGAGGGCCGGGTGGAGCGGCTTCAAGTGGATGCCAAGGTGGGGCAGTGGGGCGGGACTGTGGGAATGCCAGGGAAAGAGTTCTCAGTTGGCTTCCTGAATGCTAGAGCGCTTGGAGGTGTAACGCTGCCCAGCCAACAGTCTGGCACAGCGGCGGCATGCACGCCTTGCCACACCATGCTGCACGCCTCTGCATCTGCACCGCGCTGCACCCTGAACACGCGTGCCCTGCTCTGCTTGCAGGCAGCCACAGAAACGCGGGACCGTCTGCAGCACGAGTGCGAGGCGCTGCGCTCCGAGCGTGGCAAGCTGCAGGTGCGGTACAGCGTGTCATGCGTAGTGCCCAGCCGCGTCCCGCCCCTTGATCGGCCCTTGATCGGCCCTGTCAAGAGTGCTGGCCGGTGTTTAGTTCCTGGCTCATCGGCACCTCTTTCCGACTCCTCGTTGGCATTTGTCGAGTTGCCTGTTGTCTACAGTTTGTTTGAGCAGTGATGCCCGGCGGCGGGCCCCGCAGCCGCCCACCTTGTGCAGTCGTGGTGCCACCCATGCACCCATGCACCCCCTCCCACCCGCCCACCCACCTGCCCGCCCTCTCGCCCCCCCGCCCCCCCCCCCCCCCCCTCTCTTGGTGGCAGTCGGATTATGAGGACGCGCGGCGGCGCGTCGCCCACCTGGAGCGGGAATGCGACGACCTGTCGTGCCGCCTGAGGTGGGCATGCGCATGGGCTTACTCTAGAGGCGGCGCGGCGGCCGAGCGCTGGCTGTTGCAGTGGTGCGCGTTGAGGCAGGCGTCGCTCGACTGGTTTTGCTCGACACTCTGCCTGCATCTTCTGCAGAGAGCCGCCTGGACCACATGGCTATGGGCCGCCGCCGGGGCGGCCGGGCTTTGGGCCGCATGCGCAGTGGGGGCCATGAATGTGTAGACATTGTGTGCAGTTCCTTGGATGCTAACATGATGCCAGGCAGCAGTCCAGCCGACTGTGCATGCCGCTGAGAGCGTGGTACTGTTTGATTGAAATTCAAATGATGTTTGGTAAGCGATCTAAATTGGAAGAATCTCTGCGCTTACAAAAGGGCCGGACATCGATTGATCAGATGCGGCGGCGGCGGCGGAGCTGCGACGGCGCCAGTGGCTGCAAATTGTAAACCACGGCTTGCGGCCACCACGATCAATCATCCATTGCATGCATGCTTGAAACCAATGATGTTGGCGACTGGGCTGCCCCTGCATGAATGGATGAATAAGGCTCTCGCCCGTTGGAGGGTTCAGCCTGCCACTGCTCCGGGGCCAGCCTGCTTCCTCCTGTGCGATCCTAGCATTGAGTCGAACTCGCTGAAGGGTCTGCAGGGGCGCTACCAAGCGGTGGAGCCCTAGGCGAGGGCCTGACGGCACCCCTAGCCCCTGGAGGCTCACCCTGTCGGGGCCTGAGACGCAGGTGAGAGCCAGGTGTGCCGGGCAGGCGCCAATGGTAGAGGCAGGCGCTGCGAGGGCTTGCTGCCTCTCGCCCTCGCCACCGCCCATCCGCGGCCAGCGCTTGCCGCCATCCGCAGCTCATCCTGGCAGCTCCTCCCATCCTCACCTGAAGCAGCAGGACAACAGGCATCACACCTCTGCAGATGCAGACCGAAGGTGCAGCTGACAGCAGCAGCGCGCCTGCAGTGGGGCAGAAGCGAGCGCAGCCGCTGGCGCAGCCGGCAGCAGAGCAGCCGTTGAAGCAGCTAAAGCTTGTGCAGGAGCACACCGAGCCTCCTGGACTCTTCCTTGACAGCCAGGCTGCTGATGCAGTCACCATACAAGGGGCAAGCAAGCAGACACAGCAAGGACAGTGCAGCGCAGTGCCCGCAGGCACATTGCCCGCACGCGAGCACAACGTCGGCTCGGCGCCTGCGTCGGAGGCGGATGAGCTGCGCAGCCGGCTGGCCACCGCCGCAGGGAGTTTGAAGCAGCAGGATGGGGAGCCGGCGCGCCTGCGCGCCCTGGCGCGCGAGCAGCAGAGCAAGGTCGAGGTGGGCAGCGGGGCAGTCTTGGGGCTGGAGGTGGGCACCGGTGTGAACGGCATCTGCATCTTGCTGCTCGCTGGCTTGCGCGATTGAACGGTGCCGCTTGCTGGCTCTGGTGTGCACTTGCATGATCCCTCCATCAGCCCTCCGCAAATCTTCCGTGAACCTCAATGTGTGTGGGAGGCGGCCGAGGCTCTCCCTTGTGCACGCCCCAGGCCCGCCTCCCCTCCCTCCTCCCAACCCCTTGCCCCGCCCTCCCCACAGGCCCTCGAGAGCCAGCTTGCGGCGGCGCAGACGACACACATCAACCTGTTCTCTCAAGCTGCACAACAGGCACACGAGCTGCTCGCGCAGCTGCAGGTGCGCAAGGGCAGGGTCCAGGCATGGGATGGCGGCAGGCAGGTGCTGGCCAGCTGTCGTGAACGGGTGCGATATAAGAAGAGGATTGCAGCCGCGCGCCTCTGTTGTGGTACACCAGGGGCCTTGCTTGGCGTGCCGCCTGCTGTACCGGCGTGGGCGCTGTACGCAGCCCGTTTCCATTTCTCAAACCAACCTCATTCAACTGACCTGCACTTTCCTCGGTGCAGGAGGCCAGGGCTGCAAACGTGCGCCTGGTGCCGGCGCAGCAAGACAGCAAAGCAGAGGCCGCTGGACTGCAGGAGCAGCTGAGGAATGCGGAGGAGCGAAAGGAGGCAGCGTGGCAGGCGGCACAGGCGGAGCAGGAGGCGCTGAGGGCCAAACTGGCGGCAGCCGAGGGCGGCGACGTGCTGACAGCGCTGCGAGCGCAGGTAGCGGCCCTGGAGGAGGATTTGGAGAAGAAGGATGCCAGCTGGGTGGAGCTGCAGGGCAGGTGGGTGGGTGTGGTGGTGGTGGTGGTGTGTGTGTGTGTGGGGGGGGGGGGGGGGGGGGGTGACGGAGAGCAGGGGAGTTGCATGCGAGGCTCCCGGTGTGCACTTGCATGCGCATGCACAGTCCTGCCAGCCTCCCTTCACTGGGCGTCCCACCCAAGCCGCCCTTCCCGTCTGCTGCCGCAGGGTGCAGGAGGCCGAGGCGGCGCAGGCAGCGGCGCAACGCGCTGCCGCAGCGGAGCGCGCGGCAGCGGCGACGGCGGCAGCGCACACGAAGATGCTTGGAGAGACTGTGCGCACGGTGCAGGCAGCAGCCAGCACAGCCGTCAACGCCGCCTCGCCCAGCTGGCTGCGCAGCCAGCTGGCGGTTGCCAGGCGTGATATCGCTGACGTGGAGGCCAGGCTGGCGGAGAGGGACGCACAGCTGGCGGCCACGGAGAAGGCCCTGGCAGAGCAGGACGAGCAGCTGGAGAGCTTGAAAGCAGAGCGCCAGGCAGAGGCGGAGCGGGCGGCGGCGGCGCTGGCGGCGGCAGAAAAGGCGGTGGCGGCAGCGGGCAGGGAGGCGGAGGAGGCGCGCCGAGAGGTGGAGCAGCTGGGCGAGCAGCTGGCTGCCGCCAACGCACGCAGCCAGGAGGCCGCACAGGCTGCTGCAGAGCAACTGAGGGCTGTGCAGGCGAAGGCGGATGGACTGCTGGAGGCGGCGCAGCAGCAGCAGGAGGCGCAGCAGCAGCAGGCGGAGGCGGCCGCGGCCGCCGAGGGGGCCGCCGCAGCTGCCGAGGTGACCAGCCTGCAGCAGCAGCTGGGTCGGATCAGCAAGAAACTGGAGGTGGTGCAAGGGGCGATGAGGCGAGACACAGAGGTGCGGTGGGGTGGGGGGTGGGGTGGGTGGGTGGGTGGGTGTGTGTGTGTGTGGGGGGGGGGGGGGGGGGGGGGGGCATCGGAGCGGCATGCGGTTGGGGCGGAACGATGGGTCGTCCTCGGCGGTTAGGCGTGCGTGAACCAGGGTGATGCCCGACCTTGCTGGCCTGCCGGCCCGCCCGCCTGTCGAACTGCTTTTTGCATCTTCAGCCTTGGTACTGAAAGTTCATTTTTCCTCTCCTCCCCTTCCCTTCCCCTCCCTCTCCCTGCAGAAGCACCGCAAGCAGGTGGCAGACCTGAAGCAGCAGCTGGCTGAGGCCAGGGCTGCGGCGGGCGCCGCCAACGTCTCCACTGCCACTGCCAGCCTGCAGGCGTCGGCACCGCCGCAGTCGAGCGTGCAAGAGCCGGCAGCTCAGCGGGAGGCAGCACTGCGGCAGCGAGTGGCGCAGCTAAAGGCAGCACTGGCAGAGGCACAAGCTGCTGCAGCGGCGGGCGCATCCAACACACCTGCCGAGCTTAGAGCAGCAGTGCAGCAGGCGGTGGCACTGCAGCAGCGCGTGACGGAGCTCGAGGCTGTAGTGGCGGCGGCAAACGCGACCACGGGGGCAGCAGCCGGTGGCACACACACAGCAGCACAGCAGCAGACGCTCGTCAAGCTCGCCACCCAGCTTGGCCAGGCTCAGGCTCAGGCGGCGCACGCAGCAGCAGCAGCCAAGGAAGCGGCGGCTGACAAGGCGAGGCTGCAAGCCGAGGCGGACGTGGCAGCAAGGGCGGTGGGGAAGATGGAGGACCGTGTGGAGAGGCTGCAGGGTGATGCGGACGTGAGTTGGGAGCATCAACGTGGGCTGGCTGGCTGGTGCACGCACCTGCACCATGCCCGGCCTTGGCACCTTGGGCAGAACTGGGGGGAAGATCGGGCACCGGTGGGGGGCAGGGGGCAGGGGGCAAGGAGGGATTGCACATGCATGCATGCAGACGGGCAGGCGGTGCATTCTCGGTGGTGCCGTGGAAGCAGTCGGCGCCCGATGTGGATGCGCCCTGCCCAGCATGGCCGTTTGTGGACGCAACCCTGCTGCACCCTGACGAGTGCATGCCCCGCGCGTCGTTGCTGCCCGCAGCCGGCGGCAGAGGCGCGGGACCGCATGCAGCGCGAGTGCGAGGCGCTGCGCGCTGAGCTGGCGGGGCAACAGGTGCGCAACAGGCTGGACCCCGCGCATGTTGCATCTCAGTGGCGCATGCATGGCTTGTTCGGTTTGAGAGCTTCAGGCATTGATCGATGCGCCGCAAACCAGTTGCCTGGTACTAGATCTCCCCAGCGGGACGCCGCCCTGATTGCGGGCAGTAGCTCAACTGGCCGTACTGCCTACCTGTCGCATGTTGCCTGCAGCTGAAGACGACGAGCTGCGGCGGCACATCGCCAGCCTGGAAAGGGAGTGTGATGACCTGGGGCGCCGCCTGCGCTGGGGGCCGCTGCCGCCTGGGTGGGTTGAGGGCCTGGGATGCAGGGAGTCGGGCTGCCTGGAGCCGGGCCCAGGCTGTCTAAAGCCTGGAATTGCCTGCACTGCTGTGCGTGGGGCAGAGCTGGTGGGCAGGGCGCACGCGCATGCCTGCGGGAGGATGGCTCGGCGGTGGCACCGGGGTTGCTCCTGGCCGCACGGCGGTGCATGCAGCAGCAATCGTTCACGTCAGTTACTGGGTCTTCCCGCCTGCAGGCACATGCCAGCGCAGCATCCGCCTGGTTCCTCCGGCATGCGGGCGCCGCCTGGTTCTGGTTCTCCAGCGCCGCGGGGGCCGCCTGGGTTCCTGCCGCCGCCGCCGCATTGGGGGCCGTGAGAGGAGCCAGTAGAACCTGCTTTCTGGCATGAGATGCACTGTTTTTCACGACCAGTCTGATGTTTGTGAACTAGAGAATGGCGGTCGAGACGAGGAAGAAAGGGAGGAGCGGCATCCGCAAGGCGAGGCGCCGCCGTGGCGCCAGGCGAGCGGGAGCGGCGGTAGGTCGGCCAGCAAGACTGCCGATCGCGATCAGCTGCCGCATTGTGAACTTCTGAGCTTCCCTTTCTGTGCATTGCGGAGAGCAAACATGTCGCTGGCGCAACGCAGCAACAACGCACAGCTCCGACCAGCACCGCCGCCCATCCGCCTACCATTATGCGGGTAGGCAGTGTCAGACACCAGCAGCCTTGCGCCTGGCCGTGCGCAGCGGATGCCTGCCGCCGGCGGCGCCTGAGCGGCGCCTCACAAGCGGTGCGGCGTGCGGCGCGCGGCGGCAGCAGCAAGGGCCCCTGCACAGCTGCACGTTCTGCAGCACACCGGAGAGCGGTGCAGGTGTCAGCCGAAAATCGCGATGGAGCGCCAGTGACAGCTGCCCCAAGCAGCACACCGGCTGCACTTGAGGCGGGCGGCAGCACGCTGCTCCGGCCCAGCGCCGGCTTCCGCCTCTTTTCAAACGTGCACCCTGAGACCCTCAAGCACGAGCCGGGCACTGTGTGGGGCGCGGCGGCACTAGGTGCGGTCCAGACCGGGCATGCCTTGCCCGTTCACTCACCAACCTGGGGCGCAACACGTGCATGCAGCACGGCATGTGGTTGCCTCGCCGGCGCCCCTCGCACACACACACGCACCCAGCCTGCGCCCCCTTCCTCCCTGCTGCTGCAGTTGCAGGCACCACAGTGGGAGCGGGCATCCTGGCGCTGCCTACCGTCACAGCGGGCGCAGGCTTCGTCCCCTCTGCAGCAGCGCTGGCGGCCTTCTGTGGTTACAACATGCTCACAGGGCTGCTCATCGCAGGTCAGGCGCCGCAGCCTTACCCCTGCATGCGCAGGCCTGGGCAGGGGAGCCTGGTCAGGCGCAGGGCTGCGCCTGCCCTTGCATGCATGTCGACGGCGCCGGAAGGCTCAACGGCCGGCCTCTGCTGCCCCCTCCCTCCCCACCCGAGCAAGCTGCCCCCCCCCTGCGCCCCCAGCCATGGGGCCTAGCCGCCGCCAGACCTCTAACCCCCTCCTTTTCCCCTTTTCTGGCATGCTCCTTTGTTTCCGTTTGGAAGAGGTGAATCTCAGCTTCCTGTGCGAAATGGGCGCCAGCCGCGGCGTGTCGCTTAGGTGGGTGTCGCGTTCCGGGCTGCTGCTGCTGGGTGGCGGTTGCTGGTGGCGGCGCGCGACGAGAGCAGGGCTGAACCGCAGGGGCGATCGCGCGTGTGCACACAGCAAGAGTGTGTGTGTGCACGCGCAGTGAGGGTAAGGCCTGCAGGCAGTGCGCCCATGATCACCTTGAAGGCCGCCCCCCCCCCCCCCCCGCGCGGCAGCTCCATGGCGAAACGCACGCTGGGTGACGCCGGCGCAGCCACGGTCAGCGCGACGTACCTGCTGTTGCACTACGCCCTGCTGGTGGCATGTGAGGAGGGCCGGACGGTCCCGAGCCAGCAAGGCCCCGGGTGGCGGGCAGGGCAGGTCGTGTGCATGGGCCAGCAGGGCCAGCACAGATGGATCACTGCAATCATCGTGCGCCCCTTGTCCGTCCCCTCCTGTGTCTTACCAACTCCCCTCCCTTCCTGCACACCCTGGCGCAGACGTGGCCAAGGCAGGGGAGACGGTGCAGCAAGCGACTGGCCTGCCGCTGGTGGTTGCCGACGCGGCCTTTATTGCGGCGTTCGGGGGCCTGTGCTATGCAGGTGGCTGGCACCGGGGGCCTGCCAGCGCCCAGCCGCAAGCTGCGCTGGCACTGCATGCCACGCTCGCATGTGACTTGGCACCAACCTACCGTATGTTGCAACCATCGACCTTGCGCAGGCAGGGCTTGAATTGTACGCCAGCAATGCGCACCAACACCTCCCGTGTCCACCACCCGCTGCCCACACAGCCCGTCCCACCACCCTGGACGCCGTCAACTCCGCGCTGGTGGTGCTTATCCTTGCAACTTTCGTGGTGCGCTCGAGTTTTGGGCGCTGAGTTGGCTTGCGCACCCCAGATGTGTGCCTGGTTGCTGTGCCAGGGCCGCAGTTACGCCCCCCAACCTGCGCGTTTCTTGCCCAATGGCACCGCTTAAGCAGGGCCATCGCCTTGCTTCTCGTGCTGCAGGGCCTGCTGGGCGTGGCAGCCAGCGACGTGCAGCCGGAGCTGCTCGCCGCTGCCAACTGGGGGGCGCTGCCCGACGCGTTGCCGGGTGCGCTGCCGCGGGCCCTGCCACCTGCCATGGCTGCCGTGGTGAAGCTTCTGCCGATTGCATCTCGTGCCTGGACCCACCCACAGCCGTCCTGCGTTCCACACTGGGCCGCCGCGGCGTGTGTTCTGCCCAATGCCTGCCCCCACCTGTCACCGCCCTGCTGCAGTCATTGCGCTCAGCTTTGTGTTCCAGAACACCGTGCCGGTGATCTGCTCAAGCCTGGAGGGCGACGTGGGCAAGATTAGGTGAGGGGGGTGGCGAAAGGGTACTGTGTTGCACTCGGGGATCCCGGCGGGCCATTCCAGGCATTACCGCCTTGCCATGCCATGCCTCGCTCCAGGCGCTGCTGCATGGTGCTGCAGCGCAGACCCTCTGCTTCTCACGCGGCCGCCTCCCCGCTCCCGCCCCGCAGGCAGGCCATCGTGTTGGGCTCGTTAGTGCCCCTTGGCATGTTTGCGGCTTGGGACGCAGCAATTCTGGGCAGCACCGGCATGGCGATCGCCGGCGGCGCAGTCATCGACCCGCTGGCCGCGCTGCGTGGCAGCAGCAACCTGGCGGCGCCGCTCATCGACGCCTTTTCCTTCCTGGCCATAGCCACGTCGTTTATCGGGTTTGTTCTCGGCCTGTCCGACTTTCTGGCGGACCTGCTGCAGGTGGGGAGGGCAGGGGAGGGCAGGGGAGGAAGGGAGGAGGGGTGTGGGGCTGGGTCCCTTGCCTCCTGCGGGCTGGTCGGCTGCAGCTGGGATGCGCACCAAGGCCGAGCCTCTTGACGCCCCTTCTTTGCCGCTTGTGCCACCTGTGTCTGCAGCTCCCCACCGGGCGCCAGCCGGTGCCCTACCTCCTCACCCTGCTGCCGCCGCTGGTGCTGGCGTTCTCCTTCCCGGTGGGTGGGGCGCACGGTCGTGCTGCTGCAGCGCTGGACCATGACTGACTGGGGGCGCGTGCGCATGTGCGTGACTAGTGCAGCATCCCATCCCTGCGCATTGGTGCTGCTGCTTGTCTGCAAGTGCACCGCCCCTCGACCACATGCTCCCAACCCATGGCCGCCCTCGCTCCCTGTGCAGGACCTATTTGTCACGGCTCTTGATTTCGCCGGCACCTACGGGGTGCTCGTGCTGTTTGGACTGATCCCTGTGGCCATGGTGCGGTAGCCGGTGTTTTTTCTTCCTTGCTTCCTTGCTTCCTTGCTTCCTCAATCCACGCTTGGGGGCGTACGCTTTCCCTCTCCCTTTCCCTTTTGGCCATGGTGCCACCCCAGGGTCTGTCGCTGGGGTGGCGGGCCAGGGCTGGGTTGGACTGATGCACGGCGGCCCGCCCGTCGGGCCCACCCTGCGCTCTCTCCCCCTGCCTTGCCACGTCTCCCTGCCCTCCACTCGCACCTCCACTGGGTGATGCCCCCCCCCCCCCTCCCATACAGGCCTGGAGCGAGCGCTACAGCGGCACCTCGCTAACCACGCTGCAGGTGGCGCCCGGGGGTCGCCCGCTGCTGGTTGGAATCGCTGCGGTTGCGGCGACCATCATCGGGCGCGAGCTGGTGACCAGCGTGGCAGCGCTTGCGGCATGAACAAGTGACTGCCTGTCTGCCCGTGCTTCAGCCAAGGCAAGCATGTGCCGCTGTATCAACGCATTTCAGTAACAAAAGCATTGATGCGTGTAGTTTACAGAAAGAGCAGTAATGAGTTTCCCAGCAGCAGCCCACCAGCTGGCGGCCCCATCAGCCGCTCGTCGTGTCCCCGTCTTCCACCACTGGCGCCACAAACAGCCGCGCGTACCCGCCGCCTGCCAGCTGCGCCACGATGCTGAGCGGCGCCTCTGGGCCCAGCTGCAGCATGACCTGGGTGGAGGCGTTGGCCACCGCGGCCAGCCGCTCAAAGAACCTGTGGGGCAGTTAGGGGGGGGAGGGGGGGGGGGCAGGGACGTGGGTGTTGGCAGGACACCTGGTGAACACCGCTGGCAGGGCACTGGTCTGCAGTGATGCAGGGCTGCTGCAGTGAAGGGCAAGGGACCGGCCTTGCAGGAAACACAACGGGCGCTCACTTGAAGGCAAAGGTGGCGGTGCAGGGCTGGTCGGCCGCCAGGCACAGCCGCCCGCCAGCGGGCTGCTCCTCCAGCCGGATCTCGCCTGCAGGTGGGTGGGTGAGTGAGAAAGGGGGTGCAGCTGGATGGGCCGCACTCCACAACGCCGATTGCTGCCGCTGCAAAATGCAGCATTGACCGATGCAGTTGTTGCTGCGCCTTCCTATTTTCTGCGGCCCTGCCAACACAGTGCCCTGCCCCGCCCCACTGCTCCTGCCCCACCCACAGCTGATGGGCAGCTCTGGGCCGCAGCTGACAAAGGTGACGGCACTGTCCGCCAGCGTCAGCCGCACCTCCTGGCAGCCCTGGAAAGCAGGGGTGGGGGGGATTGGTGGGTGCTGAGCACGGTGTGCCCCTGCCTCCCTCCGCCTACCTCCTACCCCCCCCACCCCCACCCCCACCCCCCCAGCCCTGCCGCACTCGTGATGAACACCAACACCACCCACGTACCGACGCCTTGAGCTGTGCTACCACGTCAGCCAAGATGCCAGGCAGGCCGCAGAGCAGCTGCGATGTCCACTCAAAGGTGCTGGCGTCCACCTGGCCCACGACGTTAGTGTTGGGTGCAGGCAGGGGTAGATGGGTGCAGGCAGGGCAGGAGGGGGCAGGCGGTGTTTGCACACGCATGAGGCAGGCTTCCTGCCAAACGCCACCTGCACACGACCCGCGCGTAGCCCCACTCGTGCATACAGCCTGTGAACCATGCCAACAGATGTGGCGGCACACATGTAACTGACCTCCACCAGTGCGTGCTCGCCGCAGTCGGCCAGCAGCGCCACGTCCCAGCGGCTGCGCGTGGCCACGCCGTGCTTGGACAGCGCCGACAGGTGCAGGCTGAGGCGGTCGGCGGGCCGCCCCACGGTCAGCTGCAGGTTGCTCAGCAGCGGCGCGTTGGCGCCGCAGCTTGCGCCGGATGCAGCCAGCAGCTTCGAGAGGGACTTTGGGTGGAGGGTGAGCTGCAGGAAGGTCCGTGCCAGGCGGTAGCTGCGGAACACGCTGTCCGAGCCCTGCGTGTGCCAGCGCGGCTGTGCCCTGTGCGCAGCAGCTCACCCAGTGCAGCGGGTCAGCGCCATCGCCCAGCGCCGCTTTGCGAACAGCGCAGGCAGCGTGCAGCGTGCTCTCATTCCACCGCGGCTGGCTGGCAGGCTGGAGGAAGCCTGGCGGGGCCGGAAAAATACCCCCACTGCCACTGCTGCCTGTGCCAGCCTGCAGCGGTGCTTGCTGCTGCTGCTGCTGCTGCTGTGTCTGCGTCGGTGTCGGCAGCGTTGGCGGCGTTGGCAGCAGTGGCGGGTATGCTGCGTACTGGTGTTGCACCCATTGTGCTGCATACTGTTGCTGCTGGTGCTGCGCCTCAGCTGCTGCATACTGTTGCTGCTCGTGCATTGCCGCTGCTGCTGCACACTCCTGCTGCTGGTGCATCGCTGCTGCCGCGGCGTAGTGCTCTGCATACTGCAAGCACAAAGGAAATGGGCGAGGAGCAGCCGGGTCGGTAAGGAGGGGAGATCACAGCTGCCTGCTCCCGCTGCGCCTCCTGCAACTCTGTTGCCAGCTGCTGCCAGATCCAACCCTGCTCACGATCACTGTGCAGGCGCCTCACCGCGGCGTTGGCATACGCTGCAGCATCAGCCTGAGCGTAGGCTGCGGCGTAACTGGAAGCAGACGGGTCATAGCCACCGTACTGGCCGTAACCTGCATGTCCCGCCGACGGGTACACGAGGCCGCGTGCTGCAGCAGGAGACGCTGCCGCCGCCGCCGCCCAGGAGTCTCCGCCAAGTGCATCAGCGGCCAGGGCCGCGGCCGTCGCAGCATCAACACCCGTGGTGCCTGCGCAGCACAAGAGAGAGCAGGGGCACCAAAACCGTGTCTCGGAAACTCCAAAGTTAGATAGACGTAGAGCACAAAAAGCATGAACAGTGGCGCGTGGCACAGGCGCCACGACACTGGACTCACCGGCACGGCAGCGCGCCGCTGCTTCAGCTGCGCCGTCCGTCGCATCCCCACCGGCCGTGCCAGTGCCGCCGGGCTTCACCGCTGCTGCTGCTGCTGCATCAGGCGCCGCGCGAGTATGGTGCGTAGTGATGGGGCGACGCTTCGGGATGACCAGGCTCACTCCTGCTGCGGGCGAACGCGCCAGCGGAGCAGGACCCGCAGCTCAGACTTGGCCGCCGCCGGCTGCAGGGCCCCTGGTGCTGCCGCTGGCTGTGTGGCCTGCCAGGGTGTGGCGTGCGCGCCACACACAGGCGCGGGCGGCAGCGGAGGTGCAGGCTGGTCTGGCTCTGCCTTCACAAACGGCTCTGGCTTGGGCGGCGCCTGCCACTCCGGCTGAGGTGGGAGCGATGCAGACGGCGCGGCTGCTGCAGGCGGCGGCAGCGGCGGCAGCGGCGGCACAGCCTCCTCCTCTTCCTCATCGTCGCTGTCATCGTCGCTGTCCTGAAGCAGGTACAGTGGCATCTGGCCCCACGGCCCCGCCGCCGCTGCCGCTGCTGCTGTCGCTACTGCCGCTGCTGCTGCGCCGACTGCCTGAGGCGCCGGCGCGGGCGCCGCCGCAACTGCCAGAGGTGTCTGGTGCTGCAGGTGCTGGCCCCCTGTCGGCTGTTGCTCCTGTGCAGGGCGGATTCTTGGGTCTCTGGCGGGGGCAGCAGGCCAGCGCGCGCCTTCCTGCTGCCCCGAGGGTGGCGCTGCCGGGTGCACGCTGCCGATGTATTGCGCCGGCGAGTGGCGGTCTTGCGCCGCCTGCACCAGCTGCTGCAGCGCCGCGCCCGTGGGCACCGGCAGGGCCTCGCCAGCGTCACTATCAAGCAAACAAGGAAGGCGGGGGGCACTGAGTCAGCATATCAACATCTGTGGTGGAGTGGGTAGCATTGCGGATGTGCACCGCCCGTGCTCGGATCATGCTTCTGTGCGCAAGCAAGCCAGCCCGTGCCTGTGCACCCTCATGCTACACTCCTGTGCTACGGCGCCGACCACAACCAGCGCAAACCCGGCCATCCGCCCCCCCATGGAGCAGCCCCTCCACCGACCTCACCCGCGCAGCGCGGCGCCGTGGTCGAGCACCAGCTGCCACCTGCACCCACACACGCGCCGCCTGCCCCACGCTCCAGTGCGACTCGCTGTGCTGCTGCCGCAGCTGCTCAAACTCTGCCATCTCCTGCAGGCAGGTCAGGTTAGGGGTTCGGTCAACTGGCCAAACCCGTCCGTCCTCAGCAAACTCCCCTCGATGCGACGCCCGCTCTCACACGCTGCTGCATGCTGGTGCTCTGTGCTGGGGGGGGGGGCAGGGCGCACCTGCGGCGTCGGAGCGCCCTCGGGGGTGCGGGGGTCAGCCCCAGAGGCTTGGGACGGCAGCAGGCGCAGCACTTCGTGCTGCATGGCCGTCGCAGGGATTGTACGGGCGAGGGTCAGTGAATGGGAGAAGGTGGGAGCATGACCAAGGAGCCTGCATGGGCAGCGCCTCTGGCGCTGCAGCGGCGCGGGCTGGCGAGCGGGCGGGCACGGACGAACAGACAAGCTTGCCTTGAGCACCAGCCGCCCTTGCGTGTCAAGCCGCTCGATCTGGCGCCGCCGGTAGCTGCCCTGCAACCAGTGGGCGGCAAAGAAGCAGCATTGGAGGGAGCGTGTCAGCGGTAGATTGCAGGGCAATGGCCAGCAGCAGCATTGGAGAGAGCGTGTCAGTGGTTGATTGTAGGGCAATGGCCAGCAGCAGCCGCGCACAGAGCGGACACAAGCGATGAAGCGGGCAGGGGAACCCCTGCTCCTCGCCTTCTTCTTGAACCGCAGCACCAGGCCGCGCAGCAGGCTGACCCCCGCGCCAGCACCTGCGCGCGTGTGGGACAGCGCAGCGGCAGGGTAGGCGATGCAACGTGGGCTGCTCAGGAGGCACCCCTGGGTCAGCCCGCAGACCGGTGCGTCGCCAGCTGTCCCCGGCTGCAGCAAGTAAGCATGCACGGCCTGCAGGTCTCACCCAGCAGCGCGCGCTCAAGCTGCACAGCGTCTGCCAGCAGGGCCCTGCCCACAAGCACGCGCTGCACATTGTGTGCGTCGTATGCCGCAGGCAGGCGCGTGCGCAGCAGCGTGGCGCCGTCGACCTGCAGAGGGTGTGCTGGTGCGGCGGCGGCAGCTGCTGCTCCCGCTGGCTGGACGGCAGACGAAGGCCAGCCGCCACCATGTGCGCCCTCCAGGCGGCCCCCCGCTGCTGCTGCAATGTCGCCAGAGCGCTGCCGCTGTGCAGGCCGCGGGTCCGGGCCGCCGTTGGTGGCCATCGGGGGAAACAGCGCTGCATCCGCCGCACTCCGCTTCATTGTTGCCGCCTTCTGGGGCGCGCCAGCTGCTTCCTTTAAATTCTAGAAGTCCTGGAAGCAAGGGTTGGGTGGGAATGCGGGGGAGGGTGCCGCCGCGGGTGGAGCCGCGACGGTGGCAGCGGCAGCGGAGAGGTGGGAGCGACGGCGCTGCCCGCAGACGGCGGAAATGGCGACGGGAGCGCCCTTCTCAGCGCTCGCACCATCTTCAGCAGATTCTAGAAGCAGAAGGCAGAGACGCGCGGCGTGACGTTGAAGGCTTGCGGTGAGTACCCGCCTGCCCCAGCAGGGGGCCGCCAAGTGTTACTGATGCCAGAGAAAGAGTGCCCCCGCAGAGAAATCAACCACACAGCGCATGGACGTGAGAGTGCACGTCGCACTTGGCGGTGGCGCGGCAGCGTGCAACCCGTGCTGCGACGGACACCGCGTTGCGTTCGCACCTGGTATCACGTGTCATTCTTCCTGGAGACCCGACTGCTGATTTACACGTGCAGCCGTGCCCTCATTCAGTCCCACCATGTTCTCGCTGCTGCACTGGAGGTAGCCGCCGCGCCACCCGCATGCGGCGCCGCCACCCGCATGCGGTCCAGCTGTTCGTTCATCATGGCCTGATCTTCACTGCCCAGGCCAGTTTGCTTGCCCCTGCATGCAGCTCCTCGGCTTGCTCTCTCGCTCGCTCTCGCTCTCTCTTGCCCCGATCTTGCCCCGCTTCTTCGTGCCCCGGAGCGCTGCACTTTCTTTGGTGGCAGTTGCTTACATGCTGCGCACGCTGGGCCTCACTGCGCAGCATGCGAGGCCTTAACCTCACGCCCGACCTGAGCGCGAATCTTTGCCTCCCGGGTCTGCAACGCTATTGGCGCGAGCACCCATGCAGACAGCGCAGAGAACACCAAGACGGCCTTCTCAAACTCTGCTGCCCAAAGCGCTGCATCAATCTTCAGAACTCCAGCAAAGCAGATGCCCCCCAGGTCCAGCAGCATGAGCGCCATCAGGCACCAAACAAATAATCGCAGGCGGTGGCGCAGGCACGCCTTCTGCAGCGCGTACGCCTCCTCGGCGCTCTCCTTGTCGGCTTCCGGCAGGGACGCGTGCCTCAGGTATGCCTGCAAGGGGCCGGGGCGCGGAGCAGGGGGCTGGGTCAGGGCATGCAGCAGGGCCCTGGACCTGGGGCAGGGCAGGGCAGGGCGGGGCGCATGCAGGGTCCGATGGCAGGGGGCAGTGCCTGGCCAGGCGGGGGCCCCGATCCGCAATATCCGCACTTGCGATGCACAAGGCTGGCCTTACCTGCCCCAAAGGCAAGCGACGCACTGCCAGCCTCCACGTCAGAATGCCAAACATGACTGCGGCCGCCGCTAGGAACGCCAGCGTGGGCAGGGGCACGGCTGGCACCGCCGCCGACGCCGCCTGCGACGCCAGCTGCTCGCCTTTCCTGCTGTACGGCTGCCCAAGGCGCCCGCGCCAGCTGATGTGGCCTGTGGGCCTGCTGGCAGCAACCACCGGCGTGCGCACGAGGCCCGCCGCCAAGGCTGCATGGGACGCCATGCCCACCGCGCCTGCACGGCAGCGCCAGGGGGGGGCTCTGTCAAAGGCAGCAGCATGGGCGTGCTTGACGAAGAAGGGGCATGCTTGACGAAGAAGGAGCGTGCTTGACGAAGAAGGAGCTGCACGCATGCATGCTGCTGGTGCTGCTCAGGTGTTGCACCCCTTGCAGGCAGAAACCGTGGCGCGGCAGCGGCAGCGGCAGCGGCCGCCGGCGGCAGCCGCCCGCCCCCGCCCCGACCAGCGAGCGCACCCGGCCTGCCGGTGGCAAGGCTGGACAGTCCAGGCCGCAGGGATGACATCACGGAAGTCATCGTGGCTGAAAGACAGCGCGGCACAGAGGAGGTAGGGGGGAAGGGTGAGCGGTCCAAGGGTCGGGGCAGGCAGGCGGTGACTCGCGACGGTGCCGCCATGGCGGGCTGCTGCAGCACCCCAGGCAGGCGCCCCCCAGCCACGTGACCCTCCATGCTGCCCCCGGCACGGTCAAAGGCAGCTCAGAGGGGTGCAGGTGCAGCCTCGGGCGGCGCCCGGGCGCCTGCTTCGCACCTCTGCTCAGCGCTGGCTGCTCCAGGGGGCTGCTGGTCGATCTCGGAGGTGCCGCACTGCCAGAGCCGACGTCGTTGGGAGACGAGATGGAGGCGCATTGTTTCTGCCTCACCGCGGGGCACGCGCATTCGCGGGGCCCGCGCCGTGGCGCGCCGCACAGGCAGCGTGCAACACCGCATTGCGTTCGCACCATGCCTCTCTTCCCATGCTTCCTGAAAGCCCGACTGTTGATTTACACAATCGTGCGACCATGCCCTCATCCATCTTCCTCCATTTCTTGCTGCTGCACTGGCAGGTAGCGACCGCCGCCGCCCTCGTGCCGTGCTGCTGCACGGTTGGCGAAGCGTGCATACAGGCACCAGCCCACCGCTTCCACTGCTGCAATTGCCGTTAAGATGAGCAGTAGCTGGTGCAGCGACAGGTGGAACACATCAAAGGCAGCACCTGAGGGGCGAGGGGGAATTGCGGGGAGGGCATGCCAAGCACGTAAGCAGCAACGCCGCCGGCCGGGCCGGTCGCAGGGCAACCGGCCCGTGGCGTCAAGCTGCGCCCCCTGCCCCTTGCCGTGCCGACGTCGGCGGCTGTGGCAGCACGATCGAATTCTGTGCTGCGCTGCTGGCCTACCTCCGAACAAGCTACTCGCCGCCTCAGCCACTGTGTACAGCGCTCCCTCCACGGCTGCATTGACAGGGGAGCGGGAGGCATGGCCAGTGAGCCCGAGGCCAGCGAGCCTGAGGGCACAAACGGCAAGTGGCAGGGAACGCCAAGAAGGCGTGGATGCACTGCAAGCGGCTGCTGCGTGTGCTGTGACGTGCCTGCCATGCGCCCCAGGAAATTGTTGGGCACTCGCTTCTGCATGAGCAGGGTGCTGAAGATCCACAGCGCGGCGCTGCCTGCACACAGGGAGAAGGAAGGCAGACACAGGCCAGAGGGTCGCCACGAGGCGCCGCTACCGGGGGGCGGTGCCGGTTGTTGTCTGTGGCTTGCCGCTGCTGCGCCTGCATCCCTGCCTCACCGTGCAGGCCAACAGGCACGCACGCAGGAAGACAGCGTACGCAGCACCCACCCACCCCACCCACATCCATGCAGGCAGCAGTATCCCACGCACCCATAGATCGGACGACGGTAGAAACCAGCACCAGCGTCAGGCTGGGTGACAGCAGCACTGCAGGCGGGGGGGGTGGGGGGGTGGGGGGGGTGGGGTGGGGTGGGGTGGGGTGGGGGGGGGGTGGCAGGTTTGCAGGGCTGGCATGCTGTGTGCGCTCTGCACGCCCAGCGAACAGCAGTCCCTCTCCCAACACCATGCCATTTCAGCAGCCGAACCAAACGCTCCTTGCAGGTGCCCCCCCACCCCACCACCCCACCACACACACACACGCGCGCTCACTCAGCAGTAGGCCTGCGAAGAAGAACAGGTACGAGAGGGCCACGCCCCAGCGCAGCGCGGGCGGAGTGGGCGGCAGGAAGCGGTTGAAGAGGATGGGGCCGACGAAGCAGCCGAATCCAACTGCAGGCAGCAGGTGGCAGGGATTGGGTGAGGGGGTTTGGGGGAGAGGCAGACGTCACATTCCGCGGCAGGATGCAGCACGGCGGCAGCACCGGCCTGCTGTCGGCTGTCCCACTGCCCGCACGGGCTCACCCCAGGCGTGCCAGCGTCGCGCCAGCGGCCTCCCTCCCTGGCATGCTGGGCACCTGCTGCAAAGATGAGGCCCAGGGTGGTGGAGGAGTCGCCCAGCTGCAGCGAGGGCATGTCTGCAAAGAAGACGTTGAGGATCTGCAGGCAGGCAGGGGTGGGGGGGCGGGACGGGACGGGACGGGAACGTGCGGTGAGAAAAAGGTGGCAAGCAGGGCGATGCCAACGCAGCGGGACGCCCTTTCCCGCATGGTACTGCCCTGCACTGCCCTGCAGGGAGCCCTGCCTTCCTGCCCTGGCTGCGCGCTCACATCGATGGCGCCCCAGACCAGGGCCGCCGCACACTTCATGGCCACGATCGCCGACACTTCTCGGTTTGCTGGCGCCGCCATGTAGCTCCATCCCTCGGCAGTCGCCGCCCAGCCCTCTGCTATGGCCGCGCGTGCGGCCACCAGCAGCGCGGCGGTGCTGCCTCTGCCGGGCCTGCTGCTGCTGCCGCTGGCATGGTGCACGTCCCGCGCAGGCAGCGCCGCCGCCGCCGCTGCGCCGGCCCTGCTGCCGCCACGCGGCGGCGCCTGCTCGTGCTCCTGCAGCGCTGGCACCTCCGCCGGCGTGCCTGCTGGCTCGCGCGACAGCGGCTGCAGCGCCTGGTGGTGGTGATGGCGGCGCTCTGGGTGCGACACCCCAGGCCCAAGGCTGCCGCCGCCGCCGGCCTCTAATGCTGCATCCCCCTCAGCTTCTCCTTCATCAGTGTCCTTAGGGCGCCGCCGTACCGCCTCTGCTGCTGCCTCTCCTGCCGTGCCACCCGTCTCTGACCCGCGCCGGCTGGCCGCCTTTTTGAGGTGGCGGGTGGCGGCGTCGGGTGCGCCCAGCGCGCGGGGCAGCGCGAATGCGCAGCCAGCAGCCACCAGGTACGTGCATGCGTCCTGCGGGGCCAAGGGGGGGGTGCACGGCAAGGCCTTTCTCAATGCTTTGCCCACGGCGTGCACACCAAGCCTGCTCACTCGCCAGAGCGTCCCCACAGCAGCAGCACGGCGGCCAGCCTAAGCGTCATTCAACAGCCAGCCGCTGCGTCGGCCAACACTGGGCTGGCGAGTACACAGCGGCCCCCCCCCCCCCCCCCCCACACACACACACCCACCCCACCCTCCACCCCTTCGCACCACCATGAAGCAGGCAGGGGCTCCCAGGCGGGAGGCCACCAGGCCGCCCACCGACGCCCCCACAGCCCCTGTCAGGCTCCAGGCCCACGAGTCTATGGTGGCAGCCAGGTGCAGGTCGGCGGCAGGCACCAGCACGGGCACCAGCGCCTTGCGGGCTGCGGGCCAGGGAGGGGTGGCGCGGGCGGGGGCGCAGGTTGAGGTGCCATGCAGTCGTCGCCGCACAACAGCCACCCACCTCCATCAATGCCTCTCCACATCCCCCACCTGGCTCGTAAAAGCCGGCGGCGCTGAACTGCAGCGCCAGCAGCGCGTAGAGGAGGGGCGTCTGGGCGGCGCGGGGCGCCGACGGCACAAACGCCAGGCACGCCATCACCGCTGCGTCGGCTGCCGCCGCCACCACCAGCACGCGCACGCGGTTCAGCCTGGCAGGTGGCGACGGTGGGGGAGGGAGGCAGGCAGGGGTGCGCCGCATGAGAGTGGTGAAACGAGCTACGCTGGCTCTGTGGCGTGCCCACCAGGCGGCAGCACAGGGGGCGGCAAAGCCCAGGCCGTGCACGTGAACCAGGCCAGCCCCCACACCTGTCCGCCACCACGCCGCACACAGGCGCCAGCGCCAGCGAGGGCAGGAATCTGATGAGCACGACGGCGGACAGGGCCAGCCCCGACCCGCCGCTCAGCTGGCTCGCCATCTCGAGGGTCTGGAATACACAGGTTGACACAATGAATGGTTGACATGGTGAGCGATTAATGGATGGATCAGAGGCGTGCCGAGACGCAGATGCAAGCATTGTTTGTGGATACCACAGACAGCTGCCCCTGCCAACCAACCCCCCGAACCCCTCTCACCGCGACGTACGACAGCCAGCTGCCAATGTTGTCAACCATCTGGCGTGGGGTGGTGGGTGGAGGGGGGAAGCAGGTTGGACACCGCACACAGCAGTGGTGGGCCTCTCTGCCGGCTGCGACAGGCATGCAAGCAAGCTGCGTCCTCGCCATCCGCCTGGTGGGGACCGCCTCGCACACCAGATGCAACAACTCGCCTCTGCCGCCCACAGCAGCCGAAAGTGCCGGTTGCCCGCCAGCACACGGGCATAATCGGAAAAGCCGCTGCTGCTGGCCTCTTCCGCCGCGTCCAGCTCGAGATCAAACTTGTTGCCTGCTGCAGGCTGGCCAGCTCCAGACTCCAGCTCCAGCGGAAATGCTGCGGCAGCGGCCGGCTTGGCTGCGCCGCCGGTGCCGGCGGCGGCAGCCATTAGTATCGCGGCGCAGCTGTGCGCTCAATTGTAGCGACCCTGAGCGCCTGCTATGCTGCGGGGACTGACGAGCTGGCTGGTTCGGGCGTGCGGGACGTCGAGGGGCCCCGGCATGCGCCGCTCGCTGAACCGACACGCTCGGTAAACGCTTTGCACATGTGGTGAAGTTCTGGTGGGTTGTGGGAAGGGAGAGCGGGCGATCCACTAGGCGCGAGTTTGAGCATGTGGACTCCCAGCTGGCGCTCCCCGGTCCTCTTTCATGTCGCCCTTCCTGTCGTCCCACCGCTTGCCTCCGCGTCGCGCGCCCATCTGCGAGCGCCGCCGTGCCCTCTGTCTCTGGCCAACTGACAGCCCGCAGCTGTCCCCGCAGCTCCTGCACCTGTCTGCACGGTGAGGCCAGCGCCGCGGCGGGTTGGGCAACCCCCGTGCCAGACGCGCATGCCTAGCTCGCGCTGCCTGCGCCGCTGCCAACCGCCCGCCGCCTCTCGCCGCTGCTCGGCTATGCAGGGAGTCCACATCGTGCTCGTGGTCATGGCGCAGCTGTTCGAAAAAGTGGAGCTGGCCAGCGAGGGGGAGCTGACCAAGATTCAGGCTCTGCTGGAGCAGGCGCTGGAGCGCCGCCTGCAGGTGCGCGCCGCCGCCGTTGCATGGCTCGTGACCGGCGGTGAGTCCGTTGGCGCCGCCGCAAGCACGTCCTGAGACCTGTCTCCACACATTTGCTGCAGGATGCGGCCTCCGAGGAACTGGACGGGGAGGACCGTGAAGAGCTTCACATCGCCAGCGTGAGTGGGGCATGCTGCGGTTGTGCGCCTGCTTGCGAGGCAAGGCGCAGTTTTGCAGGTGGCCCAGGCTGCCGCACCCTCCTGCCGCTGCCGCCTCCTTCAAACCCTTGCAACCACCATTGTACGCCTGCAGGCCAACTTCATGGCACAGCTGCGCCAGTTTGTCGTCTTCCCCGACGAGGCTGCACCCTCCGCCACCGCCGGCGGCAGTGCACGCACCGCCGCCGGCCGCACGCAGATGACGCCTGCCGGTGGATTCGGGTCGGTGTCGCTGGCGCTGCGCTCGCCGCTGCTGCCACCGCTGTCGCCGCCGCCAGCGGATGCAGAGGTGGCGGCGCTCGAGGCAGAGGTCAGCGCAGCGGCAGCGCGAGCTGCTGAGCTGCGTGGCAGCATGCAGGCGGCGCTGCAGGAGCAGCTGGCGGCCAATCTGGCAGCCTGCCGTCCCACTGCCGATCTGGAGCCAGCAGCCGAGCAAGAGGCTGAGGCCCCGGCAGCAGAGGTCGCCGCAGCAGCAGAGCCGCAGCAGCACGATGCGGCGACGCCGCCAGAGCCGACAGCGAACGAGGCCGACGCTCGTGCAGCTGCCGCTGACAGCGAGCAGCAGGCGCAGCCCATGGACACCGAGCCCGCGGTGCCGGCAGAGCAGGCGGTTGTCAGCAGCGAGTCTCTGCAGCTGCCGCTGTCGCCACAGACGGATGAGCTGCAGCAGCGGCTGCTGGCGGCGGCCAACCGCATGCCCACGCTACGGGCCCGCCTCGAGTCCGCCACAGACCGTCTGCAGCGCGTGGTGGCAGCGGTGGCAGCTGACGTCAACCGCCCGCCGCCAGGCACCGTGGAGAAGGCAATGCTGGGCAAGACGCCGGCGCGGCCCAGCGGAGAGAATGTGCCAGCCGTGAGCCCGCTGGTGCAGCAGGTGGGCGTGGGTGGAGGGCTGGCGGGTGGCGGCCAGGCACGGTATGGCAGGTGCAGCTCTGGTGTCTTTGTGGTGGAGGGTGTTGCCGTCCGCACTCACCTTTCCTCGTTGGCGCCGTGTCCTGCGTAATGCAGGCGCTGGAGTCTGGCCAAATCAGTACGCGGCGGCGCGTGGCGCGTGACGTGCAGCCTGTGCCCTTCTCACAGCCCGAGTGACCGGCAGCCCGGCTGGCTGGCGGCACTCTGTGTCAACATGCTACCGTGCTGCAAGGCAATCCTGTTTTGACTGGGACGTGCTTAAAGACTCGTTTTGTTCCCACTGCGTTGGACCCACCTCCCAACCATATCCCCTCACGTTGCCACGATTTGTTCTCTCCTCGCAACCTTGATTCAAGCCTCCTCTGCTGCCATGGCCTTTGGGCTGTGCAACAATGCAAGGCTGTGTACTGCACACTCTGAAATCGTTGTGGCTGGGTGGCGATTGATGCCCGCTTTTGAAGCATACGGTACCTGTTCGGTACCTGTTCGACGGGGCAGCATGCAAGCGAACAAGGACCCAACGCCACCCACATTTTTTTCCCTCTCCCAAAGATGCCGTTGCGTGCACCGGGTTCACAGCCGCCTGGAGCCGGGGGTTGCGCAGATGCACAGCCAGCCGACACGCCCATCTGGCGAGGCTACGCGGAGACCCCCTGCGGCGGCTGTGGCGGCCTAATGAAATTCATTAGCTCCAGAGCTCCCACGCCATTTGTGGGAGGCAGCAACCGGGCTCCAGCTACAGATATCTTCAGAATGGCTGGGCTACCGCCTCACTCGCTACAGCACACAGAGCCGGTGGCTGCCCCTCTGCCCTTTCCCGGCAGCCACGCACTATCCTGAGGACTAGAGGGGACAGCAAGTACTAGAGGGTGACCAGTGCGGGGGACATGCCGCATCTACCAGCTGTCAGGTCATGGGGGCCGTGAACAAAGGCGCGCGCGTGCGCGGCGACTTGTCTCGCCACCGAAACGGAAGAAGGTCGCTTTGCAAGCGAGAGGGGCGTGTCGCAAGCGAGTTGCTAGGGCAAGGGCTCCGCCAGTCCCCGCCGCCCGCGAGGTGCTCCACCAGGTGCTTATGCAGCGCCGCGGAACGCGCCATGCGCGGTGGCGGGAGGCCTGCAAAGGCCGCTGCAGGGTTCTGGGCCCGGCGGCCCCTGCCGCCGCCGGCGCCGAGCGGCCTTGCGTGGCATCTCTCTATTCCGGTCAGGGCCGTCGGTTGCACGCAGACAACCTGTCGACGCAGCCCCAGCCTCTTCTCTCCCCGTCTGCGCAGCCAGCATGGATCCAGCCGACAAGGCCGCCCAGTTTGTGGTGGGTGGCACAGAGGACTCGGGGAAGCCAGATGACGTCGAGGCGCCTGTACCGCGCAAGGGCTTCCTCGGCCTGATGCCGTCGCGCAAGAAGACCCAGAGGCACGTTTGTTGCGTGGGTGGGGTGGGTGGCTGTGTGGGTGGGTGGCTGAGTGGGCGGGCGCGGGGACGTGGCAGGGCAGGGTGAGGTGGGTGCAGGGTGCAGCGCCGCCGCACTCGTCCCCGCAACTTGCTGCTTGCTTCTGTTTCGTGCGCGGCCTGCTCCTCCCTGCCGCTGAGGAATCGAGCCTCCCTTGGGGATGCCGTCCCAAAGGGCGAGCGCGAAAGACTGCGCGCCCACCACCTGCCCATCTCCTCGCCTGTATGGCAAAACACATGACAGCATCGCCCGCAACACGCGCGCTCTCCGTCCCAAACGCACCTGTGCAGGCAGGGCACCATGCTGGACGTGCACGAGCTGGAGGAGCAGCGCCACGGCACATGGGTGCAGGTGAGAGCAGGGGCGCACCTGCTGCTACTTTGCGGCAGGCTGGCGGGCCCTGGCCTGCTGTTGGGTGTGGCGGGGCAAGCCCCCTGGCGGCTCCCTGGGTGGCACGCAGCACACGCCAGTTTGCCAACTCACGGTGCGCCGTGCCTGCCCTGCCCTGTGCCCCAACCCAGGCATTCTTCCACGTCATCACCGCCGTCATTGGTGCGTCATAGGGGCTGTAACGCGCGGTGGCGACTACTGCGGCACCCCCTGCGCAGCGACGTCCGGCGTGCATGCGCGGCAACAGTCCTCGGGCCCTACTGGCTCGCGCACCAGCCCACCCACCGCCGCACCTGCGCACCCACTCGCCCATCCCCTATCAGGCTCTGGCGTGCTCTACCTCCCCTTCTTCTTCTCTGTGCTGGGCTGGGTCGGCGGCATCATCATGACGCTCACCTTTGGCTTCATCACCTGGCGAGTGCACCTGCTCGCTGCCAATGATGTTGCCGCTGATGCCGCTGGCGCTGCTGCCGCTGCTGCCGCCGCTGCTCTTGGTGGAAAGCACTGCAGACCGGCATGCTTTTGCTTGCCTGCCTCTGTGCGCAGGTACACGTCCCGCCTGCTGGCTGATGCCATGGTCGTGGATGGAGTGCGCTACCGTACCTATCAGTGTGAGTTCCTGACGGTGCAGTAGCGTTACCTGCGAGGAGACAGGTGGAAGGCGACTCCGATGCGTTCGGCATGCCCCCGCAGCTGTGCAGCGCGCTGGTTGAAGCATGGCTTTTCCACCCCAGCCCCAGCTCGCTCCCCCACCCCGAAACCTTGCGCCGACCGCCCCCCGCCCACGCCCATCCCTGCAGCCGCTGTGGAGGCCTGCTTTGGGAAGAGAGGCGGCATCATCCTGGCAATCGTGCAGTACCCCAACCTGGTGCTGACCGCCGTCGCATGTGAGCCGCACACTGCACACTTCAGGCTGATGGCAACTGCACGCCTGCGCCACTCATGGGGCCTTGGTGCACGGGCAACTCTGGATGGGCAGGGGTGGTCCACAGTGCCATACGGGGCCACGGGCAGGGCACAGGCAAAAGGCAGGATGCACAGCCGCGGCGGCGGCAGCGCACCGGACCAAGGGCAAACCAGGCGAGAGATCCATCCAACCGTCGCCCAACCGCCCACCCATGCCCCTGTCCTTCCCTCCCCCGTCCCCACCCACCTTTGCAGACAACATCACCGCCGCCAACAGCATGAAGAGCTTTGCATTCACGTACAAGAGCTTCACCTCCTCACCGCTGTGCACGCTCGTAGACGAAGAAACAGGCTACTGCATCGAGGTGAGCTGCGCTCCAGCCGCCGCAGTCGCCGCTGCCGGTGCTGTGCTGCTGCGTGCTGCTGCAGCCGCTGCCCCAGACCTTGCGCTGCCGCTGACCTGCAACCTTGAGATGTATCGCAGGTGCATCTCATCTCATGCAGAGCAGTATGCACAGCCGAAAGTCTTCAGCCCAAGGGCGCTAAACCCGGCTCCAACAGCGTGGCAGCCAACCGCTCACCCCGCCGCACCTGCTGCAGTCGAAGTACTGGGTGTTCTCCGTGATATTTGGCGCATTCCAGCTCTTCATGAGTCAGGTAATTGCTGTGGCAACCGCGATTGCTGGGAGGGAGGGGAGGAGGTGGGCAAACGCCGCCGCCGGCGCCGGCGCGTTGCACCCACGCGCGCCTCCCTCCGTATCAAAGGCTTCACGATGCTGCTCCTCACCACTGCTGCCGCCGCCGCTGCACGCAGCCGCCACTGCACGCGCACCCACCAGCTGCTCCTCCCGTCCCGCCGCCCACCCACCCGCCCGGCCCTCCTCCCCACCCGGCCCACTACCGCAGATGCCTAACCTTGACTCTGCCGCCTGGGCCTCTTTCATCGGTGCCGTCATGAGCTTTGGCTACAGCTTCCTGTCGCTGGGCATGTCCATCTACCAGCTTGTCACTTGTGAGTCCCTGGATAGTATGGAAGCTGACGCTGCCACTAGCCGGATGCACGGCGACCGACGTCGGGGGGGGGGGGGGGGGGGGGGGGGCAGCGCTGCTGCTGCAGGGAGGGCCGGCGGGCGTGGCCACCGCTGGCCACATGGGAGTGCTCCCTTGCTTTTACGTATCATCCACATCCAATGGAAATTGACAGAGGACAGAGAGACGGAACAGAGATAGCGGTGGGAGGGGAGGGGAAGGGGAGGTCAGCGGGACTGAGCCCCCACCCGTGCCGCATCCCAACCTTGGCACACCTTGGCTCCTCACGCAGATGGCGGCTCGCCCACCCGCGTTGACGGCTACCCGGTTGAGAAGATTGGCCACGCGCAGCTGACGTGGGATGTGTTCAACGGTGAGTGAGGGGGGGCAGCAGCGTGCAGTGCCAGCCTGGCGTGCACCCTGCATCAGCCACCCAGGCATGCTGCCGGGCAGGCTGCCGGGCAGGCAACAGGGCCGGGCATGGAACAACCGCAGGTGCTGCTGTTCGCACACCCAGAGAGTCGGTTGCGCAGAAGGAGGAGGGTGCAGGTGACGGGCAAGCATGCAGGCTAGGCCCCCCCTCACCGCCCGCCGCTGCGCCCCCGCCCCCTGCAGCCTTCGGCGGCATCGTCTTTGCTTTCTCTTTCAGGTGTGGGCCGCTGGTGTGCGGGGCCAGGCCCTGCACAGATGCGGCACACCAGCCTGCAGCCGCAGCGCCGGCCTGCCCTGGCGCCGCCGCACCTGCGCTGCCGCTCCCGGACGCCCCGCCCAAGCCGTGCTGTTAGCTGGCAGGCACATCGCGCGTCCACCGGGCACCCGGCTCTGTTTTCACCTTTTGGCTGCTGTGCTTGTCCCTCCTCCCCTTGCAGTTTCATCCTGATTGAAATTTCTGACACAATCAAGGACGGCGGCAAGGGGCCTGTGTGGCACATGAAGCGCGCCGTGTGGGTCGCGGTCGCAACCATCACGGTGGGTGGGGGCGGGCGCCGCAGCCGCCGCCGCCGCCGCTGCTGGCCTTGGCCTGGGGCCCGGCTGCTGCTGCTGCTGTTGTTGCTGCTGCCGTCACTGCTGCCCCCCCCACCCCCCCGCCCTGCACTGATTGTTTGCAGGGATTCTACATTTTGGTGTCTTGCCTGGGCTACGCTGCGTACGGCTACGAGGCACTGTATAGTGCGTTGGGGTAGGGCCCGCTAGGGTTAATTCAGACAAGTCAGGCAGGGTTGGATTTGATCCGTCAGTCTCAGCCTCAGATTGGATGACTGCTGACGCTGGTTTCTCTGCCGTCCCCCGCAGATAACGCTTACGTCATCGACTTCTGGGCGGAGAACAACGGCGTGTGGGACAGCTCGCCGGTGCGCCGCCGCTGCCGCTGCTGCCGCTGTTGCTGCCGGTGCGCCTGCTTCGCTCTGCCAGGCAACCGCCCATGTCGCCCTGCGTCTTGTTAGCTTCTTGTTCAGGCATGCTGGATGCTCCTTGCATGGCAGCACCACCGCTCTCATGAGCACCTCCCCCGTTGCGTTCCCGCCCACAGGCAACCACCAACGTGGCACGCGCCGCAAACATTATGGTGCTGATTCATATGGTGCCAGCATATCAGGTGACGCTGGGCGCCAGCACCGGCAGCAAATAGCTAGAGCTTTGCAGAGGATGGCACTACGCGACGTTACCGCGGTGTCACAGGAGACGGCAGCGGCGAGCAGGGGCCCAGGACGCCTGCCTGCTTCCCCTGGCAGCACGCGCCGCTGCAGGGCTCCTTGCAAACGCGCGTCGTGCACAGGCAGAACTCAGAACTCCTTCCCTCTTACATCCGTGCCCAGCGCATACTCAACTGCATCCCTTGTTCTATGCTCCCCCCGACCGCCCATCCGCAGGTGTTCAGCCAGCCGGTGTTCGCTGCCGTCGAGCGCAGCCTGCGCCACAAGCACAGCTGGATGTTGGGCACCAAGCGCCGGTGGACCTTCCGCCTGGTCTGGCGCTCCATCTGTGAGTCTAGCTGCACACGGTGTCGCCAGCCCTGAGAGGCCCCTTGCCGCCACATACCTGACCCACAACAAACCATGGAGCCCGATCAGGCATGCCTGCTTCCATGCACGCATTACCCACACCTCCGCCCACCCCCGCTGCAGACGTGGTGCTCGTGTGCTTCGTGGCCATCGCCCTCCCCTTCTTCTCCGACTTTGTGGTACGTGGTACTGCAGCTGGTACTGCCTCAGGGCCTGCACGGCTCGCATGCTGGCGGCGCCGCCGGCCTTGCCGCCCCCTTGCCCGGGTGCCACCTGCCCGCCGCTGCCTGGCTGCCGGCTTGCGTGCCTAGGCCTCGCATCGCTGTTCGGCCGACGTGCAGCCGTGCGCCCGACCGTGTCACTCCCTGCTGTGCAGGGCCTCATCGGAGCGCTGGGCTTCTGGCCCGCCACCGTGCTGTTCCCTATCGAAATGTACAGGAAGATCCACAAGCCCAGCATGTGAGTGTGGTCGGCCCGCCCCGCGTGCACGGGGGCCGGCGCTAGTAAAAAGCAGCCCGAGGGGCCTGGTTCGAGAGTAGCTTGGTTCGACTGCCTTTCGTGTAATAGCTCGACATGGGAACAAATCAGAACTGCCAGTGGCGCTGCGTGCACTCCGGCCGCCCGTGCTAAAGCCTGCTGGCAGCGTCAGCAGCCGCGGCGCAGCGCTCCGCGCCACTGCGCCGCCTGGCGCGGCGCCCCCCGCCGCCTCCAGCCCTCACATACCGCCCTGCCGCCGCGACAACCTTTGACCTCCTGCGCAGGAAGGAGACCATCTGGCTGGAGGCCCTCAACCTCTTCTGCCTGCTCATCACCATTTGCGCCGTCATGGGCTCAATCCAGGTGGGAACAACCAGCCCTGCAGTGCTGGGGTGGTTGTGTAAGGTTCTCTGTGTGCAGAATTCGTGCTTCTGCTGCCGCGGGAACGCGCCAGAGCAGCAGGCCGGCTCGTGGCGTTGCGTCGCTGCCTGCGGCCCCGCTGGCCCGGTTCTCGCGTGGGGAGTGGCGGCGGCGGTGCTGCCAAGGTAGCTGCCGCATGCGAGGCAGTGCTTTCACCCTTGCTACCCCTGTGCCCCTTCCTCCACGCTTCCCTTGCAGCTCCTCGTCAAGAACGCGTCTGGTTACTCATTCTTCTGAGGCGCTGGCGCACGCCGCACCCGGCGCCGCCCCCGGCGGGCAGCCCAGGCTGTGTTGTTGCCACCCCCTCTACAGGCTGGCCCTGCCCGCCTGGTGCCAGCAAGCCACATGGCCTGCCCTCCTGGCTGCACTACGACTCGCGGGCGCCCTTGTGATGTGCCGCAGGACATAAGTCCCCGCATTCCAGGCCCCGCTGCTGCTCGCAATGCAGCATCGCTCCAGCGCAATCCTTTTCGAAACCCAACCCCCAACTGCACATCAAAAGATGTCGCAAAGCCGCTGGCGTCGCTACCAACGTGCCCGCTAGCAAACCTACCCCGTACTATGCATGCATGCTCTTACCCCCCCATTTTTTTCCATGAACCATTGCCATCCCTCCCCGGCTTGCATTCGAATGTGCCTTGCCCCTAGCTTTCCATTTGTGTTTCGCACCAGCCATAACTCAACGACCCAGTGAGCTTTTGTGCCAGTTGGGTGGGAAGGAAACGGGGAGCACGTGCAGCATGAAGTGGAGCAAGGGTGAGCAAGCAGGAGACCAATAGCTCCAGGCGACAGCGAGCAAACCATTAGGCGTATGGCTTCACGCGTCGGCCTTCTTCGCAACAACGCACTTTCCCTTGCGGCTGCCGCCCACGGCGCACGTCAAGCCGGCGCAGCACTTGCGGGTAGCGCAGCTTTGGAGGCGCTTGGCGCATTTGGCAACGACGCAGCTGCCCTTGCGGCTGCCGCCCACGGCGCACGTCAAGCCGGCGCAGCACTTGCGGGTGGCGCAGCTCTGGAGGCGCGTGGCGCACTGGAGTGTGCCCAAAGGTTGGCAGTCGGGGCCTTCGCAGCTGCTTGTCATCTTCCTGCTGGGGTCCACAGGGGTGTAGGTCCAGCCTGCACTAGCGGGAGGCGCACCGTGGGAAGGAGGGCCCAGGCGGTGAGGACGCAGCGAGCTGCGGGACGGCTGCACAGCTTGGCGGCACGGTGCGCTCCTGCTGCTGCCAGTGGCACCATGTGCACGCGCGCGCTCGCCCACCCCGGTGTACTGGTCTACTCACCCCTGTTGTACTTCAGGAAGCACTGTTCGTAAACGGCATCGTACGTCCAGGCCGTACAGACGTCACTGTCGATGCACGCGGCGCAGCAGTGGCTGGCACTGGGCCTGGGGATGGGCGAGCGGGGAATGTCGCCGCCACGGCTGCACGTAACGAGGGAGGGAAGCAGGGCAGGCAGGGCAGGGGGTGGGTGGGCAGGCGGTCGCGATGCTGCGCTGCGATTGCCAGCGCACATGGACGAAGCGTGCGCACGCAGCTGTCCAGCATGCATCCCACTGCTGCCCAGTCTCACAGTTCGACGTTGGGGATCATCCGGACCCAGCAAGTTGGTGGCGGAGGCGGGGGGAAGGGCGCTGCGGCTGCGATGGGGAGAGGAGGAGAGCTTCTTGGGCGGAGGTGGGGACCGCGTGGGAGAAGGTGGCGCCGAGGGCTTGGGTGGCGGCACGGCCAGGGAGTGGGGCAGTGAACGGAGCCGCACCCACTGTCCCGCTGCGCGCACGCGCGCGCCCGCCGCTCCCCGCCGGCCCCCGCCCCACTCCTTCCCCCCGCCGCCCCACATGCATATCACCCTCTCATAGCCCTCTATCGAAGCATCATATGAAGTGTGCAATACTCAAAACGTCGCTTTACAGAGTCGGTAATAGATTGGTACGAGTGGAAAAGGGGGCGGCAGAAGACCGTCTGCCTGCCGTCTGCCGCCACCGTCTGGCACTGCTGGGCGGGCGGCGGCGGCCACTCGTGCTTGATTTCGCAGCCCGGGCGTCACCTGCCCTATTGCACGGTCTGCCCGCCCACCCCAGCTCACCGGCCAGCGAGACGAAGGCCAACAGGGCGACCGCAAGGACGACCACTCGACGAACCATTGCGGGCAGCCCCTTGTAGTCCCTGGCAGTCTGCGTGGTGTTGTGGGTCACGAGAGGCGGCTTGGCAGGATTTTTTTCGCCTGCCCCCCCCCCGAAAGAACGGGCGCAGCCCTGGTCGAGAGGCCGGAGCCGGAGCCCGGAACGGGGCTGCGATAGTGCGTCTGCTGCGAATTCATACACTGATCGACGTCGATCGAGTGCAGGAGGGACCAGGCGCGTGGCTGTGCAGGCGCGCTGACACGCATGTGTAAGCGCGACCCGTCTGTACAACTGATGCAAGCAGGTCACGCTCCCAAGGGCTTGCCGCCACCTGTAGATAGCCCCTCGATCCCTCCCGTGCCTGCCCACATCCCGCTGCTGTGGAGTACTTCTTGCCAAGCACCTGACACATGAAGCCTGGACATGGCAGTGCCGTCTGGCAGCAGGGAGGACACGTCGAAAAGCGCAGGCAGCACGGCCACGAAAGTCAGTCTAGCTGCAACCGCACGTACGCCAGCATCGCCACCGCGGCCGTCTCGGCGCGCAATCGCAGGTCGCCTAATCCTACCGGCATGGCCCCTGCTTCCAGCAGCGCTGCCAGCTCCTCAGGTGTCCAGTCACCTTCCGGGCCGATGCAGAGGATGCCGTGCCCGGGCGGCGCGCCTGCCAGCGCCGCTGCTGCGAACAGCAGCGGCGGCGCACCGGCGGTGCCCACCAGAGCCGCGTCGGCGCCGCGGATGCGCTGGCATAGCTGCGCCACGCTGGCGGGCGGGCGCAGCGCCATGGCGTGCGGTCGCAGGCACTGCTTCATGGCCGCGGTTGCCACGCGGCCCCAGCGCCCCTCGCGCCCGCTGCCCCCGCCGCCATCCTCATCCTCGCTCTCTTCGCCGCCTGCAGCAGGCAGTGGAAGCAGCAGGACGAGTGGGCACGAGGCGTCGGCAGCCAAGGCTGGCCGCAGCGAAGCAGGTGGCACGGCACGTGCATGGAGGTGAGCGACCACTGCTCGCACCTGCCCTGCAACACGTCCTCCCCCGGCCGCGCCTGCCTGGCAGCCCCCGGCAACCCACCTCTCCGCCGGCCCGCCCGCTTGCCGCTGTGCGCCCGACCCTGCTCGCCGCCGCCACCGATGGTGGGCGAGCGGTCTGTGAGGACGGGCGTGAAGGCCGCCGCCCCCAGCTCTGCACACTTTTCGACCAGCACGTCGGAGCGGCCGCCCTTGAGGGAGCCGCACGCGCAGGCCACCTCCCACTGCCAGCCCGAAAGGCGGGCCTGGGGGAGGAGAGGCGGGGAGGCCAGCAGCGTTTGGTTGAGGCTGGACGTGAGCGCAGCAAAGCCGGGCAGCGGGTGCGGCGCGGCGGCGGCGCGTACCCATGCACAGCGGAGCACGGGGGGATGCACGCACATAGGCCGACCCCGTACCTGCACGGGCGCCTCGGCAGTGGTCACCACCGCCCCCTGCCGGTCCACTGCCGCCAGCTGAGCCAGCACGGTGTGCCCCCGGCCGTCGCACAGCTCCAGCAAGCTGCCCGGGCGCAGGCGCAGCGTCTTGGCGGCGTGACGGGCCTCTTCTAAAGGCATTCGCAGCTGCGTGCCCGGAGGGGTTCCTGCTAGCGGTGCGGGCACGTAGAAGCGTGGCGGTCGAGAGGCAGACTGCTGCACGAGGGGCCAAGAAGGGTGGACGAGCGAAGGTGAGGTGCAAGGTGAGTCCGCCGCCGCTCGAGGCCGCCGCCGCCACCACTGGTGCTCCTGCCGATCGGCAATTGGCGACCCGGCACTCGATCAGCCTCACACGTGCCTGATGTCCATGTTCTGTCGCCTGGGCTGCCAGCGAGCGAGCGAGCGATCTGCTCCCGTGTCGGCCGCTCTGCTCCCGTCCTGCAGCCCGCCAGGCGTAGCGGCAACACACTGCCGTGGACATCATGATGCAGTGGGACGGGGCTCGAGGGCAAACCATGAAGGCCACTGGCAATGAGCGGGAGTTTTCCAGCCCGCTCTCCTGGCCACCCCACCCTGCTCTCCCGCCTCCCGCCTACCCAAAACCACCCCGCTCTCTTCCCCGTTCAACTGAACTTCACCCGTCGCACTTGCCTTGTTCTCCAGCCCGCTGTCGCCAGCCCCGCCCGCTCCCCTCGCCTGGATGCTCTTCAGTCCTTCCGTCTGACGCTAGCGTTTCTACAGCAGCGAGGAGAGCCACCGGGCGCGACTCAGGTGGGGGAACCCTGCGTTCGCGGGGCCGCGCGGCGCATCAGGGCCTCTGCGGGGACCGCACGCCGCCCCTGTCGCTCCCAGAGCGTGTCAGAACCGCGTCAGCGCAGCCCGGCGGACGGCTCGCTTGCTCTGCGTGGGCAAGCGCTTCACCCGCTTCCGGCCTGGCTTTGCTCCCCGCCGCGCCCTCGGTCGGCCCTCCCTGCCCCACGCTGCCAGACGTGGCGCGGCCCGTCGCGGGAGGGCGTGGGAACCACGCCAGCTTGCTCCCCCCCCCCCTGCGCTCCGATCGTTCCGGTGCAGCGTCACATGCTATCACAAGCCGCAGCTCGCCCGCCAGGAGCCCCGCCCGCGCAGGGCCAGCAGCTTGGCGGTGGCGGCGGAGACCTGGTGAGAAGCAGGCGCAGCCTCTGCAGCCTTTGCCGGTGCCTGGAGCGCCCTCGAAAGCCCTGCTCTCTGCTGACCCGGTCGGGGGCCTGCCATGGCGGCCTGCCATGGCGTCAGCCCTGCTCTGCTGCTACGTTGTGCGCTGCCGCGCTGCAGCACGCTTGCAGGCGGTGGCAACCGTTTCCCCTGCCTCCCCCTTCGCCCGTCGTTGCCCACAGGGCATGCTGTCGCAGGCCGGCTTTGGTCGCACGCCCAGCAGCAGTGGCCTCGGAGCGCCGCCGCCCACCGCGCTGCAGCTGCAGCAGGAGCTGCTGGGCGGGCCGTCCACCAACCCCAGTCCCGCCGGCTCGCTGTCGAACACGCCGCGCACGCTGAGCAGTGGCCTGCCGCCAGGCGCGCTGCAGCCCGGCGCGGGCGGCGACCGGCAGCCCTGGTCCAGCCTCGACGGCATGCCTCGCCCCAACTGGCAGCAGCTGGCAGGCAGCGGCGCCGCCGGAGGTGCTGGCGGCGCGCCTTCCGACGCCATCCAGGGTGGCGCAATCCAGCGCCCGCCCTCCGCCGGCCCCACCGGCCAGCTGGGCGGCTCGCTGGGGCTAGGCCAGGGCCTGGACATGCAGGGTCGTGGGCCCTCGCCCAACCCGCTGCAAGGCCTGCAGGGCCTGCAGGGCCTGCCGCCACACCTGCAACAGCAGGCGCGCGGCCCGCCGCAGGGCATGCCCAATGGCATGCCCAGCGCGCAGCAGCAGCTGCTCCAGCAGCATCTGGCGGCGCAGCAGCGCGCTCAGCAGGGCATGCTGCCCGGCGGCTACAACGCTGTGCATGCGCAGCAGCAGCAGCAGCAGCAGCAGCAGCAGCAGCAGCAGCAGCAGCAGCAGGCGGCTTCGCTGGCCAACCTGCAGGCGGCGGCACAGGCCGCGCAGGCCGCGCAGCAGGCTGCCATCCGCCAGCAGGCGCAGCTGCGGAATGTGAGTGGTGTGGGGCACAGTGGGCCGGGTAGCGAACTGGCCGATTGCTGCGATGTGGAGATGCTGCTGCCCGCTGTGTTGCGTCCTTGCTCATCACGCTCATCAACGCACCCAACCCCCGCTCTTCCTCTGCTTTCAGGCACTTCAGGGCCAGCAGCAGCCCGGGCTGGGCAACCTGAGCCAGCAGAATGCGGCGCTGCTGCAGCACGCTCTGCTCCAGCAGCAGCAGCAGCAACAGCAGGGCGCGGCGCTGCTGCAGCAGCAGCAGAATGCAGCGCTGCTGCAGCAGGCGCACCAGCAGCAGCTGCTCAACCAGGCCAATGCGATGCAGCAGGCCAACGCGCTGCAGCGCGCCGCGCAGGGGCTGACCGCCGCGCAGCAGAACCAGCTGCTGCAGGGCCAGCTGAACAACCTGGCGCTGCAGAACCAGCTGTCGCTGAATCAGGCGGCGGCGGCGATGCAGCGCCCTGGTGGTGCTGGCAACCTGGGTGGCGCTGGCGGTATCAACCCTGCCCTTGCGGCGCTTCTGGGCGGCGGCGGAAACGCAGCAGCTGTGCAGCAGCTGCAGGCGCTGCAGCAGGCCCAGCAGAACCAGGCGCAGCAGCAGGCGCAGCACCAGCTGTTGCTGAGCCAGGCTCTGCGTGCCAACGGCCTGCAGGCCGGGCTGGGCCAGCGCCCCGCGGCGCAGCTGCAGAGCGAGGCGCTGATCGCGATGCAGCGCCAGCAGGCCGCACTGCAGGCGCAGGGTGAGCATGGGGGTTCCTTGGGCGGCTTGCATGGAGCTGCGTAGTGGACCACCGTGTCCGTGCCCCGGCCTCGCGATCCCTGCACCCCTGACCCACGACCTTCCGCCCCTTCCCTGCGCACTACAGGCCTGCGCATGCCACAGGGTGGCGGCGGTGTGGGCGGCACTGGCCTGAGCGCTGAGCAGCTGCTGCAGCTGCAGCAGCTGGGCGTGCTGGGCAAGCCCGCCACTGCGCCGGCGGCTGCGGCAGCCGGCCCTATGACGGCGCAGCAGCAGGCGGCGCTGCTGAACGTGCTGCAGGCGAGCGGGCAGCCCAAGGGTCTGCCTCCCAACCTTGCCGCGGGCCTGCAGCTGCAGCAGCAGCAGCAGCAGCGCGCCGGCGGGCCGCCTGGCCTGGCCAACGGCGCTGCCTTCCTCGGCCAGCAGTCCACCCAGCAGATGCAGCAGCGCCCTGTCCACCAGCAGCACCAGCACCAGCACCAGCAGCACCAGCAGCAGCTGCAACAGGCCAGCCTGCAGCAGGCCAACCTGCTGGCGGCCCTGGGCGGCGGCGGCCAGCGCCCACCGCTGGCGCCGCAGCAGGGCGGCGCCCGTGTGCCCGCTGGCGCGCTTGGTGCCGCGCTTGGCGGCCGCGCTGGTGGCGACGGCCAGTCAGACCCCATCCAGACGCTGCAGGACATTGGCAAGACCCTGGCTCAGCTCAACATCACTGTGGAAGCGGCGGTGAACGCGGGCCTGCTGGGCGGGCTCAGCGCTTCGGGTGGGTGTTTGGGGTGGGTGGGTGTGGGGAACCGCTACGATTCGGTGCCGGAAACAGGTGTGTCGTGCATGCTGGGTGCCTGTCTGCCTTGGCTGGAGGACGTTTCGAGCACTGCAGGCTTACCGGCCTCCCACCTCCCTCCCTGCACCTGCAGATGTCAAGATCGTGGCTGAGGCCCACCGTGCAGAGATGGATTCGGGCCGTGCCGGCACCCCAGGTGCGTCCCTGCACAGTGGTACCGAGCGCTGCAGATCCCCGGGAACAGATCCCGCGCGCTCGTCCGCAGCGTGCCTGGCATGCACCCCTTGCTTCCCGGTCGGCTGCCCGCTCGCGTCGCAGCAATCTCTCCTGTGGCCTCTCGCCTGCCGACTGCCACTGTGCCCCTCCCCTCTCGCAGGCGCAGGGCAGCAGCCCGGCGGCGCTCTGCCGGCTCAGCCCGGCTCCGCGCCTGGCTCGCTGGGCGCACGTACACCCCCCGGGCCCGCCTCCCCCGCGCACTCGCACTCCAGCGCCGCCGCGCTCCTGCTGGGCGGCCAGCGCGCTGCCTCTGCACGTGCCGCGTCCGAGCAGAACAGCGCAGGTCCGTTGGGTGCGTGGGCGTGTGTGTGTGTGGTGCAGCTCTGCCTTTTGAGACCTGGATGGGTGGGCAGTCTAATAAATCGACCGCACTTGCACTCAACCTGCGGCTCCCTCCTGCTTGCTTGTCTTCAACCACCCCTGCAGGTGGTGGCGATGAGGATGATTTCCCTCTGGACCCCGAAGAGCCCTCTGACGCGCCCAAACAGGCCATTGGTGGGTGGCTGCTGCTCCTGCTGCTGCTGCTGCTCCTCCGGCTTCTGCTGCTGCTGCTGCTGCTCCTCCTCCGGCTGCTGCTGCTGCTGCTGCTGCTGTGTTACGTCGGCTGGGACCCCCGCGCTGTGCTGCTGCCACCGCCATGCCCACGAAGCCTAGCGCGTGCTCCCAGGCACAGCTCTCTTGCCATCCTTCCGCATACGTTCATCGCACCCCACGCTCCCACCCTCCGCACCTCCCCCCCTCTGCAGACGAGGAGGCGCTGCGCGCCAAGGTGGAGCAGATGGCGGCCCAGTTTGACGCCACCCAGTACGGCTTCTTCGGCGGCACCGCGCCCCCAGAGGAAGAGGGCCTCCTGCTGGGAGAGCTGGAGCGCGATGCCGCACCGGGCGGCGGCGTCGACGAGGGCGGCGAGGCCCCCGGCCGCGCCAGGTGATCGGCGGCAGCGGGAGCAGGGTGTGGGCTGCGCGCGCTGGCGGTGCCTGCTGCCTGCTTGCCCGCTGCCTGCTCGCCCTGGCGGCTGCTCACAGGCTCTCCATCCCTACCGCCCGTGGCAGGTCCGACCCCGGCACCGAAGGCACCGGCGGCGGTGATGGCGAGTCGTACCACCTGTGGGGCGGCGCCATGCTGCCTGATGAGCTGGACTCCAAGCTCACGCTGGGCGATGGTGAGGCGTGGGGTGCAGAGCGCGTTGCGGGGTGCCCCAGGGGTTTCTTCTGTCTGTTTGGAGTGGGCATGTGTTGCTTGCTGCCTGCAGCGGTAGGGGGAGGCACGCTCGCCCCACTGCACCCCTCACCGCGTGTCAAGCCTCAGATCCTTGGGCATCTCCAATCTGCCCCATAACTCACCCCGCTCCCATCTGCCCCCTCCCGACCCCCTCCCCCCATCACGCAGGCCCCACCGGCGGCCGCGGCTCGGCGCCCCCCTCCATTGTCGGCTCTGCGCCCGGCCCCTCCGGCATGCCGCCTGGCCCAGCCGCCCCCGCGGGCGGCGCTGCCGCGCAGGCTGGCCAGCAGGGGCAGCAGGGCGAGCTGGCCTCGCTGTGGGGCAATGCACAGGTGGGCACAGGGGAGGGCGGGCCAGGGTGTGAGCGGGCCCTGCTGCTTCATCCATGCCACCGCTCATGTGACCCAGCTGCCGTGCTTGCCCTCTTGGCACTCGGTGCCGCCCTCCCACCCCACCACCTCATTCCTGCCTCTCGTCTGCAGGGCGATCGCAACGATCCCTTTGGCTCCTTCCTCTCCAGCCTGCGCCTCGGCACCGGCTTCTGAGCGGCAGCAGCTGAAGCTGCAGCGGCCGCCGGCGTCCGCGCCCACTGCCGCTGACGCTCATGCCTGGCCGCGCCGCGCCGTGCCGGCAGCCGTGACGCGCCCGCCGGCGCTGGCGCCGCGTTCCGTTTCAACCCCCCTCGAGTAGCACCGTCGACAGCCTAGTGATGATGCGCGGACCCGCTGGCGTCGCCCGCTTGCCGCCGCGCCCCACCCCTTGCCATCATCACCGAGCGAAGCATGAGAAGACGGGACAAACGCACCCCCCACACACACCCACACACCCAGGCGCGCCGCACCGCGCGCCCAGCCCTCAACTCAACAGTACGTAGAGCTAGCCAGGGGCCGCTGGCTGCAGTACGCACATAGTTAGGCCGGCTGCTCTGGACAGCCAAGCACGGCCGCTCCCCTGTAGCTGCGGGCACGCTCGCGTGCCGCAGCGCCCCCTGATTTTTGGCGGCCGTGCGCGGCTGCGCCGGAGCACCCGATTTTTTCCTCCTCCCAGACTGCGGCCGCAGCGTGCATGGCGGGTGCGGCTCAGCCTGCCCGCCGCTCGCGGTGCCTCGCCCCCGGCACCCCGCCCCCTACCTACTCTTGCTTGCTTGCTCGCTCGCTCGTCCCTCAACTGCGCCTGTTTTGCACCCAGCTTCTCTCACCCATCCGCGCGTAACGTTCTGTACCTCTTGATAGCCCCTCCCTCGCACCGCACACCCGAACAGGCGGACTGGGCGCGCGCACCCTCCCCGGCCCGCCGCGTGTACCTCCTCGCTCCACCCCGCCTCCCCATCACCTGCCCCCCACCCATCCCCCTGCTTGGCTTTCCTTTCCAATCTTCAAATTCTTTGATTCCACACTACCCCCGTTTTCCAGATCTCACACACGCTCCCGCTCCTGTTGCTTGTGCTGTGGCGGCGCAGCGGGCAACGGCCCTGTGCGACCCCCCCCCCCCCTCCCCCCAGCGATAAGTGCGCCGCCTCTTGCTCTCTCTCGGCCCCCCCCCCCCCCCCCCCCCCTCCACATGCCACGCCCACCACCCTGCTCCCTCCAGGAACCCTGGTCACCTCCCCCCCCACACCACACCACCACCACCACTCTCTGCCCTCCCTCTTGTTGCTTGTGCTCCGCTGCTGGCCCGCTCCCCCTCACCAGATGCTCTCGCTTGTGTGACCACCCCCTCGGCCGTTTCAACACCCCCCGTGTCAACCCTCATTTCGTCCCCTTTCACCACCAGAATTGTTCTATTCACGCCCCCGGTGCCCCTCCAGCATACGCCTTCCTGTTTTCGCAACCTCCACTGCCCACCTCGGCTTGATCCCCCCTCCCAAGAAAAATAGGCGTGGCTGCTCGCCGCGCCGCAAAAACACACGCACTCCCCTTTTTTTGCTTACGCTGCCCGTTGCCTTGCTCCGTTCTTGTCCCAGCACTCTCTCGCCCTGCGGTGCACCCCCCAGTCTTTGAGAGCACACAACCCACACCGGGGGCTGCGCCGGCTGCACCAAACTAAACAGAGTAACGCCACGCCCCATGCCCCCCTTGCCATCTGCCCTCCCCCTTTTTCTGTCTGTGCAGTGCTGACCCTTCTGTGTAATTTGCCTTGTCAGGGAGGCGGGGCAGGGCGGGAGGAGGCGGGGCTTGTAATCTCTGCTTTGCCTGATTAGGCGCGGCAACATGAAGTCCTGAGGAGCTGCTGGCGCGGTCAGGTCGAGATGGGACCGGGGCTGGGTGCGGTCTACATGCACCGAATGGTTTCGCGGCGTGGCCGCTTGCTAGCAGCAGGCGGGCGGGCGCCGCTTGCCTGCCGCTTGCCCGCTGCTTGCAGCTCCCTGCGCACACCCTTTCAGATGTGCGTTGTTGATTCAGGCCAGATAAACAGGCACATCTCACGCGCCGAGGTAGCTGCCAGGCAGTGGCGGGTCCTTGCTGCCCCCTCAAAAGGTGGCGATGCAGCCGCCTGGCCCACCGCCGGCTTAGCTCTCAGCGAGTCGCCCGGGTCGGCCCGCCGGCCTCCCAGCTTCTCCCACCCAATGCCCAACCAGCGGAGCCCAACCCTGCTCCTGTGCGCTCTGGCCTTTCAGGCAATCTGTGTACACGCTTCAGGCAAGTCCCCCGAACTGTCGATTGACTCCGAAACAAGATCCCGCCGCTCTAACCTGCACCGCCGCCGCCCGACGCCACGCACCGACTGCCGCGTTGCCGCTCCTCCCTTGTGTGCAGGCCGCGGCGCGCTTCCCCTCGGCAGCCATGCCACGCGCCGCCAGCTCCCTGAGCTGTCACGCAGGCTCATCATCAACGGCGAAAACGTGGCAGGCCCTGCGTTTGGTTTCATGGTGCGCCTGCACGTGCCGGCGCAGCGGCAGGACACGTCCACCGCCTTCTGCGGAGGCGCTCTGCTGGACGAGCGCACGGTGCTGACGGGTGAGCACGGCACGCGTGCACAGTGCTTGCCACGCCGGCTTATCTTGAGCCGCAGAGGGGGCGGAAGGCGCTGCAGCTGGCAAGTATGCATGCCACCTCCTTCCCCTGGAGTGCACTCCGCCGACGGCGCCGCTGCCGCCCAACCCACGCCCGCAGCTGCGCACTGCTTTGCGATGAGGACGCCGCGGGCAGCCCTGGAACCGCAGCGAAGTGGTGGTAGAGGCGGCTGGCGGCGCGCTGTTCAACGTGACCAGCATCTTTGTGCACCCAGGTACCACACGCTCCAGCCCTTGGCGCGGCCAGGTGCAGCCGCTGGCAAGGGTGCATCCGGCGGTGCATCCGGCGGTGCATCCAGGGGTGCGTGCATGTTCATGTGATGTGCTGCCGCGTTCGCCGCAGCAAGCAAGCCCACTGATTGTGTGCCTCCTACGCCCCCCTGCTGTCCCCTCCACCCTGGCAGGCTTCGACCAGCTGGCGTTTGAGAGCGACAACGATGCGGTGCTTGCCAGCAAGGCGGCGCCCGCAGTGGGTGGCGCCCCAGCCAACGACCTGGCCCTGCTGCAGCTCGCGGCGCCGGTGGCGGCGCCTGCCACCTCAGCTTCCCTCCCCACCGCCGCCACGCCGCTGCCTGCTGGGACCGAGGTGCAGGTGGCGGGCTGGGGCGTGACTGACGACGTCGGTCCTGGCGACCGCATGCAGGTGCGCGTGCTGGCAAACGTTGCAGGGCAGGCTTGGGGCTCTGCGGCTGCGTGCATGGCATTGGCTGACACACCTCCAGGGCAGCTGATCGCCCCTTCTCCTGCCGACCCTGCTGCATCCCCCCCCCCCCCCCCCCCCCCCGCCTGCCTCCCCAGGACGACCTCCGCTGGGCGCGCCTGCTGGTGCTGCCCACCGACTCTGTGGTGGATGTGTATGCAGACAACTTACTGGCTGGCGGGACAGGCGGCAACACGTGCTCGGGCGACAGCGGTGAGGCGCCACGGGGGGGGGGGGGGGGGGGGGGGGCGGCGCGCGCGGCAGTGCCTCACCAGCCCACCACCTCTCAGCCTGCGCCTGCCATTTAGTTGCGCCGTGCCGCAACGTGCCACCCTTCACGCACCATGCCACCACCCTCTGCCCTTCCCCCGCCCTCAGGCTGCTGCGCGACGCCGCTGGGGCAGCGACGGTGGTGGGAGTGACATCCTGGGGGCCGCCCTGTCCGGCACCCACTCCAGATGAAGAGGCGCGTAGGGGCTGGGTGCACGCAGGGGATGGCGTGGGGCAGCAGGGGCCGCAGCCTCGCATTACACGTGCAGGTGCTGTGCCGCTTGCGCTGCGAGCGGGCAGCCCCCTGTCTCTGACCAACCTGTTGCAATTCCTCATTGCTCTGCCTTCCTGCAGTTGGGATACTACACAGATGTGAGGCAGCACCTGGACACCATCGCCACCTGGCGCAGCGGACAGTAGATTGTGTGACCAACCACGGAGCGCGCCGCCCGCCGCGGCAACGCAGCAGCGGCGATGGCTCGGGCAGGGCTGAAGCGGCCGGCTGCCAAGCGGCGGCAGCAGGCGTAGCTTCCAACTTGATCGCTGGCCCCAGCAGATTAAATGATCAACATCACAACGTCCGGTTTTCCCCACAACGTATGCTCTTGTTCTCATAACTTTCCAAACCTCTCTCCAACCACTCCTCTTCTCACCCGATCGCCCTCACATACCCCTGCCCAACATACATCAATCACTCAAGCTTGCGCTGACACCCCCTGCCTGTTCCACCCATTAAAAACGCCATCGCGTCACCTGTGTTCAACCCCATGTATTGCTGCAAAATCATACGCAAGTGGCAAGACAACGAGAGGCATCACACGCAGGCAAGGAAAGAGTTGGGTGGCAGGCAGGGACTGGGCCGCTTGTGCGAGGCAGCAGCAGCAGCAGCAGCAGCAGCAGCAGCAGCGTGACCACAAGCGCGCACAGCGTGGACTACTCCAGGCTCTGCCACATGCTGTCCACCAGCCGCTGCGTGCGCTCGGCCTGCTCCGCATCCATCGCCGCCCGCTCAAAGGCCGCCTGCTCCTTGAGCAGCGTGGCTCGCTCCTCGGCCGCCGTCTCAGCCGCAGGCGCAGGCGGCTGCAGCGGGGCGCGCTGCCGTTCGGCAAATCTCCATTGGTGCATGCGGGGTAGTTTTGTTTAGAGCGAGTAGAGTGTGCTGGAATCACAACAAAATCCAGCAGGCAGCAAGTCCTGCGTCCCACTGTCCACGGCACCTCGCGCCCGCGGTTGGCCATGCTACCACAGACGCACCGCTTCTCTGCAGCTGCTGCGGGCTGGTAGATTTGCTGGCAGCTGTCTCCTGTCACGCCTGCAAGGTCCGAGGGAGGTCAGCGCACAAGCCAGCAGCAAGAGGGGCATCGGCAGCAGGACGAAGTGCAGCGCAAGGCCGGCAGCACCAAGCCACATCGCGTAGTTACAGAGGCGACGTTGGCAGCGTGGCCGATGTCCAAGAAGCTAGCAAACCCTCGGCAACTTGCCCGTGGAGTAGTTGCCGCCCTGGTCGCAGTCGCGCCAGGGCAGGAAGAGCAGAGGGGCAGCAAGAGACAGCAGGCGGCGGCGGCGTGCCCGTGACGGCGGCGCGGCGGCAGCGTTCGGCGGCAGAGGCTGGCGCCTCGACGGGCGCTCGCCCGCTGCTACCGCCGAACGGGTGGTACGCTGTGGCGCTAGACAATAGATGGACGCCATCGTTGAGCGTTGGCAGCCAGCGAGGGAGGGTTTCGGTTCGAGCAGGATGGCTGGGCGCAGCCTCCAAGGGAATCAAATGCGGCAGGAAACGCTCAGAGTGGTCCTGAAGACGCAGTTCGAAAGAGGCGAGCGGAGAGCGCGATTGGGGCACAGCACTCAGCAGCAACTCCCCTTCTCCCTGTCTCCATACCGTCCCTCCCGCATATACACCGCTCCCGACACCACCACAGCGGCCGTTGGCTCCACCCAGGACCCGCCCGCAACCAGTTGCCCACCACTCACTTCAACCGCCCAAAAATGGGCAAGCCCGTCATCCCTAACCACGACCCCGTGCGGCTGGCGCGCATCTTGGACGAGAAGACCCGGATGATGGGGGTGAGGGTGGTGGGGGGCTGGCCCACATGCCCCAACATCCCTCTTTCTTGACCGAAGTCCCCACCTGGCCTCTCGCCCCTCCCACAGGTAGACACGTATGCCCTGGATGCGCAGGTGCGCGAGCGCCGGGGGCGCGAGGAGGCGGAGGCCGCGGCGACGCGCGCAGCGGCGCGAGCTGCCGCCGGCGCCGAGGCGGCGGTGATGGCCAGCGTGCACGAGGCGGCAGCAGCGCGCCGTGCACAGGACGGGGATGTGGACGTGTTCCGCAAGCGGCAGGAGGTGAGATGGGAGCAGAGGGAGCGCGATGCGGGACGCAGGCAGAGTTAGTGCGGATGCATGCCACGAGTGTTGGCCTAACCCTGGCTCTCGCCGTCCTCATGCCCGGCACCACTGCACTTCCCGTCCCCCCTGCAGGCTGCTCGCCGCGCCGCTGAGCTGGTGCGCCGCGAGACCGACGCGGCCGCTTCTGCGGCGGAGCAGGCGGCGGCGCTGGCCAGCCCCTGGCTCAACGAGGCGCCCTCCACCACCGTGTCTGCCGTGGACCCGCACCGCTGGCGCCCCGACCACTTCAAGGTGCAGTTGGTGTGGGGCGGCGGTGTGGGGCTGCCTGGGGGCGTGAGGCGCTGCCCGTCACGTGTGCGACAAAGCCCTGCCCGCTCTGTCACCCTCAGTGCTGACTTGTCTCGTCCCCTGTGCTCCACTTCCGCACCCAGGGCATCCGCCCTGAGGACAAGGCCGCCATCCTGGCCACGCAGGCCGCACAGGTGCAGGCCAAGCGCGCCGCCGACGCGCGCGCCACGGCCGTCAACGCCGCGCACGAGGCCGCAGAGGCGGCCGCGGTGGCGGCAGCGCAGCGCGCCGCATCCGCCGCCGAGGCGGCGCGCCGCGCGCAGGCTGCAGAGGTGGCGGCCACGCAGCAGCTGCAGGCGGTGGAGGCAGCGGCGCGCGAGGCGCAGCGCAACGCCTGGCTCAACAGCCAGCAGCCCAAGGAGAGTTACCATGCGCAATTCGGCACGAGCCACAGATAATTGAGGGCACCAGGCTGCAGCGCTGGCCAAGGGGCCGCCGGGGTGGCGGCGAGAGTGATGGGGCCAGCGCACGGCTGCTCAGCACCGGCAGCGGCGTGCGTCCCCTGCCCGCTGATCTCCCTGCTCTGCTCTGTCCTTGCCTGCTGGATGTGAAGTGCGCCACTGTAACGGGACCGTAACTGCGTGCTCGCATGATGCAGATGTCGTGAAACTCACGAAACTCGCAAAGAGACACTGGTGGCGCAGAGAGCACGCGGAGAGCACAGGGGGGCACAGTGCTGCGCACGCCCGCGCTGCGTTGCGCAGCCGGATGCTTGCGCCGTGCAGGCGGGGCCCCAGAGCGTGTCACAAGTCCTCGTAGGTGACCAGCTGCCGCTCTGGAGGCGGCGCCATGGCCAGCGCCTGGATCTGCTGCGCGTCCACACTGGCTGCTAGCTGCTGGGCCTGCGATAGGGCGAGGAGAGGGCGGACGAAGTGCGGGCCGACGACAGGTTGGTGGGTAGAGGGGGGCTGGGCAGCGCAGGGGCATGCTGTGCAAGCAGCCTGTGCACGTTGCCCTGACAGCCTGCCCTGCCCGCCCATCCCCCTGCTGCCCACCTGCATGCGGGCCTCCGTTACGCGGGGGTGCTCGTACACCGCCGCCTGTGCCGGCTGCTCACCGCCAACGGCGTCTATGTCCACGCTGCGGCCCTTCTGCAGCACGGAAGCAGGCACGGGACAGCGAGCACGTGAGCAGGGCAGTGTGCACAGCACGGGGATGTGCGCGCACACACGCGCCAAAAACAACCGTCGCCCCGTACCTCACGACTGGCAGGCTTGCAGCTCACAGCTCCGCCACTTCACCCCTCCGGCGCTGTCTACGCCCCCCCGTGTTTTCCGGCGCACCTTCCATTCTGGCATGCTGCTGGAGGCCCAGTTGATGCGGAGCATGCGGTCCTCGGCCACCACGCCCTGCTGCTGCGCAAAGGCCAGCACCTGCTCGGCGTCCTCCCGCGTGGCAAAGGTCACAAAGCCGTAGCACTGCGGGTTGCATGGAAACATATTCGTGACATGTGCTATCAGCTCTAAAACAAAACAGCAGGGGGGGCTGTGCACAGCACACAAAAGGGAGGATGTGATGAGCCCAGGAGGTGACGAGGGCAGAGCAAGCTACGCAGAGCTGCCAGCCCCTGCCTCCCGAGCACCGCCTGCATCACGCGTGCCCGTCCCCCTTCAGGTTGACCTGATCCGCCGCACCCCAACAACACCCAGCTGCCTGCCCACCTGGGTGCCGATGACGCGCGCCTCCACAGCCCCAAACTCGCTGAAAAAGTGAAGCAGGTCTGCACAGGGCGGCGTCACAGCTGCTCGGTTGGGCCTTGGCGGACCGACAGGCCAGCAGGGGAGCCCGATCAGCCAGGCTCTCCTCTTGTAGTTTGGTGTTGCCCTGCATGGCTGCTGGTAGGACGGAGCGGGGCGGGCGTACCTGCCCGAACCTGCCTGCCCCTGCTCCCTGCCCGCCGTCGCTCCCACCCACCTGGGGTCCCCCACTGGGGAGGCAGGTCGCCCACAAACAGCTGCATGCCGCTGGCGGCTCTGCGCAGGCAGGGGGGAGCGAAGGAGAGCGCCAGAGGGGGGGGGGGGGGGGGTTGCAGGGAGGTGAGAGATCCCTCAGGGAGCGGCACATAGCCAACCACCAGTTGGTTGCCGCTGGTGGAGCTGCAGCTCAGGTTCTGGGAGGGTGAGGTGAGCAGCAGCGGAGAGGGCAGGCGGCGCCTGCTCCAGCCCCACTGCCCGCCCTGCGTGCCCTCCCCTCCCCCGCCGTCGCCTCCCGGCCACCCCCTCCATCAACCACCGACTCACTCCTCCTCCTGCATGCGCTGCCGCTTGGACAAATGCGACTCGCTTTCCCCTTGCTCCTCGTAGCCATAGCCATCGCCATACGCCGCATTTCCCTGCCGCTGCTGCTCCTGCGCATCCTGCGCCCCAAACGTGCCATCCAGCGCCGCCCCTGCTGCCGCAGCGACAGGCTGCTGCTGCGGCGCCGGGCGCGGCCGCGCGCTCGGCCGCTTCATGGCTGGCCGCTTTGGCGCTGCGGCAGCCTGCTGGGCTGATGCGGCTGCACCCGCCGCTGGCGTGGCTGCGCCGCCGCCGCCAGCGCCGGCCTGCCGCGCACGTAGCGCCGCAAGGGCGGCGGCACGTGCGGGGTCTGCAGGCGCCGGCGGCTGTGCCGTTTGCTGCCCGGCAGGTGGGGGCGCAGGCGCCCGCTTGGGAATCACCAGCTTGACTGTGGTGGCGCCCTTGTCCTTTTCGGGTGCAGGCACGCTGCCACTGCCCCCTCTACCTGCAGCTGCTGCCTCGTTGCGCTTGGCCTGCAGGGCGCGGATGGCTGCCTGGCGTGCAGCATCTCCCGAGATGGCAGGCGCCGTGGAAGGCGCGGCGCCAGCGGGCGTGGACGCCGCAGGGCGTGCCGCGGCGGCGCCACCGGCGCCTGCGGAGAGCTTGCCGCCAATTGCGGCACCCTATGGGTAAACAACAGCGGGATGTCCAATGAGGGTGAGCGGGAGATGGAACACGCATGCTTTCGGTCCGGGCGGCACCACGCACCACCACTGTACCCGTCGACCAACGCACTGCACCTGCTGCTGCTGCTTGCGCTTCTGCAGCAGTGCATACTTCTTCTTCAGCGCCAGCTCTGCCGCGGACGACATGCTTGCTGATGGGCCGAGGGCTCTGCGGCGGCGGCGGCGGCGGCGGAGTGGGCGGCGACGGCGGCAGCGACAGTCGGCAAGAGCGGACCGATTGATTGACGCCCTCTGCACGCTGTAAGGGCACTGCTGCGGCGCATGAGGGGACCAGAGCAGCGCTGCAGGCAGCACGGAGCGTGCAAAGAGTGGTCCCCACCTTCGTTCGCCGTGGTCGCTCTGGGCGCGGCGTCCAGAACCAGAAGCAAGCTCACCAAAAATCAAGAAACTCTCGAAGGTGTCTGAAGCACGGGGAGGCCTGTAGGAGCCCGGGCCGCGCTGGGGGAGAAGAAGCCGGGCCGAGGCAGCGCCTGGGGACACCACTGCGGGCCCTGAGCAATATCTCAAGTGTGCGACGACAAAGGAGTTGTGTGCAGGCGGAAGTGAGTGCCGCTGATGAGTGTGCCTGCGGCGGATGGCGGTGAAGCGCGGCCAGCGGTTGGTTCGAGGACTGTTTGTGGTGGGTCAGTCAGTCTCGACACTCGACACTGCTATATCGAGAACGTTGGATTCGAGATAAAGATATCATACACTTCACAGTGGATGTTCTGATAGCAACCTGCGCGGCGCAGGCCGCAGCGGCTTTGCCGACGTGCCGGACGTTCGGTAAGCCGGACGTGCGGCTCGCGCCGCGGGCATGCCGCGCCGAGAGAGCAACATGGTAGGGCTTGCAGCAGGCATGCCTTGAGCTTCAACAGATACAAGTGAGGTTGGCGAGAGATCCCACAAGCGCGAAAGACCATGCACCGCGGTGCAGCCCTGTTCTGCCTGCACGCCGCCTGCAGCGGCACGCCGCATGGCTCTGTCGCCCGTGTGCTGCTGATCGCGGCATTCCACTCTGTGAATCGACGTGCTACCTCCATACGCTCTCTGCCGGAGGCTGCAGAGGCCCCAACCACGCGCCCCCGCTCCCCAAGCGGCTTCGATGGACGACTTGTCGTTGGATGACCTGCTCAGCGGGCTGGAGGCGGCCCAACAGAAGCAGAGCAAGGCGCGCCGGGGCTGTAGCTACTGCCGGCTTGGCGGCGCCGCCTTGTGGCAGCGCCGCCGCCGGTGGCGGCGGCGGCACAGCCCACACCGATGCTCTTTCACCCCCGCCCCTCAACGCAGGTGCGCTTGTCGGAACGCAATGTGGTGGAGCTGGTGAACAAGCTGCGGTCGATGGGCCTGCTGGGCGACGACCTGCTGTACACAAGCAATGGGCGCGAGTATGTGACGCGGCAGCGGGCCAACGCAGAAGTGAAGGCGGCGGTGCGCGCCGCCGGCGGCCGCATCCCACTGGTGAGCGAGGCCTGGCCGGTGTCTGCAGATGGTGAGGGCGAGTCCAGTGGCGGGTGTGACTGCCCCCGGAACGAAGCTGGCAAGTCTGGCCTGCAGCTGACGTATCCCCAATTCTGTTGGTGCCCCCACCCACCCTTCCAACAAACAGGTGGACCTGCCCCCTCAGCTGGGGCTCGACCTGGTGCATTGCGAGCGCGCAGCAGACACGGTGGTGGCAGAAAGCGGCGGCGCAATCACGCTGGCGCAGGTATGTGCGAGGCACGGCCGGCGGCGGGTGGCGGCGCGCCGGGCTGTCGAGCAGCGCCTGCATGGTCCCGCTCGCGCCCGCTCGTGTGCACCTCCCGTGAGCCTCCACCCGCTCAGCAGCATGCTGCCCCGTCCACCTACCGTATTCCTCTCAGGGCGAGCTGTTCAGCGCCCACTACTTTGAGGGCCTTGCGGCGGAGGTGGACGAGGGCCTGCAGGAGACGGGCGTGGTGTCGGGTGAGGCCGCTGCTGATTGATTGATGGATTGATGGATTGATGGATTGATTTGGTTATTGATTGGTTAAGGCATTGGTTGGCTGACGAGTTGTGTGGTGGCGGGCTGGGAGTGCAAGGCAGGGTGACGGGCCACAAGGCGCGGGCCTGGCCAGCGCCGCCGTCGGCCAGCTCCGAGGGTGGTCAAGCGCAGTGCGGGGGGGTGCAGCATGTGCTTCCCTCCCTCCTGCTCAACCTGAGCTCCCATACATCTTTCTTGGCCCGCATCTCCTCCCCTCCCCTCCCTCATCTCCGGCAGTGGGCGAGCTGGCGCGGCGCTTCAGCCTGGGCGCCGAAATGATGAACGGTGTGCTGGTGGAGCGTGTGGCGTCAGGGGCCATCCGTGGGCGGCTGGAGGCCGGGGTCATCTACACCCAGGGCTACCTGGCCCGCATCAAGGCGCAGCTGCGGTGAGCGGCACGGGGCCGAGGTGTGTGGAGGGGGCTGTAGACATTTGCACGGACGCTGGGGCGCAGGACAGATCCACGCACAGCGGCGGCGCAGTGAGTGCCCTGGACCTCCAGCACCGACACAAGCCCCCCCCCCCACCGCCGCCCCCCCCCCCCACACACACACACCCACCCACACACACCCACCCACCCACACACACCACCATCCCCCCCCCCCCCCCCCATCGCTTGCAGCGGCGCGCTGCGCGGCGCTGTCTCCCCTCTCTCCATGCCCGCCCTGTGCAAGGAGCTGGGCCTGGAGGGTCTATCCTCCCTGGCCTCGCTGGTGCCGGGTCTGGTGGAGGAGCTGGTCGCCGAGGGTGGGTACTCCTGGGTACGCCTGCAGGCCTGGGTACTACTCCTGGGTTGTACTCTTGGGTTCTACTCCTGGGTACCCATGCTGCTGGGCAGGCGTGTTTCTCATTCACAGCCAGGCACTCTGTCCAGGGGCAGCATAGTGCCGCCCCTCATCCCTGGCCCCGAGCCTTCGGAGCATCCCCCTTAACAGCGCGCGCCGTGCCGCGTCTCGACTGCCGCCACCTGCCCCGCCTCAGCCGTGCCCCGGCCCCGCCTGGACCCCTCTGCACCCTGCGCAGGCAGCGTGGCCGGCAAGCTGGCTGCAGGCAACACCAGCTGGGTGCCCGCCACCTACGTAGCGTCGCAGCAGGCCGCAGTCAAGCGCTTCTTCCAGCAGAACGGATACATTGGCTACGACACGGTGCGCTGGCTGCGAGCGCCTTGCAGCCCTTCCATTGCGACAGAGCACAGGTGTTGGGACTGTTGACCAGGAGGTGGTTGCATACTCTCCGCCGCTGCCCCCCCCCTGCATGCCCGCCTGGCGCCAACCGCCCGACCGCCCTTCACCTCACACGGTGCAGGCAAAGCAGTACTGCATCCCGCAGCCGCGCGCCTTCCTGGCGCAGCACTTCCCCGACGGGCTGGCGCTGGAGTCGGCCTTTGTGTCGCCTGCTGTGGTTGACCAGGTAGGCGGGATGGAGAGCTCGCGCTGTTTTGGCTGGGAAGACTTGGGTTGGTGTGGGGCCCCACATTCATGGTGCTGGGCAGGCCTCCGGTGCCCTGCACGGTTGACTGGTCAGCTGCTTCCTCCCGGTGTGCCAGCTGCTGCGATGCACACTCATGCCACTTGCCCGTCCTTCCACCACCCTGCTGCCAGGTGGAGGCAGCGGTTGAGGAGGCTCTGGCTGCCGGCGGGTGGTGCGACGTCATGCCGCACGTCCCCTCCATCCTCTCCCTCTCCGACACCGCCGCACTGCTGGCCAAGTGCAAAGCGGTGCTTGCAGGCGGCGGCGGCGCGGCAGGCGCGCCGCGCGTGCTGGCGGGCACCTGCGTGGTAGCTGCCGCCATGCTGGATAGCATCAGGGAGCAGCTGCTGGAGGCAGCGCGCAAAGCGGCAGATGACGCACACAAAGCTAAGAAGGCTCGGGGCGGCGTCGGCGCCGCCGCTGGAGCAGCAGCAGCGGCGGGCAAAGCAGCCGAGGCTGCCGGCGGTAAGAAGGCGGCGCCGCAGGCGGCGGCGGCAGCGGCAGATTCGGATGCAGATGATGATTGGGACATGGTGGGTGGATGGGTGGGGTGGTTTGGTTTGGTTTGGTGGTAAGGTAAGGTAGGGGCTGTGCAGGAGTTTTTTCCAGACAGTTTTTTCCAACCCCCCCGCTATTTTCTTTTCTTTTTTTGGTAGAGTAAGGCACCGGTGCACCGGCCGGCAGTTCAAGGTGACATGCAAGCGGAGTGATGCGCGGTGGGTGGGTGGGCGGGCTGGCGGGTTGGCGACCGCAACACGGAAGAGCAGGGCGCAGGCAGCAGCTGACCAATCAGACCTGTTCCTATCCAAACTGCCAGGGTGGAAAGAAGGGGAAGAAGGGCAAAGGCGGCGGCAAGAAGGGCGGCAAGGGCGGCGGCGGCGGCGGCAAGGCCTCCAAGGGCAGCAGCAAGCAGCTGGCAGGTGGGCAGGCGGCGGCAGAGGCGAGCGGCGATGGCGCCGCTGGCGGGCTGCTCAGCGCTGCCAGCTTGGAGCAGCGAATCGTTGACATACACCCAGACATTGAAGGCGCGGGCGCCGACGGAGATCTGCCTGCCACCATCGCTGCTGGTGCGCGCAGGGGGGATTGGGCGGTTGATGTGCATGGGTGTTGGTCTGGCTGGTTGGGGTGCAAAGCTACATGCAGAGCTGCATGCACATCGTTTTTTCAGGAGTCGGTAGGCCTGTCCAGCATGCTGTCTGCCTCTCGCCAGCCCTGAGCACACGTTCCAATCCCCCCCTTCCCCCCCCCTCCCCCCCCTTGCGTGCAAACTGATGCCGCTTCTTCCGTGCTTGCCTTCCCTGCTCCCCCCGCAGAGCTGCGCCCCGCTGTGGTCTCAGAGTACGAGCGCGCTCTGCACGCCATCTTCACTGCGGGCGCGGAGCGGCGCTGCCGCCTGCGCGACGCCGCCGCCTCGGCGCTGGACTTTGCTTTCGAACGGTGCGGCTGGGCAGTGGGCGGGCTGCGCATGTGAACATTGCTAAATGCAGCCGACTGCCCGTCCGACCAACTGACCCTGCGCCAACCTGGCCAGCTCCGCTTCTTGGTTCTTCCACCATCAAAAACAAATCAGCAGCCAACCACCCCGCAACCTCTAGGCGCCACCCACACTCTCCCCCCCTGTTCTCTCTTGCAGGCTGCAGCTGTACGCCCACGGTGCCGACCTGTTTGCCGACGACGAGCCCACCGCCGCCACGCTGGCGCGCCACCTGCTGCGCGGCGCTGGCGGGGAGTGCGCCGACGCGCTCCTGCGCTATTTGGCGGCGGACGAAGAGCAGGAGGCAGAGGGCAGCGGCGGCGGTGCCTCCGGCGGGAGCGACGCCGCCAACGCCGGGCCGCTGAGCACGCAGCAGCGTGCGGCGATTGTGAAGCACCTGCCGCCGGACGTCAAGCCCCCTGTCAGCACCATGCTGGAGAAGCTGGGCGGAGCTGCAGTGGAGGTGGGTTGCGGGCACAATTGTTGGTGTTTTTTCTGCTTTTGTGGGCGACATCCTGGGTGCCAGGGGCAGGGAGAGGACCTTTGGTGGAGAAGCTCGCGAGGCGGTGCTGCGCTGGACACGAGCCGGGGTGAGTAGGGGCGCTGCGCATGCCAGTGCGTGGGGTGTGAGGGCGATCGGTTCAAGGGAAGACAGTGCCTGCTTGCACCAGCTGCTCGTGCACATGCGCTTGCCGGCACGTGCCGCATGTTCACCTCCTGGCATCCCACACCTCTGAACCTGGGCCTCCCCCCCCCCCCCCCTCTCCCCCCCTCCCCCCACCCCCCCACCCCGCCGCTGCTCGCTGCAGCCCTTCCAGGCAGAGCTCGAAGCAGCGGCAGAGGCTGCCGGCCTGCGGCTGCGCCGCCTGGACAAGAAGGGCGAGCGTTCGCTGGTGTTTGCGCAGCGCAAGGCCTGGGATGCTGCTGCTGCCAGCGCCGATGACCCCTCGTCGCTGCTGGCGCTGGCGGTGCCGGCGCTGCTGGCACGGCAGCACGGCCGGCTGGTCAGCCTGCCCGGCCGCGCGCTGGCGCCCGCCGTCGACCGCCTGCGCGGCGGGTCGCTGCCGGAGGAGGCCTGCCAGCTTCTGGCCGACTTCCATGCGGCGGTGGTGGAGCACCTCAAGGCCGCGTCCGGCGGCGAGGCCGGCGCCGAGGCTGCAGACGAGGCGGCGCGGACGCTGGAACAGCTGGCGCCGCGGGTGAATGCGCTGCTGGCGGGCGATGCAGGCGGCGACGCATGATGCGGGCGCCGCTGGCGCTGATGCTCATGAATGTGTCCGCGATGTCCACGGAGCTGTGCAACTAAACTCCGGTGCTGATCAGAGAAACAAGGGTGGAGGTCGCTAATGAGCGGCTTTGGTGCTGAGCCGGCTTTGGTGGAGCAGGCACCACAGGGGAGCTAGACGTAGCCTCGCCTACTCCTTGCCGTTAGTGACAACTGCACGTCCTGCGCACAGTGCTGTTACTGCTCGACGATGCAAGAATTCAAGGCACTTGCGCTCGGCTGTTGCTCTGGCGCCGCCAGCCGCCGCCGCGCCGCCCGACACGTCGCGACAGGCATGCTGCTTTCAGCGGACGCTGCGGGGCCTCGACTGCATTCGCGTGCTCAATCGAGTATCAAACGAGCTTGATTAAACGATCCCCAGCGCCTGTGCAGCCGATCTTTTCGAGGCCCAGCTGCCGGCGGCTTGCAGTTCGGGGAGCCGCGCGATTGCAGGTCGCATCGACCGTTCTGCAGAGGTCAGCCGCAGGTGCGCAGGCCGCGACACAGCTGCGGCTGCAGAAGTGAAGGCTCGGCAGGCTTTTGTCGGCCTTCCTGCAGCCCAGGGCAGCTCGAGTACATACACCATGCAGCCGACCGCACCGCGATGGCGCGCCGTGCACTTCCCCCCACCGCTGCTGCCGCCGCCCGGCTGCCTGCAGGAACCGACGCGCTCCCTTGAGCAGGCAGGCACGATGGCGGCGGCAGGCCAGCGCACCGACTGGGACCAGCTCCTGCTGCAGTCGCAGGACCTGGTCCGCACGGTAAGTGCGGCACAGGTCGCAGGATGCCGGCGAGCTCGCATCTGCTGCACATGCCTGCACCCTGCGCTCGCCCTCCTGACCCCTTTTCTTGCTGCTGCTTGACGACCCCCCTGCTGCCTGTCGTCCCCTGGTCTGCAACGTTGCAGGAGCAGGCCTTCCCGCGGGTGCAGCGCGACATCACGCAGGTCGAGGCGTACAGCTCCAAGCTGCGTGCGCGCGCTGCGCGTGGCGACGCGGGTGCTGAGACCCTCGAGGCCAGCCGGCTGCTGGCGGGGGAGGGGCTCAACCCACGCAAGCTCACGCAGGCAAGCAGTGCATGGAAGAGTAGAACGGCGACCAAGTGGGGGCATGTTGGTGGAGCGCGGATGAGGAGGAAGGGGGGCCGCTGGCTGCTGCCGCTGCTGCTACCTGCTGCTGCCGACGATCCCACTGCTGTTGACCGCGTCTCCTGCCCCTGCTGGTGGCTGCAGGCGCTGCAGACGTTTGAGCTGCGGCCCACGTATGAGGACGTGTTTGCTGTGGAGACTGCCACCGTTGACGAGTACCTGCAGCAGGTGGGCAGCGGGTGTGGCAGGCGTATGAGGCAGGCGCCGCAGCTGGAGGAACCTGAGCTCTGGTGGTGCATGTGTTGCACACCTTCTGGCCACCCATACCATCCGGCAGATGGTACAGCCCCTGCACAGTGGCCCTCTTGCCGGCCCTCCTGCGTTTCCGTGGCATCGCTGCTGCCCCCGTCGCTCCTGCGCCACGCACGCTGTGCCCCGCTGCATCCACCCAGGTGCATGAGATGATCAGCGTGACGGCCATCCAGGAGGCGCAGAGCAGCGCCGCCGCGGCGTTTGAGGACTTCATGGACGCCTGCATGGACAGCGAGTGGCAGCAGGTGTGCGTGCGGGCGGGTGTGCGTGCGGGCGGGTGTTGGCGCAGTACAACCAGCACGCCTGCCTCGTGCACCCCGTGGGTGCGCCGCCTGCTGGTCGTGTCGTCAGAGCCGTTGCGTTTGCAACCCCCCCTTCCACGCTGCCCCTCCCATGCCTCGCCCTGCAGGAGAAGCGCACGCTGTTTGACTCTGTGGCCCCCTACTCTGCCGCCTCGGCGCTCACCCCCGGCCCCTCCCCTGGTGGCGCCATGTCTCCCTACGCCCCCCGCGGCGGTGCCGCCCCCAGCCCCGCGTACCGCGGCACGCCAGGGGGGGCCTTCGGGCGCTCCTCGCTCGCGGGCGGCACACCCCTCGCGGCCGGCAACCTGGCGCTGCGTGGGCGGGCCGCCAAGTACGCGGAAGTTGTGCGGAAGCTGAACGCGGCGGAGGCGGGCGGGCAGGCGTACAGCGCGGTGGAAGACTTTGCCGCCGCGTGCGCGGACGAGAGCAATGGTGCGGGTGGGCGGGGGAGGTGCCTGGAGCAGTACAAATATGTATGCGTGGAACAGGGGATGAGCCAGGCGGCGTTGCTGCAAAGCCTTGAGGGCGACATGTGCGCAGCCCACCCTTGCTGCCCACCTCTTTTGCATTCAGCCGCACCTCGTCCTGCCTGCTGGCTGACAGCCCCCACCCACCCACCCACCCACCCACCCTTGCTGCAGGCGAGCGGCGCACCACCATGGCGCGCGTGTGGCAGGTGCTGGCGCGGCTGCTGGGTGGCCTGGGCGGCCTGCCGGCGGGGGCGCGCGCGCAGCGCAGCGAGGCCCTGGTCGCCGGCGCTCGCAAATATTTGGAGGACAACTTCGTGGCCTACATGCAAAAGGTGGTGGCGGCGCACCGCACGCAGGTGGGGTGGGGTGGGGCCGGTCGGGTTGTCAGCACTCGAGCAGGGAGGCTGGGGAGGCTAGCTGGCAGGGGCTTGCAAGCGCGTGCGCCTGCCGCTCGCACTACCGGTGCGCCTCATGCGGTGTGAAGCTCGATGTGGTGCACATCGCCGCTGCAATTGTGGACCCCTGCTGCAGGCGGCGCTGGGCGGCAGCCCCAGCCGGCTGGGCCTGGTGCAAGCCTTCCTGCGGGTCAAGGAGCGGGACCGGGGGGCGCTCGACTTTGACCAGGCAGGTTTGGGGGGACGGTCGCACGGCGCTGCAGAGCTGCCGCTGCCCCTGGCGCCGCCTCCGCGCATCAGCGTGCCTGCGCTCTCGGCCCGCTGCCGTGCCGGCCATCTGGATGTGCCTCTAGGCCGTGTCGTCGCCCTGCCTCGGTTCTCACCACGTTGGTCGCACGCTGTTCGCTCTGCCCGCCATGTGCAGCCGGGCGGCGTGGACACCACCTGGATGCGGCTGTACTGCTGCCTGCGGGCGGGGTTCCATGCGGAGGCGGTGCAGGTGGGGTGGGCACGGGGAACGCAAGCACGAGTTTGGCACGGGAGGTGCATGCGCGGCTGGGAGGGCAGGAGGCTACTGTGCACGGGGCAGCAGAGGGAGCACTGCCACTCGAGGCTGGCCGTGCTGTAGCCTTTCTGCCAACTCCCCTGTTCTCCTTCATCCTCTCCTTTCCGCCTCAAACAGGTGGCCAAGTCCCTGCGCGAAGGCGTCGCCACCCCCCGTGCCGGCGGCGCCTCCGACCTCTCCGGCCAGCTGGCGGCCTGGGCAGAGGGCGGGTGCCGGCCGCTGGGCGGCGACGCCGGCGCGCACCTGTCCGCAGAGTGCGACCGCCTGGTGCGGGACAAGGCGGCGCGCGCGCGACACCCCTTCTCCGCGCAGCGCGCCATGGTGCACGCGCTGCTGGCGGGGTACAACCGGGGGGCAGAGGCGATTGTGAAGGTGCGGCCGAGAGGATGGTGCAGGCGCGGTGGGACGCAAGTCAGAGCCAGGCTGGATGGCTGAGGCCGGCAGGCTGGCATGCACAGCAGAGGCAGTGCCTCGACCATTGGCGCCTGCCCAGCGTGCAAACCGTGTTGCGTTTGTCAACTGCAGCAGTCGCCCACCCTCCTCCCGCCCTGCGGTGGGAGCTCACCCGGTGCACCTGCCTGTCCCTCACCCAAACACCAGCCACTGACCGGCCCTCCCCTGCTTCCTCCCCCCACCGCTCACAGGAGTCGCCCACCTTCTTCCCCACCATCGAGGACTTCCTGTGGTTCAAGCTGGGCCTGCTGCGCTCAGAGGGGCGCGCGGCAGGTGCCGGCTCCTTTGGAGGCGCCGGCAGCGCCGCGGGTGAGGCAGGGCGGAGGTGTTGGCGGCATGGGTTGCAGGCGGGACGCAGGCATGAGCGCCTGAGATTGACAGGAGGTGTTTTGGCGGCGGCAGCATGAGGCATCGTGTCTGACCCTGCCCCATCGCGCCGCCGCCCCCCCCCCCCGTCTCGTCTGCAGGCGTGATTGATGCCTACACCCTGCCCGACCTGCAGCGCTACCTGCAGCAGTACCCTGCCGCCCACTACTCGCACGGCGGCAAGGAGCCGCTGCTCTACGCTGTGGTCCAGCTGCTCAGCCTGCAGTTCAGGTGCGGCGCAGGGCGACAGCTCTTGCTGCCACTTGCGCCTCCTTTGCCTTGGTGCCTGCCCACGCCCTCCAAAGCCAGCCCAGCGCACGCAGCCCACCAGGCTCACCCCCGCATGTACGCCCCACAAAACAATGTCAAATGAGTGCAGGGGCGCCGTCGCGTTCCTGGCGCGCGAGGCCGCCACCCGCGACTACCGGCTGGACGCTGCGCACCTGGCCATCTGCCTGCAGGCGGCGGGCGTGCTGGACACCTCACCCGCGGACGCAGGTCGGTTGCCTGCATGCGCTTGGGAAACGCGTTGGGGTACAGGCCAGAGGGCACGGCGCCCTCGCCCACCGCCACGCCCTTTGCACAACCCAGTCGCCCCCCCTCGTAAATCGCTGGCAGGCGCCGGCGGGCGCGGCGTGGACGTGGGCGCCCTGATCCACCGCTACGCCAAGGAGTTTCTGTACACCGACCCGCCGCTGGCGCTGGAGTACTACATGCTGGCGGCGCAGGCCATGGGCGGCTCGGTGCAGGTGCGTGCTGGGGGCTCCACCGCGCTGGTTGTGTCAATGGTCCTACAAAGGCAGGTGGTGCGTCGGAAAGCTTGTAGGCCCTGCCGCTTTTCCCTGCTTGCATGATGACCCGCTTGCATGCAGATGCACGATGTGCGTACCCTCCTGCTCACACCCCTCCCTCCCCCGACCGTCCCATCGCAGGTCAAGGGCCAGCTGCTGCGTGAGCTGCTGGTGGAGTCCAAGGCGTACGGCTACCTGCTGGGCAGCGGCGGCGCAGGTCAGCTGGTGGCGGGGGGTGGCAGCGGAACCGCCGTCTTCTTTCGACACGGGACAGCGCTTGCACGTGCTCAACTGCCAGGCCCAGGTCCAACCTTGCAACACCACGCCACATGTTCATTTCCACCTCGCCCTTGCAGCTGGCGAGGGCGGCGCTCTGGCGCGGTTCGTGCCCGACGCCGGCGAGCGGGGCCGCGTGCTGGAGGCGGTGGCGCACGAGTGCGCGGCCAGCGCGCAGGTGAGGCACATGCACGCTCTGTACTGTGCGGAGGCGGAGGGCTGGGCGGTCCAGTGCAGGGTGTATGCCTATGGCCTCCCCGCAGCAGGCCACTGTTCTCCCACCGCTGAGCTCCGCCCAGTCCGTCCTCCACTCCTTTCCCATTCTCAAAACTCCTTGATCAAAACTCTTGATGTCTCCAACTCATCGACAGCTGGAGGAGGCCGTGGAGCTGTTCATGTTTGCGGGGCGCCCCCGCCAGGCGCTGCGCATCCTCAGCCAGCGGCTGTCGGACGCGGTGGAGGCGGCGGCAGGGGACGCCACGCGTGGTGGGTGGGCGGGGTGCCTTGCAGGCGTCCGCCGGTGGAGGGACGGGCAGTGCTGGTCGCTGCGCTTGCTCAGCAGGTGTTGGTACTCTTCCTCGTTCTCCGGCACCCTTCCGTGCACCTCGACCCCCCCCCCTCCTGCAACCACTCCCTGCGTGCAGCTGCCGAGGTGGAGGGAGTGATGAGCCGGGGCAACGCCGCAGTGGCGGCCATGGCCAGCAGCCAGGACCCAGGTGGGCGGGCAATGTGGGCGGTGTGGCGGTGCGGGTGGGGTGATGGCGGGGCGGGGTGGTTGGCGATTCAGCAAGGATTGGTTTGAGGACGGGCAGGGCTTCCCCCTGTGTGCAGGCAGCAGCTCAGCCGACACCTTGCAAGCTTTCGAGCAGCCAGCTGTGCTGGAGCCAGAAGAGCACGCCCACCACATGCACGCCCCGCCTGTCTGTCCCTCCTTCCTCTTCAGAGGACCTGCGTGAGGTGGAGGCCTTTGATCTCCTGAAGTCCATCCGTGACATGCTGGCAGCAAGCGCGCGGTGAGGCGGGTGTGCGAGCGCGCACAATGCATCGCCACGGCAGGCGGCATCTGTTGCTGCTGCCGTCCCTGCCTTTGCCTGCCTGCCTGCCTGCCCATCAAATTCTGAATGCCCTTCTCACCTTCACTATTTGGCCCTCCCTTCCTCCCTCCGCCACAGCGGCGACTACACACGCGCGCTGCAAAAGCTGAGCGAGCTGCCGTTTGTGCCGACCGAGCGCTTCCGCCTGCAGCTCTGCGCATCAGGCAAGGATGCAGCGCCGGCGTGGCTGGCAGCGCTGTAGCTGCGGCTGCCGCAGCAACATGCTCTGCCTTCTGCCGCCTGCCCTAACGTGCTGCCCTGCCTGCCCATACGTAAACTATCCAACGCCCTCTCCCCTGCCCACCCTCCCCCCAGGCGTGGCCTCCCTGCACCCCGCCGTCGCCGACCGCCTGCCCTCGGTGCTGCTGGCCGCGGCGGCGGCGCTGGCGGCGGTCGGCAAGCGGGAGCAGCTGCAGACGGTGGTGGCGTTTGCCTCTGCCGTGCCCAACCGCATCTCCCAGGCTGTCTACCAGCAGCTCAACCAGCTGCAGGCGTCGGTGGCGTGAAGGAGCTGCTGTGCAGGGCGAGCGGCGGGCTGCTGATGCGGTGGTACAACTGGTCGGCATGCCCTGCGACAGCGTGTGCCAGCTGGCATGCTGCCCAGCCTGCTGTGCTCAACTACTTTCCCTGGATGAGTGTTGTAAGCACGAAGGGGATTACACAGCGCGGGTGCAGGAGGACGCGTGGCGAGCGCTACGACCGTGGGTGTGAGCGCCCACCAGGCGGGTAACAAGCTGGGCAGCGCTGCAGTGCTGGCAAGGGGGGAGGGCAACAGGAGGAGGGCAGCAGGGGGAGGCAACGGCGGCGACGGCGGCAGGGGGGACAGTGAAGGGGGTCGGGCGGCGCTCGCAGCCCGCGCAATGCACCGCTCAGCGGAGTCCGGGCGACTCGCGGGGAGGCGCCAGGCGCCGCTGACCAAAGTGGCGGTGTGCTCGGCAGGCCGCCGCCTACTCCTTCTTGCCCGCGTCCAGCTGCTTCTTGATCCAGTCAAACCTGCAGGCAGGGGGTGGGAGCGAGGGTGTGACAGAGCAGCAGAGGGCTGGTGACACTGCCAGGAACTTGCGGAGAGCGGCGCCGCACCCTGCATGGCTTGCTCTGTCCCCGCGGGCCCCGTCCCGGGCCCCCTCGCTCACGGCTGGACCAGCCAAATGGCGGTGATGCCTGCGCAGCCGCCCCACAACATCAGGGACTGCACCCCGGTGGGACCCGGCGCCAGCCGCTTTGCGTACAGCTGCAGGCGGACAAAGGGGGAGGCGGGCGGCGAGAGAATGAGGCGGCGGCAGCACCTGGCACCCTGACACGTCGCACTCCCTTGCTGCAGGTCCAGACATGGGCCTGGCAACAGTGGCGACTCCCGCTCTAGTTTGCGTAGAACGCAAACCGCCGTCGCCGCTGCCGCCGCCGCCGCCGCCGTCGGTGCGCGCTGCCGCAGGCCGCTCTGGCTGCACGCGTGGGCCGACCGGCTTTCACCCCTGGGCGTGCTGATGGTCGTGCTGAGAGAGTCCGGGCTGAAGGGCGCCCTCGAGTGCCCAGGCGAAGGGGAGTGGTACCCAGCGACTGCTGCAGCGCTCCAGAGGCTGCACGATCTCGGCATGTGATGCTGCTCGGATGTTGGCAACTCACCGCCAGGCTCGCCATCCTCTGGCTAGTAGCAACTCGCCGAGAGCGAACCGAAGGTCTGCGGGTCTTGTCGGATGGAACCAGTAGCTGCTACACTAAGGGCGTCGAATGGCGTCTGCGAGCCAGCCTCGAGCTCTCCAGGCCGCCGAAAGCAGCCCAGCAGGTGCGCAGCAGCACGTGAAGCCGGCCATTGTCTCAGGGGTGCTCCGATTGCCCCTGGCGTCGCTGTACAAGCATGCGACTAGATTGCTGAACGCGACAAGCCAGCTGTGGGGCCATGCCCTCTCGACTCCAGAGCGCTGGCGCCTCTCTCCTTCGGCTCCTGCTGGCCTGGATCATCAAAAACACCCCGGGATGGTTGCAGGTCAGCTGGCAGTGGCTGGCCCCGACCCAGCGCGCTGGCAGTGTGCCGCCAAGCGGGCCGGCGACCACTCGCCACTCCGCCGCCGCCGCCCACTTCGCTGCCCCCCGCACTGCCCTGTTCTGCAGGACTTGTTGCTGTCCAGCGAGGCAGTACGCCAGGCAACCGTGTTTGCCCACGCCGATGCCACAGCCGCGGCGGTGCGTGCGGTGCTACGGCGGCCTGTAGAAGGCGGCTTTGACGCACCTGGTTTCTCATATTATGTGGATGCCACTTCAAGGCAGCTCCTGGAGTTTGCTGCCCTGCACGCCCTCAGCGCGCACCTGCAGGCGGGCGAGGTGCTGGCGCCCGTGGCGCTGCTGCCGCCGGTCAGCCGCGTGCTGCTGCAGACGGAGGAGCCGCCGCCGGCGGCCAAGAGGTTTTTGGAGTCTGTGGCAGGAGCGCTGGCGGCGCAGATGGGCGCAGGTCGGTGACAGGGCAATGCATGTCTTGATAACCGATGGTTGGTGAGGCGATGGGCGCAGCCGGAGGGCCACACTGGCGCAAGAACCGCTGCGGGGTCGGTGCGGCCGGTGCCTCCTGGCCTCCCCCACCGGCCTCCCCTTCCTGGTTGCGCCTCTCCCCCCACGCTGCCAGGCCTGCTCTGCGTGGACACCCTGCTGCTGGCCAGCCTGGCAGGCGGCGTGCTGGGGCGCTCACCCGAGGCACTAATGCCTGCCTTCAACGGCGGCGGCGGCAGCAGCGGCGCCGCCGCCGCCGCCTCCAAGCTGGAGCTCGCCTGGCTGGCGCTGCGGGGGGCGCTGTTCTCGCTGGAGCAACCCACAGGTGCAGGGGGCGTGCAGAGGCAGGGCTGCTGCAGGACGTCTAGGTGGCGCACGGTTTGAATGCTCTGCAGCGTGCCTGCCTGCCTGCCCGCCCGCCTCCCTGCCCGCCTGCCCGCTGCTGTCGGCGCCAACCACCCCTGACCCTCCCGGCACCCCGCCCGCAGTGGTGTACTTTCGCGGCGCGGAGCAGCTGCTGTGCGGCTCCTACGAGGCCCACGACCCCTTCCAGGCAGCCTTTGGGGGCGGGGGCTCACAAGAGGAGCTGGCCCTGGAGGGTGCCGCCCCCGCTGCGCCCCTGGTGCTCCTGGGGGGCGTGTCGGTGGACGAGTCCGCGGGCGCGCTGGCGGGCGCGCGGCCGCAGCGCCGGGGTGCAGGCGGCGGCGGCGGCGAGGAGGAGGAGGAGGGCGAGGGCGGGCTGCGCCCCAGGGCGGCAGGTGTGGCGGGCCCGGGTGCGTGCCAGGTGCCGGGTGCGTGCTGCACTGCCGGTGGTTCACCTTGGCTCTCTGCCCACCTCCACGCGTATCCGTCATGCGTCCGCACCTGCCCACCTCCACGCACTTCCTCACCCGGCCCCCCACCCCCGCCTTCCACCTTGCTGGCGGCGGCGGGCGTGGGCTGTTTGGCGCGGCGGCAGCGGGCGGTGACGGCAGCGGCGACTTGGAAGGATTGGAGGGGGACGAGCTGGGTCTGGGTGACCTGCTGCTCTCGCTCAGCAGGCTGGCGGGCGAGGGGCAGCGGCCCAACAGCCGCAAGTGCGTGGATATGGCACGGGCAAGCGGGGAGGAGTGTCGGCACCCAGGAGCCTTGGCCGCATCATCATGCATGCGCTGCCACCTGCAATTGTCCAAGCACACAAAAGAGGCTGCTGAGCTGAGTTTTTCAATTGCCCGTCTCCAACCCTGCATCGCCCCCTGCGCAGGCTGCTGCTCCGCACCTTCCCCACCCGCGTGCGCCTGCTGCCGCCGCCCGCCGGCCCCGCCGCGCTGCTCCACCAGCAGCGCCTGGCGCGGGATGAAGCAGAGGAGGCAGAGGAGGAAAACTTCAGGGGGGCCTCTGCAGTGGCGGCAGCCACAGGTGTGTGCGCATTGCTGCACATGCCGCTTTGCTAGCTTGCCAGGGCTGCTGCACATGCGTCCCGGTCCCTGCCGCCGGCAGGCCTGCGCTGCTGCCCAGCTCAACGGCACGCCCGTCACCTTTCCCTTCCCAACCGCTGCAGGCGTGGCGCTGCCGCCGAAGAGCAGCGGCGTGTACGGCAACAGCAAGGTGCTCAGCCGTGGCGATTGGCGCAAGGCCATCAGCTGGTGAGGGGTGGGGGAAAGGGTGGCTGCCGGAACTGGCCACTCCACGCCCGTTGGTGTGTGTGTGGGGGGGGGTGCGTCGGGACACCGCGCCTCGGCTCTCTGCAGGGACCTCACACAGCAAGGCCTCCCACCCGCTCGGGTGTCACAGCAGGCGCTTGCTTGCTCAATGTGCCCTGCCCTGGCGCCATTCCTGCAGGGCCGTCACTCTGGAGACGCTGCAGGCCAAGCAGAGGCAGCTGGCAGCAGAGGCAAGGGCCGAGGAGGAGGCGGAGGCTGCAGCTGTGGCAGCGCTGCAGCAGCGGGCACGGCAGGCACAGCAGGCAGGCAGGCCAGAGTGCCGCGAGGGGAGCAGCGGCACGGCACCGGGGTCGAGCCCAGGCACGCCTGCGGACACCGGTTTGAGGCGCCGGCGCCAGCCAGCAACTGCCAGCAGCACCAGCGCCCCTGCAAGCAGCCGCACAGCACGGCGGCAGCAGCCTGCAGCAACGCTGCTAACCCAGGCAGCCACCGGCCTGCTGCACACCCTGAACCCCGTGCGCCTGGTGACGCTGCCTTGGCGCGTGGCCCGCAGCGCCGCCGGCGCAGCGGCAGAGGCGCTGGCTGGCCTGCCGGTGGTGGGCTGGCTGTTTGAGCGGCGCCTCAGCATGGCGCAACTGGAGGCGGAGCTGGCAGAACTGGAGGAAGAGTTGCAGCGGCTGGCCCAGCTAGAAACCAGCAGCGGCAGTGGCGGCGAAGGGGACGGCAGCCAAGGTGGAGGCGTCCCCAGCAGCCGCTCTGTCGGCGGCGGCGGTGGCGGCGGCAGCGGCACGCTGCGCCTGAGCGAAGCCAGCGTGCGGTATGGGCTGGGCATGTTGGCGCGCAGCGCTGGCGGGCCGCGGCAGGCGGTGGAGCCCAGCAACCGGTACGAGCGGCAGCTGCTGGCAGAGGTGAGGGCGGGGAGGCAGGTAGATGCGGCTGACGTGGACAGCGAGCGGTGCCTGCTGGCCTGCTCATGCAGGGCGTGGCATGACATGAGACCGTTGCTGGCAGCGCGTGTACCGCATTTGTGTTTGATTGATCGGTCACATGGTGCCTCCTACCACCCTGCCACCCTTGTCACCCTGTTCTGCCAGGTGCTGGCCCCGGAAGACTGTGGGCGAGGGTTTAGTGAGGTGGGGGCGCTGGACGAGGCCAAGCAGGCGCTGCGAGAGGCGGTGCAGCTGCCGCTGCAGCACCCGGAGCTGTTTGCTGGTGAGTTGCGCATGAGGAGACGCGGGCGGCGGGGCTGTCGCTGGCTTGCACGTGTAGCCAGCACTAGGACGTGGCACCGCCGCTCGCCCCAGCACGGCTGCTTGCCCCCAAGCGCCTCAATCTCGAAACCCGCCCACTTGAACGCGCACCAGCGCACCTGACGCGTGCCCAATGGGAAGCTGGATGGAAACTGCCCCCGTTCTGCTTCTGCCTCCCGGCCCCCCAGGCGGCACGCTGGCGCGGCCCTCCCGCGGCGTGTTGCTGTTTGGCCCGCCCGGCACAGGTGTCCGCTGATGGGGGCTGGCCGGATGTGGCGTGGAACCACGATGCCTGCATGCATGCACGCCTCCTAGCCAGAGTTGGGCCCCTTGTGTGCTTCCCTGCCCAACCGAACCGCGTGCCCCCCCCCCCTTTTGCACCACGCGTCAGGCAAAACGCTGGTCGCGCGCGCCGCGGCGGCCGAGTGCGGTGCCGCCTTCCTGGCGCTCTCCCCCTCCGCCCTGACCTCCAAATGGTTCGGAGAGAGCACCAAGCTGCTGCGCGCTGCCTTCACCCTCGCCGCCAAGCTGTCCCCCTGCGTCATTTTCGTGAGCCGGGGGGGCAGAACAGCCAGTCACTTGTGCGTGCCTGCTGTCCCGCCAGTGCCTGCATGCTGGAGCAGGCCGCGGGCCACACGTCGGTGCGGTGCCCCCTCCCCTCCCCGGCGCCTTCTAGCTGGCCACGCTTCCCTCCTTCCCGAATCCACGCTCACCTCGCGCTCTCGATCCTGTCGATCAGATTGATGAGGTGGACGCCCTGCTAGGGCGCCGCAACTCTTTGAGGGAGCATGAGGCGCTTCGGTGAGGGAGGTGCTCTGTGTGGGTGGGTGGTGGGTGGTGGGTGGTGGGTGGTGGGTGGGTGGGTGGGTGGGGGTGGGGGGGAGGGGGGGGAGGGGGGACGAGCAGGCGGGCTGCCCATGTGCGTACTTGTGTGACACAGCCGGCTGGTGTGCAGAGGGGCTAGGGCTCCGAGGTGGCCAGGCTGGTGGATGCAAGCATAGCCATAGGGCGCGCACATGTGGCTGCTCGGCTTTGCATGTCCGCACCTCCTCCACTGCCCCCCGCGTCCTTTGCTGATGCCGCCCCCCCCCCCCCCCCCCCCCCCCCCCCCCCCCCTCCTTGCAATGCAGCGAAATGAAGAACGAGCTGATGTCTCAGTGGGAGGGCATCAGGCCGGGGCGCACCCGCATCATGGTGCTGGGCGCCACCAACAGGCCGCAGGCGAGCCGTCTAGTCTCGCCGGCTGGTCGCTCACCATGGGCTGGCTGACACACCACGGAATCCACACGTCCGGCAGCTTCCGACCAGGCCCCCGTGCCCATTCCTGCACACGCACTGACAACACATGGCGTTGCTTTGCCCCAAATCTCTGCAGGATTTGGACGAAGCAGCGCTGCGTCGCTTCACGCACAGGTGAGGGTCACAGCAGTGTGGAGCTTAGACGACTAGGGAAGCGGCCTGATGCTGGTCGCAAGCCTGCACGCGTCTGGAGCGACATGCTCCCGGCGTATCGCCCTTCCACACCACCTTGGTTTCCCTTGGCCCCTTGCCTCAACCCTCCTCCCCCCCCACCCCCCACCGGCAGGGTGTTTATTGGGCTGCCAAACCGTGCTGCACGCACCGCCATCCTGCGCATCATTCTGGCGGATGAGAGGCTGGCGGGTGAGGCCGCGGCAGGCAGCAGGAGCGGTGGCAACATTCAGCATCGCTTGTTTTGTGGGGCGGCCAACCCAGGCAGCAGGAGTGCTGGCAGGGGTAAAGCTTGCTGGCCTGGTGCACTGAGCTGTGTCCTGAGCCCACCATCTGAATGGCTGCTGTCCTTTCCTGTGCAGGTCATGTGTCCGTCGATCGCCTGGCCGAGCGCACCGAGGGCTACAGCGGCAGCGACCTGCGCCAGCTGTGCGTGGCGGCGGCCATGCGCCCTGTGCGGGCCTTTTTGGAACACAGCAGCGAAGAGGCAGCGGCAGAAGGAGCGGCGACGGAACCAGCAACGGCGGGCAATAGCAGGGAACCTGTGAAGGAAACCGCCGCCGCCGCCGCCGCAGCAGCAGCAGCAGGAGAAGATGCAGCGGCGAGTGAAGAAGCGGCGGCAGCAGCAGTTGCGGACGGCGGCGTTGGTGGCGAGCAGGCGGAGGAGCAGCACGAGGTCAGCAGCGGCGCGAGCGGCGCCGGGCCCGCACAGGCCTCCCCTCCGGGCTCTGTCCCTGCCAGCGTCAGCAGCCGCGCCGCCAGCGGCGCTGCCAGCCTGGCGCTGGTGCCCCGCCTGGATTCGCTGCTGCGCCAGGCGGAGCGCATCGCCAGCACGCCGCGCAACCCGCGCACCGACCTGCGGCCCATCAGCATGGCGGTGAGGGGGTGATGGGGCTGCAGCGGTCTGAACCAGTGTGGTAACCTGTGAGGAGTGAGCTTCGGTTGGGCGTTGGCGCCTGCACGCCCCTGAGTGTTCCCGCCCCTGGCGCCGCCCCCGACGCCGCCATACATTCGCTGCCACGCCCGACGCCCACCCCTTCTGTTTTCAACGCAGGATTTTGAGGCTGCGCTGGCAGAGGTGGGGTCCAGTGTGAGCCCCGACTCTGCGGCGGTGCAGGAGCTGAACGAGTGGAATGCGCAGGTGGGTGTGGGAGGGCAGTTTATGAAGTACACGGTGGGGCAGGGCCGCCGCGGATGTGCTTCCTGCACAAGTCCCGCTGCTGGGCCTGGTCCCCCTCTCCACCGTAACGCGTCCCGGCGTGCACTCTGTGACTGGGGTAGCTCGACTCTGCTGTCAACCCTCACCTGGCCCCTCCTCGCAATGCAGTACGGCACCACCGGCAGCAAGGCAGGCGTGAAGAGCCGACGCTTGTCGTACTTCACTTGATCGGCAGCGGCATTGGTCGGAGCTTGCTGTACTCGGCACGTGCCATCTTCTCAATCATTCTACCACCGGAACCCGCTGTTGTGCCGGCATGTGTTTGCAACCGCAGCAGCACTGCCGTCGGCGCGCCGTCTTGCAACGCAGGCGTGACGTGGGCACTGTGTGTAGTGCTGCTGCTTGCAGTTGCCGCCTCCTTTGGAACCCTTTGGAAGCTCAACCCTACCTCGTGTAACGTTTTCCCCACACATGTGTTGCCGCCACATGAGCTCGCCGCCGCTGCACTGAGCCTGCTGCCTTGACTGGCACTGACCACATACTTCGATAGGCATCTGAAACAAGCCTCTGATCCATCGCTGCTCGCTCTCCTTCGTCCAGCAGCCTGTGCAAGCCTAGGAAACCGCCTGGCTCGCCGTAATGGGTTTGGCTCTCCCCTGGCCGTAGCCTGTTCAGCAGCAAGACGCACAGCAGCCGCGCCCGCAGCAGCAATCCCCCCGATTTATTAAGTGTTCCCATCCAATAAGTCCCGGATCGGTGCGCTCGGTCCCTGCACACAGTAGAACCCACTCATCAGTTCATTCATCCACTTTTTTCATCGATGCTTGCCTTCATCTCGTGATTTCTGCAACAGCACTGCATGCGCCGTCCAGCCACCGCCCCACCCTCCACCACGAGTCATGCCGCGACACAGCGTTCGTACTGTGTCTGTCCATGCACATGCGTGGTAGCTGTAACAGCACAGCGCACTGCGCTGTCGCTGATCAAGTGCTGCCAGCCCCCGGCGCCAGCGCTGCACGCCGGCACTCCACTGACGCTGCACCGAAGAACGTCGGATCTCCAGGCAACGGCCGGGTTCCGTGTCACGCTTGCTGGCGGACCCACCCCTGTTGATGGCTTTGCATACATACATGTCACCCCCTCCAAGACCGGCTAGCAGATATGTCTATGCGAAAGCAAGCAGCGCCATTGAAGAGCTCATCAAGTGCCACACACGCTGCGCATCCCGCACGCCGCCCGCATGGGCCGCCTGGCTTCCCCGCACAAGAACATCTCTCGCTGCCTGCCCACCCCGCCTTCACACTGGCATTCCAGACAAGCAGCTGGCGACATGCAGCCCGAGCAGCAGCAGTGGCACGGGCAGGCAGGTGTCGGCGTCACGCCGGCCAGCAGTCAGCCCCCGCCGCTCCCCCGGCATGAGCAGCCCCTGCACAGAACCTCAGACGCTCGGGGCACGCAGCAGGGAGTGTCCGAGGCAGCCAGCGCGCCCGCAGCGCCGCGACCGGCGGCCGCCCATGCCGGCCCGCCGCGCCAGCTGTCGCCCACCATCCGCGACAGTGCAACTCCGGGCCACCAGCTGCCCAGCGCCTTTTGCGCGCGAATCAGCAGCCGCGACCCACGGGCAGCTGCAGGCCTGCAGCAAGCCCTGGAGCCCCTCCCCTCTCCGTCTTCGTGTGAGCCGCCATGTCCTCCCTGACAGCAGCTCCGGATGCTCAGCATGCAGCTGCAGCAGGCAGCGTGCGACGCAGGCACTGCCGCCGCTGGGCTGACCGACGATCTGTTGGCCTCCTTTTCCGCTCTGCTGTACTTCCCGCCCGCCAACCTGACGCCCGCCAACCTGGCTAGCATGGTGAGGGTGGGAGGTGGGAGGCAGGACGCAGGAGCCAGCCGGTCAGCTGCATTGGTGCTTTGCTTCGGGCGCTGATGTTCGGTCGCTGCGGCCCCCCCCGCCCCCCCACCTGTCCACCTCCCCTCCAGGAGGCGCAACTGTGCGACTGGCTGCGTGCGCGCAAGTTACGGCCTGCAGCCCAGCTGATGAAGGCGGTGCTGCGACGGGCAGACGCTGCCTGAGGGTGCAGCAGCAGCTGCAGCCAAGCGCACGACGGCAGCAGCTCTCCGGCGCAGCCAGCAAGCCGCACCCAACCAGCAGTGCAGCTCAGCGCCCGCCCGAGCGGCGTGTTTCTTTGCTCTCCTCTATCTGCCCCGCTGTCGTTTGGCAGCTGTGCTCCTTCCCCTGTGCTATCAACGCTCCCAATCACGCAGCCATCGCGCCATGTGACATCTGCCACTGGCGGCTGTGTCCTCCTTTCCCCATTGCTTGAACTCTCCGGTTTCCCAAAACACATGCTTGCCTTGAACGTGCAGAGCACCGCTTCATTTTTTACACGTTCCTTGCTACGCACGTTCCGCATGCGTTCAATAAAAGTTCCTGCATACCAATGACAATGCAACACTGAAGAGAAGAGCAGGCAGTGCATGCCGGATGTCAAGGCGCTGCTCCCTGCTGCTGCGCCTGCTGCGCCTGCTGAGTTGCCTGCTGCTGCTGCTGCTGCTGCCGCTGCTGCGCCGCCGCCGCCGCACGCACGCAGTCGGGCGCAGGCGCCGTGCGCGGCAGGTGGCGCCGATCGTACAGCAGGCTGTTGCTCACGTACTCTTCTGTCTCATCGTTCTTGCGATCAGCGTACTCTGCAATTGCGCAAAAGAAACGGAATGATGTCATCAGTTGAAATGCGAGGTCAGAAAGGTGGGTCAATGGCAGCAGCTGCAGGTGCCCCGCGCCAGCAGGACCCGCAGTTCCCCCGTCTCCTGCGTTGCTTCCATGCGCACCAGTCCACCAGCGCTGCAGCGAGGCCTCGTAGGTCGCCTTCTTATCTTTCTGCTTGCCGTAGATGGCCTCCAGCACGTGCGGCGGGCACACAGAGGCGCGCGCACCGCCGCTGGCGGTGGCGGCGCCGCCGCTGGCGGCAGGCACGGTGGGCGCTGCCTGCGTCGGCTCCGCGAGCGGCGCCGGCTGCTGCTGCTGCTGAGCATCCGGAGCTGCTGTCAGGGAGGACATGGCGGCTCACACGAAGACGGAGAGGGGAGGGGCTCCAGGGCTTGCTGCGCCGCACAGGTCGCGTGCGTGGTGGAAGCTGAACTGGTAACTACTCGTGCGTAATTGCAGAATGATGCAAAGCAGCGCCGCGTGCTGAGGTTGACACTGCCTGCTGCCGCTCTGCCGCCAGCGTGTGGCGCGGCGCTGTGCATTCCTCAAACTCGTCTTCCCACGGCCTCCATTTCGCTCTGCGCTCCACTTAGCTCAGCACGCACTGTGTGCGAAACCCAGCTCGGCAAGCTCGCTCGTCTGTCGCCTGCCCGTCCGCCAACCCGCGCGCCTGGGCCAGCTGCACGGCTTTTCTCCGTACCTGCAGGTACATTCCGCGTGTAGGTGCTGCTGAGCGCACCGAACGCCGGCAGCCTTTTGTACTCTTAACCTCACGGCCGCCGCCGGCCCCTCTCTCCACCGCTCCCACCATGCCTGCAGGCGCGGCTGATGTTGTAACCTGGCTGCACCTGCCAGCATGGTGGACCTGTATAGAGTGCTGGGCGTCGCCCCAGACGCCACTCCCGACCAGATCAAGGATGCTTTTCGAAAGAAGGCCTTTCAGCTGCACCCCGACATGTGCGTCAATGTTTGCCGGTGGACCTCGTACTCTCAGGGGGCGGCGGTCTGGCTGCCAGCTGCTGGCTGTGGACTCAATGTCGGACATCGCAGAGCCCTTGAGTCACTGCATACTTCATATGCGTGCCCATCGACGCATGTGCCGCCTCTTGCTCCCCTGTGGCAGCAACCCCGAGGGCGGAGGCAGCGGGCGCGCAGCACATGCTCGGTTTGCAGAGGTGCAGGAGGCGTACAGGTGTGTGTGCTGGGTGATCGTGGAGGGGTGTGGATGAATTGCTTTGTAGGGAGGCTACACTCTGGCAACTTAGCCTACCTGCCTGCTTGAGCGTAAGGTAGCTGCCGGCAATCGGACGGTCCCCCGTCCGCCTCTGCCAACCTCCGCCCACACCCTGACGGCATGCTGCGCATCGCAAGCCGGCTCTGCGCTGCACGGTGCATCGCTGTCTGCCACCTCGCCACGCGATGCAATCAACTCCCTCCCCTTGTTCCGCATGCAGCGTGCTGCGCGACAGCGGGCGGCGCTCCCAGTACGACGCCATGCGTTCTGCCGGCTTTGACGCGTTCAGCGCCGAGGAGGCGGCGGGGGGTGGTGGGCACAGCAGCGCCACGCCCTGGGGGCAGCCCTCGATGGAGCAGGACGACTTCGACGCCCGGTTCGAGGCGTGGTGGAGGAAGATGGGAGAAGAGTGAGCGGGTTTCCGCAGCAGCAGGAGTGGCTTCCCATTCAGGGACGTTTGCAGAACCGCCGCGCTGCGTCTGCGCAAGCCTAAGTAGCGGCCAACAACTCCCACGCCCTCCCTCCCACCCTCCTACCCTCCCTCCTTCCCTTCCCTTCCCCCCTCCCTCCCTCCCTCCCTCCCTCCCTCCCTCCCTCCCTCCCTCCCTCCCTCCCTCCCTCCCTCCCTCCCTCCCTCCCTCCCTCCCTCCCTCCCTCCCTCCCTCCCTCCCTCCCTCCCTCCCTCCCTCCCTCCCTCCCTCCCTCCCTCCCTCCCTCCCTCCCTCCCTCCCTCCCTCCCTCCCTCCCTCCCTCCCTGCATCTCCCCCCTCTCTTGTGTGTAGGTTTGACAATTACGAGGAGAGGCAGTACAAGAAGGAGAAGGACAGCGCGGAGCGCAAGGCCAAGGCGACGGCCTGGGAGTGGGAGAAGCAGGAGGCGGCGGCAAACAAGGTGTGTGGGTGTGGAGGGGCGAGGCCCCCGGGAGAAGCAGCGTGCTGGGGCAACGGTAAGCGCTTGGAGGTTGCTGGGGGGAGGGGCCTGCGTGTGCCACCAGCGCTGCAACCCACACCTCCAGTTTGCTGCCCCTCCCCCCTCCCTGCGCAGGTGCGCAGCCAGCGGCTCAAGTGGCGCACCGAGGACGCCAAGCTGCAGCGGCACGCCGCCACGCTGCGCCGCTTCTGGCAGACGCACGCCGGGTTCACCGCTGCGGACGCTGTGGTCGTTGGGCTGGTGCTGGCGGGGTCTGTTGGCATCGGGCTTGCCTGGCGAGCGCAGCTAAACGAGGTGCGGCAGAGCCAGCAGCAGCAGCAGCAGCAGCAGCAGCAGCAGCAGCAGCAGCAGCAGCAGCAGCAGCAGCAGCAGCAGCAAGGAGCGGCACAGCAAGAGCAGGGCGTGCCGCAACCGGTGCGGCTGGCAGCCGCAACAGCAGCACGACCGCTGTCGTGACGCCCCCTCGGGACATACTCAAAGTCGAGGCTCTCTTCTTAAATGCATTCATGTACCTTCAACCGCCACGGCTCCGTTGCCTCAGACCCTCCCTTGTATCACCAAACTTGCCCCAATTTTTCGCATCCCCTTCTTTCATCCTTCCCAATCCTTTCCTGCTGTGCCTGATCCTGTTCCTGACCTCGTGTCTACGAGTGCCCTCTCCTGTTTCCTTCATCCATCCCTCTCTGTGAATGGCAGCACTGTTGCAATGGAAGAGGAGGAAGCGCGTGAGAGGCCAGAGAAGGGGGGGGGGGGGGGGGGGCAGCGGAGGGGGTAACAACGGAAGCAGACACAACGAGGGGAGACAGGGAAGCGAGGGAGGGAAGCTGAATGGGGCAGTGCTTGTCAGAAGAAAGGGGTCAAGGCTGGGCTAGTGGCTAGTTCACAAAATCGCCGAGGGGTGGGCGCACGGGCGCAGCGGCGGAAATCACTCGGAAGCACAGCGGCATGTGGGGCTCTGCGTGGTGCGCTGCGGTGCCCACACTGCGGCCTGTTAAGCCGTGCTGCCCGTCGCCGGGTGCATGCCGTTGGGGGTGCATTCGTAGGCGGTCAGGATGTCCACTCCATTGTCCGTGATCAGCAGCGTGTGCTCCCACTGCGCCGACAAGCTGCCGTCTGCGGTCACCGCCGTCCACCCGTCGTTCCAGTACCGCTCGTTGGGGCGGCCCAGGGTGAACATGGGTTCGATTGTGAAGGTCATACCCTTCTGCAGCAGCCCGGGCTCGTTGTTCCTGCGGCAGGCGAAGTGGCAGGGCAGGCCGGGGAGTGAAAATGTCGGAAGGGCACGCAGGCATGCCCCAGTGCCGGCCTCAGGCTCCTCGCCACCAGATCAACGCCGGCCCCCATGTCCCTCTCTCAGAGGCTCCCCAGCTGCACCCTGCCCCACCCACTTGTGGTGAGCGACGTGCGGCCACGAGTGGAAGACGGTGCCCACGCCGTGACCCACAAACACCTTGACCACGCCGTAGCGGTGCTCGTCTCCAATTGCCTGCGTCAGGGGCCATCGCAGAAAGCGTGGCTGTCAGCCAGCCAGCAAGCCAGACAGCGAGCTGCTCCCAGGAGGGCGGGTGCTGTGCAGCAGGCTTTGCGAACCAATGCGAGGGGCGTGGCCACAGCCGCCGACCTGCCCCCCCTGCCACCCCGGCAGCCCCCACCTGAATGGTGCGCCCAATCTCCTTGACAGGCACGCCAGGGCCGCAGATCTTGATGGCTGCACGACAGGGGACCAAGGGCACGGGGACGGGGAGTGAGCAGAGCGAGGCTGGGCCCGGCGGGATGCGGCGGGCGTGCGGTGCTCGGCGCACTGCCAGCCGCTGCTGCTACCAACTGCTCGTGCAGGGCTGCTCGCGCAGCACCAATTCCCTCACTAGGCACCAGCCAGCTCCGTCATTCTCCCAACCCAACCCACCAGCCCGCCAGGAGTGTACGCAACCAGGCACCCCCCTGCCGCCCACCTGCATGCAGCGCCTCCTTGGTGACTTCACACAGCTTGCGCGCCTCTGGCGCCACCTCGCCCACGTAGAACATGCGGGAGGTGTCGCCGTGGTGGCCCTGTTGCGCATTGGAAGGGCGTTTTATGATGGTTTCAGCAAGGCGCTGGACAGGATGCCACGAGAGGGGGGCAAGGGACGCACGCAGTCACAAGGCCAACAGAAACCAGCCTGTGGCAGGCGCGGTGTCACTCCGCCGACCATTTGCCCCCTCACATGGAGGAACACACATCGTAGAGCACTAGAGCACATCAACCAACACAGTTGCACAGCGCACAACGCCGCCTCACATTGAGGAACACGGTGACGTCAATGTTGACGATGTCCCCGTCACGCAGCGCCCGCGAGTCGGGGATGCCGTGGCAGATGCACTGCGCGCAGCAAGCAACAGCGGGTCGAGGGGGAGCGGTGAGCTTTGCTTGCCGCGCGCTTTGCTTGCCAGGATGGTCCCGACGTGCACCAACCGCCACTCTGAACGCTCTCGCTGCAGCTTCCCTCCAGCCGCCAAGCCCCGCATGCCCCCTGTTACCTCGTTGACCGAGGTGCACACGCTCTTGGGGAATTGGCCGTAGTTGAGGGGGGAGGGGTAGGCCCCCGCCTCCACGCACATGGCGTGCACCGCCTTGTCGATTTCGTCGGTCGTGATGCCCGGCCGCACCATGCCGCCGGCCATTGCAAGGACCTGGGGAGGGGCGGTTGGGCGGGACGGGAAGGGAGGGGGCACTATGTGGGCTTGTGTTCACACTGCCACCGCCGACACTTCACAACATGTCCGGCAGGCCCCCAGCTGGAGCGCGCCTGCTGCCTGCCTGCCTGCCTGCCTGCCTGCCTGCTCTCGTCCTCCCTGACAACAGCACCCACTGCAGGTGCAGCACCCACCTGCGCCGCCAGCTTGCCCGCTGCCCGCATCTTCTCCACGCCTGCAGCGTCATGAATCTGCAGGTTGGTTGGGGCCCGCGAGTGGGCGGCTTAGTTCAGTGGCCCTGTTTATCAGTTTAGTGGCCCTGGTTAGTCAGGTGTCGCTGCAAATTTGGGGCTGGGCAGCCTGGCCAGTCGACTCGTCTGCGCACGTGCCACATGCCTGAAGTCCACTGCAGAGAGCTTCCAGCAGGCCACCAGGCGCGCCGCGGTCCGGAACACAAGGCAGACTGCCCTCAGTTCATGCGGCAGGCGTTGCACAGGGAGGCCTGCCTTCACCAGCCGACCCCGCCCACACCCCGCCCACCTGTGGGTTGGGGTCCCAATCCGGCATGGATCCGCTGTCGGCGTACGGCGGCCGCTGGATGTGGGCCGGCACGAGCAGCATGGGCGACACCTTGCCGGGGCGCAGTGGCGGTGGCTTGCTGCTCTCCTCCCTGCAGGCGGCGGCAGAGCAGGCGGCAGCGGAGGCGGCAGTGAGCGACTGGGGAGCACAGCGCCGCGCTGCTCTCCTGCCGGTAGCACATACTGGCTCTCCTGGGGCGTGCCAGGCCGGGCGAAGCCAGCGCCTGCACCTCCCACCGAGGCTCACTTCTTGCTGAGGCTGAGCAGCTCGGAGAGACCCTTGCGGGCCTGCGACACCACCTCGATAGCCCTGGGCCTGCTCGTGCGGTAAGCACGTCGCGGCGCGGCCAGCAGCGCGCGCCCCAGCCCTGGGGAAGCGCTGGGCGCGACTAGACGTGCTGACGACATCATAAAATGCATCATACGAGTGATGAACAGCTGCAATTTGCTCGAGGCGATCTCTGAGCTTTGCAAGTCGGCGCTGTGCGAGATTGAGGACACAGTGGCATTTCACGGCCGTGCACGGCCTGTCGTCGTGCCGGCTGCTCGTTTGACGCTGGAATTGCATCTTCGCGCATTCTCGACACCGTCCAAGCCCGCCATCTGGTCGCTGTCGCCTTACAATCGCTGATCGTGAAGAACATGCAGCTGAAGTGCTACCAGGTGCGTCTGGCAGAGCAAGGACACGTTAATCATACTATACGTGCGCCCTGCAGCGTGCCTGGAGCGCTGCACAGGGTCCAGACGGCGGGACAGGGCCGCCGCCGCCGCCACCGCCGGCAGGCAGGCGGTGGAGCGCCAGAGGCGACACGCCCCATTTGAGGGAGGAAATTTGCATATTTCAGCTGTAGCCTGGCAATTCACATCACATCATCACTTCCCCATGAATCACCACTGCAGATCGACGCGTTCACGGATGCGCCGTTTGCAGGCAACCCAGCTGCGGTTGTCCTGCTTCCCCGGCGTGCGCTGCCGCTGAGCAACGCGACGCGGCAAGCCATCGCTGCCGAGTTCAACCTGAGTGAAACGGCGTATCTCGAGTACGAGGGCGGCGACGCAGACGAGGATTCCGCAGTTTTCGCCAGCAAGTCGCGCTTCCGCCTGCGCTGGTTCACGCCCGCTGCAGAGGTGGTGTTGTGCGGGCACGCCACGCTGGCGGCCGCCGCAGCGCTGCTCTTCGAAGAGGGCAACCCAGCAGCGGAGCTCGTCTTTGACACGCTCAGCGGCGAGCTGCGTGTCGCGCGGCAGCCTGCGGCGCAGCCTGGCAGCGGCAGCGGGAGCCCAGGCGGGCGGCTCAGCATGGATTTGCCGCTGGTGGGCGCCAGCACAGCCGAGGTGCCTGCAGACATGCAGGCTGCGTCGCCGCTTGTGCAGGTGTGTGTGGGGGAGGGCGTCGAGCAGCGCAGGTGGCCGGGTTTGTCGTGAGCCAGGCGGCCTGCCACTTGCTGCAAGCTGCTGTGATGTGAGCGGTGTGCCCGCACTCCTCCCCCACCACCCTGCCCATGTTCCTCTGCCACTCCCGCGCTGCTCTTGTGCAGGCAGCCTGCGGCGGCTTGCCAGTATCAGACGTGCTGTACGCCGCACAGCTGCGCTACCTGACGATTGTGCTCGACGGCACAGGCGATGCCACGCGGCAGGCGTTCCTGGCGCTGCAGCCCAGCACCTCTGAGCTGGTGGCGGCGGACCCGGGCGGGCAGCTGGTTGGGGTGATCGTGACGATGCAGGGTGAGGCGGGGGCAGGGTGATCGGTTTCGTGCTGCTGGTTGAATGGATACACGTGATGCAACCGATGTACCCATTGGCGGGGCCAGAGGGCACCCTGTGTCGGCCCTTCCTTGGCTTGAGCTGGCCTCTTCCTCCCGTGCAGCCGACGGCCAGCAGCACGACTTCTACAGCCGCTTCTTCGGGCCCTGGGTCGGCATCACCGAAGGTACGGCACGCCAGGCCGCGTGCTTAGGGCCTGCTTCATTCTTCGCTGCAAACGCGTGTTGTTGCTAGTGCTAGCATCACGTTCCCGCTGGTACCTCCACCCCCTTCTGGCTCCTCCACGCGCCGCCCACTGCCTGCAGACCCGGTCACAGGCAGCGCGCACTCGATCCTGGGGCCCTACTGGGCCGACCGGCTGGGGTGCCAGCAGCTGCGTGCGCGGCAGTGCAGCGCGCGCGGCGGCGAGCTGGCGGTCGAGGTTCGGCGCGGCGAGGGCCGAGTGACCGTGACGGGCAACGCGGTGACGACGCTGCGGGCCCAGCTGCTGCTGCCGCAGGGCAGCCAATGAGATCTCGACTTCCATGTCGCTGTTCACTGCAAGTCACAGGACAAACAGTGAGACAGAGGCTCCAGGCGGCAACAAGGTCCACCTCGCCGTGCGGCAGCACAGCCACGTCGTGGCGGCGGGGCGGTGTGCTGTTGTTCCCCAAAATTGTGACGCCCGACAGGACAATCGCTTCCCCCCTACCAACAATCACCCCGAGGGAGAGCGTCGCACAGCAGGCCTCCGACACTCAGACTGCTCGCTCCTCAACCGAAGCCGCGCCCCATGCATCGCTTGCATCTCCTGGCAGCACAGCCATCAATAACTGGCGTGATGCAGCACCAGGAGGGCGGCCAGGCCGCGCAGCCGGCAGCACCGCCACAGGCGCCGCAGGCCGTTGGGAAGCCCTGGCCCCGGTCGTGCGACACCTTTGTGGCGCTGCCACCTGCCAGCGCACCTGGCACCGTGGTGTTTGGCAAGAACAGCGATCGAGTTACAGAGGAGGTGCAGGTGTGTTGAGAGCGCAGCTGCACTTCCCCGTGACTAGTGGGAGATCCGTGCACGGGATTAGTGCCGCGCCGCACCCACCTGCCCCTCTGCAGTCTCCCTCGTCCCTCCGTACCAACACCCTGCCGCTCACCTCATTCCCCAGGAGGTGGTCGCTTTCCCTGCTGCCACGCACCAGGTGGGGGCCAAGCTGCAAGCAACGTACATCAGCATCCCTCAGGCGCCTGCCACGCACGCTGTGGTGCTCAGCAAGCCAAGCTGGATGTGGGGTGCAGAGATGGGAGCGAATGATCAGGTGTGTGACCAAGGGGCCTGGCTGCCATCCGGTGGGCTTGCCGGCCTGCCCGCTGTAGTCCCACTAGCACGCTGTGTGCCGCTGCTTGCAGCCTGCCCAGGTCCACCTGCCTCTGCACGTCTTGCCTCAGCGAAATGCAACATGCCTGGTGCAGGGGTGGTGTGCGGCAACGAGGCAGTGTGGACGGTGGAGCCCGACGGGCCGCCTGCCCTGCTGGGCATGGACTTTGTAAGGTCGGTGGATCAGTGTTGCGTCCAGTCGTGGCGTGTCTGCATCGCCATCTGGTACCCCTCAACGCAAATGGGTCCTGCATTGTGCTGCCCGACGCCCCAAGCCTTGCCTGCCCTCCTGCTGACGCGTCGTGCCTGCAGGCTGGCGCTGGAGCGGGCAGCCACTGCGGCAGAGGGAGTTGAAGTGATCGCCTCGTTGCTCGAGAAGCACGGCCAGGGCGGCGGCTGCGAGGAGGGCGGTGAGCAGGCGCAGCGTGGCTCGCACGGTTCTGGCTGCAGCCCTTCTGAAGGCGCTGCCAGTGCGCGGCATGCACGCCCATCGTGCACAGCGCTCCTCTGTAACCTGCGTTTGACTTGCCTCCCACCTTCACTTGTCAAGGTTCGTGGACCTACCACAACTCTTTCCTGCTTGCCGACCCTACCGAGGCTTGGGTGGTGGAGACGGCTGGCAAGTGCTGGGCCGCCAAGCGCATCACCACAGGTGGCCAGCGGGCACGGTGGGGTTGGCGCTCGCCATGGCGCTGGCGCAGGCATGCAGCAGCAGCGCTGCCTGTGGCGCTGGCGCACGTGCGCACGCGTCGAGGGCCCCACAAGCTCACCCTGCACCGTTTGGCCGTGCCCTGGCACCTGCGCCACACGCACTCGTCCTTCTGCCTGTCCTCTTGCAGGCGTGCACAACATAAGCAACTGCCTCAGCATCCGTTCAGATTTCGACCGCTGCTCGCCCGGCCTGCAAGAGCATGCACGGTCCCAGGGGCTGTGGGATGGCGCCGGGGCGTTGGACTGGGCGGCGGCGTTCAGCGACGGCGGTGCGCCGCCGCTTGGCAAGCTGACTGCTGGGCGTGAGGCCAATGGGCGCAGGTCTGCAGGAGGGGAAGGGCAACGGGGTGCTGGTAGCTTCTGGTGTGGCCTGTCTCTCCCTGCTCAGCACTGGCACTTCACTGCAGTCTGCACACGGCATGCTGGTATTACCTGGTTAAACCTCAGCACAGCAGGCTGCTTGCTGCGTCCTCGGCTTCCACTGCAGCCACCGTGTGCCCCACTGCCGCAGGCTGCTGGAAAAGGCTGCAGCAAGCGGCATGCTGGGCCCTGCTGAGATGATGGCCGTCCTGCGGGACAGCGGCAGCGGCATCTGCATGTGCGACGGCGCCTTCCGCTCCAACGGCGCCCAGGCGAGCAGCGGTGGTGGTGGCGGGACGGCTGGCGGGGTGGAACGCACGTTCAGATGCTGCCCGCGCCTGCTGCTTTGAACCGGGAGGCTCTCACCCCTGCTGTCAGCCCGGTCCGGGCCATCATCCCGTGCATGACCCCCTTCTCTCCTCCGCCACTCTTCCCCTCTTCCACCTGCAGGTCAGCCTGCTGCTCCAGCCTAGCGGCGGCGACGCGGCAGCAGCAGCTGCGCAGCACCGCCACTTTTTCACCGCCACCCCGGACCCGCAGCGCAGCGCCTTCAAACCCTTCTCATTTGGCACCCAGGTCCGCCTGCCCTGCCTGCTTGGGGGCGTACTGTCGGTGCTGCTGCCACGGGTATGTGCAGCGACACAGCTGGCCTCCCTGAGCTCCCTCACACAACCAACACGGCACCCTCTCAACACAGCGCCACACTGATTGTTATGTGTGTTTGACCCCCCTGCATAGCAGCTGCCCTGTAAGATATGTGGACAGGGGGTGGATGCAGTTCACCAGTCTTGCGTGACGACCAAGCATGTTTCGTGTTGCCACCCTGTGCCATGCAGCCTTTGGACGGCAGTCCGCACACCGCGCCCACGCCTTGCAACCCGCCACAAGCACTCTGGCAGGCCTGGCAGGCAGCGCACGAGGGGCGGCGGGGCAGCAACGGCGGCGGCCGGCGGCCGGTGGCGGCGGCGGCGCTGAGGCAGCTGGAGGCGCGAGGGCTTGAGCCTGAGAGTGGTCTGACGTTTGCTGCAGCGGTGGAGGCAGAGCTGCGGCTGTATGGGATGGAGTAAAGTTGTAATTCTCAATCACTCGCTGTGCGAGGGGACCTGGGATAGTGGGTGGTAGCGCCAGCTTGCAAAGGCGCCGACCGTGCATTCGCAGATGCATCGCGCTGCAGCCGCCAGCGCCTCGTGCGACCAGCCCAAGGTAGCTCCAGGCTTACCGCATCAATTTGCCCAGGGTTTGCACAGAGGGGGCAGGTCGAGCATGGCATGCAACGTTTCACCCACAACGCTCATGCAGCCCCCGGGCTCGCTCCCATTGGAAAGCCCCTGCCCGCGCATGCCGCTGCATGTAGCCCCTGCCAGACCCGCTTCACGCACCCAAACCCTAGTCACCAGACGGCCAGCGGCCCTACCGCACCACATCAGGTGAGAGGCCAGCGGGTGGAGGCTCTGCCAGCGAGGGCACCGGCGCCGCTGCTGACAGCGCGTGGCGGAGGAGCCGTGCTCAAGGCCCGCCGTCCCCACTATTTAACCGCAGTCGGCCTCGAACAGCTCTTCCTTGGCGCCGCCCAACTCGCCAACTCCAAGGCAAGTGCGACGAGTCGAGGGCTAATTGGGTGAGGGCTCGCGAGGGCGCTCTACCGTGCCTCGGAAAGCTCCAGCACCACACTGGCTGGCTGCAGCGTCAAAGGCGGATATGATTGAGGGTGCGAGGCAGAACGCCGCCGCAGTCCACTCACCGACAGTGGCGAAGCAGCACTGCCTAGTTGCCTGCCAGTGCACGCTGCCCCAGCCCTCACTCTGACCCGTGCTGCCGCCCCTCTCGTCCAGGTGACCAACTTGGTTTGAAACCAGCCCACCATGATCCCCCGTGCATCGCTGCTCCTGGTCGCCGCCCTGGCGCTGAGCCTGGCGTGCCTGCCGCCCAACGTCGGCGCGCGCAGCCTGCTGGCCCAGTGCCCCAGCTCTGTGGGTGAGGTGCCCGACCCCACCACCTACTGCATCTACTGGTGAGGCGTGGGCGGTGGTTTGAGGACGGGAGCCGCCAGGGTGGTGGCGCTGCTAGGTATGTGCTGCGGCGCTCGACGCGCCCATCGCGCTCGCATGCTGGCAGCTGCCTGCGTCCCACCTCGCTGCGTCCAGTCCTTGCGAAAACGCACGATGCGCTACGCCCTCGCGGGCTCCCCTGCAGCGGTGAGACCACCGGCTACCGCTACTCATGCATCGAATCGGGGCCCGACTGCTCCATCGGCGACATCGCCCTGCCCCGTTGCCCCGGCTGCGGCGACGTGGTGACCCTGGACAGTGGCAAATACATTCTCCGCTGGTATGACACCATCTCCCCCGCCCAGCGCCAGTGCTGATCCCAGCGCCAGCGCTGAGGCAGGGGCGGGGCAGCTGAGCGGCAAAGTGCACCGGAGTGTGCACAGCCCGCCGCGCTGCACAGTGCCAGTGGGAGCCGCTTCGCCTGCCTGCAAAGCCACAAGGGGAGCTCCCAGCCAGGGGCTCGCCCTCAACACACCCACATTCCCAACGCACCGCTGCGATAGGGATTTAGTATCATGCACGTATGCAGTCTATAGCGTCAGCAATGTGCTGTACTAGCTAGCAGCGTTGGTTCACGCCCGCAGGCGGTCGTGCACACCTAGGCCTAGGGCACCAGTCCGCCTGCCTGCTGCCATGTTTGCTGCCTTGCCAGCTTCCGCCTCAGTTGCCCAGGCTGGTAGCAGCGCTGTCCCCTGCCGTTTCACGCATTCTCTGACTAGCGAACCAGTTTGCTAACTAGCGAGAGAAGGTTTGAGTTGTGAGGTGGTTGCGGAGCGGCGGTGGCGGAGGGGCGGACAGCAGCAGTGGATCATGCCGGCGGCAGGTTGCAATGACATGATGCGTATATCTCGCAGGTGCCGAGATTTGAATCATTGGCATGTCGGCTTTGCGTGACCAAAACACAGGCAGGGCCGCATTGCAACACACGCCGCCGCGGGCCCAGCTGCCGGCCGCAGCGCGCTCTCAGCTGGCTGGCTTCGTCTCGAGCAGACCTGCTCGCGGCCTGCCGAGCTTTCGTGCAAGTCTGCAGACTCGTGTGCACACACCGTCGCTCCCTCCTGCGCCTGCGAGGCAGCGCAAGACTCGAAGAGCAGCGGTGCGCTCCCGCGCTCCCCCACTGGCAACCCAGCAGGCAGCAAGCGGGCTTCGGTGGTAGCAGCCTCGCCGTGCGCCGACACAGCCTGCCGCGCCGCCGTCGCCGCCGCCGTCGCCGCTGCCGCTGCTTGCACCCCACGGCGGGGCCCGCCCCGCCCTGCCCGCTGCTGGGATGGTGCAGCCCGGGCCATGGCGCGAGGAGGCCTGCCCCTCGCAGCACCTGGAGCGCGCGGGGCACGCGGTGGCGACGGTGACGCTCGGCGAGCTTGGCGGCGGGCGGCGCGAGGCCTACGTGCTGGTCTTTGGCGGCCGGCGCGGCAACACCATCTTCTCAGACGTGCTTGCCTTCAGCGTCTTGCGCCGCGAGTGGAGCGTGTGGTGCGAAAAGTGGCCGGACGCGTCGCCACGCAGGTGGGTGCTGGACGAGGGGCGGACAGTTGGCGGGCACTTGCATCAGCACGCATCGGCCAGCACCAAGCTGCCCTGTAGTTCCCTCATCCTCCTCCCCTCCCCTTGCTCTCCCCTCCATCCGCAGCTACCCCACCGCCACCGTGGTCGGCGGCGAAGTGTGGCTGGTGGGTGGCGGCGACACGGGGGATGTCATTGCCGACGTGCTGGTCTTCACCCCCGCCACCCGCCGCTGGCGGCGGCCCGCGCTGACCGGCGAGCTTTACCTGTTGCAGCGCACCGCGCACGGCGCCTGCCTGCACCCGCAGCGCCCCGACTGCATCCTGCTGCAGGGAGGCTACGGCAGGACGCCCTGTGAGGACGAGCTGTGGTGAGAGGGGGGTGTGCATGCACGGCTGACTGTGATGTGGCGGGTGGATGGATGCCGCTGTCCGTGGTGGGTGCTGCAGGTTGTGCCTGCCGGTGCCGCCAGCACACACCAACAGCCTGGCAGTCTCTGTCACATCGCTGTACACCATCTCTCTCGCAGCCTTTTCTGGCCAACCAACAGAGCTCGACACCCTAGCCCTCTTCGCCCCTCCCCTCCCCTGCACCTGCCCTCCCCTTGGCCCTCCCCACGCGCCGCCGTGCCCTTGCCTACACCCAAATTGAGTGTGCGTATCGCCCTTGCTCCCACCCGTCACCACAGCTTCCTTGACGACTTGGCAGAGCTCAACACTCGCACCGGCGAAGTGCGCAGCGTGACCTGCATCGGCGCCAAACCAGAGCCGCGCGCCTACCACTCGTTTGTGGCCTCAGGTGGGGGCGAGGGTTGCAAGCGCCACTTGCCGTGCACAGCTGGCTTGCTGGAGGCTTGCAGCAGGTGCACAGGGGAGGACGTGGGCCCGCCGCACCTGCCCTTTTGGGTTAGCGTCCCGTCTTGCTCGGCACCCATCCTCCTCCTGTGTGCTCCAGGAGCGCGGTGCTACAGCGTGGGCGGGCGCACCAACAACTCCAAGCTCATCAAGGACAAGGAGGTGAGGGTGGGGCGGGGGTGGGTGGCAGGGGTACGAGCAAGGAGGTGGTGAGCAGGGGTGGATGGTTACTGACTGAATCGCTCACCAGTGCCCAGCAGCCGAGAAGGACGATCCCCCTCCCTATGCACGTCGGCAACGGCCGACTCCCCCCGCCTCCCCCGCTCTGCTGCAGTTTGTGGTGGTGTGGGACGCCGCCTCCAGCAAGTGGTTCCGGCCAGGTGGGCAGGATGGGAGGGCAGGCGGGCCAAGGGAGGGGGGTGGGAGGGGGTGAAAGTGCAGTGCAGGACTGCCCGGGCGCCTGCCCGTCTGCCCTGGCCCGCCACCCCTGCCTACCCACCCAAAGCCCCACATGCACACACCCTCCCCCCAGTGGGCATCGAGGGCGAGGTGGCGCCTCGGTCCAGCCACCGCGCGCTCGCCGTGCCCGGCGGCGTGCTCCTGTTTGGCGGCGCGGTGGACAAGGGCGCGCGCAGCGACGACCTGGCGCTGCTGGCCACCAACGGCCGCCTGGCCTGGAAGCTGTGCTGGCACGGCGGCGGCGGCGGCGGACGGGGGCCCAAGGCACGCGGCGCGCATGGGATGGAGATTGCCGGCGGTGAGCTGTCGCGGTGGGTGCACACCCCGCCGCCTGCACGCCTCCATGGCCCCGATGCTGTGTCCCACCGGCAGCTCGGGACACCGCCCTGCAGTGCATGTCGATCGCCTGACCGCAGCTGCCTGGCCTGCGTTCATCTTACATGCAGGCCGGCTCTACGTGCTTGGCGGCTACGGAGAGGTGACCCGGGGGGATTGAGGGAAGCTGCTTGGCAGGGTGCGGCGCCGGCAGGGCTGCATGCTGCCTACACCCTGCCACCCCCCGTGCCTGCTCGCATGTGTTGCACGTTTTTCCGTGAAACGCGCACCGCCCACCCGCCTTGAGTCCCGGGCACCCCCTCCACGCCAGGACACCCCGCAGGGCAAACAGTACACCGCAGACTGCTGGAGCCTGGGGTTGGACGCAATAGAGGGTTGCGACGCAGGTGAGGCGGGTGCCCAGCGTGAGGTGGGTTCTGGGACTGTGGATGCCACAGAGGGCTGCGAAGCTGGTGAGAAATGCTTTTCTGCACGAAAATGGCGTGGCCAGCTGCAGCGCTGTGCAGTGTTGCGTTGCCTGCGGCTGCCCGCCCGACCGTTCCCCAGCCACACACACATCCACCGTGGCCCTGCCACCCTGCTTGCTCCCCCTGTCGCCTCCTCGCTCCTTGCAGCGCCACCCGCATCGCAGCCGCAGCGCGACGCAGCTGCCAGGGGGAGCGGCGGTGGGAAGGTTGCGCCCGAGGCGTCAGAGTGGCGCTCGGCGCGGCGCAGTGCACCAGCTGCTGCTGCCGTAAAGCGGCAGCGCGTGGCCGGGGGCCCGGCGGCGGCGCGGGCGCCGGCACCTGCGGCAGCCCCTGCGCAAGCAGCTGCAGCGCCGCCGCCGGCAGCACAGCAGCAGCAGCAGCAGCAGCAGCAGCAGCTTTTGCCAGCCGCAGCGCCTCCCACGGCCGACCCCTGGGCCGCGCGGGAGGCCCAGGAGGGGCTGCAGGCGGAACGGGTCAAGTCGGCGGCGCTGCAGCAGCAGCTGCTGGACCTGCAGCGCCAGCTGGCAGAGGCGCGCGCCGATGTGGGCACCTGGAAGGGCATGGCGGAGGTAAAGCAGGCGGCGGCGCGGCAGAGCAACTCCATCCTGATGCAGCGCAATGCAGAGGTGGGCGGAGACTTGTGAGGGGATGGGAGGTTGGGGGGGGGGGGACATGGGGACCTTCTCTGTTCACGTTGCGGGGCATGGCAGGGTGAGGCAAGGCAGGGCGAGGGGCGATTCGGGGCATGCCGCCGGCCTCGCTCTGGCCAGCAGCGGGAGGGTACCACAATCCCACTGTGCTTTCTCCCTCCCCTCCCCATCACTCCATCCCCACCCACCCCTCCGTTGCCCCTGCAGGTTTCCGAGCTGCAGCGCCTGCTGCAGCAGGCCCGCCAGGAGACGGGCAAGGCGGAGGAGGAGGTGCTGGATGTGCGCAGCCTGCAGCGGCGGTGAGGGCCGCACCCTTTCCGTCTCTCCCCGTCGGCAAGGGCCCTGCCAGGAGCCAGGCCTGGGTTGCAGAAAGGCGGCAGCTGGCGCGGTTTCGATGGTGTGCCGCTCACATGGCCCCCTTCTCTGCCCCCCCCCCCCCCCCCCCCCCCGGCGACCACCCCAGGGAGCGCGACAAGGCTGACCGTGAGGCCGCAGAGCGGGAGAAGCAGGCGGCAGCGCTGAAGGAGGACAACGCTGAGCTGCGGCGCACCAACAACAAGCTGACGGTGAGGAGGCCGTGCCCTCTGCTGGTTGGTGTGGTGTGGGAGAGATTGTGTGTGTGAGACTGGCCGGCCTGGGAAGGGCAGCGCCGCTTGCAAGTTGACCAGAGCGAGTGCAAGCGCAGTCACGTCGGCTACGCAGTCGCGTCGGCTACCTGCTTTTTCCTGCGGTCCTTAAATGCTTTCCCCTCCCACATCCGCCCTGCTCGACAAACCCCATTGTGCAGGAGAGCTTGACGCGGCAGAGCCAGATGTGGGAGGCGGCACAATCGTCCCTGGCAAAGGAGCAGCAGCGGGCGGGCGAGGCACGGGTGGCGGCAGCCAACGAGCGCGAGCGGCTGGCCAACGCACTGCGGGTGGGTGGTGCATGCGGGCAGGGAAGGGGAGGGCTGGAACTTCATGCAGCCTGTGCATGGATCGCGCGGTGGCGTGCGGTGCCAGGTGTACCCGCAGGGTTTGCTGTAGCGTGCAGTGCCCACTGATGTGCCGCTGCCTCCGCAAGGCTTTACAGATTATGCCAATCTATTGATGCTGTGACTGATCGGTTGGCTGCTTGATTGATGGATGGCAGGACGCCCAGGATGAGATGCGCACCGCTGTGGCGCAGCGCGACTCCCTGCAGCAGCGGCTGGACGGCGAGCAGCGGGCGGTGAAGGAGGCACGGGAGGAGATGGAGCGGCAGCAGGTGGGTCGCTGTGGGCAGCCCCAATATAGCGAGGGAGGGAGGGGCGGCGTGCCAAGCATGCCTTGTGTGGGCCGTGGCATCAACGGCAGCGAGGAGGGGGCCTGCACAAAGCGGCTGCCAAACGTTGCCGACCCTTAGCGGGCCCAACTCTTGCTCTGTCTGCCCGTCGCCCGTCAGACCCTGGCGCGGCAGGCGCAAGAACGCACAGGGCAAATGGAGGCAGAGTGCAGTAAGGCGCGAGGCGAGGCGGAGGCGGCGCGCAGCCGGCTCGCCACGCAGGCGGCAGAGCTGGACCGAGCGAGAGCGGCGTCGGGGTGTGTGGCGGATGCGATGAAGCTGCTTGGCCGTGCCGCGGAGAACCTGCCGGGGGCGCCGTGAGGGGCAGGGGGCGCCGTGAGGGGCCGCCTGGTGTGCCTCCCGACCTCCACTGCCAGAGGCGGCAAGTGCGACCTTCTCTGCCCCTGCACCTTGACTTTGTCAGCTCGAACTCCCCTGACCTGCCCCTGCACCTTGACTTTGTCCGCTCGAACTCCCCTGACCTGCCCGGCACTGCCGGCCTCTGTACGGGGCGTTACATGCCACTTATTCTCTGCTTCCATAAGCAGCCGGATGCCTTGTAATGTGCAGCGGACCGTGGCTGTAGCACCGATAGAGAAGGGCGCACTCGGCTGCCTCCCATCAGGGTGCGGAGCAAGCATCCCAAGGCCTGAAGCTGCGTTACATTATCACAGCACATCACAGTCACACGACAGACAGCTAGGACAACCAGCGAAACTGCCGCGTCGCCGCCACGTCAGCGCGCCACGACGTTGCAAGGCCATCATCACAGCGTCGTCACCATCATCACACGATGCGGTTGCGCATGTCCTCCAGCTTCTTCAGCACCTCGCCTGCAGACCGGTCCAGCTCCTCCGCCACGCCGCGCGCCTGGTGGACGTGGGGCACCGCGAGGGGGCGGGGACTAGTGAGCAGGTGCAAATGCGTGCGTGCTTGGTGGTGCACAGGACGCAGGCGCACAGTGGTGCGCAGCAGCGAAACACCACTCCACGCACACCACCTCACCTTGTCTGCAGGCAGCTGCGGGAACTGCTCGCACAGGTCGCCGTCCACAACGTCCTTCACGGGGAAGTAGAACGACCTGCGCCCCACGACGAGAGCGCAGGCACGGCGTGAGGTGAGGGTGGGGCCGAAACGACTGCCAGCACATTGATAGCAAGCGACGCACGACTTAGCCGTCCAACCAACCCGCCAATTCGCATACTAGTAAACCCAGCAACACACGAAAGGCAACGCGACAGGTGGCGCGCACCTGTACGCGAGGTGGTCGCGGCCCAGCAGCGGCGGGTGCTCCTGCCGCATGTGCATCTCCAGGTGCTGGAAGAAGTCGCAGTCCTCGCGGGAGGTGAAGGGGTACAGCACGCCTGCAGTTCGGTGTTGGACATTTTGAAGCCAAGGGTTAGGGTTTTGAGGGCTTGGCACTCGGGGTTTCGGAGGTTGGCGTTCAAACTGAAGCCCAGGGCAGGCCGTGACACAGCAGGCATGGCACCAGGCGTTGAGGTGAGTGGTCCCTCGATAGTCTTCTCGCCGCCCCCACCACCACCCTGCCTCCAACGGCCACCTCTCACCGATGGCTCCGTTTATGGTGCCATACACAATCAGCTCGCGGCCGCCTGGCTGCAGCACCGCACGCTGCAGCGCCATCACCGCTTCTCCCACCTGCGATGCCAACAGAGATGGGTGCAGGGAAGGTGAGACGGGGCGTGGCTGGATTGCCGTTGAAGCTGCATCAGGGCACAACAGCAGTAGCAAGCAGCAGCAGCAGCAGCAGCAGCACCGGCAACAGAGCACAAGCAGCGCCACCGCCACCCAGCGGCACTGCTTACGTGGAAGTTGTTGACGGTCTGCAGCTTGTTGGGGGCGCCTCCCAGAATGCCCGTCTGCGCCGCGTACTTGCCGCCGGTGGGGTCCTCCTCAACCTGCGCGGAGGCAGCGGTGCAGTGGAGGGTGGTTTTGTTGGAGGGGAGAGGTGTGCGGAGGAGGTGAGAGCCCTGCTGGTCTGTCGCGCCCGCGTCCTGCATGCCCCCACGCCCCCTCCCCCACCTGCGCCGAGATCTCTGGCGGCAAGCGGCTGATGAAGACGTTGCCAAAGCGGTCTGCCCCCGCCATGGTGTCGTAGTCCAGGTGCAGCGCGGCGGTGATGTGGCGCGGCACAATGTCGTCGGCAAACGCGTAAAACTGGTTGTCCGCCTTCTTGTACCTGCGCGAACAAAGCGGGGCAGGCGGGGCGCGCGGCGTCGGCGGGTGGCGCGACCAGGAGAGGGGCGGCAGGCGGGGCGCACGGCGTCGGCGGGTGGCGCCACCAGGAGAGGGGCGGCAGGCGGCGCATGCATGTTGCCTTCCTCGGCCTCACACAGCAAACACATGCCTGCAGCGCCCCAAAACAGCAGGAGCGGCAGCGCGATAGCAGCGGCGACAGCAGCAGGCACCCGCCCCCACCCCGCCCCCACCCCACCTACCTCAGGAAGACCATCGACTCCTGACCGTCACCTGCGTACACACGTGACCCCGCCACCGACAGCGTGGCCACCCGAGTGGGCAGCCGCCGGTACTCGCACTTGCGCAGCAGTCGCTTCTTGCCTGGGGGGTGTGGCGGTGGGTGGATGGGCAGGGAGGGAAGGGGAGGGGAGGATCAGGGCAGCACGATGGCGGGGCGCACGCCGGCCTGAGAGGCGGCGCAGGGCGCGAGCAGCACCACGAATGGCCCGCACATCATCTAGGCCTGCTGTCTCTCCCGCCCGTTGCCAGCTCCCACCCCCCGCCTGCACCGCCGCCGCGCTCACCCAGGTCGAACAAGCGCAGCGTTGCGTCCACGCCCACCAGCAGTCGTCCCTTGAAGGCGGCCATGGCGGCGGGCACCCCCTCCACCGCGGTGCGGTGCACCAGCTCCAGCCGGCGGCCCTCCTCCAGGAAGCGGTAGATGCGCACGTAGCCGTCTGCGAACAGCACAAGTTGCAGAGTCGGGTGTGGGTGGCTGGCCGGGAGGTGCGCCCACGGGGCACGTGCGCGCGTGCGCTTGTGGTGATGGGCAGGGCGTTACCAACGCCAGGCGGAGGGCATCTTTTTTGTACGCGGCAGCTGCTGGTGCACGCTGGCATTCAGTCCGCAAAAAGTGCGCCACTGCCGCACTTACTCTCGCACTCCTTGGGGTAGAATTTGAGGCCTTGCGCCGTGCCAACCGCAAGCAGCGTGCCAGCCTCTGGTGCCGAGTCAAAGGACACAAGGCACACGCTGCAGGGGCGGGGCAGTGGGGGGGGGGGGGGGGGGGGGGGGGGGGGCGCTGGTCAGGACGGGCACAGCTGCAGGGTGCACGGGCGGCGCCACAACGGCGCAGGCGGCTGCACAAGCACGCAGCTGTGACTTCCACAAGCATGCACACGCTTCCACAAGCATGCAGCTGTGCAGCCCACCCAGCCATCACACCCACCTGAGCGCTGCTTCGTTTTGATCCATTTCTATGCAGTGCGTGGTCTCCAACCCAACAGGGTCCACCACACTGCAGCATGACGCGTAGGGTGTGGCGGGACGAGGGCAGTGGGCAGGTGCAGGCCTGATGCACGCATGCCCGCCCGCCCGGCCGCCACCTGGCTGCCGCCTGCGCATGTGGCCTGCCTGGCTGCCACGCACGCCGGACTCTCCCCCCCGCCAGCCACACCCCGACGCTCACCGCACACAGGACGCCCACTGGCCGGGCTCTCCCTTTGGCGCCCCCCACTGGTCCTCCCTCGCCGCCGCCGCCTCGTCTGCCTCTGGTCCAGCCACCGCCGGCCCCGCTGCACCGTCCTGCTGCGCGCCGCCGTCCGTCTCCATGGCTGCCGCGCTCTGCAGGTCCTCCCGCTGGGCCAGGGGGATGGCCGCATGATCTGCCTCCGCGACCACCAGCACCTTGTGATCTGTGGGTGGGCGATGGAAATGGGAGGGATGAGTGGCAGGGCGGGAGAGGTGGGCGAAATGTGCTCCGGCTGCAGCGGCGGCGGTGGGCAAATAACAGAGGTCCCTCTTCCCCGGCCGCCCCCCCGCACGCTTGCCTGGGTGGATCACAAACTTGCGGGGGGTGTACCGCAGCCGCAGGCTCTGCTGGTTGAAGAACTCCCCCAGGCGCTCCAGGGCGATGACGCGCAGGGTGTTCTTGGCCACCGCCACAAAGCCCTCGGGCACCTGCTCGCTGCAGAAGCCTGCGAGGAGGGAGGGCGGGCGCGGGCGGGAGAGGGAGCGGGCGACGGATGGTTGGTTGGCCAGCAGGGCGAACGTGGAGAGGGGGGGCGTGGGCGCACGCAGGGGCAGGCGGCGGGCGCTGCAGGGCTCACAAACCCCGCGGCTGGGGTGTACGCTGTGGCAACCGTGAGCCTATCGGATGCGTACCAATCAACCCATGCAATTCAGCAACACCTTGAGCGAGCGGGGACCCACCTGCTGCGTAGTCCAGCGCCTCGTAGCTCATGGGCACCAGCTGGAACTTGCCCTGCAGAGGGACCCGGAGGGGATGGGGAGGGGGAGGACAAGGGGGCGGAAGGCGACGTGTCAGCAGGTGGGCAGACTGCGCCCCCCAACCCGCACCGGCGAACGCACTGCCAACACCCTGCCAGCAACCATCCCTGTCCCTGGCCCTCCACCCACCCACCCACCCACCTGGTCGCTGTACCCCAGCCAGGGGCGCGACGACAGCGCCAACATGGACCGCTCGCCGCGCACGTTGGCGGCAAACAGCTTGGGTGGCCGGGTGCCCAGGAACCGCGTGCGCGTGTCGCTGCAAGCAGGCAGGGCAAGCAGGCAGGGCAAGGAAGGCGTTCAAAGGCACGCTACGTGCGTGGCTGGAGGGTGGGCAAGCGGCGTTACGAGCGCATATAACCCGGAAACCCAGCAGCGCTGCACCAAAATTGCTTCTCCGCGACCCCCCGCCCACCTCAGCTGCCCCGTGACCTTGTCCACCTCTGTGCGCAGCAGCACACCGTTGACCAGGCCGACCTGAAGCAGAACAGAAGAAAGGGCATCAGGGATACGTTGATGATCTTGAATTCGAAAATACACAGCCAGCGCGCCGCCGCTGGAGCTTCAAAAGGCAGGTCGCCAGGCTGGGTGCTCGTGCGCTCTGCAGGCGGGGGGCAACGCTGCCTGCAGACCCCCGCTGGCAAGCAGCCTCGCCTCCACACACACAAGTCCCCTGCGCTGCCCCAGCCGGCACCTGCAGGAAGAGCGCGCCCGATCCCGCACCCTCGTCCCCGCCGTCCTTGCCGGCCGCTGGGGAGTCGAGCAGCAGCACGCTCTCGGGGGTGGCGCCCACCGCCTGCAAAAAGAGGGATCAAGATTTACCATCATCACCAATCATCAGCAGCAGCAGCACCCGCATCAGCGACAGCGTCAGCAGCATTGTCGGGAGCGGCAGCGCTGTAGGTGATGCGTTGCCAGAACAGTAACACTGCTTGTCACGCCAGTTCCGGCTGGCGCCCACACACCTGCGTGCCCAGAACCTTGAGCGTCTGGTCGGGGTCCAGCCCCAGCAGGCGCGCGGTGCCGTCAAACATGCCCACCGCCAGGAAGCGGCTGCGCTGCCGTCCCTCGGGCACGGGGGCGATGCCCAGGCAGGAGACGTCGCCGCCCATCTCGCGCTTCTCGCTCTCAACAAGCATGCCCTGGGTTTGGGAGGGGGAGAGGGGGGGGAATTGCGGGGGCAGGGTGTGGCGGTCGGCACAGCAGATGAGTCTATGGCTGCATGTCCGCGCCGACCTGCGCGGTGCGCCTGGCTCGCTGCGTCACCCGTCTCATGACTAGTTGATTCAAGCATTTAAAAGGTCGCACCTGCGGGTTGAGCTCAAAGTACAGGATTTCGCCGCCGCTGAGCGCCACCGCCACCTGGCGCTCGTTAGTGGCCGCCTTGGCCACCGACTTGCGCCCCGGCGCGCGCCACTCGTTGATGCGGCGGTCGGGACGCATGTGGCGCAGGCCGCCGGGGTATATCTGGGGCAGTGAGTGGGGAGCCGGAAGCAGCAGCGCTTGATAGGGCGCAGCAGGGCCGAGGCGCCAAGTGCACAAGCGCCTGGCCTCACAGCGCCGGCACGCACCATGCTACTGACTACGTGCGCACCCCACCCCTGCACCCACCCACCTGCAGCATGGAGTCGTCCGCCAGCAGCTGCACCTGCAGCGTGGGCACGTTGCCGTTGAAGCCGCTGTCGCTCACCTCCTCCACAGTCTCGCCAATGCTGCGGCACACACAGGGAGGACAAGGGGGGAGGGGGCAGGGAACAGAGGTTGGCCCCAGAGAGATCGCAAGGTACGGAGCACGGCCTGGCATGCAGCGGCACCGAGCAGCCAACAAGGTGCAGTGCATGTGCATGTGCAGTCGGTGGGTGGGCAATGGCAGGCAACGATACAAACGGCCTTCCAGTGAAGGGAGGGAGGGAGGGAGGGAGGGAGGGTGGGCGGGGCCGCGCACCTGAGCACCAGGGTGGCGTTGCTGAATGACACGACAATGTAGGCGTCGAACTCGTCCGCCGCCGAGCGCTTGATGGTCCACACAGCGGTGGGGTTGCCGGGCAACGGCGACACGGCCATCTCTGCAGGGGGGAGGGGAAGGAGGGCGCCGAAGGGGCGCGACGGCGAGAGGTAAGGAGAGGCATGCCACAGGCTGTGCCACATGTTCGTGGCGAGCTGTCCAACGCAGCAGCAAAGTGCCCGCCGCCCTGCTCCGCCCCGCCAGTGAGCACCTGTGACAGCAAGGCCGGGGCGCAGCACGCGCAGCGTGGAGCGCGCGCCGCGCCCGCAGGCGGCGTAGATCTGGGGGATCTCTTCGTTCGACAGGTTGGCCACCTGAGGGGAGGGCAGGAGGGCGGGAGGAGCCGAGTTGGATGGACCCAGGCTGGGGTGCATGTGCCAGGCTGCAAATGCAGTCGCGCTTTTCTCGCATTGCGTGCTCTCTTGATGGCATTCAATGCCTGCTTCTGGCACCACCATCTTCATGTCTGTGATGGGCGCAAGGGTGTCCACGCACGCACGCAGCACACAACAGGGTGCAGCACACCACACAAGGCTGCACGGAGCTGCCCAACACTGCTTCTGGCACCACCCACCTTCATGTCTGTGATGGGCGCCAGGCTGTCCATGCGGTCCACCAGCTCGAGGTTTGTGAGGGCCCTGGGCTCCAGGAACACGGGCTGGTAGCCCTCCTCTGTCTCCATCAGCGTCGCGCTGCTGGCCTCAGCCGTCTCGGTGTCGTCGTCGCCAAGGGACTGGGGGTGCAGGGTGGGTGGGTGGCAGCGGGTGGGTGGCAGTGGGTGCATGGCGGTGGGCGGGTGGCGGTGAGTGGGAGGCAGTAGGTGGATGAACGAAGAGGGCGTGGGATTGTGCTGGCTGCCGGTGCATGCCCCGGAGCTGCTGCTGCCGGCGCTGTACCGCCACTGCTGTCTCTGCTTCTGCTGCGCCCCACGCCGGCACTTGCGCTGCTGCACCGTCGACCTAATCGTCTCACCAGGATTTGGTACAGCCCGTGGTCCCCGAACTCCGCGGCTCCGAAGAGGAAGCCCTTGCGCATGAGGCACAGCGACTGGCAGGGCGGTATGGTGTCAAAGTAGCGGACCTTGAGCTCTGCAGCAGAGGGGTGGGTGGGCGGGCAAAGCAGAGCACACTTGATGCTTGGGCAGCACAGAAGGCCCGATCTGCTCGTCCTTGGGCTGCCTGCTCACATGGCGCGCGGCGCTGCTGCAGCGCGGAACGAATGACTGAGTGACACGCTGCTGCCCCTGCTCTCACCCTTGACCTGCTCCCCCTCGTAGTCCAGGGTCACGCGGTACAGGTCGCCGTACTCAGACTGAAGGCACAGGGAGGGCTCAAAGGTTGGTGGGTGAGGCGCACGGCTGCGCTCAGCAGCAATTGCAGAGCAGCAGCAGCTTGCGCCGACCGCCGGCCATCCCCACGTGGCACCACCCTCCACACCCTCTAAAACGGCGCACGGCTGCAACTACAACCCCATTTCTTGCTTCACACAGCCCCTTCGCCCCGCCGCGCTGTGCTGTGCAGCCCACCTGCACGAAGATGTAGAAGCCGCTCTTCTGCTTGAACTGGGTGGCTGCGATGATGAGCACGCCGCGCTCGGCGGACAGCGTGGTGCGCCGCGGGATCAGCGCCTTGACCTGCGGCGGCACACAGAACATTGGGAACCCGACTTCACATGCAGGGATGGCGCGCCTGCCGCACGCACTCGCGCTGCTGCAGTGCTGTTGAATGAATAATCGGCCTTGGGGACGCGGTAGCGGTGCAGCTGTCGGGCACGGGCGCTGTCTGTGGGACGGGGCCACAGAGGCGGGGCAGCACAAGGAAGGGCAGCAGGGGCAGCACCATCTCGACATGGTCCCTACTTGCCGGGCTGGCCCCCCTCACCTCTGGGTGGTCTGGTGCCCTGTAAATAAGGAAGTTTTCGGCACACACAATGACGCCGCCTGGTGGTGGTGTACGAAGGGGCAAGAAAATGGGGCGACTGTCAGCTGTGTCGACTCGGCGTGGCTGTGACTGCCTGCGCTGCAGCGCGCCTCCTTGCCTGGTCAGCCTCGGCGGCGGCGGCAGCGGCAGAGCGGCGATGGCAGCAGCCTCTCTTCCTCCTGCCTGCCCTCCAGCTCGCCTCCCAGCCCTCCTCCCCACTGCTCACCAGGGCCGTCGCCGGCGCCAGGCACGGGGATCAGCATGTTTGCTCCGTTGTCAATCGGCTCGCTGCTCTTGCGCACCTGCGGGCGTGCAGAGTAATTGCCAGTGTTGCATTGGCAGGAGTTTGCAGACGGGCGGCAGAGGGCAGAGGAGTCGTCAAGCCCGGCGCTTGGCCGGTGGGCCCAGCGGCAGGGGTCCCCGGAGGCACGCAGCAGGCAGAGCGGCCCCCCCCGGCGGGCTCACGTGGCTCAGGCCCAGCAGGCAAAGCGGCGCCCACCCCCCTACTGTATCGCACCACGTGGTTCAAGCCCAGGTCCAGCTCGTACAGGGTGAGGTGCTTCTGTGCCTCGCTGGCGGCCTCGCCAGTGGGGTCCTGAAGGGGGGACCGGGCATGGAGGGGACGGGTCCAGTTGGCATTTGTGGCAGCAGCTCTGCACGCAGCGGCGGCGGCAACACCTTTGCCACAGCAACAAAAGCGACGGCGGCGGCGGGCACGACCGCCGCCATTCGCAGCAGCAGCAGCAGGCGGCGGCGGGTGCGCCCACCTGGTCTGCCTCCCCATAGTCCAGCTCGATGGCAGCAAAGGTGGGGTTGTCAAAGCCCACGTCCAGGCCTGTCAGAGCGTAGCACAGCGTGGAGCCCTGCGCAGCGCAGACGAGACGCGGACAATCACGCAACCACGTGTTTGTTCACACACCACCCCGGCGGGCGGAGCCTCGCAGCGCGTGGTGTGGGCACGGCAGCGGCCAGCGCCGCCGCGGGCTTGGCACTGGGCGACCTCATGCAGCAGCTGCCATCCACCCGCCCATCCCTCGCCCACCCCTCTTGTCCCACCCCTTCCGCCCCACCCCACCTTGTGTGCCTCCAGCGGGGAGGAGATGGTGAGGCGCGCCTCGTTGTCTCGGTTCAACACATAAACAAACTTGGCCTTTTCGACAGCGGCGATCATGCAGGCGCGGCCCTTGGGGTCAACAGCCATGTGCTCGCCAGGGACGATGCGCCTGCGCAACAGCGGGAGCGGCGGCAGCAGCAGCAGACGGGTGGGTGATCCGGCGCGCTCTGCTGGGGCGGCGGCGTGCCTGCTTCCTGCGCCGCCGCATGGCCACACACTTGCAGTTCGCACCCTCAACTGCACATGCGCGTGCACCTGCGGTGCAACACGCCCGCAACCCGCCAACCACCACCACCCCGGATCACACGGTTTCTGCGCGCGCGCATGTGTGTGCGCGCCCGCATGTGTACCTGCAGCCGCTCTTGCCGTACGTCTCCTGGTGGACCTTCTGGAAGCAGTTCTTGTCGTTGCTGTACTGCAGGATGACGACGCGCCCGCTGTCGCTGCCGCAAATCACGTAGTCCTGCTGCGACCCGGGGAACCTGCACAAGGAGTGGAGGGGGGGGGGGGGAGCGGCGCCGCCAGCAGTTGCCAGCCAGCACGGTAACACGGGTGCGCCCGCGCCGGGCACCAACACCCAACAGCCAGCCACACACAGCAGCGGCGCCCACACGCGCACGGGGAAAACCCCGGCCCGCACCTGAAGGGCGCCAGGGAGCGGATGAGGCCAAAGACCTGCGTGCTGTGCACCACCTGCACGCGCCCGGACTCATCGGGCCGCAGCAGCTCCAGCACCTGCCCACGCGCCGCCACAATCTCGTGCACCTTGGGCGCTGAGAAGGAGCCCACAATGGCGCACTGCAGCACAGCGGCAGCGGGAGGGGAGCAAAGGGGATGAGGCAACAAGAACAGCGGCGGACTCACGTTTGCTGCTGCTAGACCAGCGGACGGCAAAAACAGACGACTTTGGTGCAGACGCTCTCACGCGGCGCAAAAGGCGTGCGCGTCCACCCGCTGCCACCACCGCACCGTGATGGCCGAGGGCCGGCTGAGCGTGAGGTTGAGGAGATGCATGGCTGCCGGCTGCCTGTGCTGCTAGAACCGCTGTGAGCAGGCGGCGACCAACGACGCGAGCCGCAGCGGCGGCGCTGCGCGAGCGGGAGCCCTGTCGCGGAGGCCGGACTGCAGAAGACACGAGGCGTTCACGGGCATGTGTTGGGGCGCACGACGGGAGGCAGGGGTGCACCAGGGGCCTGGGGAAGCCATCGCAAGCCAGCAGGGGCGCCTACGGGCCTGCGCGCTCGACAGCACATGCACCACCACTGACATGCTCACCGGCTGCGAGCGACGCCGTGCACGGGCTGCTGGTTCGGGGCTTGCTCTGCTCACTGCCGTGTCATGTGCAATCAAGCTCGGGCGTTGCCCAGGAGCGCTCCTCAGCTCGTCAACAACGCGATGCTGGCCGATCGGTGCGCCCTGGGGTGCGCCCTGGTGTATTGAGCGCAGCATGCCGGTCGCGAAAGAAACTCTCTCGACCGCCCACTGGACGACTCTTTCCGCGCTGCTACGAATTGCCACCCGCGCAATTCGTTGTGCGGCACCTGATCAAGTCGCCACGCCCTGCCAGGCCTGCTCTTCTCGCCAGACGCCTACCACTTTTACGCCGTGTCAGTCCTGGCGCGGTGCAGCGCCCCTCTGGCAGCTGCAGGACTGCGCGTGGGAGCACCTCAGCTGCTGGTGAGGCTCCAGGGATCGCAGTGTTGCTGGGCTGTGCCGTGCGAAAGTTGCACACCCAACCCACCACGCCTGCACCGTCCCCCGCAGGCTCCCGTAGCGGCGAGCTTGCTGGCAACAAGCGGCAGCGCTTCGTGGCGCTTCGGTTCGGGTTTTGCGTTCAGCACTAGCGCCGCCGCCCGCCGGGCGGCGGCAGCGGACGGCAAGCCCGACGCGGAGGCCGGCAACGGCGGCGCAGCAGCAGAGCCGGGCGAGCAGCAGGCGGAGGAACAGCAGCAGGCAGCGGAGCAGCAGCAGGCAAGCGCAGCGGGGCTGTCGCCAGACGACCTGGCACAGGCGCTGGCGGAAGCGCAGCAGGCGCTGGAAGAGGAGCGCAAGCGGGTGGGTGGGTGGGCGGGGTTGAGGTGGAGGGTGACGGGTCGACAAAACCGCTTGCTGTGCCGTGCTGGCAGGTGTACCATCTCGTGAAAGCTTGAGGCACTGAGCACCGATCAGGTCAACCGCGCAGCATGCAGCAGGAAGTAGCAACCTGGCGAACGCCGCCGCCCGCATGGGTGCCATCACGCCATCCCGCACGGTGTCGCCTCACCGTCCCTGTTGTCATCTGCTGCCTCGCGCGCTGAGCCCACCCTTCCTGCAGTCGCAAGACGTGAAGGACAAGCTGCTGCGCGCACTGGCGGACATGGAGAACCTGCGAGAGCGCACGGCGCGCACTACGCAAGAGGCAAAGACGTTCGCAGTGCAGGTGGGTGGGTGGGTGGCTAGGGCGTGGGGTGAGCATGCTGGCAGTGATTTGGATGGAGCCGCGAGGCGGCGGTATTTGGCTCTAAGAACGGCACGCTGCACGTTAGCTTGGGCTGCTGGCAGCGCGCCGTCAGCTTTTGCAGCTGGCATTGCGCGCATGAGCGATCATCGCTCCGCTGCCTGCCCCCCCTGGTGCAGGGCCTTGTGAAGAACCTGCTGGAGGTGGCAGACACGCTTGAGCGTGCGTACGGCAGCATGCCGGATGCAGACGTGGCAGGGAAGCGGCAGCTGGTGCACACCTGTAAGGCCAGGTGCACACCTGCACAGGGGCACCTGCACAGTGGGTGGGGAGACCTGTGGGTGGGTGGGTGGGTGGGCAGAAGCGGAGACACACGTGAGCGCCTTTCAGTACAGGTGGCTGTGGCCGTGCTGCGCTGCTGCCAGCATGCTCCGGGACTGACCGCAGCTCGGTGCTGCCGGAGGAGGACAGCAGTGAGCACGTGGCGTCTCTCACCATGAGCGAGCATGTGCTTTCGTCCCCTTGTCACCCTCCATGACCGAACCCGTGCCCACCTGCAGCTCGAACAGCTCCTCCAGCACCAGCCTCACGTCCGCCGCAGGCAGCACCACCGCCCCATTGGCCGCAGTGCCGAAGAAGTCCAGCTTGCATGCCAATCTGCCTCCTCCTGCAGGCATAGCAGCGGGGCAGGCGCAGGTTTGCCATCCAGTGCTGGTTGTCGGCTGCAGGCGGCTGCATGCAGCATGCTACACTGTGCAACGTGCCCCCTCCTGCGCCTCCTCAGCACTCCCTCCCACGCGGGCCTCGCCTTTTGGAAATTGGCCAGGCGGGCGCGCAGCCCTGACTTGCGCGCCGCCAGGTCGACCCTGTAGTCTGGCTGCTCCACCTCGCCGTCGTCGGTGGGCGTGGGCGGCGGCCGGGGCGCGCCGCCCAGCGCCACGCCGCCCGACGACAGTGCGCCGGCCAGCGCTGCCTGGAAGTCAGCAAGCGCGGCGGACAGGGCGACGGCACGGCGCGGCGTGGGTGCCGCCTCCATAGCTGCAGCGTCGCTCAGGCCCTGGCAGATGGCCAGCAGGCGGTCGGCCGCGGCGGCACGGTCTGGCAGCGCCGCCAGCCCCACCAGCGGGCGTGGCCCCAGCGCAAACGGCACCTCCAGCTCATCGGCGTAAGGGCTCTGCCGACACCGCTGCCGAGGCGGCATGTGCCGCCGCGAGCGTGCGGAGCGTGCCGCAGTAGTGCTGGGCACCGGGCGGGCCGGCGGCGCCGCGGCGCTCTTCCGTTTGCGGCAAATCTGGAAGGCCATGCCGCCATGCCGCGCCTCCACCACCTCTTGTGCTGCACAAGAGTGGTGACGCTGTTGGCACAGACGATCGGCGGTGCAGCTTGTAGGCAGCAAGAGAGCAGGAGACGGTAGCATGTGCTCCGCCTACGCAACAAAATCGCCTCCGCCGCCCGTCGCTGGCACCTGACGTCACGCGCAGCACCTGCTCCCGCGGCCTCGGCTCGCTGTCGACCTGCAGGTTGAGCAGGAGCTGCACCCGCGGGGTGCGACCTGTCGTTAGCTGCCGCCGCTTTGCTGCGCGCCCTTGGGAAACTGCAGAGGACTGGCAGTTGCCGGAGGGTCCGGCGGGAGGTCAGGAGGCGCAGCAAAAGCAATGCCGGGGTGGTAGACGCCCGGCAGGAACGCAGGGATATCAATTTCACAGCCGTGGGTCATGTATGTTCCTCAATTGCCAGCAGAGGGACTCCTGCTCTCGCCGAGACACCGCCACTGCGCCCCAGCCGCCAACTGCCCGCACAGACTGTCGCCAGGCGCGTGCTTCCTGCCGCCGGATTGCTTTGGACGCACGTTTGGCGACCCGGAGCACGTCCCAGCGTGCAGCGCAGGTGGGAGTCAGGGTGAGCTCCAGCGTCACTGCCCGTGCGTTCGCGTGCGTTATATCGCGCTGCTTGTTGACGCCTGTCGGCATCCTGCTGCGCTCGTGCAGGAGAAACCATGGCAGACTCCCTGGGAGACTTCAAAGTAAGCATCGTCAGGCTGATGCCCGCGGTGGTGAGGATTCAGATGCTTGAGGAGCAGATTCAGCGGCTGCTGCAGTGGCTGCAACCGCAGCGGGCGGCGGCAGCGGCGCTGACGCCGGCAGACCAGCAGCAGCTCACACGGCAGCTGGCAAGTCTTCAGACTGGGTTGGAATCAGAGCGCAGCGTCGTTCCCGACAGGTTCAAGGGGACGATCCAATTTGGTGCACGTGGGCTAGGTAAGCTCCTTATTGCCCAGCCCCGCAGGCCAATGGAGGCAGAGCCCAGCGTGGGCAGCCCATGCTTGCCGCCGGTGTTGTGCTGCGTCTGTCGTGTGACACGCGCCGTGCGCTCTTGCACCCACAGACCCTTGCACTCCTGTCTCTGCTGGCGCAGGAGTGCCGGCAGATGATGATGATTTCAACAGCATTAGCCTGGACGAGGACAGCATGCGCTTCGCTGAGATGCAGGGTGAGGCAGGTTGGGGCCCGCGTTGCAGCGCCCTTCCGATGCGCTGGCGTGACAACGAGGGCTGCACGCGCTGGAAGAGTGGGGCAGTGCTTTGTTGCGCACACTGCCTGCCTTAGCACGCGCTTCACCTTAAAACTGACCAAGCTGCGCTGCTTGATCCCTGCTGTGCGCAGAGCCGGACGCTCAGCACTTCGTTTCTTCGCTCTGGTCCCTGCTGACGTGGCAGGCAGACTGTGCGGACATCCAGAGCCGCGTGCACAGCGCGCAGTGGCCGGTGAGTGCAGTTGCAGCCGCGCCCCCTGCACCCCCTTCTCCCTGGCCCGTTCCTGTCTCTGTGCCGAACCAAACTGATTCTTCTGCCTCCCCTCTCTCCTCCCCCTTCACTGCCTGCAGGTCTGGCCCAGCTGGTGGTTTTTCGTGGCGTCTGCGCTCATCATTGTGTCCAAGCCAGCGCGCCTGCTGACCCGCAGCATGCCGTACACCCCGTACGCGTGGTTCGCACTGGCCGTGGCGACCGTCGTCATGGGTAGCAGCTTGGTGATGGCATTTTACGTTGATGGCTGGAACGAGCGAGCGACGTGGCTGGTTGCGGCCATTGCCGCAGCGCCTACGGCCGCTCGCCTGCTGCAACCCAAGGACCTGCGCCGGCGCAAGCAGGACATGGCAGACCTGGCCACGCGCCGGGAGGAGGCGCAGAATCTGCTGCTCAAGTACGGCGACGTGCAAAGCATGCGGTTCATCACAGCCCTCGTCAGCAGCCAGCTGGCGGGCGCCTGGGTGGAGGCTCTGAAGGCGCTGTAGTTTGTAGCCGAACCTGCTCAGTTTTGCTGGTGCCCGCCGCTAAGCACAGACCGGTTGTACCGCTTCACCCGCTGCTGCCCGTCGCCTGTTGGCCCTGCCGCCTGCCGGCTGCGCGGCCGCTGGTCCCACTGTTGACCGTGCTGATCCATGCTTATCAGATGCTCCTGTTTGTGCCTGCGTAACACTTGCTGTTGTCTGGCGGTTGCAGTGCCGGCTGAGCGGCCGGGCGCAAGGCTTAGGGGCGGCATGCACAGCAAGGGTGGCCGCGTGCGCGCCCGTCGCTGTCGAGTGAGAGGCTGCCGCCACGCTCGCGGAAAGCGTACTGGCAAGGGCTCCCAGCCGTACGCAATCCCGCTCTGCGAGACTATGAGTGATTGACAGCGAGTGATTGACAGCTTATTGAGCGAGTGTGTCACGACAATTGAGCAGGTCAGAACAGGTGTGGGCACGCAAGGCGAGGAAGCAAGTGGAGCAGCGTGCAGCCCAAGGGCGGCGGAGGGGCCTGATGGATGAGACAAGGAGCTCAGAGCGCAGCAGCAGGGCCAAGCACGCCTGCCGCTGCCGCTGCTGCGCGGGCCGCCGTGCCCACGGCCAGGCGAGCTGCCCGTGCAGCGGCGCCATCTCGGCGCTTGCGCGCAGCCGCCACCACTCCCCCCATGCTGCCCTCGCCATGGTTGATGTACGGCGGCAGGCTGGGGGAGGGAGAGGGCGCGGGGGGAGCAAAGAGTGTTCGGGCGAATTGGGTTTGGCCAGGCAACCAACAGCCCGGCGCAGGTAGTCTCTATTCACTGTGAAAGTATCCTAGGACACCCGCTGACAGGCACCTCTTCACAAGGCATGAATGCAGCCCTGGCTGGCTGCCCGATATACATCACCTCCCTGCCTGTAGCGCTCACCTTGTCACAGGAGTTGGCTCCGAGAGTGTACCCGCTGTACGCCTGCAGGCCTTCAGCACACAGCGTCGCATCTGATGTGCAAGAGAGGCGAGAGAGGTACAGCATTGATAACTTGACTGCCAAACAGCAGCATGGTGTCAGGGCAGCACAGGCAAAGCAAAGTGCAGTGATCGCAGCAGCAGGACCAGCAGCACCTGACATGGGGCAGCAGCAGGACCAGCAGCAGCAGCAACGCAGGTAGGCCCACTCATGCAGGCCCTCTGCCTCCAGGCGAGCGGTGATGGAGGCGCTGCGCGCTGCGTGCGAGCGCACCGCCGCCAGCGCCGCCTCCTCGCTGCCCTCGCCGCTGATGATGTACTTGCGGGTGGTGACGGGCTGGCGGTGGTATTCTGCATAGCGGTCCAAGCCGTGCTTGCCTTGATGTACGCCTCGTCTTTGCACCTTGTGGCTACCCAGCTGGTGCGAGTGCACGCCCGACAGCCCGATTGCGCACAGTGCTGCCTCCATCTCGAGCCTGCAGGCAGGTGGCAGGGTGAGAGTAAATGGGGGGCGAGCCATGACGGCAGGCAGCATGCTTAGCAGGCATTCACGCGGGCAGCAAACAGGCTTCGCTGGCAGCCGAACGGGCTATAGTAGCGGGAGAGCAGGCCGGCAGGCAAGCGGCCTGGCAGGCAGGCAGCAAGCAGGCAGGCACAGGCATGCACAGCTTACTTGCGCGCCTCCTCGTTGCTCTTGCGAGTGTGTGTTGCCTTGGCGGACTTGACGCCCACAGCTGCCTTGGAAGCAGCCAGCCCAGCTTCGCAGCAGAACCTGCGGTGCGCCACAGCCAGCACATCTAGCTTGTTGGACCTGTGGGGGAAGGGACGGGGAGGGGGGCTTTGTTTGCTTCCGGCTAGCTTTGAAGGCTCGGCAGCCACAGCAGCACTGCAGCAGCCGTCGCCGGCACGTGCTGCTGCCCCGCCCTCGTGCTCACATCTTGACAGAGTGAGAGTCGTGGAACAGCGGGTTGGGGCAGGTGATGAATGGCAGGGCCTGCAGATGCAGGGCACAGGAGTATGGACTTACAAAGTACGCAGGTACAATTGGACGTTGACCTGCAGTACAGTCTGCTCTTGGTGAGCTCACAACGGCATGGCCCTGACTGCGTACCGCCCTTGAGTTGCAGCCTACCGCCTGCCAGCCTTCCATTCCCTGGCACCCTCCCCACCCCCCACCGACCTCACTCCCAGCTCCTTCTGCGTGAGGCGGAACTCCCCCTGCGCCGTGCTCTTGTTCAGCACCTCCTTGCGGGCAATGTCGCCGCGAATGCCGCGCAGGATGGCGTTGCACACTGCAGGCAGGCAGGTACGGGGAGGGGTGGAGCAGGGGGCAGCAGGAGACGAGAAGACAGCGCTAAGATGCAGGCGAAGGCAGGCAGGCGGGCAAGGCCACCTTTGTTATTCTTGCCTCCATCTCTCGATGCCCACCCACACCACGGATTCACCCTCTGCCCCACACCCACCCTGCTCGTCTGTCGCGACAGCACCCAGCTCAGGCATCGCCGACCCATCTGGTGCCACAGCTGCGCCGCGTGCACCCAGAGCGGCCAAGTTGGCAGCGTCGAGCGCCACCAGCGAGATGGTGCGCAGGCCGTCTGCCTCCAGCAGCGCGTCTGCAGTTGAAAGTAAGAGGAGAGGCAGGAGGGTCGAGCAGAACTGGGCGTGTAAGTGAGGCAGGGTGGTCGAGCAGGGCCCTGCTGCCAGCGGGCAACTTCGCCTGTGCCACCACTGCAAGCCCCTTTCTCCTGCGCCGTCGCACCGACCCGTGCAGGGCAGGCAAACATCAGGAACAGCATGTCGCCATGGGAGCAGGCTGGCAGGCGGCGCGGGCACGTACACCTCAACCGCTGCAGTCGCTGCCACAGTGTGCTGCCGCTCGGCGGGGCGCGCCGCCGGACGCTCCTCTTCCTCCTCCTCCTCGCCGCTGCCTTCTCCATCTTGCTGTCCTCGTCTTGCTCTGGCGACTGGCCGCCCGCCAGCCCTCCCTCAGAGTCTGAATTGACGGCGGCGGCGCGCCGCCCGTGCTAGAGCCGCTGCGCCGCCTTCTCCACCTCTGCCAGCTCCTACGGGGCGTGGAGCGGCGCAGCGCGGCTTCAAATCGGCTCACGGTGTTGCCTGCTGGCGGCGCGCCGCTGAGCTCACCTCTGCCGCCTGGGAGCTGGTGCCAGCAAACGTGCCAAAGCGCTCGGGCACGTTGCGCACTCTCTTGGGGCGGCTGGACATCATGCGGGCAGTCACAAGGGGTCGTGGGGGGTGCAAGACGGTGGGACAGAGTTGTGGCGGCGATCGTCGAACGGGTAACGACGGCCGTCAGCGCCAAGCGGGCCTCACGCCAGGCGGGACCCGTGGGGCAGTGTGAACTCCCTGAGGACCACTGTGATGATCTGCCAGTCTTGGGGATTCAGGTGGCACAGGTGAAACTGCTACAGCACGCGAACGCGGGCGGCGCAGGAGTGACGGGTTCGAGCAAGGGCGAGCATCCAGCAGCGCAAGGGGCATCCCTGACTTGACTGGCCTAGCCTTACTCCCCTTCCGTTCACACCAGACGACAGCAGCCTAGTGGGCAGCCAATAAAAGCAGGCGTGTGCCACAGGATCGGTAATATAGCGCACATTGCGTTGGACAGCTGGCGTGTATGTCTTGCCGCTTCCCTTGGGTGACAGCGCCCGGGTGCCCACGCCCGCCACTGCTGCCCACCACCGCACAGCTTGCGCACCCGACCACTTTTCTGAAGCTGTAACACGCAACCCCGCGATGGTCGGCGCCCCTACAATTCCTTGCAGCAGTACCAGCGTGCAGCAGCAGGGTATCGGCGCTCGCCGGCCCCGCTGGAGCCAGCGGCGTTTTGGGCTTGGACAACGGCGCGGGGGCGCGGAAGCAGGCATGTTACAGCCGACGTGGTGGCAGAGGACGGTCGCAGCAGCAGCGCCGCCTACACCACTGGGGGTATATCGGGTTGATCGAGGCAAAGCAACGACTGCGTGAATGATGGCAAAGGAAACGAAACAGGAAACGGGTATTGGTAGCAGCCAGGCAGCAGGAGTGGAGAGGAACAGAGCAAAGCGGTCCGGCAGCAAAACGCAGGCGGGCATGCCGTCGGCCTGGGGAAACGCATGCATGCTGCTGGCCACCACCACTGGGGCAGGGTGGGCATAAGCAGTGCACATGCTGCAAATGCACGCTCTGGCGGCACGCAGCTACCAGAGATCGGCTGGCTCAACTGCCTTGGTGGACCTGCCGCCGCCGTAGGCCCAGCGCCGGCCTCCCGGTCCCGGCCGCAAGCAGCGGCACGGTTTTGCTGCGCTCCGCATCGCCGGCATGAGCGCCCTCGCAGGTGCTGATGTCAGCGTGCTGGCCCGTGTGCGAGCTGGCGCTGCCCGCGGGTGTGCTGGGCTGCACTCTGCAAGCAGGAGCCGGCGCAGGTGGGGCTTGCGCTGCAGGGCAGGAAGGTGTGCGTTGGTTGGGGCAAGGGTGAGGCTGCCAGTCTGGTCCGGATAACGCGAACACCACCGCTACCCACGCCGCCATTGCATGGCAAATGGGCTCACCTTCTGGCTGCTGCGTCGGCGGCAGGCGGAGGGTAGGGGTGGGGTCGGGCATGCCCAGCGAGTGGTCCTCGCGATCAACCCCTGCAGCGGCAGCAAACGGGCCAGGGCCACAGCCGGCAGGTGTCAGAGTGCATGCACCACAGCCTGCTCAGGCACGCAGGGCAGCAAACGGGCCACGGCCACAGCCGGCAGGTGTCAAGAGTGCATGCATCACAGCCTGCTCAGGCACTCAGGGCAGCAAACGGGCCACGGCCACAGCCGGCAGGTGTCAGAGTGCATGCACCACAGCCTGCTCAGGCACGCAGGGGCGCATCGCTGGTGATATCAACAGCAGACGCTTGTAAAAGCAACACAGCCGGAACGGGGCAACACGCACAATGGGTGAGAATAGCCATTTCCTCATTTCGTAATCGCGCCAGATGTTCGACAGCAGCTGCATACCGCGCCTGGGCGCTGCCCGGCGCAGCAGGTATGCCTGCGACTTCCTCTGCTGCCACGCTTCGGATCAAGCTCTGGATCAGCTGATGAGTACGGCTGATATCATCTGCAACCTCCCACATCCTCACTCTTTCCTTTTCCTTGCTGGTCTGCTGACCCATGCTGCCAGGTGCGGGCAGTGCGGGGACGGCGGCGGCGGTGGCAGCAGTGGCAGGCGTTGGTGCCGCGGTGAGGCCGCGCCACGCCGCGCACGCTGCCGGCTGCTCTGTGGCTGCTCTGCCTGCCCGTGAGGTGGCTGGGGTGCGTGGCGCTGGTCGTGCGTGAGAGGCTTGCCGCGACGCTGGCTGACAACAGACAACGTAGCTCTGGGATGTGCGCAAAGGAGAGACCAACGCCTTGCAGGGACCTCGGGGACCAGGGGGAAGGAAACGAAGAAGCCCGTGCTGCCGGCCCCGCTGTGCTGCGCCAGCTGGGCATCTCAGCTGGGACACGGCGCAACCGCCTCAGCAGCGGCAGCAGGGCAGCGACGGCTCGCCTGCCTTTTCCTGGCTGCGCAAGATCCGGTGCATGCTTGAGAGCGCGCCGCCTGCGCACCCCGTCTTTTGCTGACCACCGCACACCGCCGTGGCGGCAACCCCGACCTAGGCCACACAACACTGAGCACGCTTGCAATAACTCCACGCCCCCCTCTACCGCCCTCCAGCCCCACCACTGCCCATTGGCCGCGGCACAGTGCAGTTTTTGTGACTTAATATATGTATGCAGCACTCGCCCAAACCCCTACTTCTCTGCCCCGTGTGCAAGTTAGTTGCGCTTTCCCCACGCCTGCCGTGACGGCAGCCCGCCCACCCTTCAATGCCCCTCCTACCCACCCCTCCCAAACACCCCCAAGATCCCCTTGACCCGTTTATTCGCATCTGTGTCTTCTTGCCAGCCCCGCATCACCCTTGCCTTACTCCGTGCGGCCCCCAGGCAGCTGCCACCGCCACTTTCACACATGAATCTCCTTGTCCAATCCTCCCCCCCCCCCCCCCCCCCCCCCCCCCCCCCCCCCGTCCCAACCCTGTGCCCTGAGATCTCACTGTGAACCACATGCACCTTCGAAAGCAATCGCAGGAGGCTGGAGGAGGTTGGTACAGGGATGGTGGATGGCAGTGCGGGCAGACGTGTGCGGCAGGGAAGGGCAGGAACAGCGCAGAGAGAGATGGGACAGGCTTTGAGCAGCACAGGGAAGCAGAGGGCAGGGGAGAGCAGAGCAGGGGGAGGCACAACGCGAACAGCAAGAGAGAAGCAGAAGCAGGCGCACCGCGGCGGCGCGGCAGGGCGCGCGCGTCAGCTTCTGACCGCCGCTAGCCACGCCGCCAAATCTTCCTCCTCTTCTGTCGCCGCCTGCGCCTGCTGCCGCACTGCCTGCAGAGGGAGACAGCGGCATGCGCCAGGCACGCTGGGTCATCAGGGAGCTCTGCGGGCCTTGCCTGCCCGCTTGCCCTGCCTGCCCTGGTCCGCAACTGCGCACCCCCACTGCGCACCCGCATTGTGCACCTGCTTCTGCTGCAGCGGTGCCGCGGCCATCTGGCTGAGCGTCTCGCCCGCGACCTCCAGCAAAATCTTGTCCACCTGGCGGGGAGGGGGGGGGGGAGGGCGCGATAGGGGCACAGAGTGGCCGCAAGCCAGGAATGCCACGCAGCCGGGCAGGGACGCCACGCAGCCCGGCAGGGCAGCACCTGCCCGGGGGCGCCAGCCGCGACCGCTTGCTTCCGCCTCCCTCCCCGCCCGCCTCCCCCCCATGTGGCCCCCACCCCCCCACCCCCACACACACGTACCTCATCCTCCGTCTCCTCCTCCAGCTCGTCGTCCCCAAATGCAGACTCCATTACATCAGTCAACATCTCATCTATGATGCCCTCTTTCATCATCTCTGCACGTTTCAGTGCGGGCCAAGGGCATGGTGTCTCCAGGGTGGGCGGGTGGGCGGATGCTGGGCGCGGCCGTCGGTCATCAGCCGTTCCTGCGTACGCCAATTTGACATGCATTTGGGACCGATCAGGCCTCAGGTGCCGGGGGATACGGGACAGGGAGGCGGCGAGATGGCCGCCCCACACACCATTCCGCTCAACTGCCTGCCAGCCGCCCCCGTACTATGCTACCCCCCCACCGCCGCCGCCCACCTCTCGACATCTCCACCATTGTTTCTGCAGCGCCGGCACCCGCATCAGGCTGTTCACCAGCTTCATGACCTCGCCGCTTTTGCCAAGGCCCCTGCCACGCGCGTCATAGCTGAGGGAGCAAGCGGCGGGGAGAGGGGGCTTGCCTGCTGTGTGAGCGAGCGGGGCGGCCCGCTGGCCGGCTGCCCAGCAAGCTGGCCTCCTTGCAGCCTCCTTTGGCCTAAAGCCTCCCCCCCCCACACACAAGTCCCCTGCGCTGCCCCAGCCGGCACCTGCAGGAAGAGCGCGCCCGATCCCGCGCCCTCGTCCCCGCCGTCCTTGCCGGCCGCTGGGGAGTCGAGCAGCAGCACGCTCTCGGGGGTGGCGCCCACCGCCTGCAAAAAGAGGGATCAAGATTTACCATCATCATCATCAATCATCAGCAGCAGCACCCGCATCAGCGACAGCGTCAGCAGCATTGTCGGGAGCGGCAGCGCTGTAGGTGATGCGTTGCCAGAACAGTAACACTGCTTGTCACGCCAGTTCCGGCTGGCGCCCACACACCTGCGTGCCCAGAACCTTGAGCGTCTGGTCGGGGTCCAGCCCCAGCAGGCGCGCGGTGCCGTCAAACATGCCCACCGCCAGGAAGCGGCTGCGCTGCCGTCCCTCGGGCACGGGGGCGATGCCCAGGCAGGAGACGTCGCCGCCCATCTCGCGCTTCTCGCTCTCAACAAGCATGCCCTGGGTTTGGGAGGGGGAGAGGGGGGGGAATTGCGGGGGCAGGGTGTGGCGGTCGGCACAGCAGATGAGTCTATGGCTGCATGTCCGCGCCGACCTGCGCGGTGCGCCTGGCTCGCTGCGTCACCCGTCTCATGACTAGTTGATTCAAGCATTTAAAAGGTCGCACCTGCGGGTTGAGCTCAAAGTACAGGATTTCGCCGCCGCTGAGCGCCACCGCCACCTGGCGCTCGTTAGTGGCCGCCTTGGCCACCGACTTGCGCCCCGGCGCGCGCCACTCGTTGATGCGGCGGTCGGGACGCATGTGGCGCAGGCCGCCGGGGTATATCTGGGGCAGTGAGTGGGGAGCCGGAAGCAGCAGCGCTTGATAGGGCGCAGCAGGGCCGAGGCGCCAAGTGCACAAGCGCCTGGCCTCACAGCGCCGGCACGCACCATGCTACTGACTACGTGCGCACCCCACCCCTGCACCCACCCACCTGCAGCATGGAGTCGTCCGCCAGCAGCTGCACCTGCAGCGTGGGCACGTTGCCGTTGAAGCCGCTGTCGCTCACCTCCTCCACAGTCTCGCCAATGCTGCGGCACACACAGGGAGGACAAGGGGGGAGGGGGCAGGGAACAGAGGTTGGCCCCAGAGAGATCGCAAGGTACGGAGCACGGCCTGGCATGCAGCGGCACCGAGCAGCCAACAAGGTGCAGTGCATGTGCATGTGCAGTCGGTGGGTGGGCAATGGCAGGCAACGATACAAACGGCCTTCCAGTGAAGGGAGGGAGGGAGGGAGGGAGGGAGGGTGGGCGGGGCCGCGCACCTGAGCACCAGGGTGGCGTTGCTGAATGACACGACAATGTAGGCGTCGAACTCGTCCGCCGCCGAGCGCTTGATGGTCCACACAGCGGTGGGGTTGCCGGGCAACGGCGACACGGCCATCTCTGCAGGGGGGAGGGGAAGGAGGGCGCCGAAGGGGCGCGACGGCGAGAGGTAAGGAGAGGCATGCCACAGGCTGTGCCACATGTTCGTGGCGAGCTGTCCAACGCAGCAGCAAAGTGCCCGCCGCCCTGCTGCGCCCCGCCACAAGTGAGCACCTGTGATAGCAAGGCCGGGGCGCAGCACGCACAGCGTGGAGCGCGCGCCGTGCCCGCAGGCGGCGTAGATCTGGGGGGTCTCCTCGTTCGACAGGTTGGCCACCTGAGGGTAGGGCAGGAGGGCGGGAGGAGCCGAGTTGGATGGACCCAGGCTGGGGTGCATGTGCCAGGTTGCAAATGCAGTCGCGCTTTTCTCGCATTGCGTGCTCTCTTGATGGCATTCACTGCCTGCTTCTGGCACCACCCACCTTCATGTCTGTGATGGGCGCCAGGCTGTCCATGCGGTCCACCAGCTCGAGGTTTGTGAGGGCCCTGGGCTCCAGGAACACGGGCTGGTAGCCCTCCTCTGTCTCCATCAGCGTCACGCTGCTGGCCTCAGCCGTCTCGGTGTCGTCGTCACCAAGGGACTGCAGGGGTGGGTGGGGTGGCAGCGGGGGCGTGGCAGTGGGTGCGAGGCGGTGGGCGGGTGGAGGTGAGTGGGAGGCAGTAGGTGGATGAACGAGGAGGGCGTGGGATTGTGCTGGCTGCCAGTGCATGCCCCGGAGCTGCTGCTGCCGGCGCTGTCCTGCCACTACTGTTTCTGCTTCCGCTGCGCCCCACGCTGGCACGTGCGCTGCTGCACGGTCGACCTCATCGGCTCACCAGGATTTGGTACAGCCTGTGGCCACACACTTGCAGTTCGCACCCTCAACTGCACATGCGCGTGCACCTGCGGTGCAACACGCCCGCAACCCGCCAACCACCACCACCCCGGATCACACGGTTTCTGCACGCGCGCATGTGTGTGCGCGCCCGCATGTGTACCTGCAGCCGCTCTTGCCGTACGTCTCCTGGTGGACCTTCTGGAAGCAGTTCTTGTCGTTGCTGTACTGCAGGATGACGACGCGCCCGCTGTCGCTGCCGCAAATCACGTAGTCCTGCTGCGACCCGGGGAACCTGCACAAGGAGTGGAGGGGGGGGGGGGGAGCGGCGCCGCCAGCAGTTGCCAGCCAGCACGGTAACACGGGTGCGCCCGCGCCGGGCACCAACACCCAACAGCCAGCCACGCACAGCAGCGGCGCCCACACGCGCACAGGGAAAACCCCGGCCCGCACCTGAAGGGCGCCAGGGAGCGGATGAGGCCAAAGACCTGCGTGCTGTGCACCACCTGCACGCGCCCGGACTCATCGGGCCGCAGCAGCTCCAGCACCTGCCCACGCGCCGCCACAATCTCGTGCACCTTGGGCGCTGAGGAGGAGCCCACAATGGCGCACTGCAGCACAGCGGCAGCGGGAGGGGAGCAAAGGGGATGAGGCAACAAGAACAGCGGCGGACTCACGTTTGCTGCTGCTAGACCAGCGGACGGCAAAAACAGACGACTTTGGTGCAGACGCTCTCACGCGGCGCAAAAGGCGTGCGCCTCTGTCCACCCGCTGCCACCGCTGCACCGTGATGGCCGAGGGCCGGCTGAGCGTGAGGTTGAGGAGATGCATGGCTGCCGGCTGCCTGTGCTGCTAGAACCGCTGTGAGCAGGCGGCGACCAACGACACGAGCCGCAGCGGCGGCGCTGCGCGAGCGGGAGCCCTGTCGCGGAGGCCGGACTGCAGAAGACACGAGGCGTTCACGGGCATGTGTTGGGGCGCACGACGGGAGGCAGGGGTGCACCAGGGGCCTGGGGAAGCCATCGCAAGCCAGCAGGGGCGCCTACGGGCCTGCGCGCTCGACAGCACATGCACCACCACTGACATGCTCACCGGCTGCGAGCGACGCCGTGCACGGGCTGCTGGTTCGGGGCTTGCTCTGCTCACTGCCGTGTCATGTGCAATCAAGCTCGGGCGTTGCCCAGGAGCGCTCCTCAGCTCGTCAACAACGCGATGCTGGCCGATCGGTGCGCCCTGGGGTGCGCCCTGGTGTATTGAGCGCAGCATGCCGGTCGCGAAAGAAACTCTCTCGACCGCCCACTGGACGACTCTTTCCGCGCTGCTACGAATTGCCACCAGCGCAATTCGTTGTGCGGCACCTGATCAAGTCGCCACGCCCTGCCAGGCCTGCTCTTCTCGCCAGACGCCTACCACTTTTACGCCATGTCAGTCCTGGCGCGGTGCAGCGCCCCTCTGGCAGCTGCAGGACTGCGCGTGGGAGCACCTCAGCTGCTGGTGAGGCTCCAGGGATCGCAGTGTTGCTGGGCTGTGCCGTGCGAAAGTTGCACACCCAACCCACCACGCCTGCACCCTCCCCCGCAGGCTCCCGTAGCGGCGAGCTTGCTGGCAACAAGCGGCAGCGCTTCGTGGCGCTTCGGTTCGGGTTTTGCGTTCAGCACTAGCGCCGCCGCCCGCCGGGCGGCGGCAGCGGACGGCAAGCCCGACGCGGAGGCCGGCAACGGCGGCGCAGCAGCAGAGCCGGGCGAGCAGCAGGCGGAGGAACAGCAGCAGGCAGCGGAGCAGCAGCAGGCAAGCGCAGCGGGGCTGTCGCCAGACGACCTGGCACAGGCGCTGGCGGAAGCGCAGCAGGCGCTGGAAGAGGAGCGCAAGCGGGTGGGTGGGTGGGCGGGGTTGAGGTGGAGGGTGACGGGTCGACAAAACCGCTTGCTGTGCCGTGCTGGCAGGTGTACCATCTCGTGAAAGCTTGAGGCACTGAGCACCGATCAGGTCAACCGCGCAGCATGCAGCAGGAAGTAGCAACCTGGCGAACGCCGCCGCCCGCATGGGTGCCATCACGCCATCCCGCACGGTGTCGCCGCACCGTCCCTGTTGTCATCTGCTGCCTCACGCGCTGAGCCCACCCTTCCTGCAGTCGCAAGACGTGAAGGATAAGCTGCTGCGCACACTGGCGGACATGGAGAACCTGCGAGAGCGCACGGCACGCACCACGCAAGAGGCAAAGACGTTCGCAGTGCAGGTGGGTGGGTGGGTGGGTGGGTGGCTAGGGCGTGGGGTGAGCATGCTGGAAGTGATTTGGATGGAGCCGCGAGGCGGCGGTATTTGGCTCTAAGAACGGCACGCTGCACGTTAGCTTGGGCTGCTGGCAGCGCGCCGTCAGCTTTTGCAGCTGGCATTGCGCGCATGCGCGACCATCGCTCCGCTGCCTGCCCCCCCTGGTGCAGGGCCTTGTGAAGAACCTGCTGGAGGTGGCAGACACGCTTGAGCGTGCGTACGGCAGCGTGCCGGATGCAGACGTGGCAGGTGAACGGCAGCTGGTGCACACAGGCGGGAGAGCCGCCGGCTGGAAAAGCGATGACGGGCGGACGCACCGTCGCCACATGTTCGTGCACATGTGTGACGAGAAGCATTCACAGCGGACAGACCAAAAGCAAAACAAGTTCCGGATCACCCGCCCGTGTTGTTTGCACCTGCTGGTTTGTGTGCAGACACCTCTGAGATTGACCGCGACCGCGCGCTCAAGCTACTGCGTAGCCTGCGGGACGGCGTGATGATGACAGACACGATGCTGATGAAGGTGGGGGGGTGGGGGTGGGGGTGGGTGGTGGTGGTGGGCGGAGAGGCGGGGAGGCACCAGGGCAGGTTGCTCGCGCCGACGAAACACATGCCTTGCGCTCCTGCCCTGCTCTTCGGCGCCCCCTACACTCGACTCTCTCTCTACACTCAGCTCTCTCTCTAGCTGGTCCGCTGTTCCGAGCCCCCACCCACCCACCTACCCGCGTCCCGCCCCTTCCCCCCCCACCCCCCTGTACCTCTGCCCAAGGTGTTTGCCAAGGAGGGCGTCACGAGGTACGACCCCGTCAACCAGCCCTTTGACCCAAACCTGCACAATGCGCTCTTCGAGGTGCCCGACGCAACAAAGGAGCCCAGCACCGTCGCCGTGGTGGTAAAGGTGAGGGGCAGGCGCTGCTGGAGGAATCGTGCAGGAGGTGCTGGCGCCTGTGGCGGGCGCTGTCCCGCCGCCGGCGTTCGACGGGACCGCCAGGCTGCGAGCACCCTTTCGTGTCTCGCCCACCCCTGTCGTGACACGCCGTCCTGCCTGCAGCGCGGCTACATGCTCAACGACCGCGTGGTGCGGGCGGCGGATGTGGGCGTGACGCGGGCGATGGAGGAGTGACGTGCTCAGCTGCAGCGTGGCGGAGCTTGGGGTTGCGTCCGGCGGCGGCAAACGTGCACCTGCTTCCATGCCTGCCCGCCGCTGCCTTGCCGCTGTCCCTGCTCCTCTACATTCCTCTCAGTTCAATTGACCGCGATTGCATGATGAGGCGGCAGCGAGGACGAGGCGGGCCGTGCAGGGTTCTGCTGTGCAGGCCAGTGCATCTGTGCTGCATCCTGGGAGGGCCCTCGGCGCCGCTGTCGCGCCCTCCAGTTGTTGGACAGCCACCATGCAGGTGCTCCTGCAGACGCCGGGGTGGGCCTGCCGCCCGCCCTGCGCTCGGCGCAGCAGCGCACCGGTCGCACAGGCAGGCCCCGCCGCTCGATCTGGTACCACCCAGGTGAGTCCCAGGTTGCATTCAACAATCAGTGCGCGTCCGCACAAGCCACAGCTCCCGCCCTTCAGGCGGCGGCCGCACCCCAGAGCGACCCTTTCCCCTTCCCGGCAGCAGAGTCATCATGCTCCCGTGCACACAAACGGGATGCTGGCAGCGCAGCAGCAGAGCTTAGGTCTTGGCGCGCCGCCTCCGCCGCCGCTGGGCTTGCAGGCGAGCCTCGAGGGGCCGGTCACGCCGTGCAGGGGCCGCTGCCGCATACCCATCCAGCCAGCTGCTCTGCTGTTAGCGCTCCCCGTCAACCTTGCGGCAGTCGGAGAGTCCCCCCTGCAGCGTCGCCAACGTTAAGCAATGGGTGGTACTGCGTGCGTTTCCAACCTTGTGCCCCCCCGACTCGTCCTACGCTGCAGCTGCACTACCGCACCTCGTGGCAGCAGCCGGTCCTGCACCACTCTGTCAACGGCGGAGAGTGGCGGGGGGTGGAGATGCAGCAGGTGTGTGTGGGGGCTGGAGTGTGCACAAGGCCACCTCGCTGCCAGCCACAGCCACAGGATGCATGCCTAGCCCAAGTCTCTGCCTACGGGCTGCACCTGAGCCATCCACCCCCGTGTCGGTGCACCCACGTGCTGCAGGTTGTGTCTGGCACCGGCTGGTGGACGGCGGCGCAACTGCAGCTAGACGTGGCAGTAGCGCACAGCGCGCTGGGCAGCGGCGTGTCCAGCCACGCCAGCGGCAGCGGCTCGCCGGCACCGCTGCTCGAGTTTGTTATCACTGATGGGCAGCACGCTTGGGACAAGGCGCCTGATGGTGCCAACTACATGATCGCTGATCCAGGGCGCTGGCGGCTGAGCGGTGGCAAGCTGGCGCAGGCCGCGACGCCGCCTGTAGTGAGCCGGGGCGCGTGGCGGCGCTGGCGTGTCTGTGTGGGGGCCTGCCGTCCTTGGACCTCTGCCCTTGAGCAACTCCTGCTGCTGCATCGTGCTGCAACGGAGCAGCCTGCCCTCGTTCGTGCGCTGCGACGCGCTTGCCTGCCTGCGCACATGTGGCCTGACCTGTTCGCGTTCCTCTCTGCTGTCCCCTCTGCTGTCCCGTAGATGCTGGTGTCCGACTTGGACGACACGATGATCGGGGACGACGCTTCCACGGCAGAATTCACCCGCTGGTGGCGAGAAGAGGGCGTGGCAGCTGGCGGGCGGCTGGTGTTCAACACGGGCCGGGTGAGTGCAACGCATGGGGGTGCAGGCCGGGCGGGGTGGACATCGTTGGCTCTTGGTTGTGTGCCTTGCAGTCGTGCACGCCAGCTGCACATGTAGCTGGTGTGCCCTGCAGCACGGCTGATGCCGCCCGCCGGTTTCCTCGGCGTGTGCGTGCATGCAACAACTCGCGATGGAACTGCCCTGCAGGCTTTGGACCTGTTTGAGGCACTGCTGGTTGAGAAGAGCAGCGTCATGGCGGAGCCAGACCTCCTGATCAGCAGCATAGGCACACGCGTGTACGCCAAGTGAGTGGAGGGGGCTTCTGTGAACGGCAGGCGGCATAGGCAGGGGCAGGGTCGTGGGAGTGCTGCAGCGGCGCCGCACCGTCTCCCCACCTCCCTTCCTGCAGTGTTGGCGCGCTCTCATGCCCTGCCTTGTCCCCGGGGCCCTCTGCATCCCTCTTGTCCTGCAGAGGACCTGGAGGGCGGTGGCTCGAAGACGAAGGCTACACAGCGCTGCTTGGGCGGGGGTGGGCGCTGGAGGCGGTGCGCGAGGCGTGCTATCGCGCTCTTGCAACGGTTGGCAAGGAGGCAATGCACTTCAGGTGGGCGTGGTGTGGGTCGAGCGCCGCTGGTTGAGGACGCGGTGGCAGGCCAGGTGCCAGAGCTGGGGTTGGGGAGGGCCTCTGCCCTGCCTGCCTAGGCTGCCTGCCCACCCGGCCGTCGCCGTCGGCGTGCATGGCGTCACACCTGTGCCCCCTATTGTCCCCCATGTTGTGTTGCAGGCCCCCCAGCGAGATGAGTGAGCACAAGGTTACGTGCGGCGTGCGGATAAACGTGCTGGAGAAGGTGGGCAGGGCAGCGGGCAGCGGTTGTGAACCCTTGCCCGTCTGTGAACCCCGTGAAGGCCCTCTGCTTTGCCATTCAAGGGGGGCTGCTTGTAACCACGACGCCCCCCCGCATTCCGTCGGTGCGGGTGCACTAGAAGGAGCAGAACTCTCACTGCCTTGCCCGCCTGCCCCCCCCCCCCCCCCCTCAGGTGCTGGCCTCTGTGTCTGCCGACCTGGCGGGCGCTGCTGTGGAGCACCGCATGGTGATCAGCGGCAGCGGCGACTGGCGCTACATGGATCTGGTGCCGCGGGAGGCGGGAAAGCTGCAGGTCAGTCGGTGGAGGAAAAGGGGGAGAGGGAAGGACTTTGAGGAGGGGACGCCTGTACTGGGGAGAGGAGTCGCAGGAAGAGACGGCAGGGAAAGACGGACCTGCGCTCCGGGGGGACTGGGGCCGCGGCAGTCGCGTGTTGATCTCCAAGCCCTCCCTCCGACCCGCTCCTCCCTCCCTCCATCTCCCCCACATGCGCAGGCTCTTGAGTATGCGCGACGCACCCTTGGCTTCGAGCCGGAGCAGACTGTTGCGGCGGGCGACAGCGGCAACGACATCGACATGCTCGAGGGGCAGCACCGCAGCATTGTGGTGAGCATACGGTGGTTGAGCTGGGTTGGAGCGTTAGTAGAGAGAGCGGCTAGTAGAGATGGCGGCTGCGCGGGGTGCTGCCTGTGTGCGTGCGCTCGCTCTCCTGCATTTTCTGCCATCCTCCACCTCCACTCGCCACCTTCCCTGCACAGGTGGGCAATGCGCACGGCGAGCTGCGTGCATGGGCCGAGGCGCGGCACGCCGCGCTGGCCAGCGGCGCCGCGTCCGGCGGCGAGCTGCTGCTGGTGGAAGGACACCGCGCGAGCGGCATCCTGGAGGGGCTGCAGCGCTTCGGTTTCAAAAAGTGAAGGGGCAGGCCGGGTGGCGGCGCGGCTGTGCGCCGCCCGCCACCCAAATGAACCCACGCCGCTCGACGTTGTCCACGCGCCAGTCATCTATCCCTTTGCTACTGTCCACCTCTCCTCTGCCCCGGTGCATCCCCTTGTCTTGAGATCACTCTATTCTGTCTGCCTTTGGGCCCCACCCACCTGTCCGTGGCGGCGCCGCACGCTGCCCCCGCATGCCACGTCTGCGCCGCGCCCATTGCTCTGTCTTTCATCTTCCTTAGCGCGTCTCGCTTACGCATTCACCTGACTTGTACCACCACCTGCTGCCAGCCAGCCCTCCAAATGCCTCTGCACTCGTTTGTAAGCGTGTCACCGAGCTCCCACTTCCCGCTGGCCAACCTGCCCTATGGCGTGTTCAGCACGCGAGCCGATCCTACTCCCAGGCCCGGTGTGGCCATCGGAGACAGCGTGCTGGACTTGCGAGCGGTCGCCGAGTCGGGGCTTTTCGCAGGGCCTCTGCTGAGCTCTCACACGGCGGTCTTTCAGCAGGTGGGATCGGTGCAAGTCTCTGAAAACGGCGGGGCGGCCTTCCGACACGGTCGCGCGTGCCGCCGCCACTCCTGACGCCCAGCGTCGCCTGTCGCCTTTCGCCTCGCCGTGTACCACCTCCGCTCGCTCCCCTTGTGCCGCAGCCCACGCTCAATGCGTTCATGGCGCTGGGTCGACCGGCCTGGCTAGAGGCACGTGCCACGCTGCAGCGGCTGTTGTCGGCGGAGGAGGGGCGGCTGCGGGACGACGTGCGGCTGAGGGAGCGGGCGCTGGTCAGCCTGCGCGATGTGCGCATGCACCTGCCCGCAGGCATCGGCGACTATACAGGTGCAGAGCTGCGGGTGCTGTGCAATCGATGTTCAGGCTGAGCAGCAGCTGTTCTGGTTTTGCAGTTCGCAGACCATGTGCCAGTATGTATGTGCGCCGCCAGGTCTCCTCCCCAACGCAACACACCCGTCTCACAACCTCCCCCGCCGCCAGATTTCTACGCCTCTCGTGAGCATGCCACCAACATGGGGCGCATGTTTCGGGTATATGCCAACGCGCTGCAGCCCAACTGGTGAGCGAGGGCAGGCGTGAGCGGGGCAAAGTGCTGCCGCAGCGGAGCGCTGGGGGGTGGGGTGCTGCTTGCAGCACCTGCTGTCCTGCCGCCATCAACAAGAGGTGCTGCCTCCCTGGACCCTTCTCCCCGTGTAGGCTGCACCTGCCGGTGGGCTACCATGGACGCGCCTCGTCCATTGTCGTCTCTGGCACCGACGTGCGCCGGCCCTGGGGGCAGGCGCTGCCGCCAGCGCCGGCGGGCGAGGGCGCGACGGGCGGCACAGCGGCACCGGGTGCGCCTGTCTTTCAACCCTGTGCAGCTCTGGACTACGAACTGGAAATGGTGAGCAGCTCTTATGAACAGAAAGCAGTACTAGTAAGGTTGCGTGCTCTGGGCTCTGAACCGGAGTGGTAAGAGGGAGGCGCAGCAGATCCGCACCGCTTGGCCATCCCCGGTCTTTGCCAGTCTGCTGCCCCTGCCCACCCCGCCCACCCGTCGTTCTGCCTCCCCCTCCTCCTCCACCTCCCTCGCCCCCCCCCCCTCCTCCACCTCCTCTTGCCCTGGTTCCACCAGGGCTGCCTCATCGGCCCAGGCAACGAGCTGGGCGCCCCCATCCCTGTCGACCGCGCCGCTGACCACATATTTGGGCTGGTGAGTGAGGGGCTGGGTCCCTTCTGAGGGCGCTTGTGTGTGGGGTGGGGGCGTGTGTGTGGGTGTGGGGGTGTGGGGGTGTGGGTGTGTGGGTGTGTGTGTGTGGGGGGGGGGGGGGGGGGGGGGCAACATGGTCGGGGTGGGCCTTTGCCTGCCATCCCCCCACGCGCTCGCAACCCGCCCACCGCGTGCCACAGGTCCTGGTGAACGACTGGAGCGCGCGCGACCTGCAGCGCTGGGAGTACGTGCCCCTGGGGCCCTTCACAAGCAAAAGCTTTGTGAGCGCTGGCGGCAGGCAGCAGCGGGGCGGCGGCATGTCCAAAACGTGGGGGCTCGAAGGGACTGCCCCGCTGTCGTCCCTGTCAGGCCCTGCCCACCTGTCTGCCGACCCACTCACACACACGCACACACACTTCTGTCGGCCCCTGCCCTCCCTCTCCCTGGCAGGCCACCTCCCTCTCCCCCTGGGTGGTCACACTGGAGGCCCTGCAGCCCTTTGCCGTGGCGGCGCCGCCTCAGGAGGCGCCCTGCCCTCTGCCCTACCTGCGCCAGCCGCCGGGCCAGCGCACAAACTTCAACATAAGCCTGGAGGTGGCGCTTCAACCTGCAGGCAGCGGCGGCGGCGGTGGCAGTGGCAGCGGCGGTGAGGCGCGGGCAGCAGAGGCGACGGTGGTCACTCGCTCCAACCTGCGCACGCTGTATTGGACGCTGCCGCAGGTGTGGGCAGGCGGGCAGGAAGGGTCACCACCGTTTGCACACGTTGATGGCAGGCAAGCAGTGGTCAACCAGGAGCCACTGCAAGCGAGCGCAAGCGGCACGGCGCGCGTTCCCGCTGCCGTCTGCTCCCGCACACAATGCAGCCCTCCTCCTCCCCACCCCTCTGCTTCAGATGATAGCGCACCACACCGCTGGCGGCTGCAACCTGCGGCCAGGGGACTTGCTTGCGACCGGCACGCTGAGCTGCGAGGGGCCGCAGGGAGCCGGCTGCCTGCAGGAGGCGACGTGAGCGGAACGATTGGGGGGGGGGGTTGCGGCATCGTAGAGCGGTGTGGGGCGCCTGCATGCTCCCAGTCGCATGTTCATCCACAGCTGCCAACCATCAGCCTTCCAAGATTCCCTCGATGCACACCACCGCCCCATTTGCAGCTGGAATAGCAGCCGGCCGGTGCGGCTTGCAGACGGCAGCGAGCGTTGCTTCCTGCAGGATGGCGACAGCGTGGTTGTCAGCGGCTACTGCCAGGGAGAGGGCTACCGCGTGGGTTTTGGAGAGTGCTGCGGTGCCGTGCTGCCTGCGCTGCCGCCGCCGGCGTGACGTGCTGTCCAGCATCGGCCACTCACCCTGGCTGTACCTGTCCCTGGCTGCGCCTGTACCAACGTCAGTGAAAAATATGTACCATTTGCACCTCTGCATTGTTTAGCTTGTACTGGACATTCTAATTGCATGGCGATTGCAGCTTGCTGGGAATGGAATGAAACAGGGAATGCATGTGTGCGAAGGAAGAGTACAGAGGTCGCAGAGTCGGACGCACGCCACCAGTGCAGCAGCATGTGTTCACGAGCACTGCAGCCTGCGGGCGTCAGCACAGCACGCAGTTGTCGAGCGCGCTGCCGTTGCTGCCGCCTGCCGCTGCACCGTGCCGCCGCTCCACGTGCGCCACCAGTTCAACTGGGTCGCTAAACTGCTGGCTGCAGTGCGGGCACCGCTCCAACGCGCCGCCGCTAGCGGGCCCCGCTGCTGCCGCCGCATGCTGCATGCCCACGGCGCCGCTGCTCCACCCGCCGGCATGCGCCGTCTCGGCATGCTCGATCAGCTGCTGCACGCTGGCAAAGCGCGCGCCGCACTGCGGGCATTCCTCAGCGCCTGATGCAGGGCGTGCCGCCACAGGGCTGGTGAGATCAATCACATCGCTGTTGGGAGCCGCCGGTGCTGTCGAGCCGCCGCTGCCACCAGGTGGTGCTCCTGCGCGCTGCCGCTGCCGGTACTGCTGCAGCTGGTTGGAAACGCTTTCCTTGGTGCGGACGGCAGCTGCGGTTGCGCGAGCTACTGCACCTGTCCGCCCACTGCCGTTGCTGCCCGCAGACGCTGGCCGCTGCGCAGCGCCGCCGCCGCCGTTGCCAGAAAGCATGCGACGCAGGCTCTGCGACAGGCTGAGCCGGCCCTTGGCGGCTGCCGCTGCCGCAGCTGCGGCCGCGGCGCGGCCCGGGCATGCGTGGTCGGCGGGCAGGCGGTGCTTAAGGCACACTGTGATGCCGCAGTCCCGGCACGTGTACGTGTTGGTGGAGGTCAGCTTCTCCTTGCACGTGCCTGCAGGTTGCGCAGCAGCAGAAAGATGGAAAGCATGGTGGGAGCGTGCACAAGGAAGCAACAAGCATGCGCGGCAGTGTCGGCAGCAAAACGTCAGCCCTTGTGGCTTGCCCGCTGCCCACCTCTCCTGACTGACTGACTGACTGACTGATTGTAACTTACACGTCCGTTCAGCGCAAACCTGTGCTGCTGATACAAAGGTTAGGCCACCAGCCGCGGAGCTCACCTGCCGGGCAGCGCGGCTTGCGGTGCACCCTGTCGTAGTTGCTGGGGTCGCAATCAGTGCGCGTGTGGCTGGAGGGGGCAAGAACGACACGAAGTGGAGGGAATGGGGGGCGCGCTGAACGTGTGCGGCACACATTGAGTGCTGCTGCAGCGCCTCGCTGGCGACGCATGAACGATCGCCCCTGGCACCCCTTCACCAGCCAGAAACTGGCAGCCCTACCCCACCCACCCACCGCTCAAACACCAGCTCCACATCCTCCCCCTGCGAAATGATGACGGCACGCGCGCACAGCGGGCACACCACCACCTGCAACCAGAGGGCAGGCGGGGCGTTCGAAGGAGCACCGGCCTCAGGTGGCGCGCAACGAGGCAACAACAATTGCAAGGTCCAACCAGGCTTGGCTGGTGCGCACGTGCCAGCAGGAGCACATCGGTGGGCGGCCCTGCCACAGGCCTGTCACGGCAGGGCGTGCAGCGTCGCGCCACAGTGCCAGCCACGCCGTGCTTACCTGCTTGCTGTCGCCGCCTGCGCAGGGGCACGCGCGGTGGTCCAGGCAGTAGACTTGGCTGCACCGCGAGCACTTGAATGGCAGGAAGTCCAGCTGCGGGTTAGGGGAGCGGTGGTGGGGATGGAAGGAGTTCAAGGCAGGAAGTGCAGGCAGGCAGGCAGCAGCAGTGGCAGGCAGGCAGGCAGGAGCAGGCGGTGCAGGCAGGCACGAGCAGGCCGCTGCTGCTTGTGAAAGCAACACGACTGCCAGCCTACCTGTCGGCAATCGGTGTGGGCGCAGTGTTGTCCCACCGACATCAGGTCTGCTGCCTCGCTGTTGGCCATGGCTGCTGCGGTGTCCGCTGGCGGCAGGTGCTACTGGTGGTTGCGGGCGGCGGCGGCCACGGCCGAGCCGACTTGAGCGACGGGAGGGCGCGGCCTTCTCAGAGCAGCACCGGAAGATCTGGGCGCACTTGAAGAGGGCGGCGTGAGCGCAGCAGGGTGCCCAGGACGGGACGCGGCCGGCAGAAGCGTCCAGAGGGAGCGCAGCTGCAACTGGCCGAGGTCGAGAAGAACGAAGACGAGGAGAGTAGAGGGCAGGTAGAGAGAGAGGGCAGGTTGTGAAGGAACCAGCCTGGGTACCAGCGCGGCACGCTCGATGCGCCACAGCGGGCACGCTAGCGACGACGGCCAAGTCAGCGGCAGCGTCGGGCTCTGGTTGTGTTAGCAGAGCGCGCGCCACGCATTTGGTTACATGACATTCTTCGTATATGCCAGCAATAACTGGCATTCCCTGCTGCCCCGAAGCAGCGACAGGGTAGCAGCAGCTTCGGCCTCCGGTCCCAGCGGACCGGAGGTCGAAGCGACACAGATCGCGTGAGCAGCGCGGCCAGCGAGTAGGTACCTGCCTGCCACTTGCTGTTTGCTTAACGCAAGCACCATTCCATGCAGCTTGCTGCTTCCCGCTGAATCTCACAGCCAAAAGCAGTAGAGTGACGTCCTGACCGTCGCGACCGCCGGCCCTGCTGCGTGTGCTGGCTGTTCTCGTGCTTGCGGCTGCAGGGCCCAACTGCGCTGCTGGTCCTCGCCCGATCGCGGCACCGTGTGTCCTGGGTGCGCCATCTTCGCCTGGACCTCGCTACGGTGTGTGACGATGCTCGCGGTGACTCGAGCCCTGGGCTGCCAGGCGCGCCTGGCGGCGCCCGCTGCGATGATGGTCAGCCGATCGTATGCTGCAGGTAGGCGCCGGAGAGCCTGCGGGAGCCCAGGCCTCGGCGTCAGGGCTCAGGCGACGTCTCGAGAGCACCGGCGCCTCCCGGCCTGCCCGCCCCTCGCCAGCACGATCTCGAGGCGCATGTCAAGGAGCGCCCGCTGCGCCAGCCGCCCAGGGTTTCGCTGCAGCACCTGGCGCCAGCGACGCAGGAACAGCTCCGCCGCCTCTTCCTCAGGGTTGCCCACTTCACATCCCCGCAGCTGGCAGTGGCACAGTGGTTGAGCTGCAGACCGACGAAGAGTACCAGGCAGCGCTGAAGGAGCTGACGACAAGCAAGGGCGGCGCCATCGTCGACTTTTCCGCTGTCTGGTGTGGGCTGGGCGGGCGGGGCGAGCACGTCCTCGGACTCTCCTGCCGCTACATCTCCTCTTCCCCTCTCTTTTTCATTCCACATGCCGAGCGCCACAACAGCGCCATCCGCCTGGCTTCAAGTCAACAACGCATTGCTGCTGCCTCCGCTGCAGGTGCGGCCCCTGCAAGATGATAGCCCCCGTGTTTGATGGGCTCGCGAAAGAGTTCCCGAGCGTGCGCTTCTACAAAATAGACATAGACAACAAGGTGGGCAGCTCCCCTGCACATACTGAGTGCGCCGCAGGCCCCACCATACCACCTGTGGGTGCTGCAAAGGAGGTCGTTAGTGGCAGCGGGGGAATGTGTGCGTGGGGCAAGGGACAAAACGTGCGTCACCCCCACTCACAAGACATGCTCCATGCACCCGCCCCTGCCCGCCCTCCCTCCCTTCCTGCCCTGGGTTCAGGCCATCAGCACAGCGGTGACGGAGAACTCAGGTGGGGGGTGGGCCCACACAAGCAGCAGCGCTGAGCGGGCGGGTTGTGGGGCAGCACGCCTGCCTGCTGTCTGTGCGGAGGCGCCGCGCATGGAGGAGGTTGTGGGTAGTGCAGGCACACTGCCACCCTGGCGTCCCCTCAGTGCCGCCCCTCCCTCCCTCCATGGCCCGACTGCAGTGGCGGCAGTGCCCACGTTTGTGGGTTACCAGGGGCCAGACCGCATCACCGCTTTCAGCGGGGCAGGTAGGCGGGGCGGGGCGGGGCAAGCGGGCAGCCACCCCCAGCTCCGCGGGGAAGTCGGAGCACAGCAGCGTGACGTGGGCACCGATGCTGCGTGTGGCCATGTCTGGACTTGCTGGCTGCATGCCCGCACCACCCCCATCCCCCCCCCTCTGCTCCACCCCACTCCCCTGCTCCCTCCCTCCCTCTCCACCCCTACTCCAGACACGGCCATGCTGCGGCGGCTGGCGCTGGAGCTGTCTGGGGGTCACACCAAGACGCCTGGCCAGTGATGTACTGGCCAGCAGCCACAGCCCACCAGCCGCCCCGGGCACCCCACCGCCTGTACACTGTACACTGTAGTTGCTGCCGGGCCTCGGTACGTGTGCTGGCCACGGCGCCACCCATTTGCTCCCACCCCCCTGCTGCTGCCCCACTGTCCCTTCAAGTCTGTTGTCAGCCCCGGAAACAGTCCGTAAAGCTAGTCCAATAGCCGGCGTACGCGCTGCACGCCAACAGCTGCCGTGTTCAATGCTGCTGCACAGCGGCTGCGCCACCGCCATCATCGCCACCTGCGCCTCGCCTGACTGCTACCGCTACTGCACTGCTGGCCGGGTGGAAGGCCTAGGTTGTTACACTGCGCCGAGGGCAGGCGCGGGCTGCATGAGGCCACGCTGGCGCTGCAGCCGCACGCCGCGGTCGCCCTCCCGCTGGTGCAACTATCCAGCGCACGCTGCTAGCGCCGCTCAGATCTCCTGCACATACAGTCCTGCAGGGAAAAGGGAGGGCAGAGGTGCGCGAGTACACAACATTAAGGTCCTGGCTTGTGAGGTGCAATACGAGTGGAGATCATGGTGCCGCGCGGTTGTTTATGCTGCCTGGCTACGCCCGCTGCCTGGCAGCCTCTCTGCTCCATCCGCGCAGCTGCTGCATGCTGCTAACGCAATGTGGACGAAAGCAGCACATCCATGCACCCTGCGAAGCAAGCTCCAGCTGTCGCCGCCGCTGCCGCATGGTGTACATGCAAGCGACCGCATGCGGCTGCACCGTCGCTGTCGCCTGCTCCACGCCTCCTGCCAACAGCTCGCTCAACTTCTCCAGCTGCTGCTGCCCCGCGTGCTGCCCTCGCTGCACGTCCTGCATATGCGCAAGCCCTGCTGCATCCAGCAACACTGCGCTGCCGCCGCCGCCGCCTGCCGTTGCGCCCGCTGCACCGTCACAAACGCAGCCTGCGCTCCTTGCCCCGCCCCGCCTCTCACCCGGGGGCAGCGACTGCTTGAGCTTGTCGGCCTTGTCGGCGTCGGCAACGCACAGGGTGTAGAGGTAGCGGGAGCACCGGACCTTGAACTTGGTCACGTCGCCGCTCTTCTTGATCTTCACGGAGCGGGCATCCTTCCGCCGGGCGGTAAGGAGGAACTTCTTGATCTCCTCAATCTTCTTCGGCTGCGTGGAGAGTGGAGGAGGGCGGGGGAGCCCGGGCGCGCATGGGCGGGTGCCGGCGGGCGCCAGAGGCGGCGGAGCTCCTTCAGGGTCGCCCGGCGCGCTGCTGTGATGTCAAATGTAGCTGTGCAAACGCTAGAGCCGCTCACAGCGCTCGCGAGCTGAGCATGGGCATGAGGAGCGCCATGCAGCCGCCTCCCGCTCACCATCGTGACAGCTGCACGACCGACCAGACCAAGGCTCAAAGAGGGCGCTCGCGGCCTGCCCCACCGCCTTTCTAAGCCGGCATGGTGGACGCCAGGGTGGACGCCTCATGCACGCTCGCCCGCAGCAGCCTCGACCCAATTTTGCTGCACCGCGCAGCTCGCCCGGCGCCTGCTTAGGCGCACGAGCCGGCAGCGGCGCGCCAGGAGACCCCAGGCCAGCGAACTCTCTCTTCCCTTCCAAACAGCGCGCCTTGCACCCCTGCACGCTTGATGGACGGTATGGTGCTGCAGACCCTGCTCGGCAAGCTCAAACAGCAGTCTGCTGCCATGGCAGCCGCCACCGCCAGCCTCTCCCGCCTCGCCGCCGGCGCCCCGACGGCGGCGGCCTCTGGAGCACCGCGTGGGGTGCGCTCCGCCGCCACGGGCGCTGCAGCGGGCGGCATGTCGGCTATATTGGCGGGCGAGCAGCAGCAGTACGCACCGCCGCCGCTGCGTGCCTCGCATCTCGCCTCGGCCAGCTATCACTCGGCGGCGGGCTGTGCGCACCCGGGTCTTTCCCCCCAGCGATTGATCAACCTGGCAGCTGCAGCAGCTGCGCCACCGCCGTCCCACCTGCTGTCGAGCGGCGCAGCCAGCACGCCGCCGTGCGCCTCACTATGCAGGTGTGCGGTTCGGAGGGGGCGAGTGCATGCAGGGCGGCAATCGTCGAACCACTGCTTACGTCATGCTGGAGACGGCGCCGTTGCTGGGAGCGCCCATCATCCCTGCTGCAGGAGGGGTCTGCCAGCATTTTCCAGGCTGGATACTCCCAGTTTGCAGTTCTCCCACCCCTTGCTCAACCTCCTTCCTGCAGCGTCGGCACAGCGCGGCTGCAGCTGCCGGTGGGGCGGCGGCGCCTGGTGACCGCAGCAGCGGCGGAGGATGCAGCCGAGCACGAGTGCAGCGTGCACTACGATGGCAGCGACGCCGTGGGGGTGGGCTCGCTGTTTGAGTTTGAACGTGGGCAGCAGTACTACGTGGGCCGAGCGATCAAGACGCTGGCGCAGGGCTGGCAAGTAGAGGCTGAGAGGTAAGGGGGGAGGCGGCAGGGGAGGCTCGGCAGGGGAGGGCCGCTGCCAAGGAGAGCTTGGCGCGTTCGACGGCGTGCGCTTGCAGCAGAAGCAGCCTGTACACCGCAGGGAGGCGGCAGAGGCAGGGAGGCGGGCGTTGCCGCAGCCAAGCCGCAGCCGCACCCTGTGGGCCCCCCCCCCCTCGGTTGACGTTGCCTTGCCTCCTCTGCTGCCTGCGGGCCCCTTCTCACTTGATGTCGCCTCCCTGTGCAGCGGCGTGATTTACTCGGTTAAACACCCTGACATCAAGTTTGTGCTGCCGGGGGGGCCCGGCGCCTCGCCCGAGGCCCTCCGCGACCTGGCCGCCGCAGCGCAGAGCCTGGCGGGGCAGGAGGGCCTGCTGGAGCTGGCTTGGGAGCTGGCGGCAGACAGCGGTGCGTGGCGCGGCTGGGGGGGGGCCAACACAGAGGCGTGACGCGGAGACTGGTGATGTTGGTGGAGCGCGGCCAGCGACCTGCCCCTGCACTGTATCTGCCACAGCCGCCTGTTCCTCCACGCGGCTCCGCCCTCCCACCCGGCACCCTCTCCATCCTGCCCCGCGCACAGGCCCGCTGCCCGAGCTGACGGCGCCCCACATGGCGGACCTCCTGTTCAACTCGACGTCGGCGGCGGCGTGCGCCGCCGCGCTGCGCCTGCTGCGCGCCGACCGCCTGTACTTCAAACAGGTGGGGTGATGATGAGATCGGCAGAGGCGCGTGATGAAGGAGGGCATTCGCATGCTTGCCTGGCTGGGGCCTGGTGCTGCCAGGAGGAACAACGTGGGACCTGTGGAGGCGCCTTTTCGTTGGCTCCTCTCAAGTTGAGCTGGCTTGCAGCGCGCAGCGTGCTGAGGGTGCTGCTGCGCCGTGGCCCGCTCCACTCCCCACCAGGTTGGGCGCTCGCCGCCCAAGTTTGCGCCGCGCAGCAGAGCCGATGTGGAAAGCTTGCAAGCAGCGGCGCAGCAGCAGCAGGAGGTGCGTGCGCAGGCGCGACTGCCCGCCTGCCTGCAGGCCTGTGTGTCCGCCGCCGGTGATGACCCCGCATGCACGCTGCCTGCCTGCACGCTGCCCAGCATGAACGCCCCGTCAGCTCATGCACACCACCTCACCTCGCCTCACCACCACTCATCCCGTCGCTGCAGGCTGCCACCGAGTGGGCTCGCTTCGCGGGCGACGTCGCCGCCGCGCAGGCAGCGCCGCGTGCCAGCAAACCGGGCGAGGATGCGTGGCGCGCGGGGCCGCATGCCACGCGGCTGGCAGCGGTGGCTGCGCTGGCGCTGGGGGATGTACTGCCCAGCAGCGAGGAGTATCGCCTGGCCTGCAAGACGCTGGCAGACCTGGGCAAGACGCCGGCGGCGCAGGTGGTCGCGGGCGTTTGGGCGCCGGCACGGGTGTGGGTGTGTTCAAGTGTTTGTGTGGTGCTGCGTGGAAGCGGCAGCCCTGCCCCACCTGAGCGTGTATGTGGCGCTGCTTGTCGCCGCCGTGCACAAGTGCTGCTTGCTCACTTGCAACTCCGCCCCCCCTCCCCCTCTCGAACCTGTGTGTGGTGGCAGGACGCTGCCGAGCTGCTGCAGTCCATCGGTTGGTGGCCGCCGCACCTGCAGCTGGGCCTGGTGCAGGCGGGGGTCAGCGACGCCTTCACGCCCGAACTAGAGGTGAGGTGCTGCGGCTGCTGCTCAGGGGGTGCTGCTGAGCCGGCCCTGCTGGTCTGTGATGCACGGCTGGCGGCCGGATGCGTCAGGTGATGCACTGCCACCACTTCAAACCCGGCGCGTTGTCCTATGCCTCATGTGCAGGACGCGGCGCAGCAGCTGCTGGCGTCGCCGCCGCCAGACCCGGACGCCGGCCGCCGTCGCGACTTCACCGGCAGCGCGCACAGCGTGGTCACGATAGACGACGCCAGCACCACAGAGATTGACGATGGGCTGAGCCTCGAGCGCCTGGCTGATGGCAGCATCAAGGTGTGAAGAGGGGGGAGGAGCGCCGGGGGAGGGCTGGCCAGGCGCTGCGCTGGACACACCAGAGGCTTGGGGGTGCAGGCCGAGGCGGCGAGCCCCTTTGCCGGCGAGCCTGCGGGCAGAAGACGGCTCCCCGCTCCCTTGCCGAGCTGCCTCCTCTCGCCAATCCCCCCCCCCAAGCAGGTGTGGGTCCACGTTGCAGACCCCTCCCGCTGGGTGGCCCCCGGCAGCGCGCTGGCGCGGGAGGCGTGCGCGCGCAGCAAGTCCATGTACCTCCCCACAGGGGTGGTCCCCATGTTTCCAAAGTGCCTGGCCGAGGGGCCCTTCAGGTGGGTGGGTGGGTGGGTGGGAGGGTTGCGCGGTGGGGCACGTTGCATGGAGTGGCGGTTGCAGGGTGGGCCAGGGTGCACGCTGGCGGTATGGTGTCTGGGCAGATGCCTGCACCCTTTGCCTTCTGATGCAATGATGCAACAACCCGTTGCCCCCCCCTGCGCACCCCCTCCTCCCGCCTGCAGCCTGCGGCAGGGGGTGCCCACCGAGGTGGTGTCCGTGGGCGCGCGGCTGTCGCCAGGTGGCGCCCTGCTGGCGGATACCGTGGAGGTGGTCCCCTCGCGGGTGGCCCCCGCCAGACGGCTGACGTACGTGGATGTTGATGAGATGCTGGTGGAGTGCGACGCCGAGCAGGAGCCTGACTTGTTTGCGCTGCAGGAGGTTCGCCGGGGCGGGCGGTGCGCGCTGCGTGCTTTGTCGTTGTGCTCTACAGAGGCTGGGGAGAGGGAGGAGCTGGCAGCTTGCTAGGCCGGACAAGACTTTGTGTGGCAGCTGCGCGGTGCGCATGGCAGCCAGAGATGACTGCAAGCGCGAAGTGACATGCCGCGGCTGCACAGTACGCTATGCCTGGCGGCCTGCCCCACGTCTGCCTGGCGCCCCTGCCCACCCACCCTCCCGCGAGTCCAGCTGGCGGAGAGGCGACGGCGGTACCGTGCGGCCTGCGGCGCCACCGAGATCGCCATGCCTGAGAGCAACGTTCGCGTGGAGCGCGCGCATGAGGAGCAGCCCACCGTCGAGATTGAGGCAGAGGACCAGTATGGGTCGGCAGCCCGCCAGGTCAGTGTCGGGGCATGGAATGGGGCCAGTGACTCTCACAAAAGGCCGGGCGGGAGTAAGCAGGAGGGGGAGCAGTTTGACTCGGCGGCACGCCAGGCGTGCCGCCCCGTATCGTTGTGGTGTCGGTAAGGGGCGAGCGCATCTGGGCGCTGCACGCCCCGAATCCTTAGCTGCGCATGGGTGCCGACCACCCCCAGACAGCGCCACTCGCTTCTAAACACAGCTAAGCTCCTGCCGCTCCTTCCCCCACCCCGCCGACCCCCAGATGGTGGCCGAAATGATGATCCTGGCGGGCGAGGCGGTGGGGGCGCTGGGCGGCACGCTCAAGGTGCCCCTGCCCTACCGCGGCCAGGCGGAGCCCATGCTGCCAGGTGGGGACACAGGCAGATCGGGGCAGATCTGGCGTGGGTGCCAGGGAGGCGGCAGCGAGGCTGGGCGCGAGTGAGGGTGAGCCGCGCACAGGCCGTGCCACGACCCCTACCGGGGCGGTGTTGCACCTGGGCCTGATTGGCCTCCCTCCCACCCTGTCCTCCCCGTGCAGGGGCTGCTGAGCTGGCAGTGGTGCCCCCAGGCCCCTGCCAGGCGGTGATGCTGCGCCAGCGCATGACCCGCAGCCAGACGCTGACGCACGCGCCGCTGCGCCACGCCGGGCTGGGGCTGGACGCGTACGTGCAGTTTACCTCGCCCATCCGGCGGTGAGTGGGGCCTCGACTCGGCTTGGCTTGGCTTGAGTTACGTAGCGGATTCGGGAGCCGGCGAGGCTCATAGACGCGGCCGCAGGGTCAGCGGGGGCGACTCGTGTGGGTGTAAGGGAGCAGCAAGGAGAGAGACGGAAGGTCGGCACGCTGCATGAGCTGGCACACAGCCCAGGCCTGCTTACATCCCCCCTCCCCCCCTTCCCATTGCGTTGCAGGTACGGAGACCTGCTGGCGCATTGGCAGCTCAAGGCGGCGCTGCGCGGCGAGGCGCCGCCCCAGAGCGCGGACCAGCTGGGGGATGAGATGGAGGCGGTGGCGACCACCATGCAGGTGCTGCTTCATCCTCCGTGTCGCATGCGGCAGCAGCTGCAGCGTGCTCCGTGTCGTGCACAGCGTGCTTGTTGCATGAGTGTTCTGCGCAGGGGGCCGGTGCCCGCAGAAACCGCCGCTGCCCTCGCTCTCCCTGTCGCCGCCCCTGCCTTCCCCGCCTGCCCTGCCTTGGCTTGCCAACCTCGACTCCCCCTCTGCCTGCTCACTTTCACCGCTCTCGCACCCCGGCACGTGCAGCGCCTGACCAAGCTTGAGCGAGAGGTGGAGTCGTACTGGGTGGCGGAGTACTTCAGACAGGCAACAGCGTGAGTGTGTGCGGGTGTGCTGCCAGGAGGCGGCAGTAGGGAAGATGGAGAAACAAGAAGAGCCAGCATCTGCCAGCTGGCGCATGCAAGGTGCTGCTGCCGCTGTCCGCCGCCCTCCCTGCTGCCTCTGCACACAGCCCCCCGCCGTGCCGCGTCCACCACTCCGCTGCAGGGAGGACCCTCGCTCCGCCTGGGGCGCCACGTTCCTGTGCTGGCTGAAGCAGGAGGTTGGGCTGGCGCGCGTGCTGGTCAATGGCCTGGGGCTGGAGACGGTGGTGAAGGTGGACCACGCCGTGCAGGTGTGCGCGGCGGTGGGCTGTGCTGGGGAGGATGTGAGGTGTTTGTACAGCGCGGTTGCATGTTTGTACTTGCAAGCCCTGCGTGTGTACAGCTGGGGCTAGGCGCCTCCACGAGGCTTGGCTGGTGAGGTCCTGTGCGCTTGCTTGCATGCTCGGGCTGTTGCCCAACCCCGTCTGCACCCCAACCGACCGCCCCCCCTGCAGCCCGGCGAGCTCGTGTTTGTCAAGGTCGGGCACACCGACGTGCGCAGCGGCATGTGGCGGCTGGCGGTGATACACCAGGCGCAGGCGCAGGTGCGGGCTGGGCAGCGTAGCAAAGGATTTGGGGGCTCCCTGTACTTTGGAGCTGGCCCTGCCTGCCTGCCTGTCCGCCCGTGTACGCTGCGCCGCAAGTGGCGCGCGTGTGCACGACCAGGGCCTGCCGGCGAACGTTTGCACAGCTGCCCTGCATCATGCGCCGCTGTGTGCCCAGCCCTGTGCCTCCTTCCACGCCCAATTGCTGCTCCACAGGCCTCCAACTTGGTGAACGCCCACGCTTTCTATAAATAAGCAGCAGGCGCCCACGCTTTCGGCCCGTAGCGGCGACGCCACCTGCCGTGCCCCGCTGATCAATACCGGCAGCGCCCGCCTCGCCAACCCACCCGCCATGACCCGCCACCACCAGCCTCCCCCATCCCCCTAAACACACGCTCCCTAATGCCAGTCTCGCCGCCCGGCCCTTGCACTGTGGCTACAATTATAGCTGCCTGATTTGGCTGCCGCGTAGCTCCGGCCGCGCCGCTCCCTCCACCACACACATGCCTGTCCCTAGCTCTTCATCCGCCCTTTCTTTCAGTTGTCGCCTCTCTGCCCCACTGCCACTGCGCCCGCTTTCATTCCAACCCGCCGTCGCCGCGCCCTCCCCTGCCACCATTCTTGGCGTTGCGCCCTCTCTGCCTTACACACCAGCTCTGTGATCCATGCAATTGGCAGGGCGCTCACGCCCCGGCCCAGTCGGAGCCCCATCATTCATCATCGTCGCCATCGGCAGCAACATGCCAATAATGTGAAGCTCACTCGTTCTTGGGCGCGTCGCGGGTCTGCAGTAAGCACCGGCAGGAAGGCAGGGACCATGCACACAGGTTGTCGACACGCCACGCCTCCCATCTGCCGGCCACCGGCACCGCCACCCCAAAACACCACATCGAAATCCAGCCTCGACAGCCGTCCCCACCGCCCGCGACACCCAACGTAACCCACTCATTTTGCAGCGTGCAGCAGTAGGAACGTGTGCTGCACCGCCCACCCATCCACCCCACCCACCTTGAGCACGCCGTAGCCTGTTGAGATGGCGAGGAAGAGGCCCAGCGTAGGGGTGAAGGCCGGGAACACAACGTCCTGCGCAAACTGGTCCATCTCCGCAGACAGGAAGCCCTGCGGGCACATATGGGGGCCAGCAGTGCGGGAGGAGAGGTGAGGGTAGGTGACGACGGGGACGTGTGTGGTGCAGGGCAGGGAGGGCTGGGTGCGACGGCGGGGACGGCAAGCGGTGCGCATCATCGCCAAGCCATTCAAGTCCGACCCGCCGCCGCTGGCGGGTGCCTTAGCTGTTCAAATGGCTAGCGACACGGGCACTACAACGACGGACCCTTTCAGGTGTGGGCAGAGGGAGGCGGGTGCTGCGCTGTGCTGCGCTCCGCTGCGCTGCGCATGCGCAGCTTACCGATGCCCCCAGGAAGATGCCCTCTCCCAGGATTACGAAGAAGAGGATGGCCAGCACAGACACAACCGTGTTCTCGGCCTTCTGCTCAAACGTCAGCGGGCCGCCGCCGTACACCTGGGGCAGCAAAGGCGAGCGGGAGGGGCGGTTTGGGGGGGAGGGCGGAGGGAGGGGGGGTCGGCCTGCTGTGCATGGTGGGCACGGACAAGCAGCCGCGAGGGGTGGGTGCAGCAAAGCCTTGCACCCCACTAAGTCCCCAGCGCGGACGGGTCAAGCGCGCATGCAAGCCCTCTCACGCACCTGGTCGCGCACGGGCGACACAACAGTCGGCCCCTGCTGCTGCGCCTTGCCGCCGCTTGCCATGCCGCCGCCTGCCTTGCCACCGCTCGCCTTGCCGCCCTTGCGCCCTCGCCGCAGCTGCAGGGTGAAGGGTTACGAGTGCTGCGCATCATGCGGGTTGAACCGGACACCCAAGAGGTCTGCCACGACACGGCAGGCTTTCTTCAGCACGCCCTGGCCACCCCTCACTAGCTGCTCTGCCGCCACCGCCCCGTCGTCCGTTGCCGCCGCTGGTGCGGAGCCGCTGCTGCCCTCGTCTGCCTGCGCCGCCACCAGCCGCCGCGCGCCTCTCTGCGGGTGAATTCCGTCAGCACAAGTGTTAGATGGGTGTGGCAGGCGTGACAACGTGAACAGGGCTCCCCTCCCTCCAAAGCGCCGCTCGCCTGTGCGGTGCGCAGAGGCTGGCGCGCCGTTGGCCGGCCGCAAGCTGCTGAACGACGCGCCAGTGGCGCGGCGGCTGCCACAGGCGACAAGAGAGCGCACTGCTGCATAGCGGGTGAGTTTGGCTGCGGTGCGGCGTGCAATTCGGAGACTGCAGGTGCGGTGTGGCGATCTTACAGAGCGAATGGAGGCGTGCCGGATGACTGGATTTGGGAGGGTGGGGTGCTCTGGCGCCCGCTGGCGGCGGCGGCCGTGCTGCATGGTAGGCGTGCTGCGGGCTCTGCGGCCCCCGAGCATTCCTCAGGCCGTGCTGCATTGCGGTGCAGGGCTGAGGGCAGCAGGCATTTAACAATCGTCGCGAGTTCACTTGAGCTTCACCCTCCCGGCAGGTGCACCACTCCTCCCCCTGCATCTGCTCGCAGGCGCCGCAGCGCCGCAGCGGCGCTGCGGCGCTGGGCCGCCGCTCCGGTTCCACCTCTAGGCACTCCTTTATCAAGTCCAACACATCCTGCACCAGCGTGGGAGGATGGGGGCCATATTTGGTGCAGCAAGCAGCAATTTGAATCAGTCAGCGGCAAGGCTGAGGAAGCCAGAAGGTTGGTGCCAGCAGCAGCACCAGAAACAGCGCCCGTGCCCGCCCCTTGAGCTCCCCTCTCGCGACCAACCTGCGAGCACTTGGGCGCGAGCGGCAGCCGCCACTGGCCCCGCCGTGTGACGGGCGTTTGAGTGGCAATCTCAATCAGCAGCACCCCTGCGGTGGGTGGGCGTGGAAGGGGGAGTGGTGCGCGCACAGAGCGGACAGAGTTGCGGGCGTGAGCCTCCGGCAGTGGCGGCAACAGCAGCAGGACCGGGAGATTCACCGAACTCTAACCAGACCTGCTCACCGAACGAAAACATGTCTGAAGCCACGGTGCAGCGGCCCAGCAGCTGCTCCGGCGCCGCATAGCAGAGTGTCAAGCCTATCACCGAGCGCCCCATGCTGGCAGCCAGCTGGGAGGCCCCCAGGTCGCTGATGCAGGCACGCAGGTCCGCCGTCAGCAGCACGTTGCTGCAGGGAGATGCGAAGGGGGCAGGGGGTCCATGTCGAGTGTCGGCCATGTCATCAGCGGGTGGGTGGGGGCAACACGAGGCCAGCCAGGCGGCGTCAACGGAAGCAGCAGGAGCAGCGCCACCGCTGTGAGCACTCGGAGCAGCACCGCCGCAGGCAGTTGCTCAAGCTTTCAGGGCAGCCTCGACGGCGACGCTTGCCTGGACTTGAGGTCGTCGTGCTGCACCCCCGCCTGACTGTGCAGAAAGTCCAGGCCCTCTGCAACGTCCATCGCTACCTGCCGCCCCCTGCAGGCGGAAAACACACAGCGTGGCGGCGCACAGAGGGCGACGGGGGCCTCGTGTGAACACAATGGCTGTGCTGTGATGGACGGGATGGCTGGCACGAGTAGGGCGAGTGGTGTCCCCGTGAAGCACATTGCATTCAGCCTCCCAGCCTCCCAGCCCAGCCCCCCCAGCTCCGCCTCACCCCGCCTCCCAGCGCAGCCGCTCCCGCATCCCTGGCCTCTCAATAGCCTTGCACAGCGTGCCGCCCTGCATCAGCTCCATGACCTGCAGCACCGCGCCGTCCTGCACCACAGCACAGGGTGCATGTGAGCGGGCTGTGAGGCCGGGGGTGCAGCTCGTTCCCAACTGGCAATGCACGCTTGATGCCACCGCCATGATTGATCGATCGAATCGAGTCCCACATCCTCCAGCGCATCCACAGGCCCGAGCCGCACGTGCACGCCCACCGCCAGCAGCGGCGCGATGCGGGGATGGGTGCAGCGCTGCATCAGGCGAGCCTCCTGCCACAGCCGACGCGAGTCGATGCCGGGCGGAGGCTCCTGGATCTGCAGCACACATGGAGTGGTGGCGGTGTCAGCATCATGCGTCGGCGTGGATAGCTTGCCAGGCTCGCAGTGGCAACAGCGTGTAGGTAGGGTGAGATGCGATCTGGAGGCTGCGCGTATGGCAAGCTTCACGGAAAAACGCCGCATACAATGAGACGTATGCATGCAGCATGGCTGCGCAAGCGAGCAGGCACGCACAACGGCCACGCACTCACTTTCACGGCCACCGGCTTGCCGTGCAGGCTGCCAAGCACGACGGCGGCAGACTTGGTTTCCCCCAAGATGACTGGCTGGTCGTCGTCTTGCAGAACGAACTGCACAAGAGGGGCGATGCACGGAGGTGCAAGCTTGGACAGCCAGGCCTGCGGTTGAGCTGGTCCGGAGCAGCCTGTAACGACCACATAGCACGGCAGCCGGAACCCTACTTACCTTGAGCGCCCTAGTGATGGGGTCTTCTAGAGGCGCGCCCCTCTGCTGCCGGCCGGCCATGTGCCACTGCACCTCGGCGCTGCCTCGCGCAGCACCGCCGCCGTGCGCCTCCCGGCACACAGAATCCAGCAGCTGTGCAAGCCGCGGCGGCAGCGACACGCTCTTGGAGGGCAGGGCCGCCAGAGCTAGGCCGGCATCAGGCCTAGAGGGGGCGCTGAACAACCCAGCCGGGGGCGCCTATGAGCCGCTGCCGCTGGCGGCGGCGGGCGGACCACCAACAGCCATTCCACGTCAACCGCCGCTATACTGCGCTGCAGCCGCTGCTGTGCACGGCGTTTGAGCACGACGCGGCCTGCAGCACCAGCAAGCACCAGCAGCGCCAGCGCGAGTGCGGTGGTGGTGGCGGCAGCGGGCTGGTGCACCGTTGCCGCTGCTGCCCCCACCCTGGAGGCGCACGCGGGCAGAACCGCGTCGATAAACTGATAGCCTGCACAACAGCCCATCAGATGATATGGCCGATTATAGTGCTTCAGATCAAGCCAGTGCCGAAGCTGCTTATGTATGTTGTTAGACAGCCACAGCAGTGCGCCCTGCAACCCACCCAGCCCACCGCCCTCCTCACAGGTTGTCAAAGTTGCGAGCAATGGGGTGGTTGCACCAAGCCGCCGGGACGGTGCCAGTCAGCCCCGTATCTTGCACCAACCTGATTGGGGGCATGCATGACACGCGGGTGCGCTTGTCAGCGGGTTTCCCCCAACCAATCTGGCAGACATGCCACGTGCCTACATGTTGGCTGTGCCTGAAGCCTGAACCGTGCTGGGTCATGGCTGCACCGCCACCTCTGCTCCCCGGTGTCCCTTGCAGCCACCAAGCATCCCCATGCATGGCCCCGCTTGTGCTCACAGGTTGGTCAGCTGGGGGGGCAGGGTCGTCGGCAGGGTGCCGGTCAAGCCCACATTTCCCTCCACGTCGTACGAGCTGAGCTGGGGCAGCGCCCCCGGCGCCAGGAAGGCGGGCGGGAAGGCGGGCCCTGTGAGGAAGTTTTTGCGCACTGACAGGGAGACGAGCTGCAGTTTGGGGACGCGAGAGGCAAGGCAGAGGTATCAGGGGAGCGCCGGGCACCGCCCGGTGGGGGGGGGGGGGGCCGGCGCGGCGGCGGGCGTGGTGCGCGAGCAGCAACACAGCACTGTGGAGGTGGGGTGCTGCCTGAGCATCAGTGTGTCAGGTGCGCCACAAGGGAGTTGTAGGGCACAGCCAAGAGAGGAGCTGCAGCAGGCCGGGCGATGAGGCGGACAGACAGCGGCAGCGACACAGCACCCCAGGCGTGATGTGGTGACCTGGCCTTGCCTGCGCGGATGCCCACGCGGCAGGCAGCGTGCCAGTCAGGTAGTTGCCAGGCAGCTGTGGGTGGGGAAGGGGGAATGAGGTGGGGTGTGTGTGTGGTGGTGGAGGAGGAGGTGGTGGAGGTGGTGGTGGGGTGGGGTGGGGTGGGGTGGGGTGGGGTGGGGTGGGGTGGGGTGGGGTGGGGGGTTGGGGACTGTCGATAATGGGCACTGACAGCAGCATGCATGCCGATGTGCTCTATTGCGTGCACGCCAAGAGGCCTCCTCACCCAGAGGTACGCAGCAGCGGGTGGCCACTCAGCAGCTGTGGCGGCAGCGTGCCCGTCAGGCCGCAGTATGAAAGCGTCCTGAGGGGCATGGCGTGGGGCAGGCAGGGCGGCTGGCAAACTTAGGGCACGACAGGCTGGGCTGGGCTGGGCTGGGCTGGGCTGGGCTGGGCTGGGCTGGGCTGGGCTGGGCAAGGTTGGGCACCCGTTGCCACTCACAGTTGCTCAAGGGCGGGGAAGAAACCGTTGGTGGCCAGGGCTTCAGGCAGAGGCCCCGACAGGTGAGGGAAGAATGCGATGGTCAGCGTCTGCACCTTCTTGAACCCCGCTGCCCAGCCCGATGGCATGCCATCCGCCGCAACAGGGTTGCCGGCGGCGGGCGTGTGAGCTTGGGGCTGCCGCCCGGCTGTGGTGGCGATGCCCGCGACGGACACATCTAGGAGGGTGAGGCGACGAAAGCCGGCGACCCATTCTGGCGGGAAGCCGCCCTCAACCTGTGTGATGGGGCGCTGCGGCGGGGTCGTCAGAGTTGAAACTGCAATTCACCCCTACCACACACATCCTCTGATTGGCACATGAAGTTGGTCCTGCTGCAAAAGCAGGGCTAAACACTAAACACCATCTCCTGCATGCCTGAACAGCTTCCGGCGCCCCTTCCGCCCACCTGCATTCTTATGCGCAGCTCGTGCAGGCGAGGCAGCACCCGGCTGTCAGCGCCCCAGCCAGGCGGCAGCGTGCTGTGCAGCTGTGAGAACCCGAGTTGCAAGCTGTGCAGCATGGGCAGCGCGCCCGGCTCAATGCCGTAGGGCAGCGGGCTCAGCAGGTAGGGCCCGACCAGCACCAGCCTGCGGGCAGGCGGACGCTGGTGGACGCAGGTCAGCAGATGTGGACACCAAAGGACCCCCACGTAATTGCCGAGGCATGCCTGCACGCTGTCGCCCGGCACTCACGTTTCAAGCCGGGCAAATGCGCCGCGTGCCAGCCAGGCCGGCGGGATGGCAGACCATGGCGGTCCAGCATGCCGCCTTAACTCTAAGGATTGCAGGCGCGGCAGACTTGCAAGCTCTGGAGGCAGATCCACCGCCAGCGGCAGCCCAGAGGCGCCGCCCGCGCTGCTGCTGGCAGATGCGCTCCCCACATTGCGCAGTTGGCTGCAGCGTGGGGGGGCGAAGAGAAGTGAGCTTGATGCAGGCATGGGGGCACGGCTGGGGCATGGCGGATGCGTGTCCGCCTGCCTGCCTGCCTGCCCGCCTGCTGTCAGACAGCAGGCAATTGCCCCATCACCCGGGCCCTGCCCTGCGCACATGGTCGTTACACGGCGCGCCTCGTCGCACCCAACTCCCCTCCAGGCACAGGGATCAGTGGTGTCAGCAGGAGGGCTCCCCCAGCCTGATATCCCTGCCGTCCAGCCGGGGTCAGCTGCCGCAATCGCGGCTCTGAGACGACGCAGCGCGTAAGCGTCATACTCTGCGCGGTGGTGAACAGGGGGTGATGGGCAGCGCACAGGAGGCGTCGGCCGGCGCCTGAGGCCAGCACCCAGGTGGCATGCACTTTGCACTCCTGCCTGGTGCACACCCACTTCACTTAGTTTAAAACCACCAACCCTACTGCGGCGTGGTGGTAAGCGGCTCACCTGCATGCTCCGTGACACCAGGTGCCGCCGGACCGGACGAGGCGGCGGCGGCGGCCGGCAGCGGCACAAGAGCCGTCCCGATGGCCAGCACTGCAGCCAGCGCAAGGCGCCAGGCGGCGATCATGGGCGTGCTTTCATAGTTCAGCAGTCCGGATGCCAGCTTCCGTCTCACAGATGCGCGGGCACTTTGGCGCCAGGCCCTTCTCGGCAGCGGCGCACGCGCTTGCAGCGCAGAACGACGTTCGGAGCTTGCGCGACAGCTAGCAACTGTAGCGCGCTGTCACAGAACACTCCCCAAGTACACGCCGCGGCCGCCGCCGTCACGCCGCCGCTGACGACCCCATCCCCCACTGAGACATGCATGCTGGGCAGACAGTGCTGTTGTCAAACTACATGCCGCTGCTGAGAGTTGACGAAGATGTGGTTACGAATACCTGATCGAATATCAGGGCAGACCATATTGAATTTATCGCACCGACGACAGCAAGCTGCAGCAAGTGCAGCGGGCGGTTCAAGCGGCACGGAGCAGCCTGCGCGCAGGCCCCCGCGATTCCGCCGCGGGTGCCCGTGCAGCGCACAGCGGCGCGTCGGGCGTGGCGGCGCAGTTTGCGATGCGGCCGTCGACGGTGGTGGAAACCGGCGACTCTGCCTTGAGGTGGTCTGAGAGGATCACATCCAGCGGGGTGCTGCTGTCCCATTCAATGGGCGCGTCGCTAAACATTGTGTAGCTGCAGGAGGGGTGGAAAGGAGGAGGAACAGGGGGGTGCAGGGGTTTGCACACGACCAAAGCAGGCACCAGGGAGCGGGCAGGTGCGCCGCGAACCCGCCACAAGAACCTCCGGCTAGACAGCCACATACATCTCCTTGCCTCCCTTTGGCCATCTGTCCCACCCTCCCGAGCCAGCATCACTCACAAGTCGCCTCCTCCAGCGACGTAGTCGGTCGTCAACAGCAGCACATCCCCTTGATAGCTCGCCAGAGGCACCCCCTGGCCGTCAACTCCCGCCAGCAGCTGCGCCGCCACCAGACGAGACGCGTTGTCGGGGCCGGCGGGGTCGAATGCATAGCGCAGGCCGGCCACCTGCAGAATCGGGTGCCGATGTGAACACCGTGATTGTGGCAGCTGCAAATGTCGGGAGGGGTGTGCCTGCTCGGCGCCTGCTGCAAATGGTATACCATGTGCCAGCAGGCCCTGCACAGCAATGCCTAGTGCACATCGCAGAACACATGTGATACGAGTGCAGCATGCCACGCCCATCGCTCGCCTGTGGGAAGCGGCCCGACGAGCTGACGTCACCCGTCCACCCGCTCAGCCCGCTGTTCAGCGCCGGCACCAGGTGCTGAGCTGGCAGCCTCTTGATAATGAGCCAGTTGCCGTACGGCAGCACCTGCATCAACCAAACGACGTGTGCAATCGCGTTCGTTAGCTACTCTAGCCCTGGGTGCCCACCTCTCTGCCGCAGCGCCCAAAGCTGTGCCAAGTGCGTGCACACTCCAGGATTGAGGCAGCGCTCCTCTTTGCCACACGCCAGCTGTCGACGTCACCCACCGACCGTTTCCACCAAGCCCTGCGTTATCTGACCAGCGGGGATGCTCGCCCTGCAGGCAGGCAAGACACACGGGATGCAGCTGTTGGGGTGGGGTTGCGGTGGCTGGCTGGCTGCCGAAATCAGCAGTGACTTGCATGCGCATGCGGCCCACAGCACACCGCTGCACCACTGGCAAGTGGTACACCCTGGCAAATGTCTCAATCTTAGCCCTGCAGACCCGCCCCACCTGATGACGCCCCCGTTGATGAGGCACACAGGCGGCAGGTCTGGGTTGGCCTGCAGCAGGCCGGTGTTGGCCTTGGTGTATTGCAGCATCGCCTCACACATCAGGTCAGCCAGGTTTGTCTCGCCGTTGCGCACCTGCCGGTGGCATTCGTGGGGCAAAGTGGAGGGGGGTGATTGATGTGGTGCAACTGTTGCAGCGTATGCAGCGTATGCAGCCGGGGTGGCGCGGTGCTTCGTGCGGGCGCACTGGCTGAACATCAGCCCACGGATGCAGGTGTGCGCGCCCCATGCTGTGGCACCTGCACACGTTCGCCATCCAGGTTGATGGTTGCAGATCCCACGGACTCGTTGCTGTACTCATCCAGAGGGCCGCGCAGCGCATCCAGCGCCGCCAGCACGTCGGCGTTCTCTGCAAGCGACAGGGGCACGCGGGGGGAGAGATGTACGGGACGCAGGGTGTCAGCGGCAGGCAAGCAAGTCAGGCAGGGGTTGAGCTACGCCGGGCGGCGGGGGGGGGGGGGGGCAACGCTGCCGACCGCACACCCACCACGCCCCGCACCTTCGACAGGGTTTGTTGAGTTAACGCCACCCAGCAGGATGGGCTGCCCGCTGAAGCCCACCAGGCCCTTGCTCGCATCCCATGTTGTCTGCAGGCTGCCCAGGTAGCTGCAGAACACGGAGGCAGCAAGGGAAGGTGGCCAGTCGCACGGCGAGGTATCACCGCCACCGAGAGCACTCGGTGTCGATACAGTTTGTGCTGTGTGCCGCGCTCGGCGCTGTCCTTGGTGCTAACCCTCAGCTGCGAGCAGCACCCTCTGGTTTCGACAGCCTAGCTCCCCCTGCTCCTTGCTGCGCTGCGGCACCCACCGAGAGGCGTACAGCGCCTGCAGGACCGGCACGGTCTTGTTGGAGACGGGGTTGGCGACGAGGGTGGGGTAGGGCCCTGCATTGCAGGGGCGGAGCAGAGCCTCGTCTGGTCAGCCCAACCCGAACACAGGCCTTTGAAGCTTCAATCAAGCAGGGTCAGTAGCACATACGCATGCACCCGCTACAGCTCCCACCTGCCACAACCGTCTTCTCTTCGGTGGGAGGAGACGCCAGGATCGCCGGCGGCTGCGTGCCGACCTGCTCCTCGCCCACCGGCGGGGGTGCCCCCCACAGCAGGGTGTGCGTGTGTCCGCCTGCCGGAGACACGGGGGCAGGAAGCAAGCGAGTTGGCTATCAACGTGCATGCAGCAGCCAGGTGTTATGGTATTATTTATCACCCACCTGCCCACCCCATCCAGCCATTCCAGCTGCGAATGACCACAGCAACACCTGCTGCCGGCGCCTAGTCTTGGCCCATCCACTTGCCCACCCACCGATGAACATGTCGACGCCCGCGGCAGCGGCGTCTGCCGCCAGCGCCTGATCCTGATCGAACCCAATGTGGGTGAGTGCAACCACAATCTGAGCGCCGGCGCGGCGCGCGGCATCTACGCAGCCAGGCAGGGTCTCGTTGTGGGGCAGGAACTTTATGGTGGGACCTGGGGAGTGTGCGAAGGAGGCGAGGGGACGGGGAGACTGCCAGTGTGAGGTCAGTTAGTGAGGTGAGCAGGATGGTTGGTCCCTTGTTTGGAGGGAGGGACGCTGCGACGTGGCAGTGGCTCGCTCGCAGCAGCCCACGCCCGCGCCCAGCCCTTGCGTCGCCGCACCCCCCACCTGGGTTGCTGGTTTCAGGGGTCTCCACAGACGTCAACCCCACAATGCCCACCAGCGCCTTGCTGCGGGGCAGCTCGACAATGGTGTAACGGTCCACCAGGCCAGCCAGCGCCGGCTCCCCGCTGGCATCCAGGTTGCACGAGAGCAGAGGGAAGCGGCGATCGACGGCACGGGCAAACCCTTCCAGGCCGGCGGCGCCCGTCGCGCCGTAGTCTGGCGGGGGAGGGCGAAAGAAGTGAAGGGAGATGGGCGGCAGGCGAGTGTGCGTGAGCACCCAAGCACAGGTGCATAGTGCGGGTGTGTACCATGCAGCTTTGCAGCCGCTGCCGCCCCAACACTCGGTTCCCCCTCACCAAACTCGTGGTTCCCAAGGGCGAGCGCCTGCACCCCCAGCATCTCCAAAAGGTCCGGCGCGATCTGCGTGCCGTTGCGTGTGTAGATGCTGTCCCACAGGGTCCCCGTCAGCTGGTCGCCAGCATGCAGCACTAGGGTGTCGGCGCCGCGGGCCGCCGCCGCCGCTCGCGCGTCGTCCAGTGCGGTGGCCAGGCGGGCCATGCCGCCGAAGCACGCGTCTGCTGCGCCGCCAGAGCACTGGGTGCCAAAATTGGCGTCGGCGGGGTCAAAGCGCGCGTCTGCAGCTAACGGAAGTGAGCAGGAAGGTTTGTGAGGCTGTGTGTCAAACGGACGGTCACTCGGCGGCAAGCGGCCGCAGGTGCTTCTCACGGTTGTCGTTCAGATGGAGAATGTCTAGCGAAAACTCGCTGGCGCTCGCTCGTGAGCATGCCGACAGCAAGAATAGTGCTGTTGGCAGCGCCAAGAAGCGTGTTCGCAGGTGGGCGCGCGGCATGTCGCGCGAACGGAAGGCCAGGAACGGCGCTCGCTCTTGAATGCAATTTGTAGGAGTGGTGCGGGAGCGTTGAGGAACTGACAAGTGGTGGAGCTGAGGTCGGCCAAAGACAGGAGGTGCCGCCGCGCCTCTTGCGCCGCCAGGTGGCGCGGCGTGTGTCGTCCTACAGCTGGCGGCGGGCCAGTTTCCGTCCACCCGCTGCCTGTATAACACACATTCACGCTATAGACAGTGCACACGAGTCGATGATCATGCAGGAAGCTGTACAGGGGTGGGACGGGCATGCAGTGAACTACAGCTGTGCAAGGGAGGCGGCAGCAGGTGGCAGGCCTCAGGCCGCTGCCGCGTCTGCGATTGCCAGGTGCGGCGTCCCGCCCCTGCCGCCTGCGCTGGCCCCGCCGGGCCGCCAGCCCCGCAGGTAGCGCTGCATCCAGCCTGTGAGCGTGCGCCCCCCCATGCCCGCTTTGTAGTCCATCAAACGCACCTTCAGGCCTGCAGGACAGAGGATGGGGGTAGCAGCTAGGTGTCCTCGCTGCGTACGCTGCCAGGGCTGCTGCAGGTGCGATCTACTGCACGAATGGCGCGTTGCAACCACCCCAGCTCCCCATGCAGGTCCCCTGTCCAAGGCCGCTGCTCGCACCCCAAGGGCTGCTCACCCTTGTCCAGCTTAGGGAAGGCTGGGTCGGCGCTGCACATGCCGCTGGTGCGCTGCCCAAGCAGCGCAAAAACCTGTGCGTATGGCGCAGTCAAGGGCAAACGCTTGCGCAGGCAGGGTGTGAGCAGGAGCGGCAGGGCTGGCGTGGTACGGCAGGGAGGGAGGCAGGCACTGCCAGGGCGTCGGCTGGCGCGCCGGCAGTTCCTGCCCTGCAAGCGACCAACCACTGTGTGGAAGAGTTGCGACCCACCATCCCAGTAAGCTCTTGGTCCCATCCACGGCAGCGCCCCAGGTCTGTCACATCCAGCAAACGCCCCTTGTATGACAGCAGCAGGCGGTGCTCACCGTCCTGGCCCGCCTCGCGCCACATGCTGCGACACGCAGGGTGGGGGCAACAGGGGGGTTGAGGGGGGGCAGCAAACTGCTGCCGCTGCCGCCGCGCTGCAGAAGAGGGCACTGTTGTTCGACTCGCGGGCTGCAGGGCTGCCATGCCTTGTTGCAGGAGGTGTCACTACACGCACCATGCGGCATCGGCAGTCCCAAAAGTACCCACCTGCCGGAAAGCGGTGCCGCGTGCCACAAGTGGCGGTCGCACTGCATGCGGCCAGAGTGCTGGTCGGGGCAGGCGTGGCGGAAGCCGCAGCCGTGCGGCTTGGGGCAAGACAAAGTGGTGGCTGCAGGGCGGTGCGCAGTCGGGAGGGAGAGGAAAAAGGGAGCAGGGTTGACGCGCATGGAGCAAGGCGAGGCCGCTTGCTGGGAGGCGGCAGGCAGGCAAGGCTTGTAACGGTGTGTGGCGGGAGGTGGCAGAGAGCGTCGTGCCTGCCCATGCAGCCGCTGCGGGCGTTCTCACCTGCGGCCGCCAAGTCTGTGGATTCTGAGCTCGTCGGCACAAGGTCGGTGCAGGTGGTGCTGCCGCTGCTCCCTGCTGCTACCGCCAGTTGGCTCGAGCTGACCTGCCCTGCACGCACGTTGACGTGCTGAATCACAGCATGCTTGCCGCGCTTGCCACTCTGACCGCCGCTGTCATAGCTGTCCTTTGGTGGTGCTGCCAGCAGCTGCAGCGCGCTGCCTGCTTGGCGGCGGCGCGGCGCCTGCTGCTCCGGCGGGGCGAGGGTCGGCGCCGCGGGGGCGAGGGCCGAGGGGTCCGGCGGCGGCGGCTGGTGCTGCGCTGGGTGGCTCGGCGACGCCGTCCGGCCTGCGCCCCTGCCGCTGCTCCCGCTGCCGCCGTAGCCACCGCCGCTGCGAGGCTGACTGTCGTCTGCAGCGCCGCCGCTGGCGCTGAGGAAGGCGACGAGCAAGCCGACGCCGACCAGCACCCACGGGCCCACAGTCTCCAACTCAAATCGCCACCAATCTCCTCCGCCCAGCGCTAGCAGCACTGATAGAGCCACCGCCACAGCAGACCACCAGCCGCTGGCGTTCATCCTGGGTGTCTGCAGGCCGGGCCGCGATGTCAGGAGAGCTCCCTGCAGCAAGCTACAGCAGCGGGCGGCGGCGGCGGCGGCGGCGGTTCGACGATGGGCTGGGAGCTGTGGCGGGACCTTGTCAGCTTCTGACACGTGCGCGGCGCCCAGTGAGCGGCGCTGCATCTCCGAAAGTGCCAGCCGAAAGCGCGCCCTGGCCTTACCGAACTCTCACTACGCTCCGCCGGGGCCTCGGTATGCACGATTACACGGCAATGTCGCCCACAGGAGACGATGGAGGCCGACGAGCAGCGCACGATGATCAGAAGCCCCCAGCGGCCCGCCGCTTTGCATTGCACGCCGCCGCCGCTGCCGCTGCACCCTCTGCTGCTCAATCGCGCTTTGCCTTGCGCCCCACGTTGGCCAGCAGCAGCAGGATGGCCAGCAGGCAAACGCCCAGCACCGGAAGCAGCGCCTTGGCGAGCACATGTAGGTCCTGCACGGCAGCAGTGCAGAGCGGGAACGAGCGGTGCTGGACGAGCCTGTGGGGTGGGTCCGGGGTGTGAAGCTCTGCCGCCAGCTCTGTCCCACTCACACCCCATGCCCTGCCAGCTCCCTCTCGCACACGCGATGCCAATGCAAACCTCCCACTTCCTGCCCCTCCCACCCGCCCACCTGCGCTTCAATGGCAGCCTTCACCACCTCAACCTTTGCGGCAGCAGCCTTGAGAATCCAGTCGAGGGGAGAGGCGGGCGGCGGCACCTCCTCGCGTGCCACCTCGACATAGCCCTCCTCTGCACAAGACCAGGGGGATGGACGGCTCTGAACCAGCGGAGGCTGCTGCCGTCGCAAAATAAGCCCGCCGCATGCCCTGCCCAGCCCCCCGCCTGCAACGCGCCGCTGCTTCACCACGCCGCGAAGTTGGCGGTGTGAGGATGGGTGCCAAGCGGGACGACACGCTCGCCTTGTAAGCGTGGTCGACTGCACCATGCGCCCCCTGCACAGGCCGCGTGCAGGCCAGCAACGCAGCCAGACAGCACGGCATGCACAGCACACCCACCAACCTGCAAACCGACGCAGCACCCCCTTGGCATCAGTGTCGGGGGTGAGCTTGCCGGGGAAGCGGTACATCTGCAGGGAGGAGGGGCAGGAGGGGCAGGGCAGGGGAGCATCAGGGCGTCAAGTGGCCCCCCCGAAGTATCGGTGGCTGGCTGGCCATGGCAGGCGGTGCAACCGCAGCACATGCTGCGTACGGCGCCCAAGCGCACGCATCTGCAGCACTCACCCACCTGCCCCTGCATTCTGCACCAGCCCCCACAACACCAGTGCAGCACTGCGCCCACCTTCCGGTCCCGGAAGAGCAGCAGCGTGGGCAGCGTGGAGATGGCAAAGCGGCGGGCCAGCGCGGGCGCCGAGTGCGGGTCGACGGTGGTGAGGAAGATGGGCGCGGGCTGGCGCTGCAGCAGCTCCCTTCCCAGCTCCTCCCAGCTGCCAGCCAGGTCCTTGCAGGCGCGGGCGCTGGGGGAGCAGAAGCTCACAAACCTGCCGGGGCAGGCGGGGGTGGGGCAGGGCGGATAACACGCGAGTTGAGTGAGGGCTGGCGTGGGGGCGGTGCCACGCAGCGGGGGCTGCCGTCCGAGCGGCAGCGCAAGCAGCGGCGACGCCACCTGTAACAGCAGTGCTACCCAGCATCACTCCGCAGCGGCACGGAGCTGGCTGGGTCAGCTGCTGACACTCGTCATAACCGGGCCAGCAGCCACGCTCACCAAACGCCCGTGGTCTGGCCAGTGGCCGCCTGCGTGACATGCTCGAAGGTGTCGTCATTCAGGGAACGGCGACGCTGCGCCGCGGCGCTCGGCAGCACTGCCAGGCAGCACGCCGCCAGCGCCAGTGCCAGCAGGTTGGCCTGACGCATGGCAGACCAGCTGAAGAACCCTGCGCAAGTGTGAGGGGTGACAAGTGCGAGACATGGGGGGAGAGCGAGGGTGGTTAGGCGACCGACTGCTGCCGCCACTGCCGTCGCTGCCGACGAAGCCGGGGGGTTGCACATGATGGCAGAGCACCATCGCCGCCTGCTGCAGTCTGATCTACTCCACAGTCTGATCTAGTCCACAGGCTTCAACCAAGGGGTTGGGTCAGGACTGATCAGTGAAACTTGTGGAGCCCCACCTTGCCGCAAGCGCCTTCCTGCGGGCCCAGAAGATCCGATGCGAGTTTTGAGAGCGCCGGAACGAGTTCTGCGCGAAGTGCGGTCGCTTAGCAGCAGAAAACAAGCTCTGATGTCGAGCTGCAGCGAGGCCCCTCATGTCGCACGCAGCGCCCGAGACCTCTCTATAACACGATCCTTTCACTTCACAATGCCGTACACAGCCACTAGAAAGCCCTGGTGCTGCGCAGCGGCTCGTCTCGAGCGGAGAGCCCTGCTGCCTGCCCTCCTGCGCAGCCGGCGACTCTCCCCGTGCGCTGTCCATGCTAGCAGCGATGTGCAGGCACTGCAGCGCCTGCCGCGCATCGTCTTTAGGTGAGGCGCCGGCGCCGGCGGCAGGAGCGGCGGCACACGTGGCGCCTTGGCCCGTCGCCTCTGCAACCACCATGATTTGCCGCCTGTGAGCGGCAAGGAAGAAATAAAGGCACTCAGACCATGCCGGAGCCAGCCAAATCAGTTGATCAACCACGGAAACCCATCCCATTGTGCAGCTATGACCGGAGCCGAGTCGGGGCCAATGAGCTGGCAGGTCTGCTGGCCCATGTGGCTTGCTTCGCGCCTGGGCAGAGCTTCCACTTGGAGGCAGACGCTGCTGTGGTCAACATAGCAGGCTGCAGCGCCGCGGCATCGGGCAGCAGCAGCGACGGCGGCAGCAGCAGCAGCGACGGCCTGCCCACTAGCCGGCAGCGCCCGCCGCGGCTACAACCGGCGCTGTTGCACGGCGCCCTGGCCCGCAGCCTCGTGTGCGTGGCGGCCTTTGCGGAGGAGCAGTCGCTGCCGCCGGAGGCGTTGGCGTCCCTGGCGCAGCTGCAACAACCACAACAAACCTTACAGCAGCAAGTACAGCAGGAGCAACAGCAGCAAGGGAGCAGCAGCAGCAGCAGCAGCAGCAGCAGCTGGCGGGTCTCCACCCGCCGGAGCCGGCCGCGGCGTGTGCTCGTGGGCTTTGCCCGCGCCGTGGGAGACGCCGCGTTGGTGGCGACGGTGCATGATGTGGCGGTGCTGCCGGCGCTGCAGGGGCTGGGCCTGGGGCAGCAGCTAGTGGAGCGGCTGACGCGGCAGGTGGGTGGGGGGCGGCGTCGCAGGGCGGGGAGGCTGGGAATCGTCCGCCCCTGCTGCACAGCAGGCTGTCAGCCTGCCAGCGCAATCTCGTGTCCAGTTGGTTTGAGCATCACTGCAGATGCATCCCACCACCCCCTGTAGCCGGGAGCATTGAGTCAGTACACGATGGTTTGCCTACGTAGGCAAACCAGCGTGTACTGATGGACTCATGGACTCATGGACGGCACGGCAGCAGGGTAGCAGGGTATACCCTGCTACCGTGCTGCCGTGCCGTGCTGCGCCCCTCACGCCCTGCTTACCCTCCCCACATAACAGTCTCCCCGCCTGCTCTTGGCCCCTCTGCAGCTGGACACCCTGGGCATAATAGATGTGGGGCTGCTGGCGCCAGACGACTCACGGGGCTTCTTTGCGGCCTGCAGGTGTGTGCTTGCCGCCTGCCAGGGGAGGCGTGGTGGGCATGACCGACCGCGCAACAGACCTGGTGACGCCTCGGGCGCGTGCGTGCAGCCTGCTGGTGTGCAGCAGCCGGAGGGGGTGGCCATCACATGCCAGGCACAGGCCAGCTCCTGCCAGCTCCTACCGAACCCGCCCCCCCCGCCCAACCCCTTGCAGCTTTGGCAAGGACACAGAGGACAGTGTGGTAATGATGCTCTCTCGCAACGGCGCCGATCAGCGTGCAGGGCTGCCCCTCAGAGGGGCTGCGGCGTGGATCAAGCCGCGGCTGCAGGCAGCGGTCGGCCCGCCGCCCCTCTGAGGCTGCCCTGGCACGCGTACAGGGGCGCAGACAGCACAGGCGACTGGAAGCAGCCGTCTCGTTTGATGTGTATTGGAGCACGGCTCCAGCCGGCTTTCAATGCCACATCAATGCCACAAACATCTGGTATGTAAGCAGAATGGAGAGCTCCTGGTGCCTCGGGTCGGCTGTTTACAGGTGCTGCGTAGCCCAGGCAGATACCGGTCAGGTACAAGCAGTGCACACTCAATGCAAAGGGGGCGACCCCCTTACCGCCGCCTGCCCTTCTTCTTGCTGCTCGCGCCGCGAGGGCCCTGGCCACGCGGCGGCGCCTGGCTCCGCCCTGCACTGCCGCCTTTGCCCTTCTTGCCGCCGCCTCCGCCACCACCGCCGCCGCCGGTCGACAGGCCAAAGCCCCTGCGCAGTTGAAAGAGGCGTGGTTGGGAACTCAGGAGGGCGCTAGCAGCACCGCGCTGATTACTCCGCTTCGTGGCACACCGGCCCAGCCGCAGCTGCTTGCGTGAAAGCCGTTGCATGCTGCCAGGGAGCGGGGCAGGCAGCCGCACAGGGCCAACCACCCCCAATACTTCGGCTTGCCACCACAGCCAATGCAAGCACACAAGACAAACGAACCCCCCCAGCACCCACTTGAAGAAATTGACGTGGTTGTTCAGCGGGAAGCGGCGCTCGTGCACCGTCTGCAGCGTGCCGTCGCAGGTCGCCGACTCGCTGCAGCGCGGGGGGGGGGGGAGGGGGAGACGAGTTCTTGGGTGCTGGTGGGCAGAGCCGTTCAGCGGAGCGATGGGGCTTGCAGCGCAGCACACAGGCTGTCCCAGGCAGTTGCAGGGCGGGCGTAAGCCGCTTTAACAGTGAGCCCCCCTTCCTTGCCCGCTCCTCGACCGCCTGCGCGCCCACCCACCCCTCGCACCCCCACCCACCTCATGTCGTACACCACACCCTTGTAGCAGCAGAACATGTGGATGGTGCGGCGCATGAAGCCTGCGGGGCGGTGCAGCCAGAGGCTGGGTGGTGGGCGTAAGAACAGGTGAAGCGTGGTTTGCTGGCGTGACGCCGGCACCTTCAGGCGTGGTGCGACGCATGCTAGGATGACCCCAGGCAGGGAAAGGCAAATCGGGAGCGTGGCCAACTTGACAGGCACGTGTCTACGCAGTGTGCGCAAACCTGCTCTGCCAGCGCTGCCCGTCCGCGGGGGGGGGGGGGGGGGGGGGATCCTCCTCACCTGCTGCCTCGCTCTCGAACCACACCTCGTTCTGGCGCACCGGGTGCATCACCCCGCACTCGTCGCAGCGCCGGGCCGCCGCCATGGGGCGCCCCGTGAAGCGCATGAAGTGGATGCTGCCGCAGCAGGAGCAGTGCTGGGGGATGTCGCCTGCCTCGCACGCCTTGGCAAACTCCTGCAGGGCGTGGGGGGGAGGAGGCCCAGGGACTGGGTGGGTGGGTGGGTGGGAGGACACTGGGTCGCCCCGCCCCCACCCCAGATACCCGGCCCTTGCCCGCCTCTCCCGACCCGCCCCTGACCCACGGCAAGAAGCTTGGGAGCCCACCTGCGCCGGCGCCGCATACGCGACATCCGCCCAACCTGGAGGGGACGTCGCTGGCCTGTAGCCTGCCCGACCCCGGCGCTTGGCCGGTGCTAGGTGCTGTCTGTGTACCGAGCCCACTCAACACCTAACCCCAGCGCCCGCTTTTTGCCTGCACTATCTCGTCCCCCTCCCACCTGCGCTCTACCCCCACCCACCCAACAAGAACAACAACCCCAGCCCCTTCCCACCTGCATCCTGTCCAGCCAGTCTGGCGGCAGGCCGGCGGCCTCCATTTCCTCCGGGGACAAGCTGGGGGGTGGGGGTGGGGGGTGAGGGTGGGGTGGGGGTACATGCGGTGAGCATAAACCACGGTGTGCATACTCGGGTGGTCGGAGGGAGGAGCGAGGCAAGCAGTCTTGGGACGAGGCAGGGAGAGGGAGCCATGGGCAGGCAGGCAGGCAGGCAGGCAGGCAGGCGGAAGGGCAGGCAGGCGGCGCGCACACACACACAGCCTTACTTGAAGCCCGAGCTGAGCGCAGCATCCTGCAGCTCCCGATCGTATTGCTGCCGGCTGGCGCCCTCGCCCAGCACGTCGCACGCCTGAGAGGGGTGTGCGCGAGGGAGGGGTCGAGGACACATCGCAGAGTTTGAGTTGTGCCGCCACACGGCCGCCTCACCCCAAGCACTGCTGGCCTGTGAAGCAGCAGGCTTCTTCGTCGCCCGCCCTCTCATCCTGCCGTGCACAACCCCTGCTCCTCCGCACCCCCCCCCCCCCTCCCCAGCCCACATCAACCCCTGCTCCTCCCAGCCTCCCCCCGCTCCCCCAGCCCACCTCTGTGACCAGGTTGAAGGCGTCTGCCGCGCCGGGCGCAGCCCCGATCTTGTCTGGGTGGGTGGCCAGCGAGAGCGTGCGCTTGGCGCGCTTGATCGCCGCCTCGTCGGCCTCCTGGTCCAGGCCCAGCACCTGTCGCGTGGGGACAAAAGGGTGGGACTGGAGGAGGAGGGTGGGCACACGCACGGCGGGGCGCCGCGCTGGGGAGGAGGATGCAGCAGCACAGTGGATAGGATGCAGCAGCACAGCATCCACTGTGGCAGGCTGCTTTGGTGCACAGGTTCCTGCAGCAGTGCACTGTTGCTCCGTCTCACCTCGTAGTAGTTTCCGGCCTGCAGGATGCGCGCCACCGCGTCGGGCGCCCCAGCAGGCACGGTGTTGTGCAGGTGCCGCGTCGGCGCGGCGCCGCCGCCGCTGCCGTCGCCATCGCCTGCGGCGGTGCCGCGCTGCCGGCCGGCATACCCTGGGCGCCACGCCGGCGGCGGACCTGGGATGGTGCTGGACAGGTGCAGGTAGAGAAGCACGCCAGCGCAGCAGCCTACCAGCAGCGCCCACATGCTGAAGGGCCCCATCAGCAGGGACCACGCCGCCCTGCGCACAGCCAGATGGGAGGGCCAGAACCGCAGGGCCCGTCAGCAGGAGCCACTGGCAACGGGGCTTTCCAGGCATGTGGGTCCCATACCAGCTGCTACTGCCACTGCCACACCGCTGGCAGTGGCAGCAGCAGCAGCAGCCCTCGTGCATGTCCCTGCGCCACCCTGCCCCCCACTGCACCCGCAAGGCCCCAGACTCCAGCCTTCCCACCCCAGCGCTCACTTTGCAAGGAAGAGGGGCACAGGGGTGTAGAGCGCGTGCCGCCCCAGCAGGCGATAAGCGGCGGGGTAGCGGCCGGCGCTGACCACCAGGACAACATACATGGCCGCCTGCGCCGCGGTGTGCGCCACCGCCCACCAGCCGCCGCCGCCCAGCCACCTGCGGCGGCACAGGGGGTGCACGAACAGGGTGGGCAGCAGAGGCGGTGCGGCGTGGGCCGGGCTGTGGTGCTTCTAAAGCTGCGGGCAGCAGTGACACCTTCACTGTCACTGCTACGAAAACCCAGCCTCTTTCCCCTCCCTCAGCCGGCCCACGTGCTCACCAAGCCGCCACCAGGAACAAGGCTCCCAGGTACAGTGGAAACGACTCTGCATCTCTCGCCTCTGCTCGCATGGCCGCCCAACACAGGCCGCCCGAGGCAGGGCCGCTGAGCCACCAGCGCGGGGTCCACACCGTGTGGCGCAGCACAAAGAGCAGCGGCGCGGCGGGGATGCGCCAGTAGGGGAGCAGCGGCGTGGCGGCCAGGCGCAGCGCCAGGCAGGCCAGGGGGTAGAGGGCGACGTGCGACCAGACGGAGCGGCCCAGCAGGCGCGCCACGGGGAGCACCTCGCCCGCGGTGCCTGCAGGGAACCGGGTGTGGGGGGGGCGGCAAGGAGGCAGGCTCGAGGTTCGGGAGAACGCCCAGCGCAGCAGCAGCGCGTCAAATACATGTATGTTTGGACTTGCAGGCTGAGCAATGCGGGCCGGTGCACGGAGCTGTGTGCCTCGCGCCTTGCTGCGCCCTCCAAACCACCTCCTACCCACAGCCCGGAGCTCACCCAGCAGTGCGCCCCAGCGCCCCCCGCAGCACCACCACAGCAGCGGGTGCCAGGCGGCGATGAGGCCCACTACGTAGGCGTCCTGGGGGACCACGTCGGGCCGCCCCGTCGCCCGCTGTGCATGGTCCAGCGTGCGCAGCGCGGCGCAGGCGGCGCCTGCAGGGCGGAGTTTGTTGTTGTGAGGGAGGGGCGAGCGGTAGGCAGGGTGGAGCGGCTGGATTTCACTGGAAGGAAGGGCCCTGCAGGGTGCCGAGCAAACAGGGGAGCTGGCGGCGCAGGCAGGCTGGAAGGCACCAAGCCAGAGAGCGACAGCGCGCCCCGCCCCGCCCCAGCCTCACCTCCTGCCACCGCCCACAGTCCCGCCACCGCCAAAGAGGGCGACCACAACAGCACGCGTGGCAGGAAGAGCATCGCGGCGCCGATGCTGCGCAGCGCCGACCGCGGAACCCCTGCCGCGCCCGCTGTGCTCGCTGCGTCGGGTGCCATGCGATACAGCACCCACAGCGCTGCCAGCAGGACTGCCACGCTGGCAAGCCCCCCAGCAGTGATGCCTGCAGTAGGAGCGGCAGCAGGGAGGACCGCAGCCGGGTGAGGTGTGAAAGCTGCAGAGCTGGTGCAGCACAGCAGGCAAGAAGGCAGGGGTTTGCAGGCAGGGATGCACCCAGATGCTGGGAGCAACACTCACGAAACCATTGCCTGGCCCGCTTCTTCATGCGCCGCCTGGCAGTGCGCGTGTTGCCATGATGCGCCGCAGTGGCACCCTCCTCGTGCGCCGCCTCAGCTTCCGCCGGCTGCTGCTGCTGCCGCTGCTGCTGCTGCTGCTGCTGCTGCCGCTGCTGCTGCTGCTGCTGCTGACGCTGAGGCTCTTCTCGCTGCGGCTTGCGCTGCTGAGGCTGCGGCGGCGGCGTCGGCGCCGGCGGCGTGCCGCCGCTGGCAGCGCTGCTCCGCGTGCCTGCGCCTGCGGCACCGCCAGCACTGCTGGCAGCGCTGGCAGACGCGCTGCCTGCAGCCGGGCGCTGCTGCGCCTCCCGCAGCACCGCTGCAAACGCGGCGTTGCGAGGGTCCAGCTGGCAGGCCTTCTGCAGCAGGCGCACAGCGCGGTCAGCCTCCCCCAGGCGCAGCGCCCGCTGCGCCCGCGCATGGCACTCCTCTGCTGCCTCGCGGTTGGAGTGCTGCTTGGCAGCGGCGTACATCTGTGCATCCAGCTGCTCGCGAGGGGAGGCGGCACCTGCAGCAGGGGGCGCCGCCTGATCCATGCCCTGCACAGCTGCGGCGCTGGCATTGGCAGCGGCAGCAGACCCCGGGGCGGGGTGCTCCTGGGGTGGCGGCGTCGACGCAGCCCGTACCGCATGAGGCTCGTAAGCTGCACTCCTGTCGGCCGTCGTGGCGCCGGGCTGCTGCTGTGGTGCCTGCGCCTGCTGCTGCTGCTCCGCTGCCGACGCTGCCTCCTTGGACTGCACCCGCATCATAGCACGCAGCACCGCCTTCTTGCGCACCCACTGCACCGTCTCCGCCTTGAGCTCAACAGGCACACCGAGGGTGATGTCCTGCCAGAGGGGGGGGGGGGGTATGCGACAGGGCATCAGGTGATTGTGACGTAGTCCAGAGGGCGCGTACCTGCTGTGCAGATGTCTGAACTGCTGAGCCCATTGACAGAAGCAAGACTGCTGCGACGCAGCGGCAGCACCGGCCATCCCCCAGGCAGCGCACCGCACGGTAGCGCCCCGGCACATGCACCACCAGGTGCCGGGGGTCAGCGATCACGAAGGTGATCTCACTGCTTTCGGCAACGCCTGTTTGCGAGGACAAAGGTAGGAGAGGGTGAGAGCAAGGGCGAACAAGAGTCAGGGCCATGAGCGGCGGCGGCGGCGGCGGCGGCGGCACGAACTCGCCTGGGAGCTCCACTTGGAGGTGAACGCTTGGCTGGTCGCTCTTGCCGTCGTCCAGGGTGCTCACGCGCCATGCCGGCGTCGCCTCAAGCACCTGGCCACTCCCAGCGCTCGACATCGGCACGGGCGAGCGAATGCGAGCGGGCGCGCTACGGGTAGTGTCACAGTGCCATGCTAGACGGGTGGCAGTGCGAGAGGCGTGCAGAAGGCGAAGGAACTCAAGAAAAGGGCGGGCCGCAGCGGAAGAGGCCCGTTTGCAGACGACGCTCGATATACAGTAAAGTGTGTGAAGAGCGCCTGCTGCACGTGATCGATGCAGGGGCGGGCCATAGGCGACAAATGCGCTGTCGCGGCCGTGCTGTGCTTGCGCCTCTCGTCTCCAAGCCCCAGCACCACGCGTGCTGTCGCGCAGTCACCCTTTCGAGAACATACGCGGTTGCAGCCAAGCAAACGGGAGAGGACGCGGCGATCGACAACGATGGCTGACCTTGCCGCAGCCAGCACCCTTCTAGGCCAGCTGCAGGTGGGTGAGGTGTCGCCATGACCATCCAGCAATGGAGAAAGCCACCCGGTGCCTGGTTTTCTCTCAGCGATCACCTTCTCTCCGAATCGTGCAGACCGCCTTCTCCAGCGGTGACCTGGCCACCTGCAAGCAGCTGCTGGGGCGGCTGAAGGTGCGCCCCGGGTGAAGGGCGCAGCTGCGCTGCTCTGACTGTGCCGCCGCCTGCCTGCCGGTGCCCGCCTTGCGGCGCTTCCTAACATACGCGTGCTCTACCTGTCCGTTTGTCTGCTCTGCAGCTGGAGATGACCAAGATGCCAGCGCTGCCTCCGGTATACCAGCAGAGCGCCAATACGCAGCAGCAACTGGAGCTTGCCAGTGCGTGCGGCGGGGAGGGCCGGGCGTGCGCTGCGGGGTGTCGGTTGGCGGGCGCCGCGGTCCCTGTTGCGGTGTTGCAGCCTCTGAGTTGCACGCAAGCCGACCATGAGCAGTGCGGTAGCGCGGCTGGGCTCTGCTTGGCACGATGGTGGCAGCAGCGCTGCCGCACGGTCAGCAGGGTTGCCGACCGCTTCCGCGTGTTTCGCCCGCACACCCCCACCTTCTCCTGGGAGCGCAGGGCAGGTGCTGGAGCTGGCGGTGCTGCTGGCAGTGCGGCAGTGCGACGAGGCCGCGTTCGAGCGGAACTACGCGCAGCTCCGCGTGTACTTCTCGGACGCGCGCGGCATGCTGCCGCCCAGCGGGCAGGAGGGCGCTCTGACGGGGCTGCACCTGCTGCGCCTGCTGGTGGCCAACCGCATCGCAGAGTTCCACAGCGAGCTGGAGGTGGGTGCTGCCGGCGCAGGCGGGAGGGAGGAGGCCCCTGCTGCACGCGGTGTCTGCGGTATCTTGGCAGGGCGGTGAGGTGGGGGCCAGAAGTGCTCCCTGCGCTGTGCAGGCAGACCCAGGGGGTTTCTTGCCTCCGCTGCCTCTCTCACACTTCCGCCGCCGCCTGCCCTGCCCTGCCCTGGGCTTGCCTCTCGCTGCAGGTGGTGCCTCCCGAGGTGCAGGCGACGCCCGAGGTGGCCCAGGTGGTGCAGCTGGAGCAGTGGCTGATGGAGGGGGCGTACAACAAGGTGGGTGTTGGGCGGGGTCGGCACACACACGCACCGCAGAGTAGGACGAGAACAGGCGGCCTGCGGCGCTCGCCACGTGCAGACCTCTCGCTGCATGCCAGTGCCAGCGCCAGTCTCCCTGCATGCCTCTGCCCCCTGGACGGGGCGGCTCACCCCACGGCCCGCGGCGCCCCATCGCTCCCCTCAGGTGCTGGCCGCGCGCGCCTCTGCTGCATCCGACTACACCCGCCACTTCCTCGACCAGCTGTCTTCCACCGTCAGGTGATTAGTTGTGGCTGCTGAGCACGTGTGTGGCTGGTGGGGGGAGGCAGGGTGGGCCGGATGCGCCGTCGCGCCCGCACACGGGGCGGCGGTTGGCCTGGCTGCAGCATGCACAGGAAGCTCAGGGTGCAGCGAGCAAAGCCCGCCGCGCTCCCCTCATCGTGTGCGCCCTGCCCTGCCACCGTTCCCACGAACGACTGACGTTGGTTCATGCAGGGAGGAGGTGGCCAGCTGCAGCGAGCGCGCGTACGAGTCCCTCAGCGTGGCCGACGCGGCGAGCGTGCTGATGCTGGGCGGCGAGGCGGAGGTGGAGGCGTACGCGCGCGAGGTGCGCAGTGCTGGGAGGCCTGGGGAAGTGACCGACTGCTGGCGAGTGCGATGGCAGGAGTTGCTGGTGAGGAACCGGGAGCAGCGAGGGCTGAGCCGCCGCGCCACACTGACTCCCCATGTCCGCCTCGCTCCCTGCAGCACGGCTGGGAGGTGTCTGGCGGGCGCATCGCCTTCCACAAGCGCGGTGACAGCGCCGACGGCGGTGCCGACGGAACCGCGCCGCCAGCGGTGGACCTGATTGGTCACTGCCTGAACTACGCGCGCGAGATCGAGCGCATCGTGTGATCGGCGCCGGGACGTGAGGCTGCCCAGCGAGCAGCAGCACTGACATCCCTGCTGCCACCATCGACCCCTGTAACCCTGCCACGTGGTTGAGAGCTTGCAGCCAGGCGGCGTGGGCAACCCCTGCAGTCGTGATGGCGCTGGGAAGCCGTAACTACTGAGTACCTCAACTACTGAGGTAGTCGCGACGGCGTGGGAAACTGGTGCAGACAGCTGGCAACCGGCGACGACAAGGGCTGCCCCCGCTCAATCAGGCCTTGACCCTAAGTGCGATGCAATGGTCGCCAGCTTGCCCCAGGCTGGAAGTCCGCAGCGAGCGGCAGAGGGAAGCTGCTGGGCGAAGCTGGTGGGCCCAACACATGTTGCGGGGGGTCCACGGGTGCAAAGGGCTGACGCAGCACGCAACACATGGCTAAGCATCAGCGCAAACCACGTGAATCCCCACGGCTCCCCTTCGTGTACACCTGAGCGCACATCGAAGCAATCTGCGACAATCCAAGCTCTGTAGGGCTCGCCGACGCAACCACAGCGTGAGCGACGCCGCCTGCCGAGGGCGGGCCCGCCCCCCCCTCAACGCCTGTGGTCGAATGTTCGCCGATCTAACGCATAGCAGGCCCTGCGCTGACTCCTGGCGGTGACCGCACCCTTGCTACCCGCGCCCTCGCCGTGCAGCTGCTTACCCAACGCCCAAGGACCTGCACATAAGTTCTGCACCCCGCCCACGCGGAGCCTGCCGTCAGCAGGGCAGAGCCAGCAGGCCGCAGCCAAGGGGCCACTGTGACCCCAATTCCATCCCAGCGTCCTGGAGCGTCTCCTGCTCCAGCTTCAGCCAGTTTCACGCACCGCATCGCGGCGGTGGATAAGGTGCGGCGGCGCGGTGACGCCTCGCGCAAGGGACGCGCCTGCCTGCCGCAGGGTCGCGTCTCCGCCACGCGTCTCCGCCACACACTCGCGCCCTTCACCCTGCGCCCCCGTTCCCTCCCCACCCTGTCCACCACCAGCAGCAGCTGAGCAGCAGCATGGTTGCGCCCGACGCACCCCCGCCGCTGGCCAGCCACTTCCACGTCTCCTTTTGCGAGGCAAAGGGCGAAGACGTGTCCATCGTGTGCAAGGCCGTCGGCGGCGCCGCCGCCGCGCTGTATGCGGTGGCCGACGGACACAACGGCGGTCAGGCAGCCAAGCACGTGGCGGCCACGCTGCCGGGCGAGCTGGCGCGGCAGCTGGGCGCCGGCCCCGCAGCCGCTGAAGACGACGCGGTGCTGCGCGGCCTGGCGCGCGCGTTTGTAGCCACAAACGATTCCGTCACCAGCACCTTCTACCAGGGCGGCTGCACGCTCACCGCCGCCGTGGTCTCTGGCGACACCCTCACCCTGGCCAACGTGGGCGACAGCCGTGCGCTGCTGGACACAGGTGCGCCCGGCCGCTCGGCTTGCATTGGGGGGCGCAGCAAGCACGTGTCGCTGGTGTTGTAGGCTGGGGTGCAACCCACCCATGAGCAACTGGGGAGTGACACTGGCATGCATGTGACCAACCAACCAACCAATCCAAGTCCTCCACCACCGCCGCCGCCTCCCCTATCAGGCGCCGAGGTGATCGAGCTGACGGCGGAGCACCGCATCGGCGCCAGCCCGTTGGAACTGGCACGGCTAGAGGGCGCCGGCGGCAGGCTGGCGCGGCTGAACGAGTATGGAGCGGGGCCGTCGCGCGGCGTGTACGACGGCGTGGGACCCGTGCGCCTGTGGCCGGGCGGCATCATGGTGGGTGGGTGGGTGGGTGGGTGGGTGACGGCGCAGCAGCAGAGGGCAAAGACTGGCTGGCGGGGAGCGCGTGCGCCGGCGTGCTTGCCCGTCCCTGCACCCCCCCGCACCAAGACCCTGCACCGCTCTGCATCTCATCCCTGCGCTCTCCCCTCGCCTGCATCACCTGTGCCCACCCCTGCTGCTGCTGCTGCAGGTGGGCCGCGCCATCGGCGACCGCGACGTCGGCGAGCTGCTGCTGCCGCTGCCGCACATGCGCCAGGTGCGCTGGGAAGCAACCGCTGGCCCTTGCACTGCATGTGGAGCAAGGATGTGCGCCGCCGACGCAGCAGCAGCAGCAAGACCCAGCCGCGTGCGCTGCAGCGCTCTGCGCCCGTCTTCCGCTACCGCGGGTCCCCTGCCCTCGCTAGCACGCATCATCATCCCACCGCATCCCTCCCTCTGTGCAGCTCAAGCTGCCGCCAACCGGCGCGCGCCTGATCATCGCTTCCGACGGGCTGTGGGACGCTATGCCTGCTGGGCGCGTGGCGCGCGTGCTGCGGGCGCAGGCCACCCCCAAGGGCGCCGCGAGCCAGGCGGTCAGCAGCGTGGCAGCCTCGCTGGGTGGCCTGCTAAGGGACGACGTGACAGGTGGGCGCTGGCGGGGCGCGCTGCGTGCCGGCGGTCGAGGGCCGGGCGCTGCCTGCAGAGGCCTGGGCATGTAGCGCTCTCCGATCTGCACCCCACGCCCGCGTGTCGGCAACCCCACTCTTGCCGCCCTCCCGCTCCGAACCTTGCTTCGTCCTGCCCCTGCCCTGCCCTCCCCCCGCGCAGTCATCGTCGTTGACTTCCTGCCCCCCGGCTGCGTCGACTTCCGGCACGTGTGCACCCAGTTTGCGGGCCGCCTGCGCAGCGTGCTGAGCAACCCGCAGCTGTCTAGCCTGGTCATGGACGCGCCGGCGCCGCCGCCCGTGGAGGAGGAGGAAGGGGAGGAGGAGCAGCAGGGGGTCCCGCCGCCGCTGCAGCCAGGTGCGGCAGCAGGCTGGGGTTCAGGGAGGGGGGCTGCTGCTGAGGGGTAAGCGGGGAGCGGGCGGTGCCACGGCTCCGATGCCGGTGCCTGCGGCGGTGCATGCAGGAGTGCTTGTGCTGCCTGCGCAGGCTGCCGGCAGCACTCATCCCCCCTGCTACGTGCCCTCACGTCCGCACCGCAGCCCCCAAACGCGGCATGTTTGCCTGCTTCTCCAAGCCAGCTGTGCTGGACTCGGGGGCCCTCGGGCCGGAGGCGAGCGCGCGCGGCGGCAGCGCCCGCGGCGGCAGCGCGCGGGGCGCCACAAACTGGAGCGCGCGCAGTAGCGGCGGCAACCCTTCCGCATCGATCGGCGGCAGCGAGAAGAGCGTGCGCAGCGGGGTGGCGCGCGACCCGTCGATACGTGGCTGGCGGCGCGCCACGTCTGTGCAGGTGAGAGCTGTGGGGCCGTGGGTGGGGGCGCGGGACGCTGGTGCAGGTGGATCCTGTGGGTGGACGCATGGGAAGCACAGCTGGGCATGCGGGGGAGCAGGAGCGAGGGGGCGTGGTCGTCAGGGGCGCGCTGCGCTGCCTCCCTGCTGCCCTCCCTCCAAACGCCAACGCACCAAACCACCTGCTGGGCAGACAGACAGCCGTGCCCTGTGCTGACCTCCCACCTGCCATCCTGCCACCCTACCGCCACCCCCTGCAGCTGCTCTACGAGGGTGACTCAGCAGAGTGGACCGCCGCCGACTTTGGGCGCCCCGCCAGCCTAGCACTCAGCGACGCCACCTGCAGCCGCAGCAGCAGCAGCAGCGTGCACCGGTCGCCGCGCAGCCTGCTGGAGGGCCTGTCGCTGGGGCACAGCATGGCGTCGCTAAGCTCAGGTGCGGTGGTGTGGTGTGGAGGCGCAGCCCCGCTGCGCTGCTGCTGCACGCTGCATGCGCCCTGCTGCACCATTGCATCGCGGCACGCTGCTCTGATCAGGGCAACTGTCTAAGCGGACATCACTGCATGCAATTCCCTGCGGTGCTGCCACACACCGTGGCCTGCCTGCGCAGCCCGCTGACACCCCCTGCTGCTCCCCCTGCTGCTGCTGCTGCTGCTGCTGCAGAGGATGAGGGCCACGACCTGTCCCATGCCTCCAGGCTGGCAAGCATGCTGTCCCACCCACAGCGCCACAGCCTCAGGTGAGGTCGCGCCCTGCACCGCTGGTGCTGCCTTGGCGCTGCATCGGTGTGCCGCTGCTTGCATGCGTGATTGCAGCCGCGTGCCCACGCATTGCAGCATCGACGGACCGGTGATGCATGTTGGGAAGAATGGCACCGCCCGCCGTGGCCCCACCCCACCCACGCTGCTGCTCCCTTGCCGTGCAGCCGCAAGCTCAGCGGCGCAGGGGTGAGCGACGAGAAGAAATGCCATGGTGGCATGGCCGCCGCCTCGCTGCTTGGCAGCGCGCAGTAAGCGGCATCAGTCCCGCACCATCCACCGTGAGCGGCACCTGCCTGTCCTGGCACTGAGGTTTTGCCTCCCTTTTTCTCCCCAGACTGTATTTCTTTTCTTCCTCCGCAATGCTCAAGCCCCCCGCCCCGCCAGGCGCGCGTGCCCCTGTCCCCTCACGCGCCCTCCCCCACCCCCCCTTTAGGGCTCCGCCCCGGCTTGCCCCGCCCCTGTTTTGGAGTTACGTCCTCTCTTGCCACCCACATCACCCTCCCACACATCCACGACCCTACTCTTCGACACTTGCTTGCCTTCGGCTGGGCATCAGGCTCCTGGCATGCAGGCAGCGGTGCCGCCCCGCGCGGCGCCGCGGCTTGCACCGCACTCCTTGATCCCTCTCTCTATCCTGGCAGCCACCTCTGCCCACGGCCGCCACTTTACAGCATGCACGCGACGAAGACAGCAGGTGTCGGCGTTTCCCAGTGCACGCCCCCTCCGCAACCCCCACCCCACCCTCCACCTCGCCCACCCGCCGACCCACCTCTCACCCATCACGTTTGCCCCAACCCACGCAACACCTCACTCGCACGCCCGGCCCTCTCCCCTCCCCTTTGTTCCTTCATTGCCAACACAAGCGCTGCCATTTGTTCGCGCTGTCTCACAGGCAAGCCCCCCTGCAAGAGCTCCCCGGCTCTTGTAACCCCCTTTGCTTCTGTCCTTCCTTGATCGAAACTCAAATACGCTCCGCTCGACACCACTTGCTGAACCCTCATTGCACCCCGCCGCCCCCGCTCCCCCCTCGGGTTTCCCAGCGCCCCTGCCCATTGGTTGATAGCTAAGTTGCACCGGCCCCGTACCTCCCCTTCGCGTCATCCGTTGCTATCATTCCCCTGTAGTTGTATCGCTCCTCCCCATGAACGCAACGCACGCCAAGTGTACTTAGTCTTCGCCACCGCGCGCCCCGGTGCCGCCCCTTGCCCTCACCACCGTCGCTGTCGCGTTTCTCTGCCGTCATTCTTTTCCGCTTTTGCCGAGCCTGCCTGTCTTCATGGTAGCGAAACTTGTGGCCACACTCCTTATGACAGGAGGGTACAGAGCGGGCGGACGATGGGGCGGTGCAGCTGCGCATGGTTGCTTGAGGGCGCCAAAGAAGGTGTGATCAAAACTGGCATGGGCAAGGAGCGGGGAGGTGCGCGCACAGCAGGGTGGAACAGGTAGCGGGGATGGTACACAGGGGTAGACTGTGAGCAGTGATTTTGGGCAGGCAACAGGGCGCAACGCAACAGGCCGCCAAACCTGGCACAGCAAGGGGGCTCAGTGTGTGCCACTGCTGCTGCTGCCCTGCGGGCCGCCGGTGCCCTTGCGCTGCTGCAGGCGGCGGCCCACCCAGGGGGCTCGGGGATGGCGGTGGGTGTGGTCGCCTGCACGCGAGCGCTCAGCGGTAGGCTGTGTGGCGCGCTGACGGGCGGCCAAGTGGCGCTGCAGTCGAGTCAGTGGGGGGAGGGAGAGCGAGAATGAAGGGGAGGGACGCGTCGGGGGGTGCACGGGCATGATGGCGGACGGCCAGGTGGTGCTGCATTACAGCAAGGCAAGGGGGGAGTGGGGACGGGCGAGGCAGCGCAGCGCTGCGCAAGCGAATCGAACTGCCTAAAACGCGTCGAAAGCGGCACCAGCTTGTAGCACCCCGCCCAGTGCGGCGCCCGCTGTGCAGCACCCCCTCTGAACGCCAACCCTCACCTTCTCGGCACTGCCTGCGTCGGCCAGTAGGCGCAGCGCGCAGCCATTGCCGTTGCGCTGCGCGATGTCTGCAGGCACCTTGCCCTCCGCATCTGCCGCAAACAGGGAGGCCGCCCCCCCTGCATCAACCAAACAGCGCAAGAGGCTGGGGCCCGCCTGCAGGGTGGCAACGAGCATGGGGCAGGATGCGTTGGTAGCGCTCGGGGCTCCTTGCCCCAAGCCGTGGTCGTGCTGCAGTGATGCAGCATGAGCGGCCTACCTTGCGCGCAGCGACGTGCACCGCGTTCTGACCATACTTGTTGGCCGCCTGCACCATTGCGGGAGCGTCTTGGCCAGCGGCTGCCAGCAGCTTGAGCACAATGGAGGTCCTGTGTTTGGGACGGCGGGGGACGCAGGCAGGCAGGCAGGAAGGGTGGGTGGGGTGGGGGGGGGGGGGGGGGGGGTGCAGGGAGAGCCGCAGAAGGGCACACTCAGCCATGATAATGCAGCTGCGGTCCACAGTCCAACGTCGCAGCGCAGCACAGCAAGCGTAAGGCTGTGCTCCACCCGCTGGCCAGCACTGAAGTCGCCCCGATGCACGTACGCACCTGCCGCCCACCGCCGCAGCCATCAGCGGAGTCCAACCTGCGCATTACGGCGAGAGTCAGGGAACAGCACATCCCCAGTGAAAATGCAGAGGAGCTGAGACAGCTGCCGACGCCCTGCGGACCCACCCTTGACCCTTTTCCCCAGCAGTCGACCACCTGCCACCCACCGTCTCCATCGTACAAGCGCTGCTCGAGCCAGTTAATGCCGGTGGCAGCGCAGTGCGCCAGCAAGGCATCCACGCAGGGCTGGTGGCCCTTGAGGGCGGCGATGTAGAGCGGCGCCTCCCCTGCAGAGTTGCGCTGCGTGGCGCTGGCGCCTGCCGCCAGCAGCGCCGCCACGCCGCCCGCACGCCCGGCCTCGCAGGCGGTGAACAGGGGGGTCGCGCCGCCGCGGTCACGCGCGTCGGGGGCGGCCCCCAGCGCCAGCAGGGCGCTGACGCGCCGCGTCTCGCCCTCCTCTGCTGCCACGTGCAGCGGCGTGGCGCGCGCGCCGCTCGAGCAGTTGACGGCGGCGCACAGCAGCGCGTCTGCGTCGGCCGCAGATACGCCGGCCACGCCCCGGCGCCAGGCCTGCGCTTCCGCCATTGTAGCGGTGCTGCACAGATCCCAGACTTGCAGGGGCGCCGGCCGGCCCGCCAGCAGCTGCGGCTGCACCCAGGGTGGTAAGGGTAACAGGAGGAGACCGCGGCAGCAGTCAGCTGGCTGCAGGAAGGGCAGCAGGAAGCGGCTTGCAGCAGCACGCCTGCCTCACACGCCCAGCGCCACCCACCTCGATGACGGCCAGGCGCTGCAGAGCGGGTGCCAGCCCTGGCAGCCCAAACGTCAGCTCCAGCACGCGCAGCCGCGGCAGCTGCGCCACCAGCGCCGCCAAGTGCGCCACTATAGAAGCGATGTAGGAGGCGTAGGAAGTGTCGCTGCCCAGCAGCGCAGGCAGCGGGCTGCCCTCTGCCAGCGCATCTAGCGCGCTGTCGTAAAACCGCTCAATCAGCGGTGCTGGCAGGCCGGCGGGCGGGGCCTCGGATGCGTCTCCATCTCCGCCCGCAGACGTGGTGCCGTCGCCGGCAGCAGCAAAGGCTTCAGCAAATGAAGTACCGCCCAGCATGAGGGCCTCGAGAGAAGGACAGGCGTCTGCCAGCGCCGCCAGCGCGCCGTGCCCCAACTTGGTGCAGTTTTGCAGGGCAAGCATTCGCAGCCCACCGGCAGGCGGTGGCCCCCTCGCTGCGGCTGCAGCCGGGCGTGTCGCTGGCGCGGGCGCCGTAGCTGCGGGCACCTCGCTGCCAGCAGCGCCGGCGGCAGCGGCAGCCGCAGGCGCCGCTGCCTCCGGCCAATCTGCCAGCGACAGGTGGCTGAGGGCTGCGCAGGCCAGGCGGCTTCCGGGCGCGCCCGCTGCTGCCAGCACGTCCGTCAGCGCCCCAGAGGTGAGCTGGAAGCAGCGCTGCAGCGTGACGGTGCGCAACGCGGGGCGACGCAGCAGGCCGCCTGCCAGCAGGCCCGGCGTCAGCTTCTTGCAGCCAGACAGGTGGAGCGACGCAAGGCGCGGCAGCGCGGCAGCGGCAGCTGCCACATCTCTGTCCTCCAGCGGGCAGCCACGTAGGTCGAGCTCAGCGGTGCCTGCAACGAGTACAAAAAGGAACGGGTTGAAGTGAAGCGTCGCGTGCAGCAGCAGCCTCGCTGCACTTCTGCTGCCTGCCGCCTGTGGCAGGGTCCCCTTGCTCTGCGCACCTGGCCAGGAAGCGCAAACGCCCTGCAGAGCAGCTCGCACAGCCGCCTGCTCCTCCAGCGGGCTGTCGACGCCTGGCGGCGCGCGGATGCGAAGGCAGAGCGGCGCGGCGCGGCAGGCCGCTGCACAGCGCATGCCGGTGGCTGCGTATCTGGCCACATCACGTGGCTCATTCAGGCCGCATGCCGCCACCAGCGCCAGCACCTGCACGGGAGCAGGGTTGGGAGTGTGCGGCGGCGGCGGCGGCGGGCGGCAGCGGTAGGGGAAGAGCGCTCCCAGCCCCGCTGGCTCGTCGTGCGGGAGCCCACCTCTTCCGGCAGGTCTCCAAAGGTTGCTGCCGGCCCTGCCGGGACCAGCGGCGGCTCCAAAGTCCGGCTCATAGCCACGAAACACGCTCGCGTTCCTTTGAGTGCCGACCAGCTGCTCGTGAAATTGCACGTCTCTGTTGGGCAGGCCACAGGGCCCGCAGAGCCCGAAGGCCCGACGGCCGAGGGGTTGGACGCTGCCGCACTCCTTGCCGCGCCGCTGCTACGATGGAGCCCGACTGGGGGAGGAGGGGGAGCAAGGGAGGGGTTTGTGAGCAGACTGCCAAGCGGAGAGCGGGTGACAGAAATGGGGGCGAGTTCTTCGCCATTCGCCGAGCGCCTGCACCCGGCACGCACTTACCGCTTCTTTCCTGCTCCCTGCGGCTCGAAGTTGTGCTCTCCGAGTCGCCGCTGCGATCCAAGAGCCCCAGTTCTCGCTATGCCCGTCGGTCCCCGCCTGGTGCTGCTCCTGGCGGGCCTGGCGCTGGCCCGTGGCGCTTACGGTGCGTGTAATGTGTTGGCGTCCCGAAGGCACCGGGCGGCAGGCGCCGGGGCAATGCGGGCAACCTGCCGCCGAGCGGGCACGCCAACCGAACGCTGCCGTCTGCCTCCGTCTGCTGTTCGCCCCCAACTGCAGTGTGCCCAGCTGCGCAGTGCCGTCCGCCCTCCTGCATCTGCGCTTCGACCGAGCCTCCCGTGCGACCAGCGCCCCAGTTCGTCGTGTTGGTGCGCAGCAGCGGGTGCAACACAGTCGTGGGTGCAGCCCGACATGGGTGCTGGACGCCCGCCGGCCTGCAGGAGCGTTCCACACCTGCCCCTGTGCATGGCAACAGCCTCTATCCCTTGTTCAATGAACATCCTTCACACTGACCTCCTGTCCGTGCATTCTTCCCCTCATTGCCAACCCGTTCTGCAGACCAACGACGATGCCGCCACTGTCGTCACGACGCCTGCCGTGCTGGCCATGCTCGACAATGCTGGAGTCAACTCGAATGGATGCCCGCTGGTGCACGGGCGTGGATACAGGGGAAGGGGGATGAACTGACATCATGGGGCGGTGGTGCTCCTCCCATCATCCCATCAGCAAACCTTTCTGTTTGCCCCACTTGCTTGGCCCCCCCCACCGCTCCCCTTGCCACCCGCCACTGCGCGCCTGCAGCCAGCCACCTGGTTCATCAGCGTCCAGTACACCCAGCCCGAGTACGTCCAGCAGCTTTACATGAAGGTGGGTGCTGGGAGCGCGCACAGGGGTACAGCAGCGGTGCAGGCCTGGCCTGGTTGGCATGCTGTGCGATCTCCTGTGCTGCGCCGCTGGGCACGCCCATCCCACATGTCACTCACCGCCCGTATCCCTCTCCCACCGCTCCAACCCGCAGGGCCATGAGATCGCGACGCACACCATGCACCACGTGGGCCTGGCCAACGCCAGCGAGATTGTCGCTGCGCGCACCTGGCTCAACCAGGCACGTTGGCGCCCGCCCTGATTGTGTTGTTTTTTTGGGGGGGAGCGGCCAAGGGCACGTGCGGTGAGAGCGACCAGTTGGCGTGATGCGACGCCAGCGTTGATGCATAACATGCACATCGTGCCCGCGCCCTGCATGCTGGAGCACCCCTTTCACGTCTCCTCCCCCACTTGCTTTGCTTCACAGACCGCGGGCGTGCCTCTGGGCAAGATCCGCGGCTTCCGCGGGCCCTTCCTGCTGCACGACATTGCACAGCGCGACACGCTCGCCGCCGCTGGCTTCCTGTACGACTCCACCATCACCTCGGTGGGTGGGTGGGTGGGTGGGTGGGTTCGCGGGTGGGTCACCCAGTAGGCAGTCGGGGGGACGCAGCCCCGGCTGTTGTGCAGGGGCTGGCCGAGCCACCCGCTGCCTGCCGTCTGGCGACATGCACCTGCGCTGCGCTCATCCGCACCCGTACCCGTGCCTGCCCCTCCCTTCAGACCTGGGGCGCGGGCTCCTTCTCTCCCGACGGCGCGCACAATGTGTGGCCCTTCTCCCTGGACTACGGTGGGTGCCCGTTGGCCACGGGGCAGGGGCAGGGGCACGTGGGTCCTGGCCGTGCAGCAGCCTGCACTCCGCCTTGACCCTGCGCTTGAGCACTTGTCTTTACGAACTTCTTCCTGCCGCTCGTTACTTCTTGCAGGGGTTCCGATCGATTGCTCCATCGGCACTGGACCGTGCAGCACCAGCGAGTGCCACCCGGGCCTGTTTGAGTTCCCGATTTGGAACGTACAGGCAAGGTTGCTGCCAATGTCCTGCAAAAGGGGAAGCCCGGGTGGGGATGTGATTGGGTGGGGATTGAGCCGGCGAAGCATGCGCGCTGGCGTGTGTGCGCGCGCCAGCAGCAGACTCTGGCAGCCACCCCCCGCTGACCATCTTCTGTCTCCTGCTGCAGGCCGACGAAGGGCAGGTGGTGGCCTCCATGGACCCCGCAGTCGACAACATCACCGGTGGGGCAGGCAGCTCCCTGGCGCCGCTGGGGCAAGCAGGCGGCGTTTTTTGCACGGTGCTGCGTGTGCAGCCTGCCCAACACTTGCCTGCCTGCTGCGCTGTTCTCCCCAGCGGGCCCCTCCATCTGCTTCCCATCTGCTTCTCACCTCCACACGTCCTCCCTGCACGTTGTCCCTCGGCGTGAGTCCGCCACCCCACGGCATCCCCCACGCCTTCCCGCCCGCCCTTCCCCCTGCAGAGCTGTACATGAGTGCGCTGCACCGCAACTACAACGGAAACCGCGCCCCCGTGGGCGTCTTTCTGCATGCTGCGCGCCTGGTGGGCTCCCAGGTGCGCCGCCCACATTCACCTGTCTGACAGATCCTCAGATCTGGTGTGGGGGTGCCGACCCTATCAAGTCGCTGGTCTGCACTGCAGGTGTAGCTCCAAAGGCTTGAGAGCACGGGGTCCCACCTACCTGAGCCTTCCCTGGCCTGCCGGACACCCCTCTCACCACCACCGCCTGCAGGAGGTGTCTGACCAGTACGCCGCCTTCCTGCGCTACGCCCTCACGCTGCCCGACGTGTGGGTGGTCACAATCCAGGAGGTGAGCTGTGGGAGCAGGGGTGATCGGTTGATGGTGTGGCACGTGTATCACGGTGCGAGTCGGTGCTTCACGCTCTCACCCGGACCGTTCCAGCCGCTGTGGCCGTCGTTGCAGGTGCTGCGCTGGATGGCTGACCCGGTGCCAGCAGACGAGTACAGCCTCTACTGCCCAACGCCCACAGATATGGTCTTCCCCGGTGGCCGCTTCTGCCTCTCACCCACTGGTGGCTGCATCCAGGTGCCGCGCAAGGACTGGTGGTGGCGGGCAGCAGGCGGGAGAACCGCTTGGAAGTGCTGCAGCATGGAGTGCGCCGCTCAGCACACGCTGCCGCGACAATATGGCTTGCTGAATCATGCTGCCACCCCCTGCCACTGCAGGGCTCCTGGCGCCCCGAGCTCTGTGCCTGCGCCTGCCTGAACCAGGCCAACAACAGCCTGTCTGGCTTCTGCCCTGACGCCACCACCGGCGCGTGCACAGTCATCAAGCAGTTCGATCTAACCACCCGCACGTGGTACTGCACAGCGGCAGAGCTCAAGGAGGCGGGCGTGATGCCAACACCCAGCCCCAGCCCGCAGCAGCAGGCCAGCCTTGCCGCTGCCGCATCGCCCGCTGCCACCGTACCCACTGGCACCGGCACCACCGGCGTCGGCACTGCCAGCGTCGGCCAGCCCACCACCTCCCCCTCTGCCAGCGCCGACGAACTGGCCACCATCCAGCCCCTGGGAGGCGCCAGATTTTCCTTTCTTGTGCAGGGTGAGGTGGCGGCGTTTGTGGCGCGCGCACAGGCGGTGTGCGTCGTGCTGGCGGCGCTGGCTGGCGAGGCCCCCACCGCCTGCTCCATTGCGTCTGTCACTGAGGCGGCGGTCCCAACAGCCCCTGCCGCTCGCCGCCTGGCGTCCGCAGGTGAGGGCTGCGCAGCATGACGGGAGGACAACTCTTGAGGTGCAGATGTATGTGGCCTGCTCATCCTCCCAGCCTGTTCTGGGCCTCCACATACCCAGCACGCCTGCCCTCGCACCGCTGGATCATGCAGGCATGCTGCTGGTGACTGCTGTGCTCAACCCGGCAGCCCACACCGAGGCAGACGTATTGGCGGCACTGAAGGCGGCGCAGACAGATGGCCGGCTGGCAGCGGCGCTGGCTGGGGTTGGCCTGCAGCTGGCAGGTGTCGAGGTCCTCAGCGCGGCACCAGGGAGCAACCGCCGCACAATGGGGGGTGCCATTGGTGGTGAGTTCAGGGGAAGGGAAAGTGTCGTGGCTGGGAGGATGCTGCCTGCCGTGGGTGTCAGCTGCGAGTGCTGCACAGCACGGCACAGCACAGAGACGGGCCTGCTCTGCTGGCATGGCCTCCCCCAGCCCACCCGCTCCCCCACACCTTCCCCTGTCCTTGCCTCGTGCAGGGGCAATCGGAGGCGCTGCAGTGGTGGCTCTGTCAGTTGCAGTCTACCTTGGGGTGCGCGTGGCGCGGGCACGCCGTGCTGCCCACATTGGCGGCGAGGGCCGCATGCCCATCAGCAGGCGCTCAGATGACGAGGCGCCCTGCGCTGCTGCCACCAAACACAAGGTCAGCGCTCACTGAGAGAGGGAGAAGGGAGGGAAGCATGTGTGCCATTGGTGGCTGCCGAGGCTTGCGCACACACTATCGTGGCTCTCCCGGTCATGAAGACCTGTTAACACCAACCCGCCGTCAAACCCACGCAGATGTCGCCGCCTGCCAAGGGCCTGCATCTGACCGCCAAGGCAGGCCCCGGCCGGTTTGAAGACGTGCCGACGACCGCGTACGCCAGCACCCCACGCAGCTCCGCCACGCCGCGCCATGGCGGGCCTTTCGACGTCCCACCCGAAACCCTTGTGTGAGGGACTCACGTGTGTGTGAAAACACACGCCGCGGAAAGGGAGCCCTGTCTCCCTGGCTATGCCGCTCCCGAGGCGGTTGGCTTGCCCTGGCAGCGGTGCAACTTCTGCCGCTCGGCCTCTCAACACCCCCCTGCTGGATTGGCCCTTGCTATGTTTGCCCTTGCGTGATTTAGTGCTGGTATTTTTGGGAACCTGAACTGTCGCTCTTGTTCGTGCACAAGGAGAAGGGGGCGCCCCAGGGGACGCTTTGCCCGTCCCGCTTTGGCCACCGCCGCCGCCACCGCGCACCCAGCACTCATGCATGGGGCTCGTCGCTCGCTTCCTCGCTTTACACATACATCAAGCAGCTGCAACAGAAGCGGCTATGGAGGCGCCATCGCCTCAAACCGCGGCGTTGCCGCGAGCGCTGGACGTGCAGCGCTTTGCAGGGGCGCGAGAGCAGGAGGTGAGGCTTGCAGCATGTTTTTAGGGAGGGCCATAGCGTCGGTTGGGGCGCCCTGCAGGCAGCCAGCGAGTGCCCAAGCCCCGCGCGTTGCAGGCGCTGCTCGTCAACTCTCTCTGCTGCCCTTCCCTGCACCCCGATGCAGATCAGATCGCTCGTGTCGGCGCTGCAGGCGGGCCCGCTAGGCCCCAAGTTTGGTGTGGCGGCGCTGCCCCGCCACCTGCGCCGCCGCGCCGGCAGCCACAAGCCCTTCCATGCCCACCGCTTGCGCCCCAATGCCAAGCTCCAGGGCAAGCGGCGCAAGGTGCAGGACGGTGAGGAGGAGGCGACAGGCAACGACGCAGCAGCAGAAATTCAGCAAGAGGGCGGCGCCACGGCAGCGCGATCGTTCGCCCATGCCGCCCGCCCCTTCACCAACCGCCGCATGCGTCGCGCGCCGGCGTTGCTGGCGGAGCAGCACCGCCAGTCAGCAGTCTGGAACGAGGCGTCAGTGGCAGCCTGCACAGCATCAACGGCAGACGCTGGGGGCGGCGGCAGCAGCAGCACCTCCAGCCTTCGCCGCCTGGAGACTCACGTGTGGCACGCCAAGCGGCTGGCGATGGAGGCGTGGTGAGGCTGCGTCTAGGGGCATCTGTGGTTGTGTAGATGCAGGGATTGAGGACACGGCATCGTGGCTGCAGGCCGCCTGAGCCTTCGTACGCAAGTGGTGACGACAGCTCCTTCACCCCTATCCCCTGGCCCCACCTCATGTCAGGTATGGCTGGCTGCTGCCTGCGGGCGCTGCAGGGCAGGGCCGCGGCAGCCGCTCGTTTGCCCACGTGGCCCAAACCTCGGCCCTCATGCATGACGCCAGCTACCTCTGCCCGCTGCTGCTGCACGGCACCTGGCCAGACGTGCACGCTGCGCTGGCGCCGCTGCTACCGCCTGGCGAAGCGGCGGCGCTGGCAGAGGCTTGGGCAGAGGCAGCCAGCGGCGGCGGCAGCAGCGGGTGGGAGCAGGAGGTGTGGGTGCACCACCCGGGGGCCTACCCACGTGGCGCCATCTGCCCTGCCCAGCTGCTGCTGTGTCCTGGCAGCGGCGATGCGAGCGCGGAGCAGATGGATTTGGACAGTGCAGCAGCAGCAGCAGCAACAGCAGCAGCAGCAGCAGCAGCAGCGCTGACGTGCGTGCAGGTCTGCCTGTGGGTGCACCCCGCAGCCGCAGCCGAGGCGCACGGGGTGCTGCGGCAGGCGGTGCAGCAGCAGCAGCAGCAGTCCGGCATCCAGCCTGGCGTCCGCCTGCAGGTGCTCGACCTGCGGCGGCTAGAGTTCAGGGGTGGTTCCGCTGACGTGGCACTCATGATGGCGCTGGCAGGCGCAACTGCCGGCGGCGACAAGCGGCAGGCAGGGGAGGAGGGGCAGGCGGGCGGCCGCCAGGTGCAGGGGCAGCAGACGCAGGGCGCGTCGCAGCTGTCGCCGGCGCTGTCAGACCTGGGGCACGGCGACGCATTGCAGCTGTTGCTGGCAGACCCTCGCACGCGCAAGCCGGTGGCGCTGGGCTCGGCAACCACCAGCCTGCTGCCACCAGGCGGGCCTGCCAGCGCGGCAGGGCAGCCACGGCAGCAGGCCTGGGACCTCACCCGCCTGCTCGACGTGCCGCTGCCGCTCAGTGAGGCAGAGGTTAGCAGCCGGCGGCGGCAGGTGAGGCGCGGCATGCTGCACCTGGAGGCCACCAGCAGCAGCGGCTGCGGCAGCAGCGATGAGATGGCACAGCAGGAGCTGCGCCGCCGCTGCCACTGCCCTGCTGCGCTGGTGCGGCACGACCCTCCAGGGATGGGCGGCATCCCAGGTGTGCGGCTGCGTGCTGTTGCATTACGGCATTACGGCAGGCGCTCCTGCCTGCTGTGCTGTGCTGCGCTGTGGTTCAAGCTCGCATCCAAGCTGAGCAGCCCCGGCGTGTGTTCCTTCCGGCCCACCTCTCAGACTGCACTACCCGACGCACCGAGTCCCTGCACGCCCCTTCACCCTACTGCACCGCAGGCTGGTCGCTCATCCTGCCCTCAGGCTGGACTCAGCCCTTCTGGCTGGCGGCAGCCTTTGCCGCCTGCAAGCCCGCCGGGCAGCGCGAGTGGCGCTGGCTGCACGCGCTGCAGCAGCAGCCCTGCTTCCCTTGGGACTGCCCCGACACCGCGGCGTACGCAGCGCTCATGCGGCAGCAGGCGCAGGCGGGGCGGGCGGCGGCGGCTCGGCGGCCAGCTGGCAAGCAAATGCTGGCAGCGCCCGCGCCGCCGCCGCCCTGGCAGCAGCTGCTGCCTGCAGCCGACGCGCCCCAGCAGCAGCCAGCGGCGGCGCCATTGACAGGTGAAGGCGCGGCTGGCGCTGGCATTGCAGGAGAGCAGCAGCAGCAGCAGCAGCAGCAGCAGCAGCAGCAGCAGGAGGCACCAATGGAGGTGGACGCCGGATCACAGCAGGCGGTGGCAGCGCCAGCAGCGGCCCCAGCGCTTGCAGAACCGGCAGCCGTGGCGCAGCTGTGTGTTGCCCGCACCTATGCAGCCATGGCGGCAGCTCTGCAGGGCGGCACCAGCAGTGGCGCCAGCAGTGGCGCCGACGCCGGCAGCTTTGCCCCCGCCTCGGGCAGCCGACCTGTTGCAGGCGCGCTGCACCGGGGCCTGCTGCAGTGGCGGCCCAAGCAGCAGCAGCAGCATCCTGCTGGCTCCCCAGAGCCAGCGACAGCTGCGGGCGCGGCCCGCGGCAGTCTCACCTCAGCCAGCAGGCTGTGCCTGTTGGAGGCAGCTGTGTTCCCACTCAAGACGGGCATGCCAGCGGAAGGCGCCGCCATCTGCGTGGTGGCCGGCTGGGAGGCGGAGCACAGCCAGCAGCCGCTGCAGGTGCTCACCGCGCGGCAGCAGCGGCGGCGGCAGCGGCAGCTGGAGGAGCAGCGCGCCGCGCTGGCAGAGGCAGGCGGCGACCCCGCCGCCGCGCTCGGCGCTGCAGCGCCCGGGGGCGCTGCCCTCAACCCGGCGGCAGCAGGGGAGGTGGGCGAGCAGGACGTGCAGCCCATCGGTTTTGTGCTGTCAGAGGCGCCACGTGGCACGCCCCGCCGCTGCGGCGCGCTCGCGGCCGTCGGCGCGGCAGCAGCGTGGCGCCTGCGCTCGCTGCAGCACTGGGAGCCTGCACGCGACGGCGGCGGCATCCGCGCATACCTGCGCAATCCTGGCAGCGCAGCGCTCTTCCCGGTGCGGCTGCAGCTGGCGGTGGAAGCGGCAGAGGCGAGGGCGGTGGAAGCGGCAGAGGCGACGGCTTGACTGCACACGTGTGCCTGGCGCTGCTGCATCCTGTGCCCATCTGTGCCTTGTCTTGAGTCATCTGTATCATCTGTAGACTGCTTCACAAAGTGCGTTCAAGTGCGGCAGCAGCAGGGGAGCACATACGTCGGCTGGCCAGAGGACGGTGGGCGCTCCTCAGCCCTCGTGCGCCTCCTTGCTGCCGATGTTCAGCCCCTTCACAACAGTCTTGCACAAGTACCACACCCCGGCCGGCGCTGGCGCTGCTGCTGCTGCCGCTGCTGGCGCTTCCGCTGGTGCCGCCGCCGCCGCCGGCTGCGGCGCAGCGCATGCGTCCGGAAGCTGCGAGAGGTGCATCGTGGGTGCGCCGCCGCCTTGGCTGCAGTCCATGCCGCTGCCGTCCTGGCTGCCCAGGCTGGCTGCCTCAGCACCCTGCTCTGCCTGCTGCTGCAGCTCCTCCTCTGGCGCCTCCTGCAGTTGCTGCCCCAGGCGCAGCGTGATGTGCACGCCGCGCCGCATGCTGAGCTTGTAGCCGCGCTTGACGGCAAAGCCGCGCGGCGCTGCCAGGTGCTGCTGGTCGTGCTGCAGCTGCTGCTGCTCTGCTGGCGCCGATGCCAGGGTGCCTTCGCCACTGCTTCCGCTGCTGCCTTCCAGCAGAATGAACAGCTTGCACGAGACTTTGGGGCAGGGGAGTGTGCAGGTGGTGGGTCAGCAGGACAGTGAGGAATGAAGGGCGGGGTGCAGGAACAGTGGCTGCTGCCCTCCCAACAGCACCCAGCTGCGGTATGCACCCTCAAACGATGACACCGCAAGCTCATGCAGCTCACCAAGGTGCGCGTTGCCCTCTGGCAGCTCTGTGCTGGCCATCACCAGCTGGCGCAGCGCGTGGTTGCACAGCCGCTCCAGCCGGCTCAGCCGCGGCCGCACGCCCTGCTGCGGGGGCGCCGCCGGCCCCGCTGCCGGCTCTGCCTCCGGCTGTTGCGTTGCGCTGCACAGGCCTGCTGCCACTCCTGCTGCTGCTGCTGCTGCCGCCGCTGCTTCTGATGCGGGTGTGCGGCCCACAGAGGCGGGCGGCAGCAGCACTTCGTAGACCTCCCGAGGCTTTGAGCTGGAGCTGCCCAGCAGCAGCAGGCAGCGGCGCGGCGCGCCCAGGCTGGCCAGGGCGCCGTCCAACGCCGCCAGCGCCTCTTCGGTTTTCTCCAAAAACTGGGCAGCAGAGGCAGTCGAGTTGGGGGGGTTTCCAGAGTGGGCTTAGGCGCAGTGGTCGCAGCTTGAACCTGCGACCAACCGTATCAACCTGCAGGTGCCGCAAAAGCACCAGACATTGGGCGCGGCGCCACGTGCTGACGCCCTGCCCACCGCCAACCAAGCCTCCCACCCTTATGCACCCACCTTGAGCAGCTTGCGGTCGGTCTTGGGGATGCGCCGTCGGCGCCCGCCGGCAGCCGCCGCCTCTGCCGCCGCCGCCTCGTGCTGGCGAGCAGCGAGCAGCAGCTGGTCGTAGAGGTAGGGTATCTGGGACCGCTGGAACAGCAGGTGTTTGATCAGCGTGCGCAGCAGTGCAGCGCACTCGGCCTGCGTGGGCGCCACCACGGGCAGCGGCAGCGCCGCCGCCGCGTGTTGCACGCTCGAGCCAGCACGGCGGCGCCGCGCGCCGCCCGACAAACGCGCGCCGCCCTCTGCGGCGCCTGTCTGGCTGCCGGCGCGCCCCTGCCAGCGCCCTTCTTGTTGCAGCCTGCGACGCAGCATCGCGCTGCTCGAGGGCGAAGCCGGGCAGCAGACAGCGACAGATGGGCCTCCGAGGGACAAGCAGTGTAAGCAATCGTGAAAGTAAGGAAAGCGCGACAGCGAGAGCCGAGGCGGACGACGAGGAAGGCCTCTGGGATGCGCCGCTCCGTCGGCGGCACCTGGCGGCCTCACAGCAGCGAGCACTGGGCTCCAATCTAAGCTCTTCACATCCATTCTGCACTCTCGAAACTCTCGCGGGGACCACATCATCGATCTCAGCCGGAGCATGGCTGAACAGAGCGAACAGCAGCCCTCACTGGCCGACAAGTTTTTCGCATGGGGGCTGGCGCGCTTTGGGTGCGAGCTTGTTGGTTCGTCTCAGTCGCAGAAGCATCGGAGCGCGTGCGGCGACGCCAGGAGAGGGCGCCCGGAACCGGTGACGGGCGGCGCCGCCGCTTGCTCTGGCTGCCGACCCACGGCGCCTCTGTTGCAACTCCAGAGGGGGGGGGGGGGCTGACCCCTGTGTGAGACATGGGCATGATCCATGCTATTTAACCCATCTAGCACCTGAGGCCCCCCATATTTTTTTATATTTCCTGTCTCCTAACAACATATAGGAACGCATCAGATGGTCAGTTGTGGGGGCCACAGGTGTGAGATGATAATTTTGGGGCGGCGCCGACGCCGGCAGTGAGTGTCAGTTACGGGTCAAAAAAACATGCAAAATGCGGTCAAACGGGTCGAGAAATCGGCCAAACAGCAGCTGCAGGGACTAAAGTTAAGTATTGTACGGGCGGGGGAGGCAGGGAGGGCAGGCCGGGGCGGGTATGGCGCTGCCGCCCGCGCCACCGCCCGCCGGCGACGACGACCGCCCGTTGGCGCACCCGGCGACTCTTGAAAAATGTGTGCGCAACCCACGTTTCAGCACCTGCATGCCTTGTCAGAGCCTAAACCAACAACCCCCATGCTAAATCTGCATCGAAAAGTCGCTCAACCCGGGGTTGGGACCCACCGCCGTGTGCAGCCGTCCGCTGCTCCACCAGCGCTCGGCACCACTGCTTGGCCGGGCAGCCTATGTGGCCAACCCACACTTCAGTACACCCTTATGAACCATTAGAACGGGGTGCGAATGTACCCCCATGCGCCCGGACGCCCCAGGTGGCTTTCTTTGCTCGCCGACGGGCGGTGGCGGCAGGCCCAGGCGGCGCCGCCCCAGGGGCCCTCCTTGCGCTGTGCAGCGCCCGCCGCGCGCCCATAACTATTACATCAGGCGTTCTAAGTCTCCTGGGATTAACGCACGGCGGCCAAGGGCAGCAGCCGGGACAGTCGCGCGAAGTAATCGCCGGCCCGGGCCCCCAAGTCCCCGCAGGCGGCCCTCTTGTGCTTGTTTGCCAGGCATAAAGCGTATTACAACAAGCGGGCCGCCCGCCGACACCAAATGAGCATGGATCTGCACTTTTGTGATGAGCCCCCCCCCCCCCCCCCCCCCCCCCCCCCTCTGTTGCCACTCTTTAGCTGATAAAATTTTAGATGCTCTTCGAAAAATAGGACCAGCTCGACAAAATAAAAAGACGAGTTACATAGTTTCGCTCAAACAAATTGTATTGCAGCCCCAAGGCCGAGTGGCGCTTCCGTGACCGCAAGCTGCGCCTGTTCCAGCGTCTGCGTCGCGATCAAGGCGTGCACGCGGTTGTGGAGATAGGTGGGCAGGGGGCGGGCATGCAGGGATGCGGGCATGATGTGCCGCTGTCCCATCGTGAGCCACATCCGCCACAAGACATGTCCCAAACTCTCTTTGACCTGTGTAGGCATTGGCGCCGCTCCCAACCTGGCACTGTATGGGCCCTCCGTGGACTTGATCGTCGGCGTAGACCCAAATGCGGCCATGCAACCGTGAGTGGCCTGCCTGATGTCAACAGCTCACGAGACCCGCTGTGCATGGCTTGCCCTCGCTTCAATGCCGCTGTCGCGCCGTGTCGATTACCTGCCCTTGCGGCTGCAGCCCTCCCCAGCGCCTCCACGTCTTATAACTTTGCCATTGCCCACGCCGCCCTTACAGGTATGCCCGCGCTGCGGCCGAGGCAGCAGGCGTGGGCGACAAGCTGCGGCTAGTGGTGGGCCGGGCAGAGGCGCTGCCGCTGGAGGATGGCAGCGCCGACGCGGTGGTCATCACTCACGTAAGAAATGGGAGCAGGTGGGCAGCGTGGCATGGCTGCTGGCACTGTGCCAGGCCCTGCACACTGCACACTGCGCTGCACACATCCCCTGCGGAGTCGACCCCGGCCTGACCAAGTGGACCCGGTGCCGCAACTGTGTGCCCTACTGCCTGACCCCACCCTCCACCCTGGGTCCTGCGCTGTGGCTGTGGCATGCAGGTGCTGTGCAGCGTGGGCAACCAGGCGGCTGCGCTGCGCGAGGCGCTGCGCGTGCTGCGCCCCGGCGGCTTCCTCGTCTTCTTGGAGCACGTCGCGGCGCCGCCGGGCGACCGCCTGCGCGCCTGGCAGCAGCGCCTGCAGCCAGTGGTGGGCTTTGTGGCACGCGGCTGCTGCTGCGTTCGAGACACTCTCACGGCGATTCGCGCAGCAGGTTTCTCCTCGGTTGAAGCAGAGGAGTTCAGGCTGCCGATGTGGCTGCCGGCAGCAGTCATCGCGCCACATGTGGCTGGGGTGGCTGTGAAGTGAGGAGTCGCTGTGCTGCCCTGCCAGCCCGCCCGCTGGGCACAGCGCCCCCGTTTAACCCCCGCGCAGCAAACTTCTTCCAGTATTTTCACTGTTGTGACTCCCTCTGCGTTCTCGGTGGATCTCAGCACCAGTCCAAGTGGCAGCAGTCCAAGTGGCAGCAGTCCGAGTGGGCTGTCCGATGGTGCACAGCAAATGTGTGTGTGTGCGTGGGTGGGGTGGGGTGGGGTGGGGTGGGGTGGGGTGGGGTGGGGTGGGGTGGGGTGGGGAAGAAGGGGGGGGGGGGGGGGGGATGACTACACAAGAGGGACCCGGCTGACAGGCTGGTTGCAGTCATCGACACGGGTGGGGCAGGCGGCAGCCCCCCAATTTGAGCCGGGGCAGAGGCCGGCCGGCTGTGGCCCAACACCGTGGCGCCGCTGCGTCGGCCGCGTGGGCGGGCGTGCAGCCCGCAAACATGGGTGCACGTGGTTGCGCTGCAGGCCAGGGGCGGTGGTGGGCAACCAGCACGAGCAAGTGGGTGAGCAAGCAAGCAAACGCAGCGCGTTTGCCAGGACCTGCAAAAGCGTCGTGTGCAACCCTGCCCTGCCCTGCATTCCCCTGCTGACACGCTGGCGTGCGCGATGCTCACCTGCAGCTGTGCTCATGCCGCGACCCCTCTATGGCCCGACTCAGCTGCAGGCCAGGGGAAGGGTGCGCTTCCAGAGGAATTAATCGCTGGCCAGGGGGCACGGACGCCTCCGAATGCAGCAGCAGGCATGCCCCCCCCAACCCACCCACCCACCTGGTGCGACACACTACCAACTCAAAAGATGCACGTGAAGATGCACAGGGCGGCGACCACATGCGCGTTGCCCCCATACAGGCAGCCTCGCCAGAACTGGTAGATCGCAAAGGCCAGGATTGTGCTGATGAGAAGCACCTTGCCCAGTGGCTTCTTAAGCCAGTGGTCTCGCGGCTGCTGCTTGCTGCCACCCTGCGCAGCGTGCGGCGCTGCGCCTTGCGGTGGCGGCGGCAGCGCCGATGGCTGCAGCAGCGGAGGTGGCTCTGCCCCAGCGGTGCGGCACAGGCCAACTTTGCGCAGCAGGTGGAAGCCTGCGCAGGAGGGGTGAGCGTGAGAGCGCAAGAGCATGAGAGGCCGTCTAGCGTGAAAGAGATGCAGGTCGCAGCCGCTAGGGGGCCACTCGGTGCTAGTTAGCCAGCGCTCAACCTGCCTGGAAGGCTGTCGCTCCGGCTGGTGACCAGGGAAGAGGTGCCATGCTGATGCTGCAGGGAGCCCTGACCAGAGGACCGTGCGCCTGTGCCGAGCGCTGCCGCCGTCGCGCCACGTGGCGCCGCAGCGCCGCAGCGTGCTGCCGCCGCCCCTGCCGCCGCTGACCCGCTGCTGCTGCTGCTCAGTCCTAACATTCTTACCTGTTTTGCCTTGAAGGCGGGCACCTCGCGGCGCCAGCGGCGGGCGGTAGCCGGGAAGTGCTGTCGGCATGCTCTCGTGTGCTCGCCTGAGGCTGGCAAGGCCGCAAGCCAGACTCCTGGAGGCCTGGCCGTGGGTAGACAGACAAAAAGGCCTGGTTGTCGAACGAAACACCATGCCCAGGGACACTCGGCCACACACAATAGCGTTGCCGCCCGCCGCCGCACCCTCCTCTCGCCGTTCCATTGCTCTGCTGCTCTGCTCGGCGTGATTATACTCTGCTGCTGCCGATCAAGTGCTGAGGAGCGAAGAGGTAGGTGTGGGGGAAACCAAACTCTCCCCTTGCTGGAACTCCCCCTGGCGAGGCTGCCCATGCTTCCAGAGTGCCTTGGACGGCTGGGCTCGAGAGAGGGTTCGAGCAGCAGCGCCGCCACCGACCCGGATATGAGCAGCAGTGCCGCCGCTGGCGGCGACACTTGCGCTGGCCGTCACGCAGCAGCGAGGCGACAGGTTGACCTGCCGACATCGAGCTGTCCCGCCCACTATCAACCTATACACCCCGCCTTCCCTGCAGGTTTGTGGATAGATGTATGCACTGGGCATCCCTCTCCTGGCGCGCGGCGGCACCGCTGCAGCGTGCCCCTTGCTCCCTGCTTACCCTACGCGCCAAGGTCAGTGGCTGAGCATTGGGGCACCGCGCGGCCATCACGCGATGCCACGATCCATGCCTGCACCGCTGCATGGCCACCCACCCCTCTTTCTCAGCGCCTCAGTGCGCCCAACCGCCACCGCCGCCTGCGCCCGACCCCTGCAGGCGCGCTGTGCCTCAGCAGGCAGCAGTGCGCGGCCTTCGCCCGGCGGGGCCTGAGCAGCCCGCGCCTGGTGGAGACCGCCGCCGCCAGCAACTACAGCGGCAAGGAGGCAGGCCCGCCGCCGGAGGCGCCGGCAGCGCAGGCGGCACCACGTGGCAGCTTGGGCAGCCTTGGCAGCTACGCAGCAGCCCTGGTATCTGTGCTGGGTGTGGCGGGAGCAGCCGGGGTGGTGTGCCAGGTGGGGCAGGCAGCTGGGTGGCCTTTCGCAGGCGTTGCAGCGGTGCTGGTCCCCACGTTGCTGGTGTGCTTCAGGTGGCTGACAGCGGAGACGATGCACGTCACCGACAGCGCGTACGACGAGGCTGTCGACGTGCATTGCAGGGGGTCCACGGTGAGCGTGCATGGCACCGCGTCCTGCCACCGCTTGCATCCTCTCTTGCTGCGTGCACCCACACTTGCGTGCGCAAGCTGGGCAGATTCTGGTTGGCAGATCGTTGGCCCCGCCCGTGGGCCGTGATGGCCCTGCCCGCCCCCTGCTCCGGCCCGCTGCTCACTACTCCCCGCTCCCTCCCCACCCCGCTCCCTGCTTCCCCTGCTCCCTCTCCCGTGCAGCCCGCGGACGTCATGCACAAGTACGAGGAGGAGGCCGCCGCTTGCAGGGAGCGCTGCATGCGCCTCTTCTTCTCATGCTGTGTGCCTGCGGCTTTCCTTTGGTTGCTGGCAGACGCGGTCTGCGCCGCCGCATTCATGTACGGCGTGCCGCTGCCCTCGCTTTGGAGCCTGATCAATGCAAAAGCGGGCGTGATCCAAGCAGCGCTGAGCTTCGTGCTCTCTATTGATGCCTGGCGTGGCCACTGTGCCAAGCGCATGTCCCAGGCGGCCCACAGGAGGCTGCAGCGCCTCAGCAGCAGCAGCAGCTGAAGGCACTGCATGCAAGCGCGGTCTGGCCGCCGCCTGTGCTGCGGCTGCACGCTGCACTGTTTTTCTCGCCTGCCCTTGTTCTCAAAACGAGCACACTGTGTTGGCAAGCGATCCTCTGTTTTTGCAAATATGTAGGATTCCTTCCAGCCAGTTGCTCGCTGCCGCCTGCAAGCAGGTCCTGGAAAGGGGCCGCGTGTCCGTCTCACACATGTGCACAATCACTCAATCAATCAGGAGGAGTGTGTCGGAGCACAGACATTGCACACTCAGCGTACAAACACACATGGCGGGCCTCCCTGCCTGCACTTTCTGGCCTCTCAGTCTGCACTCGCTCCTCCCCAGGGACAGTCTCACTGCAGGGGTGCCAGCTGCAGCGCCGTCACGATCTGCCGCAGGTGCGCGTGGCCCTTGTGCTGCCTGCCGCCGCCCAGCCCCACAGCCTTCTCCAGCTCTGTGAGCTGCACCCGGGGGGGGGGGCATGGGAACTCAGCAAGAAATTAAACAGTGCCCTGCCTGCAGCAAACCACAGAGGCGCCGTGGGGGCAGGCAGGCCTGAAAACAAGCGCAGTTGGTTTGATTTTGAGCAAGAAAATGCAACAAGGGGACGCACCCGGCCACGCTTCTCCAGTGCAGACAGCTCTTCCAACAGGCTAGACTGGTCCAGGCTGCGGCACGCCGCCAGCACGCCAGCGCTCAGCTTGCCGCGCCGCAGCGCTGCGAGCACGTCGGCTGACAGTCGGTTGCTCGCCGCCCTAGGCTGCTGCTCCTCCTCGCCAGCCGGCTCCACCTGCTGCAGCCCCTGCAACTCCCAGGCAGCAGTAGCGGCGCCAGCCGCTGTGGCCACAGCGGCAAGGGCCTCCTCCACGGTGCAGGCCGGCGATGGCAGGCGCGCTTCGGCGTCCGCGTACGCCGCCGTCTCCACCTCTGCCACCGCCTCCTCTCCAAACAGCTGCTCCAACAGCGGCCGCAGCGCCCGCGCGGCTGGCTGCGCGCTCGCACCGCCGCCGCTGCCGGCGCCTCCCTCTGCCGCCTCCCAGCAGGTCAGCAGCGCCAGGCTGCTGCCAGGTGTCAGCACCTGTCCCTGCTGAGCCGCCGCCGCTGCCAGCGCCGCCACCTCTGCGCTATGGTGCACGCCCGCGTCTGCAGCTGCCGCGTACACTGCCAACAGCGCCTCAAGGACTGCAGGGCCGAGCGGCGGCAGCGGCGCCACCGGCGGCTGGCCTCCCCCTGGCTGCTGCGGCGCGGCGGCGAGGGCCAGGCCGCTCAGCTCTGCCCGGTGCAGCACCTTTTCCGCCGCAGCTGCGCCGCCAGCCTCTGCTGCCTCAGCCAGCTGCCCAGCCAGGCAGCGCAGCGCCACGGTCAGGGTTGACGCGCGCGGCTGCATGCCCCACCTGCTGTGCTGTGAGCATAGCGCCTCCCAACCTGCAGCGAGGTGTGTGTGGGCATGAGGGACGCATGGGCAGCGGCAAGCCAGAGGCGCTGCTGCCCTGCACTCCATGCCTGCCACGACGTTCTGCAAACTTCTGCCTCGCCGCACCTGCACCAAAGTTGCCGCCAGCAACCGTGGCGGCGGCAGCAGCCTCGTGCGCTGCCGCATGCGCTGCCGCAAACTGGGGCAGCTCCAGCGCTGCCGCTGCAAGCTCTAGCCAGCGCTGCTGGTGTGAGTGGGTGAACGCGTGGGCCAGGGCTGCATTGATGGCTGACGCCGCTTCCTCCTGCAGGGGTGCACAGTATAGAGGGGACAGCGGGCAGGCTGACAAGCGGCAGGCTGGGGGCAGGTGGACATGCACTCACGAGTCGAGCATCCAGGCGGCCAGGCAGCCACGCAGAGGGGTGGTGATCGCTCAACGCTCACCTGGGGCGCTCTCTTGAGGTCTGCCAGCAGGCAGAACTGCGCCAAGTCGTCGCCCCTGTCCACCCACCGCAGCACGCGAAGCAGCACCTGCTGTGCATCAGGGCTGAGCTGAGCCGCCCAGCCGACGCCGGCGCTGCGGGCGGTGGCGTCGCCGCGGGCGCCCCCCTCTGGTGCACCCAGCTGCTCCTCGCAGGCACGCAGCAGCGCAGCGCACATGGTCTGCCACGCAGCCTGCTCCTCTGCCTGCCGCTTGATCGGGCGCTGCTGCTGCTGTGCCATCGGCGCCTCGCCAGGCGGCTGCCCGGTGCCGGCGGCCCAGAGAGGGCTGGCGCGCGCGCTGAGCAGCACATCCGACATGTGGCGGGCGGTGGGGCGGTACGCGCCTCCGCTGGCGCTCTGCAGCAGAGGCAGCGCTTGCAGCAGCTGCGGTGGTCGGTCGCAATGTGGGGGGGCAAGAGGGGAGTGGTGAGAGCAACTGTGGGTACGTACGCACAAGGACAACTGGCAAGGCGGAGGCAGAGGCAGAGGCGGCAGCCAAGGCGCACGGCTCCACAGGAGGGCGAGGGCGAGTGTGGCGGGGCTGCTGCTGCTGCAGGCCCAGCACGCTCACCCACCTCTGCGGTGCGCCCCGCGGTGCTCAACGCTGCCAGCACTGGGTCCACCGGTGCTTGCAGCTCCGCCTCTGGCGTGTGGTGCGCCCCCATCAACGCCATCCGCATCCCAAACGACAGCGTCGGCGCCGGCGCCTGGCCCGCCGCTGCAGCAGCCGTCCACTGGGCCACAACCTCGGCGCGGGCAGGGCCAGCCGCGGCGCCCTCCGCTGCAGCCGCCAGCTGCAGCATCTTGCTCCAGCGCTGCTGCCGGGAGACTGCTGCCAGCAGCGGGCCATGCTCCACCAGCAGCTGCGCCACCAGCGGGGCGGTGGTGGTGCTGCTGCTGCTGCTGCCGAGCGCTGCCGCAAGCACGGCATCCCACTCGCCATCGCCAAGCTCAGCTGCCAGCTGCGGCTGCTCAGCCAAGAGCCCCTGCAGCATGCGCAGCAGGCTGCTGGCGTGCAGGCCTGCCTGCCCTGCCCGTGCCAGATGTACCACGCCTGCCAGCGCTGCGCGGCATGCCGGCAGGCTCGGCTGCTGCCCCGCCGCAGACATGCTGCTCCACAGCTGCACCGCGGTGTCAGCCAGCCCGCTGCCGTGCTCGCCCTCGAAGCCAGCAGCAGCACAGGCTACTGTCAGCAGCTCGACTTGCGGCGCTGAAAGACCCGCCTGCCCGCCCGCTGCCGCCTGCAGCGCCAGCTGCACGAGCAGCTGAAGTCTCTCAGCTTCGCTGACGCTGGGCGGCGCTCCTGTGGCTGCCAACTGCACGGCCGCCTCGGGGCGCCCCAGCTGCGCGCTGCTGAGCACGGCCAGCTGCCACAGCCGCACGCTGTCAGACGCGAGCTCCGCCAGCGAGATCACCTGCATTGAGGGTGGGCGCAAGCTGGTCAGCACAGCCACTCCGGCGCTGCCTGCGTAATGCATGCGAGCAGGTGTACGGCGCGGCAGCGGGCGACCGCATCTGCGGCAGAATGACGTGTGTGTCAGGAACTGTGCATGCAGCTGACCTCAGCGTGCTGGTCGGCCTCGAAAAGCTCGCCAGCTGCTGCCTCCAACTCGGCGGGCGGTACAGGCACGCCTGCCTCTGCCGCGGCCTGCACAAACTGAGCGGCATGCGCCCACTCGCAGTCTTTGATGAGCCGCCCCAGTGTGTGTGCACAACCAGCGGGCGTCATCAGCTGCACGGCCACGTGCAAACCTGCCGAATCTCCTGCTGCGAGCATGCCGAATGCTGCCCCATACATTGCAGCGTCCAGCAGGATGCGCGATTGCAGGCTTGCCGGAAGCTGCTGCAGCAGCGGCTGCACGTCGGTGCCGCTGCGTGCCAGCTCTGCCATCACATCTGCCAGCAGGTCAGCTGCCTGCTGCCTGCACGCAGGTGCAACACAAGCTCGTTGCTCGCAGGCGGGCCAATATACAGGCTGAGGAGCAGGCGCGCACAGCCTGGGAAGCACCAGGCAGTAGGCAGTCAAGCAGGCAGGCGGGCAGCAGGAGACGTTTGCGCGGGGAGAGCAGGCAGGCAGGCACGAGACCAGCATGCGGGCAGGGGGCAGGCAGGCCTGCGAGGAGCATGCGAGCAAGAGGGCAGGCAGGTAACATCGCAGCGCACCTGTTGTTCAAGCGCTGGAAATTAGCCAGCGCGCTGTTAACGATTGGCAAGCCGTAGGCACTGCCCTCCGCTTGCAGCTCTGCAGCGCGGCCCAGCAGCGCAGTTGATGCTTGCTTGAACCATGCCACCTCTTGGCCCGACGGCGGCAGGTAGAGCAGGCGGTTCAGGGCCGACACTGCCCCCAAGACGTCGTCGGGCGGACTGCCTGTGACAGCAACCACCGCTGCCACAGCCTCTGGCAGCTTTTTGGCGTGCTCTGTTGTGCCCACTGGCCTGGCCACCAAGCTGAGCACCGCCGCAAGTGTAAGCGGCATCAGTTTGGAGCACAAATGCAGCCAAGTCAGCTGCTTTGTTGTGACTGGCGTGGGTCCTCTCGTAATATACATGTGCGGAGACAACACTCCGGGGTCATAGGCCCACTGCGGTGGAGGGTCTGCAAGGAGCAGCTCGTGCACCCTGCTGGCCAGCGCCTCTGCTGATGGCCGCTTGCTGAGCAGAGGCCATGGCAAGGTCTGCGGCAAGAAGGGAGGGAGAGGACGGGCGGGCCGATACAGGGAACGCACACACCTGCCAGCCATGCAGCGGACACGCAATGCCAGCCATGCAGCCTAGAAGGGACAGGCTGCACTGTGAGGCCCATAATGCGAGGCTACTCACCGCATGGCAAAACAGGCCTTTCAAACAGGCAATGACGTCTTGCAGCGCAGGCGGCACTGCTGTTGGTGATGGGCCGGAGGTCGGCAGTGGGTGCGGGGCGATGGGCAGTCGTTTGGAGGTGCGTGGTTTATCGTGCAAGCAAGCGCGGACAATGCACACCAGAGGCGCAACTACTTGTAGCCCGGTCCACCATCTCACCGTCGAAACACCGCCACGAAGGCTTGGTCAGCTTCAGCCGCAGTCTTCTTCACGTCATCTTCCAGCTGCTGCAGCTCGGCATGAGCCCCTGTCCTGCAGCACGTTGGTTCTGGTTCTGTAAGCCTGCATCTGCAATGATGCCATTGCCACCGCCGCCACCACTGGCACCGCTGTCGCCGCCTGCAAAGACGCCATTGCCGCCGCCGCTGCCGCTGCCGCTGCTGCCGCCGCTGCCGTCGCCGCTGTCCCTTGCGTTGATCATCCATCGTCACTCATTGTCACTTATTGTGCTAAGCAGTGTTGCCCTGCCTGCCCGACTCCTCGCTCACCGGAACTGGAGCACCCGTCGCAAAGACGCTGGTTTGGGCGAAGCCTTCCATTTCGTCGCAACCCTGCCTAGCACGGTGCACAAACTGCAGGCACAGCGGGGAGAGACCGATGGGTGACACGCACAACGCCGCATGCTGCACCCCCCTGCCTGCAGATCAGCGCATGGTCGCCCAGAACCAGCTTGCCTTTTCAAAGTGTACCCCTCAGATATCAACTCGTTTTTGTTGCGGCAGCTCTGATTCCACTGGTTCATATAGTCGGCCAGACCGCCGTTGAAAACTGCGCATTCATGGGTTTACTTTGCAGGGGCGTCGGTGTGAGCGGGAGGCCTTTCCAGCTTGGCATTGCAGGGCAGGAAGGGCACGCGCGGCAGAACGCATGGCGTTGAGCTGCTTACTGGAGTTCCACACAGGCGCGAGCAGTACCGCAAAGCGCTCGGGCGTGATGTGGCGCCCGGACAGAGCCAGCTCAGAGAAGGATGATGTCAGCTGGACCAGCGGTGCAAACCAGTATGACACAATGCCCGGGAAGCCACCTGCACCAGGAGCATTGCTGGTTTAGCAAGGAGGGAAACGAGAAGAGGGGCGCAGACGCAAATTGACAGCAGCGGTGCATGTGGATGCTGATGCGCACATGCCAACTTCAACTCTTGCAGCAGCCGGTCTGCCAGAGCGGAGCAACGCTCCACAAGCGCGCTTGCAAGGTCCGGCGGCAATGATGCCTAGAGATGAAGAAGATTGAAATGATGGGTCGCCAGCCGCCCAATATTTTGGCAGCCCACTATTCAGGTACACAGACATGTAAACAAGGCACGCAGAGCAAGCACCAGGGCAGGCGGTCAGGTAATGCCCAAGGCGCGCACCCCGCCGTCCCCCAGCAGCGCTGGCAGTGCTGCAGCCGCGCCCTCCAGCGAGTTTCCAAGCAGCAAGCGCATGGAAACAGCGGCCTCAGCGCTGCGCTCTGCATCTGAGCGGTAGAGCTGCAGCAGGCCATGGTGGGGTTCGACGGGGCAAAGGCTCGGGAGCATGGCAACGCACATGCAGGCAGCAGCGGCACTAATCAAAGTGCAGCAGCAGATGTTTGCGAGCTGTGCGGCTTACCTCTCCGAGCGAGAGGCACACGTCCAGCTGCTGGATGGTTGCCGCCGCCAGCTCCTGCCGCTCGCCATCGGCAAAGCCGTGCTCAGCGCGGCACGCCAGCCGCGTGAACCACAGGGACTTGTCTATGGCCTGCCATGCACAGGGTGGCAGTGATTTCATTGCCCTGCACCTTCACAAGCCACACGTTCCCACCAGCATGCGTGGGAACTCACCTGCCATAGCAGCGGCCGCGGCGACGGGTCGCCTCGCTGCACGCGCCCCTCTGCCGCCGCCTCCGCCAGCTCCGCTGCTGTGAGGCGCTGGATCTCTGCAGCCACGCAGTGCGCACATGTGGTGCCCTCCCCCCCTGCCAGCGCGTGTAGGAGGTGCGTGGCGGGGTCTGCAGAGAGCGCAAGCGGCTGCGGCTGGGGTTCTCCCGCTCCTCCTCTTGCTGCTGCCGACGCTGCTGCCGGGCGTCGCGGCGGTTTCACTGAGCCGACAGCCCGCCCCGGCGTTGCGAGCAAGGGTGCGCGGGCAGCCGAAGCGGCGATCATGGTCGAACAATTGCAACGAGAGACAACACGCGGTGCTGGAAAGTGCAATTCATGCATACAGATGTACGTCATGGAGCCTGCAGTAGCCGTGTCTAGCTCGCCTCGTGGAGGCCGGCGGCAGCGCGCACGTCGTCGTAGATTCGCCGTGGCCCACGCCTGGCAATCTCCCACATCATGCCTCTCCACCTGCAGCCCACCTGCAGAACCTCCGGCAAGGTGGCAGGCAGGAAGGAAGCATAGGCATCGTAAAGCAAACGTGGAGGCGGAGCTGTGCATGCACGTCCATTGCACCCCCGGTCACTTTGGTGGTCTGGCGCTTGGTAGCGGTGCAGCCCCCCCCTTTGGAGTGTATGTACATCAACTTGCAGTGCTGCGCAATCTCTTCCGTATTATCGCCATCACTCTAGACGCGCTGCCAACAACATCATGGGGAATGAGTGCAAATGGTTGGCGGGTTTTCGCCACCGGCGCAGTCGCCGCCGCCGCGGCGCGCCGCACAGCCAGCTCAGCATCGGGCGATGTGCTCCAAAGTGCAAGTGATCGCCAGAGAATGACTGTGGCTGATTGGTGGGTCTGCAAGGCGTCCAGGCGAAGGCCCAGCCAGCAGGAGCTCTGCCAGCGGGACCACTGGCGGCAGCAGAGCGCTTAAACTTGGCGGCGACCTGATCACAGGGATCCAAGGGCATTGTTGAAGGCTCGGTTGGCCTGTTAGGACAAGGCGCTATGCCGGCTCTGGTGGGCTTTCCGCAGTGGTCGCCCCCCGGGCGGGCGCTGTGATGTAATGAAACTCAGCAGCGGGATGCGATGCTTTGAGGACCGGGCGCCGACGCGAAGAAGCCCCTGCTGGCCTTGCCGCCGCCGCCGCCCCTGCGCCTTGTGAGTAGTGCGCTTGAGCCCACTCTCTTGCCCCGGATATGATGCGCCGCAGGGCTGCCCCTGCTGCTCGGTGGCGGGCCGGACGCGGGTGGAGGAGGACCTCAATGCCAAGCTGGCCGACTTCCAGCTGAGCGAGGAGGAGTTTAAGCAGTACTGCGAGGCGCACCCCATGCACGCGCGCGAGATGGCGGAGAAGATGGGCGGCATGTCGGAAAAGAAGGTCAAGGTGGGCGACCTGGATGGGCAGGGGTGGAGCAGAGGTGAATTGGGGCTGAATGGTCGTCTGGGGAGTGGGCGTAGTGCCGGGGGTGCGTGCTGCGCCGGTGGCCTGCACGGGGTTGGTGCTGCCGCTCAGGCAACGGATGCAGCTCCGGCCCGTTGGCGCAGCGTCTACGCGTGCAGTGCTGCTGCTGCCCATCTGCTGGGCTTTTGTTGCTGCTGATCGATGCTGGGACACATACATGCCCCATGCCAAGCGTGAATCTGCCTGCTGCTGAAAAGCAGATCACCGGAGGGTTCGGCAGCAGAGCTGGAGGATGGGTGCGTGCAGGTCACGGTGCGTGCTGGTTTGGGCTGTTGGTGGTGCTTGCTGCTGCTGCTTCTGCTGCTGCTTCTGCTGCTTCTGCAGCGGCAGGCGCTGCTGCTGCCGGCGTTCCCTGTGGCCTCAAGAGGGCGCGGCCTGCCTCGCTCTCTGCTGCCGACTGGCGGTGTCGACAGTGCTGCGAAAGGGAATATACGTGTTGCCCGTGCGCCATGCGCCACCCACCCGCACATACCCTTCGACTCTGCCTTCTTTCTTCCCGACCACCGCAGGCCAGCGGTCTGGACAGCATGGCGTTCATCCTGATGCGCATCGAAGCACAGCTGCGCGTGCCCCTCCGCCGCTGGCTGCTGGTCTGCAAGCGCTACCGCCAGGACAGCTGCAGCGGCCGCTCCCTCACAGCGTTTTCCATACAAGGTGGGCCGAGGGTGGGGTGCCTGCTGGCTGGCTGCCGGGCGCGCGTCCCCCCCTCGCTGCTGCTGTTCTGTCCGGCTGCCTCACTTCTGCACCCCCTCTATAACCCTCATCCTCCTCCCCTCCCTGCTCGGAGCTTGCGTTTTTCCTGCTCTGCTGCTGCCCGACCAGGCACCATCGCTCACCCATGCCGCAGGTGGCGAGTTCCCCTCGCAAATGGGCCTACTGGGCGGCGGCGGCAAAGGCTGCTCCGCCGAGCTGCACCTGGTGCCGGCAATTGAGCGGGAGCTGCAGGCCTTCCAGGAGGGCATCAAGCAGGAGAAGAGGTGAGGAGGGCCTGGGCGTGGTTTGGGTTCCAGGGAGAGGAGGGGCCAGGGTGGAGGAGGCGCCTCGGCGGCATGCGCTTGGCTTGTCGAAAACATGTCGTGTGTGTGCGCGAGGCAGTGCCACCGCCAGCGCTCAATACCATGCCCCTGCTGTGCCGCCCCTTGTGCCGTACGTGCAGCGAGCTGGAGGCGGCGCGGCCCGCCCCTTACTTCCAAGGGTTGGAGGCCCTGGCAAAGGGCGAGCGGCCCGAGGGGGTAGGCAGCTGGAGCGAGGCAGCGGAGGCGGCCTTCAAGCTGCTGCCTCTCGGGGAGGAGGCGCACGGCATGGCGGCGCGGGAGGGGTGGCAGCGCTACTGCCAGCTGCGGGCCCAGGCACAGCTGCTGGCTGAAGAGAATGCAGAGGATGCAAGGAGCGACAGCGGAGAGGCGCGTGCACGGGGCGGTGGCACGGTGTGGCAGCCGTCGGCGGCAGCAGCTTGGGCGCACCACGCAGCTGCATCGGACGCCGCCTCAGTGCCACTGTTCTGCCAGTCCCCCTCTTCCCTCTTGACACTGACGCCGAGCTCAAGCCACCCTCCTGAACTCTGTAGGCTAAGTCGCAGTACGATTACGCCCTGGATTGCGTGGACCGTGTTCTCACGAGCCTTGAACTCACGGAGCAGGTGATTGGCTTGCCGTGGCTGCGTGGCCGTCTCTGGCTGTGTGACCGCGCTGCTGCATGGCAATGCTGCACGTGCACGCAGCTGCTATTTCCGCTGCCGCCGTGGCCGCCGCTGGCTGCTGCTGCTGCTGCTGCTGCTGCTGCTGCCTGTGCGCCGTGGCATCTCGGCGTGCCGAAACGCGCACCCTGTGACGGCAGTCCCATCCCAAGCGCCTGCGCCTGCAGGAAGCGGCGGTCCTGCGCAACAATGTGCTGCCACTGGATTTCGAGGTGACAATAGAGGATGGTGACGAGCCTCGCGACCTGGAGCTGACCTCGCGCATCTACGCAGTGGACGGTGCGCACAGCGCAACGGCAGGGTGTCGGCATTTACTTGTACTGTAGTGCTGCCCCGGTGCGCAGCAGGCTTCTCCATGCCTCTCCGGCCGCCTGGCAGCACAGGGCGCGACGACAGCGAGCTGAGGGCAGGTGGCGCAGGCCTGCGTCGATGGGGTGGCTTTGCGACAAGAGCATTCCAGTGCCTGCATGCACCCGGTGCCCACGCCCTGCTGTGGCTTGCGTACACCTTACCGGCACTCCACTGCTGCACCCCAGCACCAGCAGGGCACCCCCCATCACTCGCTCGTGCAAGCCCTCGCGCCTCACCCTGACCACTCACAAAGCACCGAGAGCGCCCGGCCGCCGCTCCACTGGCCCCCTCCCCCCCCCGCAGGCAACGCCGCCATTGACATTGGGTTTGTGTACCACCACCGCACCCGCTGGTCTTCCGTCGAGTTCCTGGCTGGTGTCAGGTACTGCCTGGTCAAGGTGTGTGCAGGGCATGAGGTTGCTGGGTACTGCGGTGGGAGGATGCAGGCGGCGTAAGTGGATGACGGGGCAGCGCTGTAGGCAGCACAGCGTCTTGCGTCGAGCTCCTGGCTAGCGTCAGGTACTGCCTGGTGAAGGAGGGTCGGCGCAGGACATGGGGTTGCTGGGTACTGCGGTGGGAGGACACAGGCGGCGCGCGGTTGGGTGAAGAGGAGGCAGCGCTGGCGGCGCTCTTAACCTTGAAACTCCTGGCGGGGTGTCGTCTTCTGCCTAGCCAGGGTGGGTGGGAGGATGGGTGAGTGAGTGGACGGTCAACCACTGTTGCAGCAGGTGTGTGCATGTGCCTGCGGGCCCATCACATGCGTCCGTCACTCTGCATGCGTGCCCCTCCCTATTCACGACGCAACTGTCGTGCTGCCCCCCCACCTCTCCCTGCCGCCCTCACCTGTGTCGCTGCAGCCAGTGGCGACCGCCCAGCTTGTCGACCCCGGGCACGACCTGGTCAGGCCTAGCAAACCCTGGAAGAGCATGTTCTGCACAACCCTCAAGGTGGCGGAGGCGGGGAGCGTGAAGGGCGTTGGGGACCCGTGCCTGCGTGCGGCCTTCTAGGGGTACCTTGCCAGGCGCAGCACCGAGTTGTTTGTGGCTGACAAAGTGCCATGGCTCCTCCGGGCTCCTCTGATGCTGTCGAAGAGAACCGCCAGGAGGGCGACGCAAGCCGCAACCAACACCCCTGCGCCCCCACCGGTATACGCAGGAGGACCCACGGCTCCAAGAGTTTGTATATGCAGAGCAGCCCCACATGCCGCTGCAGCTGCGCCACGTTGCCAGGTTGGTTGGCATACCGTGCGCCTCCACACGGTGGCGCTCAGGAACGTCTGCAAACACATTGCCACGCTAGCAGCAGGTTGCATGATGGGACGCGTGAGCACCACGTCTGCACTCAGTGAGCTGCGACAGGCTGTGGTGCGCCGACACCACACTGCATTGCTACCAGTTCAGTCCAGGCGTGTGGTCTCCGTGCACGACGTGTTCTCTCCGCCCCCTGCACTGCAGGATCCGGCAGCACCTGTTCACCCGCAGCGAGGGTGCAGGGGCCGAGCTCAGCGCCAAGCTGTCAGACTACCAGCTGCTGCACCTGCTGCTGGCTGCGGCCTGCTGCAACATCAACGGCGGTGAGGAGAGCCGCGGACAGGGATTTTGCACGAGGCGCGCCTGCAGAGAGCACGCTGCCCAGTTGTGTGGGCATGCAGGTGCCCTGCGTCCGCGAGCTGCTGTTGACGTGGAGCCACGCGCTGCTTGACTTGCGTCCGGTGGTGCCACGGTCTTTGCTGGCAGCTGAGTGCGCGACGCCACAGCCAACGCTTACACCCTTTGCTGCTGCTGCCCCTGTTGTCACGACAGACCGCAAGTGGCCCTGCCTCTGGAGTGTCCAGCTCTCAAACGACGGCTGGGAGGGGGTGCACCTGCGGCGGCTGTGCCAGGTGCGATGGGCGGGCTGTGCGGAGAAGCGTGGGCGCAAGGAAAAGCAGCAACCGGTGGCAGCACCGCCTGTCTACCGACTAACAGGCTGGCACGCCCCACCCACCACCCGCCGTTGCCTACCAACCCTGCCCCACTGCAGGCGGCGAAGAAGCGCGACGCCAAGTGGAAGCCAGCCAGTTGGGAGCTGGACATTCGGGAGCAGGTGTGCACAAGGGCGCGCTGCTGCTGCTCCTGCCGCCGCTGCCGCCGCTGCCGCCGCCGCTGCTGCCGCTGCTGCTGCCGGCACACCCCTGTGTAGTTCCAAAACACACCGGCTACACCTGGTTTCACACAAAACTGTCAACGCCCGATTCCACCTGCTGCAGAGCAGACACTGGAAATGCCATTACTCGACTCCCCTGCACATGCACAGATGTTGAAATGCCACGACCCCTTTCCCCTGCCGCCGCTGCTGATGCAGAACAACGACCAAATACGTCGTTGATCAATCACCACTCTTGCTGGTTAACCACCCCTCTCGACATGCATCATCTTTATGCCCCTCCCCCTGCCGCAGTTGCTGATCCAGAAGGAGGACCGGCTGGAGCGGCAGGAGATGCGGGGCAAGGAGGTGCCCGAGGCGGCGTGGCAGGGGCTGCAGGCGGAATGGGCGGCGCTCAAGGCGGAGCAGAAGGCCAGGCGTGACGAACGGTACGCTGCGGAAGACGAGGAGGAGGAGGGGGAGGAGGAGGGGGAGGCAGAGGCAGCCAACCGCGCCGCGCTCAACGTGCCCAGCAACACCGACACCGTCTAAGCTGCCCGCCTCTTGGGCAGCAGCGCCGCACCTCTCAGCACCCCTCAGCCTTGGCTGGAGGGAGACCCACGGCCGGGCGACGAGGCTGGCGCACGCGGCACAGCGCGCGCAGCACGAACAGCCCACGCAGCAGCAGGCGGCATGCGTGGCGCGCCACCTTCTGTGGATGCTCCGTCTGCGAGGCTCACGTCTGTGACCTCCCCAGGCAAGAGCCGAGCCTCTGCTGGCTCCCCGTGGACTTTATATGCAAATGCTGATTGATTGAGAGCTTGCGGTGCGGTTGTGAGCTGCCCAACCTGTGACGGATGGGCAAGGGACGGACCCTCTGCTCAGGCCTGGATGGGGGTTGGTGGCAGGATTGTGAGGCCACACTGGCAGCCGCGAGGACAGGCAAACGGTGGAAAGGAAAGTGGGGACAGGAATGCTGTGGACAACAAGAAGTCGAGTGTCTCCGCGCCCGCCAGCGCAAGCAGTCGTCGGGGGCAGTCGGCCCGGTGGGGCGTCGAGCGCGCACGGCCCAACCGCTGCTGCGCCCGTCGTGTGTGTGCGCCTCAAAGCCCTGCCGTGGTCTGGTCGAACAGCGCTGCGAAATCGCGGGTGGGCTCCCCCTCGCCTTCTGGCCGGGAGACCAGGTCGAACGATTTGTTGAGGGCGTCGGGGAGCAGCAGCGCCTGCACCACCGCCTGCACCGTGGAGGCGGGGGCGCTGGGGTGAGGGCACATGCAAGAAGGCGCCGGGCAGCAGCAGCAGCACCTGTTGGGAGACGTCGCCACCCCTGCAAAGGGCGCCCTGCTTTTGTGCCAGCTTCCACCACCCCCCGCCTTGCGTGCCCTCCCTCCGTACCTCTGCCACGTCTGCGCGCGGCACCGTGCGAGGCCCGCCCGGAACGTCCATGAAGCTGTCGCGCTTTCCCACCAGCAGCTGCCTGCGCAGGATGCAGGGGGGCAGCAGGGGAGGGTGCATGGTCGGGCATGCCCTGCCTGCCTGCCTGCCTGCCTGCCTGCCTGCCTGCCTGCCAGCCTGCCTGCCCACCTGTGTGCACGCTGCAGGCCTGCTGCATCCAAGCTGCCTGCAAATGCCTCACAGCACGGATAATACAGGATCGGCGTGCGTTGCGCACCTGCGGCCGCCCGGCTGGTCGATCAGGCCTCCGGGGTGAATGATAGTGTAGGCCACGCCTGCGGGGGGTGGGGGAGGCAGGAAGATGCAAGGCACGTGCAATGAGACGACGGCAGGCCGGGTGTTGCAGGCACGGGTGTGGCATGGCGCGGGCGGTCTCAGAGTCCACTCCTGCTACCATTGTCTCACCACTCCTGCTACCCCCCCCACCCCCACCCCACCCCACCCCACCCCCCGCCCGCCCGCCCGCCCGCCCGCCCGTCCGCCCGCACGCACCCCTACACCTGCTGGCCAGCACTCACCGCTGTTCACCAAATACTCTGCCGCCATGTTCTTCCAGAAGAGGATGTTGCCGCCGCCTATCCGGTTCAGCGGGTGCGCCGGCTTGGTGGTGCCCATGCTGCCACAAGCACAACGAAGAAGGAGGGTTGGGCAGGGGGCATGAGCAGATTTGCCGACGTGACCGGGCCAAGGCAAGCGTGGGGAAGCGGCGGCAGCCAGGTGCGCCGGCCTTGCTGCGCCACACGTTCTGACCAGCGCCGCGCCACACAGAGTGTACCAGTTGCATGAAGAGGTCAAACCGAGTTCAGAAAGAACGCACGAGCTTGCGTTGCATCGCATCAACCTGGAGTTTGCGCTGCAAGGCTGTCGAGCTCGCCAGGGCGCACCTGCTGATCAGCACCACCTGCTTCACTCCGTGCTTCTTGGCCAAGTCGATTTGTGTGCGCTGCCCTTCCCAGTCCACCTGCAGTCAAGGGGCAGCTGGCGCCACGTAGAAGTCGGGGACATGCTCCGCGCGCATTGCAGCCCCGCAGCACGCTGCGCCTTACCATGCACCGTCTGTCCCACCTCACGTCCGGAGCTACCTGCTCAGGCATCTGCCCTGGTTCGAAGTACCACTCTGGCGGGTCGTCTGGGTTGGCTGTGGGCCGCATTTTGGTAACGGCAGAGGTCAGGCTGCAGGCAATGAGGTGGGTGGGTGGCCAGGTCATGAACATAGGGCTGCGCCGCCCCACGCTGCCCCTCCACGCAGCGCACACGCAGCGCACAGGGCACCGCCCCGACGTCCTGTGCCCTGCCCCAGTTGTCCACTCCAGCCCTCACCCCTGCTGTGCTCACATGACCAGCGCATCGCTCCCTGCAAGCTCGCCCTCCCAGCCTGCAGGCTCCAGCACATCGCCAACCACCGCGCTCTCCCCCAGCTCCTGCTGCTGCTCCTGCCGCCTGCACAGCAGCAGGGCGGGCGACGGGCAGCGGGGTGTGTGCGCAACGCGGGCAGTGGAAATGCAAAGCGGCTTGCCCATCACCCCGCCCGTGCTTGGTGCTCCGTCTGCCTTCAAAATGGAGCATCACAGAGGGGCGGGCTGTGGTACGGAAGGGGCGCTCTGGACAAACCCACCGACCATGAGGACTCGGCAGCACGCCTCCCCTCTCGGGCGTCACACCTGACCAGGCCCTTGACCTCGATGCCTGGCTGGTCTCGCAGCCGCTCCAGCACCAGCTTTCCTGCAGGGGAGCTTGAGTCGTGCGTACAAGTGGTTGGAAGTTGCCGGCACCGGGTCGAGCTGCGGGCAGCGCCGGCGCCGCGACGGCGCCAACACTGCCGCCGTTGCCTGCAAGCGCACCCCGAGACGGCTTTGCGCGACGGGTTATCACGCGCCCCTCCACGCAAACTCTCTGCTGCAGCGCGAGGGCACTTAAGCGAGTAGTGAAGCGCACGCACACAGGGGTCCCCACCTGTGCGGCCACCAGCTCCAGTCACGAACACCTTCATGTTGCAGAATAGTCTGTGGTGCGAGAGAGAGAGTGACCGATCGCGGCAATGTGGCCGCAATTCACGGAAAACAGGGCAGTGAGGTGGACAGCCTGAAACGCACAAGGCCGGCCGCCTCCAAGACTCCCCCATTGCGTGATCGCTTATCGGCCAGCTGTATGGTCCATCCGAGCCATGGGCGCTGCACAGAGCTCGCCCTACGACGTGCCCGCGTCGCTCTCCGCCAAACTGCAAGCCCGCCGCCCCACGGTGCTTGCATTCATGTCACCACAATGTGGGCTATGCGCTTCGCTACGTCCTGCGCTCGATCAGGTGAGCTGTAGCGCCCGCCACCGCCGCCGCCACCGCCGCCGCCGCCACCACCGCCACCGCCGCCAGCTGAGCCACCGCACAGGCCCTGTGCCCCGCCTGCCATGCAGATAGCCTGCAGTACCAACGAAACTAGCAGCAGTGGCGCTGCAGGCGGCGCCGGCTTGCAGTTGGCAGTTGTGGATGCGCAGCAGGACAAGCTTTGGGCGCCAGAGGTGGGCCGCTTGCCTGCTGTTGCTTTCTGCCACGACGGTCGACAACAATGCTGCTGCTTTGCAAGGCCGCCAATGAAGCTTCGCCCCCACACTCGCCACCCCCTCTCGGCTCTTCCTGGCCAGATGCTGGCGTATGACGTGCAGGCAGTGCCATGCTTCGTGTTGGTTGAACCAGGAGGTGCGCGCGACTTGGAACCGCGGCAGCATGCATGCCTGCGCCTGTCTTGAGTTCCTCTCCTTCCTCTGCTGCGTGGCTACACTGACGCATGCAGCACAGCCGCACGCTGTCACATGCGGTGCAGCCCCAGCACCCTCCTGATGCCTCTGCGTATGCTTCCCCATTCTTTTGCACGCCTGACAGGAGCTGCAGTGTGCAAGACAGCGGCGCCACGCAGCCGGCAGCAGATGGAGGCGGCACTGGCTGAGATGGTGGAGCACGCAGCCAGGCTGAAGGCGGCGCGGCGCTAGCGGCTGCAGAGAAATTAGCTTCCTAGGCAGCATTTTCAGGGATGTGAGCCTCGGCCTGCAACGCCGCCAGGTGAGGCTCTCCTGCATGCCCCCATGAGACTTGCATGTCCTGCCCCGGCTGCAGCTTGCTGTGTCGGCAGCAGCTCACTACCCTGCCCTGCCCCTTGTCTTCTGACATTGCAGGCTGCTCTTCCGCTCCGCTCTGTCACTGATGCCGCAGCAGCGCAAGTCTAACATTACAGGGTTGCCGAAGTGTTGCGCAGCGGCAGCAGGGAGCAGAAGGGAGGCGACCGAGGCAGTGCACAGCGGCCAATGAGCAGCCAATGCGGTGTGCGCCAGCTCGCGCTCGTCTGGGATGAGCTGTGCTCCCTCCTTACGACTTGCCCCCATCGCCAAAGTCTGCCGAGTAGGCCAGGTGTCCCTCCAGCTTCTTCGCCTCGCCCAGCTTGCGCACCGCCTGGTCAGCACGGGGGGGGGGGGGTCGGGGGTCAGCGGTGCTGCTCTGAGAACATGCTTAGCTGGCACGGCAGACAGTGAACGAGTTTCGTGACCTCTCTCCTTAGCTCCCAGTTTGCGCCCCGCCGTTAGGGTGGAGACGTGCGTCCGCTGGAGTAGGGCGTACTGCCCCATCCCCTACCGTACCGCTGTGCGTACCTTCATGAAATCCTCTTGCACCACATAGTCCCGCTCGTCGCGAATCGCAAACATGCCCGCCTCTGTGCAGATGTTGCGCAGATCTGCTCCGTTGAAGCCGTCGCCCAGCTTGATCACAGACTGAACGCAAGGGGAGCAGCGAGCAGGCGGCTCAGGTGGCACGTCCCCACGCAAAACAAGCGGGTGTGCACGCAGCCGCACCCAGCTGGTAAGCGGCAGCAGGCCCCACAGCAGGCCCAGGCGGTCCACAGGCAACGTTCCCTTGACGCTCAGGCCCCGCAGGCTGCACCGCTCGGGCAGGCGTGCACGCCAGCAGGCCGGGCGGCGCACCTCGTAGTCGATTTCCCCGTGCTTGGTGATGTTTGTCGCGTGGATCTTCAGAATCTCCATGCGCGCCTGGACAGGACGAGGCACGGGGCGAGTTGAGGCGTGAGCAACCGAGGTGGCAGCATGGAGGCATGGCGCCGAGTGCACAGGCCACGTCGGGGACGGGCGCGCCTGCTGAGACGACCATCCCCTGCCCCAAGCGCCCATGTGGTCACACGCGGTCCCACGCCTGCTCATTGGGCAGGCGGGCCTCCATCTGCCGCCCGGGAGCAACCCTCAAAACAAGCACTCGTAGCAACACGCAGCAGAAGGCGGCACACCTGCTCGTTGGGCAGCGGGATCTCGATCTTGCGATCCAGGCGGCCCGGCCGCATGAGCGCTGGGTCCAGCACGTCAGGCCGGTTGGTGGCGGCCACCAGCTTGACCTGCCAGCCAGGTGATGGCATGAGGGCCAACCAGTGAGAGGGACGGCCAGGGATGGCTGCACGCCCTCGAGCGGCGCCAGGCGCGCCAGGTGTCACATCTTGCCTGCCTCCCACTCCTGCGCTCTCAAGGGTGCGAGGCCCATCACACTTCCCCTCCGACCCAGCCGAGCTTCCCTCCCCCCGCCCCCCACCTTGCCCAGCTTCTCAAAGCCGTCCAGCTGCGCGAGCAGCTCCATGAGCGTGCGCTGCACCTCGCGGTCCGCCGACGTGCCCTCGCTGAAGCGCTTGCCACCTGCAGAATGCGAGTGTGGGGAACCCAGGGAGGTGAGCCCCACAGCGGCGGCGACGGAAGCCAGCATGCCGATTAAGCAGTGGCGGCGGCGCGTGCGCGAGCGCAAGCTGTGCATGCGCATGAACCTCCCCCAACCCACGCCGTCCCTGCTCTGCTCCACCCACCGATTGCATCAATCTCGTCCATGAAAATGATGCAGGGCTGGTGCTCGCGTGCGTAGCTGCATGGGCGGGCAGACAGGCAGACATGGTGGGTGGCGAGTGGCCGGGTGGACGACAGGGCACGCGCAGCCGCGCAACGATCGGGCTGCCCAACTGCTGCAGCGGGAGCCAGGAAGCAGCGGGAACCCAGGCTGCCCGACTTCTCAAAGCAAGCCCGAATCGCAGCGCCGCTCGTCCGACTGCTCACCTGAACATTTCACGGATCACCCGCGCCGACTCGCCAATGTACTTGTCCACCACCCCGGACGCCACCACCTGCACTCGTGAAGAAGACGAGGCACCAGCGCGTTGAGAACCAACTGGCATGGCCCACCTGACACCCAGCCCCTGCTGCAGAAAGGCCTGTCCTGTGGCTCAGCCACGCCCACATGCAACCCCTGCCTGCTCCGTGCACTTCAGGCAACCGCTTTGCCGACCTTCAAAAAGTTGGCATCGATGTTGGAGGCAATGGCCTTGGCCAGCAGCGTCTTGCCGGTGCCTGCACATGGGGCGGAACCTGGTTCAGCAGGCAGGCAGGCAGGCGCAGCGGCGGCGGCGGCGGCAGCTCTAGACCGCTGCCTGTTCCCGCCGCACAGCCTGCACATTTACAGCATGGCAAGCACCACCCTCGCTGCTGCGCTCACCGGGTGGTCCGTAGAGCAGCACGCCCGTGGGCGGCTTGATGCCCACCCGCGCAAACAGCTCGGGGTTCACAAGCGGCAGCTCAACAGCCTCGCGCAGCTCGCTGTGGGCACGGCGGGAGACGGGCACAGAACGGCAGGTGTGTCTGGTCAGTACGGAGGGGGCGCCGCAGCAACGCGACCCGCCGCAGCAGGGCAGCCTGCGCCTCCGCACCCTTCCACACGGCTGTGGTCGGCTTCTCCCGGCCTGCGCCGCCGCTGCCTTGCCCTGCCCCTTGCAATACCCACCGAATCTGCTCCGACAGGCCGCCAATGGAGGAGTAGTCCACCTTGCCCGGGTCCTCCTGCAACAAACAGGCAGGACCGATGTCCATGTGTGCATCATGCCGGGCAGAGGCAAGAGAGGCGGCGGCGGCGGCGACGGCAGCAGGGGAGGCAGGCCAGCAGGCAGCAGCAGGCACAGCGAGGCAGCATGCGCCGTGCCACCTTCTCCTCACCCCACCTGCGTCATGTTGAAGACCACGGGGTCGACCTCACGCGGCAGGATGCGCATGATGGTGAGGGTGGTGACATCCAGCGCGACGCGGGTGTTGGGCGTCAGCTTGGCACGATCAACCTTGCTGCGGCAGCCCACCACGTAGCGCGGCCCGCTGCTGGACTTGACGATGACTGGCGCGCGAGGGAGGGCGCACGGGAAAGGAGGGGAGGGCGGCGTCTACAGGCCGCAGCTGGCCACCACCAGCGGCGGCGGGTGGCGGCGGCGAGCTTGCGGCTGCTCTGCCGGCGCTCCGATGCGACCAGTGCTGATCAATAGGCTTCTGGCTGCTCCCCAGCACTCCCACACTCACAGCGCTCCTCGTCCAGCTGCCGCAGCACCTCGCCGATGATCTGCCCGACGCTCTGCAGAGCCTTCAGGTCGTCCTCCGTCTTGTCATAGTCCACCTTTACGGTGCGGACGTCATCACGCAGCGCCTTGACCTTGGCCTCCACCTCGCGGTGAGCGACGACCTTTTTGCGCCAGTTGTCGAGCGCTGCAGCCCGCGGGTCGGCCTCCACCTCCATCGCGCCCTGCGGCGCCTCGGTGGATCGTCTGGCGAGCGGCGGGGAGGCGGGCTGGGCTCTTCGCAAGAAGCGTGGTGATCGAGCGACGAAGGGAGAGCGGCAGTCGCTGTGAGCGCACAAGGAAATAAGGAGACCGCTTCAGCAATCGATCGGGACGCGCAGGGGAGGCGCCAGAGGTCCAAGCAGCGAGCCACGCTGCGGGCCAGCGCGTCGGGCGGCAGCGCGCCGGTGGGGCGGGAGCTATAGGAGCCTGTGCTCGCTGCGCAGCTGGTGACGTCACCATCACCATCATCATCATGTGGATGAGCCGTGGGAGCAAGCCTCTTGTCACAACCAAACAACCAATTGGATGCCATCTGCTGCCCTGCTGTTCCTTCTGCCAACCGAAACCCCCCGACCGACCATTCGTGTGTTGCCGCCCGAGTCAGAGAAGCCGGGCACTTGCAAGCGTTTGCCGATTGCACGTGGAAAGGTTGTTGACACAAGTATTGGGGATCCCACTGCAAGTGGGGTCGACCTGCCGTTGCACCACGCCTCCTGGGCACTGGCTGGAAAGAGGCTGTCGATTGGGAGGCAGCCGCCTGCATTCCTGCCCTTCCTTCCGGATGCGGTATTGGATGCGATATCCCACCGCACTCCCAAACTAGCGCTGCCCGGCTGCAGGCTGCACCGCCCCTGCATCCGCCGCCGCCTTGCCGCCGCTGCTCGCCGACTGCACCGCCGCCGCTGCTCCCCTGGCGCTGCTGCTGCTCTCCAAGCCTGCCACCCTGCTCGGGCTGCCCACGCCTGCCGCTGCATTCAGCTGCGCCACATACGCCGCCATTTCTTGCTCCAGCTCCGACTCTCCCAAGAGAACGGTGCAGGTGCCGCCGTAGGCCACCGGCAGCTGCTCGGCTGGCACCCACGCCTGCAGCGCCTCGGCTGCCGCGTCCTGCAGGAGTGCCAGGGGATGGGGACAGGGGTGAAGGGCTGAAAGCAGCTGAGGCAGGAGGGTTCCCACAGCTTGATGGAGCATGCACAGACGCCTGCCGCATCGACAGCAGCAGGGCCGCGACGCGGCAGCCGCACCTTTTGTTTCTTGGTGAACAGCATCAACTGCTCCCGCACTCGGCGGGGGATGACGGCGGACAGCACCCGCCAGATGACGCCGCTCCAGGCGGGGGCGTTGACCAAAAAGGCCTGGGGAGGGTGGCGCGGGGCGGGGCGGGGCAGGGAATTAATCAATCAATTATTCATTCATTCAAACAATCAATCGGTCAATCAGTCAGTCAATCAATCAGTTAATCAATCAGTCAATCAGTCAATCAGACAATCAATCAATTAATCACATGTAAAGCCCACGAGGAGCCAGCAGATATATCAGGTAATGTCGGGTGCAGTGCCCGCACGCCTCACACTTGCCGGACGATGCTACCAGGCCTGTGGGCAGGCAGCAGCACGCCCCTGGTCCTCCCCCACCACCCTGCCACCCAGGCGTAGCACGCAGCTTGCCTTGTGCAACCGTTGCGGGTAGTTCACGGCTAGCAGGGCCCCGCCCACTTGCAGGTACCTGCAAGGAGGGCGGCGCCAGGGGCGGAGGTGTCGTGGATGTGCAGTAGGCAGGGAGGGGCACGCAAGGGCGTGGCTGGGCTGGGCGAGCAGGTGGCGTCAGAGGCAGCCGCACAGTGCTCAAGCACGGGCCGGAGCAGCTATTAGCTATTACTTAAACTGAGCTCACCACTTGAAGGCAGCGGAGGAGACGTCGCGCATGGTGAGCGCATCCAAATCGATTATTTTCACTGCGGGGCAGGCAGTTGAGAGGGGGGCGGGCAAGGGCACATAAAGATTAATCTTGGAAAACGAGGGCTGCCCTCTAGAGTTCTCCTGCCACTCATCAGCACCCCCCTCTCTGCTCTGTACGCTGTGCAGGCCGGAGGTACCGCCACGCCGAGGGGGGCGCTGCAGACCGCCCCCGCCCCGCCACGCCACGCACCCGTCTTGCCCTGCGGCAGCGGCCGCGTGTCCAGCACTTTGAAGGCGTACTGCAGGAGCGGCGGGGGGGGGGGGGGGGGGGGGGGCGGGGCGGGGGCGGGGGGGGGGCGGCGGCTGACAGCAAGGGGGATGCCCCAATGGGGGGAGCCCGCACTAGCTCCTGCCCCACCCGCAACCGCACCTCCATGCAGAAGAACTGGTGGCGAAGCAGCTCGCGCTCCGTGACGCCTGCGCCGGCGATAGGAGGGTAGCGTTGAAGCATTGATTGGCACCGTTGGCGGCACGCTCACACGTGAGCACAGAAGGGAGGTGGCAACACACAGTGCAGCGCCCTCCCTGTGCCTACCCGGCGCCCGTGGTCGTGCACAGAGCACCATTGCCGGCAACATCGGGCAACACTGGCCGGTATAACGGTGCATGCGGGACCCACCGAGCGCGCGCAGCTGGTCGAACGCCTGCCGCCAGCGCCCCGTGCACTCCACCTCCAGAATGCAGTCGGCGGTGCTGCTCCACGCGTAGAAGACCTGCGCAGGGAGGGGAGAGGGTTGTGTGGCTGGGTGGGCGGACCGAGGGGCTATGCCGTCGGCGTGGTTGCTCGAGGCAAGAAATACCTGCAGGAAGGGCAGGCAGCACAGAAGGTGGGCGGTAGGGCAGACACCGCAGCCACGGAGCGGGGTGGGCGCATGCATGCACCATGTACACTGTGGGACTGGTTACCTACATACACTATGTATGTAGGCAACCAGGACAGGTGCACGGCCGACGGTGTAGGCACCCCCGCCCAGCACGTTGCAGGGCCATTGTGCCTGAACCATGCACCTCTCGGCCCTGCGCTTCACAATGGACGCACAACGCAACACCACACAGACGCACACCTGCGGGTAGTGCCTCTTGATGAGGTCGAACCGCGGCTGCGGCTGCCGCACCAGGTCGGCCACGCCCTGCTGCTCCACCCTGCACAGCGTGAACCGCCGATGGCAGGGCGTGGTTTGACGGGTGGCACTGGCGCCACAGTGACATGCGTGTCGCTCCAGGCTTGGCCAGCGTTGCGCGCTGCAGCAGCGCCGCCACCTGCCTGTGCACAGCAAGTGCCATTCCTCACCATGCGGCCATGTTTTGAATAGCCTGGTAGGCCTTGTCCGCAGAGCCGATGCCCACCAGGAACCGCGCCGCAACGTCCTCCGTCAGCACGTCCGGGTGCTGCGCCACCAGCGCCCTGCAGGGTGGCAGCAGCAGGGAGCAGGGAGGGGCAGTCAGCAGCAAGCCAGGGACCGTGCGAGCAACGTCGTGTGGCTGCTGCGCAACCAGCGCCGTGCACAACAGCGCACGTGCTGGGTCAAGGTCGAGGGTTGCGATTCAGAGCAGCAGCAGCAGCAGGCCAGTGCCGCCTGCACAACCGTTCCTGCCTCGACATGCCACGCCCCTCGTGCCCTGCCCTTGCCTGATGGGCGCCGGCAGCTCGGGGGCGCTCCCATCCAGCCGCGGCACCGCCCTGTTGCTGGCGGCGGTGTGCAGGTCTGAAGTGGAGACGACGCGGCGCACGGCGGGGGCGCCAGAGGAGGCGCGCTGCGACTCCCTGACTAGCTCTGCGTGCAGCAGCGTGAGGCGCCACCAGCCTGCGGGCGGACGGCCTTGGGCCTGCGTTTGCGAGCCAGGGAGCGGAAGGGAGGCATGTGATGCGCAGGTTGCGACCCAGACAGGGAAGTATGCCTCAGCCCCTCAAGCAGGAAAGCATACCTAACCACAGCTTTAATAACTCCCCCCACCCACCTGCAGCGCCGGCGGCGGGAGGCCCTTGACCTGCATCACAACGATGGCCGCCAGCGCCGCCAGGCAGCTGACCAGGAAGGCCACAGAGGCGAGCACGCTGTTTGCAGGGGTGGCACCCACGTCGTCGCTGAGCAGCACCAGCTGCAGCCAGGCCGCCAGCAGGGGCACGCACAGCACCGCGACCATGGCCATGGTGCCACCACCGCCGGCAGCGGGCGCTTCGCCGCCGCTGCCGCCGCCGCCGCCGTCGCTGCCCCTGACGAAGCTGGCGCTCCTTCCAGGCAGGCTGCCTGAGCGTCCGCCAGACCCTGTGCTGCCCAGACGGCGCGAGGATGTGGGGCGTGCCACGTGGCGTTCCGCTTTGAATTGGACCACCAGCTCCAGCCGCTCCAGCCCCGTCGCCGCCGCCTCGTCCGCCGCCCCCGCCGCCGCCTCGCCGTGCGGCGTGGCAACCACCTCTAACGGCGCCCCGCCGGCCTCTGCCGAGTGCTGCAGCTGCTCTGTCGTGATGGTGGCCACCGCTGGGCCCAGGGGGGAGTGCATCCACACATGCACCTGCAGCTCCTCCTCCTCCTCTGCCGCCGCCGCCGCTGCCAGAGCAGCGCCTGCTGCGCTGGCGCCCTTGCCGCTGCCTGGGCCGGCGGCGTCCGCGGGCAGCCCAGGGATGGGGATGTCCATCGGCTGCTGCAGCCGCGGGAAGGTGCACACAATCTGCTCCTCTGCAGGGCTCGCCCCAGGCGCCGCCACCTCGGCGCCGCCGCGCACGGGCGACGACATGCCGGCGGGCTGGCCGGCTGCTGCGCTGCCCGCGGGCGCGGCGGTGACGAGCGTGGGCACGGGGCGGCCGTGCAGCGGCAGGTCCTGCAGCGCAGGCGGTCAAGGCGCACGCGAACACATCCTGTTGACATCAGGTTGACGCGCCGCAGCATGCGTAGCCGCCTCGTGCGCTGCCGTGCTGGCCTGCCGCCAAGCTAGCTAGCAGCCAGCCCCCAAGCGAGCTGCGTGCCACCCACCTGTGCCAGCCAGGCCACCGCCGACGCCAGGCGCTCTATGGCTGCCTCCAGTGCCTGGTGCAGCGCCGCCGCCTCCTGCAGAAGGTACAGAGGTTGAGGAGGGGAAAACAGGTGTATGTGGCAGTGCATTGTGCGCAGCGTAAGCGGTACGAGAGGATACCACGGCCATGTGTGACCAGACCACCAGACATGCAAAGGCAGCGGCCCTTGCCCACACCCCTGCCTGACCGAGCCTCTTCTCTGCCCCTTGCCTGCGCAGACTCCACTTCCAGCACCACGGACGAGACAAAAGGGTCACGGCGGTGCCGGTTCAAAAAGGTTTGCACGTCCCAGCTCTTGTGCTTCACCGCCTCCATCGGCAGCGCAAGCGGCAGCACCGCGGCCTGGCAATCAGCGGCGGCAGGGGAAGGGGCAGGCGAGGCATGTGGTCTGGCATATGATGGAGGGGGGAGGGGTTGAGCCGTAACCGCCCGCGGCGCTAGATGGCGGCGGCTTCTGCAGAGGCCCGTCCCAACGTTGCATTCACGTTGCATGGAGTGACTAGCGCGCTGCACCCGTGCGCGCACCTTGCCCCACCGCTTCCAGTCGTCGTAGGTCTCAGCATCGAGATGCGGTTTCTGGCGGTGAAACATCACCTTTGGTGCCAGGGGGAGGGAGGTACGAGGGGGTGGGAGGTTCAGACGGGGTGTGCGGCAGCCGGACGGAGGCATGATGGGGAAGGGGCACAGGCCACAGGTGGGCCTCAACCGTAAGCCTGCCGGTGTTGGCACCCCAACGGCGGCATGTCATGTCATGTCATTCGCGACACCGCACGCTTGCTGCCACCAGCGTGGCGCCGCCGGTCCGAGGCCCCCCCCCGCTGCTCCGCCCTGCCCACCTTGACGCGCCGCTCTTGCAGCTCCAAGCTGGCCACCTGGCTGAGGGCGATCGTGAACTTGAGCAGCTGCATGAAGGGGGGTGGATCACAGCGCATGGGGGAGAACAGGGGGTGCTGAAGGAGGCGCGACGGGCAGGAGGTCGGCAAGGCAACAGCGTGCAAATCGCAGGGTGAGAGGTCGCAGGTAGGCTGCAGCGCGCTGCACCTGCAGCTGCGGGGTCCACCGCTCGACTGCCCGACATGCAGCACCCAGCCGCCCAGCACCCACCTGCCCCTCCTCCAGCTCCCCACCCAGCCCATCCTCGCCGCCTTGCGCAGCAGCGTCGCCGCCGCCGCCGGCCGCCGCAGCTGGCGTGCCGCCCGGGCTGCCGCCTCCTCCGGCGTCGCCGCCCCCGCCTCCGGCCCCGCCCCCGCTGGCCAGCTTGTGGAGGAGGGAGATGGGGCGCGAGTGGTGGCGCGGCGGGCGCTCAGCCTTGGGAGTGGACAGCTTGCGGCTCAGCGTGTCCATGCCCAGCGTGGAGCGCGCGCGGGTGGGCGCGCCCTCGGCGGCGTCGCCCGCGGTGACCTGCTTGTGGCAAACAAGGGAGCTTGTGAGGTCGTTGCCATGCCTCTTTGCAGCCTGGCGGAGTCCTGGCCAGCACCAGCAGAAATCCAGTCAGCAAGGCGGGGAGGGAGGGCTGGGCAAGGGGACGGACGTACCAGCGCTAGGGTGTCTGGGCTGACGAGGCACAGGAAGGGGCGGCTGTCGGCAGGCTGCCCGCTCCGGCTGCTCTCGTGCCGGTCAACGAACTCTTCCTTGCGCCACTCCCGGATATGCACCACATAGGTCTTGAAGGGCGGCATGGCGGCCAGGTCACTGCGGTGACTGCACGCAGCGGCCGCAGCGGCGGCTCGCTGGTGGCGGCGACGGTTCGAGCAGCGGCGGCAGCAGTGCAGCCGCGGTGCAGCGCTTCCGCTGCAGGCGCCAGTGGTTATTATAGCGTGATGCGTTCGATGCAAAAGAAGGCGCCCTAGACTTAGCCCCGTCGCCAAATAGCGACCGTGCAAGACCCCTCACGCGTGCCTGGCAGTGGCCCTGAACGCAGAACACGTGCCGGAGGCGGCCACGGGATCGCTAGGAGTGCTGCAGGCGCACATCTTCTCGCTGTTAGCCAGCCACGTCCGCCACCTGTTCGCCGCTCTGTGCACCGTGCCGTCGCTTCCACTTCTCGCTTCCACTTCCCGCCACCGTGACCACTCATTCCACGCATCATCTGCTTCTTCTACACTTTCATATGCTTGATCATCAAAGAGGAACCTGGTCAGAAGTGATGTGAACCTCACAACGCTGCTCGTCAAGCCCAGTGGGTCTTGACGCTTCCTTCCCAGCCCACCCCGGTTACTTTGCTCAAAGGGTCGCTGCCCACGAAACAGCGCCGCCTGCCCTCCTCTCCCTCAGAACAATACGCGTTCTCGCATGTGCGAAGATGAAGTTTGTGTGCTTGTGATGCGATTCTGCAATGAATGACTCCCATGCTGATCTGCCTGCTGCAGGCGGCGCCGCCACCGCCGGTGCCGCCGGCAAGCTGATAACGGCGTGCATGCATAACACGTTTTAGCCGTCTCCTTCTCCTCCACCGTCCTCCTCGCTTCCCGTGGTAGACACCCAGCCTCAAGCTACGCCTCGCAATTCGCGCCGCCTGTCGCCCAAAAGGGGCTATCGCAGCCCTGAGGGTCCTCTGCGGTTCCCCGAGCACCGTACCTTCGCCCAAGATGCAGCGCCACCAGCACGAGGCGCCGGGGCGCCGCAACGCGCAGGGGCACTACCTGCCGCCCGCCCAGCTGCACCAGGGCAACCCGCACACGCTCACGCAGCACCAACAGCAGCAGAAGAACCATGGCGCGCCAGGCGGCCACTTCCAGGCCGGCCACTACACCGCGGCGCAGGCGGCGGCGGCCGTGCTGGCGGCGCCCGTGGCCAAGAAGGCGGCCCACCTCGCCGACACCACCTTCGCCAGCCTGCCTCTGAGCCCCGCGTCGCAGCGCGCCCTGTCGGAGACGCTGGGCTTCACGCACCTGACGGAGG